>OY728142.1:1766952651-1768202651 GCA_963277665.1 Viscum album | reverse complement strand
AATCCCCTCTTTTAGATATTTATATGTTTTCAACTATCCTCTCTTATAAAAGTCCCATGTGTCTTCTCCAATGTTAACAAGCATCAAACCTATTATATCTGCTAAAAAATTCCAAATATATTCTAAAATTTACTCCTGTCGCACTATTATTCTCAATTTTTTCATAAATCCAAAAAATTAGTTTCTTTAATGAAAATCAAAAGGATCTACCTGAAAAAAAGCTAACATTCATCATAATTTTTATGTTTCTTTCTCCAGCCAAATAAATTATCATTATACCATAATTATGTAATAAAATTAGAATAATAAATATAATCAAATGTTTCATCTAAATTTTAAGAACTGAAACCTCACAGAAATCAATCAAATGGGTTTCAAAATCTTTATTTTTGGGTACGTCAGACTATCACCTAGCCAAATGATGTGGTTTATTTTTTCCCTTACTGCCTCAATTTGATTGGAATAATAATGGAAATACACATTATATATTAAATTTATGAAATTTAAAACATATTTATTCAAATATATTAATTATATCATAAAAAACCTTTTATATTTCATCTTATATGGGATACGATAACATCACTCATGTGTACGATGGATGACCACCTTGCGAAACGATGTGAAGTATTTTTCACTAACATGTGGCATGAATACTAATAATATTATATATAATGAATATGTTTCATATAAATAGCGTAATAATGATCTTAATTACATAATTATCTTTCTAAAAATATAATATATAATTTTTTCTTACCATTTTTACATTAAAAGTGATTACACCATTCGTGGAGATTTCGACTACTAACTCCTTGAAGCAATGTCAATTTTCTTTCAACATTACCACAACACAAGAAAACATATATATAATTATATATAATTAAATAATATGGTTTTTATTATATTATTTCATTATTTTAAATATAATGGTTACTTAACATTATTATATAATGATCGTTAAAAAATGGGACTATTACTCACATGTACATACAACCTACACTCTCAATGATCACAAAATTGGATTATTCATAAAAACCATATTACATTTTTAATTATAAGATTATAATTGGTATATTAATATGATAATTAAATCATTATTACTATATTTTTTTAGATAATGAAATAGTTTACTTTAGTCAATGAATCAATGTTAGTTTTTAAAAATAATTCATATATGGTCGAAACATATGAATTAATCAAAAATGATTAATAAATTGTATATAAAGTGTAAATAATTTAAATAAAAGTAATAATAAAATTTATAATGGTACATAATAAATTAATAACTCACAATTTTTTATTATTTATAATGATAATGAGACATGTGAATATATGGAATCAAGGAAAGAAACTTCATCTAAATATCATTCCATTGGGGGATATTTCGATTTCATAGCATGATTAAATTTTACAATGTGTATATATAAGACTTTTGAAATTTCTTTCAACTAATTTCAAAATTATCATGATATTTAATTTTTTATGTCAACAAACATGGGGATTATGATTCAAATATTTCAATATTGTTAAGTGATTTTTTCTTTTAAAATTTTCTCTTTCATTTTCTTCTTTCTAACACTCCCCTTACTATGTTTATGTCCATAAAAAGTGTCTATGTGAATAAAATATTTATAAATTATATTTTATCTATCTTTTTACGGAAATTATTTTTTTTTCAAAATGATTATGTGGACATGTTTTATACAGAACATTTAGACAAACAAAATAAGGAATGTTCTATTCTTAACATACACGATAACATTTATTTTTCCTTCACCATGACTGTTAGTTGATTTCATGATTCCTTTTCAAGAATTCATCTTTCAAATAAATAAAAAAATATCAATTTTAATGGGTATTTTGGTAATTAAAATGGTGTTGTAAATAGAAATTTTTATTATGGTTTAAAGTTAATTATTTTAAAAGAAATGGGTATTTTGATATACAAATTTTATTTTCTTATGAGTTTAAACAAGTTTGTAGAATATTATTTGATGAAAATACCAAGAATAAAAATATTATACTAAATATTTGGTACATCAGAAATATATGATTGGGAGGAAAGGATAAAATTTGATGTGATTTTTACAACTTATTAGATGTTGTGGTCCAAATAGCACTGGGTGAAAACTTTAGAGCATATAAAATGGGGAGGTCTATATGGAATTGGGCGGCCCGGTTATAGCTCTATAATGAATTAGGTAATGATTATATTGGACATTTAAAGTATTATTATTATTATTAAAATGTTATTGAATGGGTTTTATTTTTATGTTTTTCTATATCACTAAAATATATTTTGTTGTAATTTTGATCAGTTATAATGATTTTCATAGAGAAAAATGATGTTTGTGTTTTTCATATGAATTATTTTTATTTCACTTGTTCAATGAACATTGTAGATAATTGTAAACATAATGTGAGTTTTCATGTTTTCATAGAACTAAAAAATTACCTTTTCTGTGTATCACTTAGTAAGATTATTTTTATAATCCCAATTTTGAAATGTTTTTCACCTGATTTTATATACGCTAAATGGAAGGAAAGAAATTATTTTAAGATTAATGATTGTTTTTTATAAAATAAATCTTGATATATTATAAAATGTATTATATAATTTGAAAAATGAATACTAATCAGAAGTTTCCACTTTATATTATATAGTTTTCTAATGTATTATTTGTGGAAAAATTCTCTAAAACTCTATTCATGAAATGATCCTCAATGTGAATGAAAGTAAATTTTTGTTTAGCAATCAAGATAACATAATTATTATCAATGGTGATATACAATTTTTTTCTCATTAGTATATCATAAATTATAATTATTCTCATATTCCATAGTTATTATTTCCCATTCTTATACATATTTTTCTTTCCCACTAATGTTTCCCTTTTTATATGGAAACAACACTATGTTTCATATTTGGGGACCCTGATATTTTAATTCCCATCTATAAAAAAATATATGTCGTTGTTTAATGATTTGGTTGTTTGATATGATATTTTTAAAATATTAAATAATTTTTACATCCTTCCATTATAATATTTTTTGACTCCCAACCTATATAAATTTTTTTAATAGTTATAATTTTTTAAGGATATATTTTTATGTATATTTATATAAGATACTTTTGCCATTGTTTTTACATCACATTTTTAAATATCGATTCTGAATGTGATCTATAACTATGTATTTTTTGGAAATGAGAAAAATGTTTTATAAAACACTTTCATCATTTCTCTATAAATAAAATAATTAACTTAAAATGATATTTTTTTATAAATTGTATTTATTTAATCACACTCTTAGTGTTCTTAAGGAAAACCCTATTTTTCTGATTGAGTTTTTGGAATCAACCATTTTTATTCTTGATGTCTAATTTTTTTCTATGATATTGAAATGTTAAGAATCAAAAATTAATTTCTATTAGTACATTATTCTATAAAAGATCAATTATATTCAGTTTAAAGATATAAGAAAGACATTATATATTTAGGGAATTTTCATATAATTATGGAATGATATTCAATTAGGATTTATAAGAATGGATGAATGATTAGTGGAATCCTTTATCACCCAGAAATGAATCGGTAAATGTTTATATATATCATTGAGAAGATGTATCTTGGGACATCATGGATATGATTCAAAAACTATAGGGTGATACATATTTGATATGCTCACAATCTAGGGATACTTATTATCTATTATCACAAAATAATGGGTGAGCCATCATCAATATGATTACAAACAAAACAAGGCCCATCATCGATATACTTACAATATTATGATAAATTGTGCTTATGTTTGTGCCAAATAATCATTGTTATGTTTTGTATCAAGGGTTTAATAAATTCAAAAAAAATATTTCCATGATTATGATCCATGGATCATGTTTATTTTCATATGGTTCCACACTCTTCTGGGGTTTATGTTTTATCTTATATATTTGTATATTATGAATCATGGAAAACTCTCATGTTTTCTATGATGTTTTAATAATAAATTACTACATTTCCCATGTTTTCCCTTAAGATTATGATCTAATCAAGGATGACATGATGAGCAGTTTTCCCGTAATAATTTCTTGATCCCACCCATTTTTTATTTTTACATTCCTTAGATATTGAATATTATTTTAACTTATGTTAAGTAAAGAATATATTCTAGTGTGGATAAATTATTTGATAATGTAAACATAAGATGAATAATTAGTTACTTATGTATATAGATCATTCAGTTATTTGGATTTTTAGATTATTTAGTGAGAAGTAATGTATATATGATGAAAAATATATAAGATATAGAAATTATTATATTAGGATGTTATATTCTATATCTGATAAAGGTTTATTTGTTATTTATACTTTATTTAATTATTTTGTGTATTAGTATGTGAAAAAACTAGAAAAACCCGAATAAATATATCAAAGGGATGAGTCTATTATTTGGAAAACAACCTAATGTTTTTGTAATGTAGATACTGTGTTGTTATAGAAGACTTTTGGTACTAATAAATATATTATATGTTGAAGAATGATCTTGAAAAGATTCAGAAAGGGGTAGTAATTCTAAAATGGTGGAATGGGTATTAACTATATTATCACATTGTGAATGAAAACCTATCCCAGCCACTCATCTAATTTTACACTCTTAGAGGATACACTTTAGGAATTTACTCCCCCGTTATGCCCCATTATAATGGATTATAGAACTATTTTTTTGAATTTTTAGAGTACCAAATATGGGATTTAAAACAGATAACATATATTGATACATATAAATTTGTATCATTTATGAATTTATCTACTTATAATTAAAAAATTTCATTTTTTATCCTGTATTTTTACAATCTAGTGTTTGTTCAGCTTGAATCAAATATTTAATGAACTAAATTTTTTAATTAGTGGATGGGTCAGATTATGAACGATTGTTTGGAAAGGAATAACATGATCTGGGAAATCATATGATGATATTTTTTGATAAGGTATCAGGCTCGAGATCTACCAGGGATGTTTACGTATGTATTGAGAGATTCTTGTTATGTTTATAAATTTTCTAGTGGTTTCTACCCATGGTGCATTATTTAGTTGGAATTTATAGTTAAAACTTTGTACCACCATGGACATGAGGGGTTTGTTTTACGATTGATATAGTTAATGGTTTTACAGCACAATTATGGAAAATTTTGGAGTAAAATAGGCTGAATACTGGGTGAATTATATTGATTTTATGGGGCATTGATATTGTTTCATTGTTTGCATATGCTAGCATATAAAAAATAGAAAATATTATAGATAGAAGAAGTTCTAATTGAAAAATTTGGAACATGTTTTCCAATATTCTCTGTGTTAACCATGATAGAAGGGTGTACATGGGCAATATATACAACAGGGTCTGAACACCATTAAAATGACCCCAATGCCAATCCATGAGTCTCATTATAAGAGAATTGTTGCCTTTTCCCCATTTCTATTTTATGGGTAGGGTCACTATTTATTTTTAATCTCCTAGTCTGCAATATAGAATACATCCCAACTCCTTCTAAAATATTTCATCCTAATATTTATAGTGCATTAAGTGTGATTATTTGGTGTTTTAGTTGATTTACCAAATTTTCCATCATCTCTTTATAAATTCCATTGGTTTATTCTAATTTTAGGCATCTGGGATTATGGTTTTGGTTTTGATTCCACCTGAGTATGGTGATATTAGATGATCAAGGCAAGACATCCAATCTAGTTCAGAGGAGGACACCCTATAATTTCTCCAATACCTGGATTCATAGATATTCACAAATATATTCATCTATTATGAATTTTAATTTTTTTATAATATGATTAAATTTATTCTGGGGTTGGTGTCATAGTATTGGGTGTTGGCTCGACAAGGATTTATGTTTATATCAGGTTTTGTGATCACTCTATTGATCATAGTTTCAATTAGATATCAAGGTATGGTAAGTTATTTGAAATTATGATGAGTATAACATAAATTATTTATAAATTCTATAATTAATTATGATTTATGTCACGCATCAAGATAGGAGAATAATTATTGTCCATTGATTATCCTAAGGATTAATAGCGATTGATTGGTATTGGCAGCAGCTGCGAAGTAGTGAATTAATAAATAATTTGGATTATAATTATTACATTATTTATTAAATTTTTTAAGGTATATATTATTTTTCTAGGATTCAATGTTTGAGACATCACAACACATAGAGTGTCCAGATGTTTAATTTAAGATTTTTTTAAAGGAAGTAATTTTTCAATTTAATGTGAGATTCCATGGGATAAATAATTCATCAAGGCATTTGAAGACATTAGGAAACAAATTTTTAACTGATCCATATAGGTTCAAGACCTTAATTATAAATTTTTCTTATGTTTACTTTGTGTTATTAGACTCATTGAGTTAGGTTGGGTGAGGAGGATGAACTAAGTTGATGTCATGAACTGTCCTCTGGGGGCTATAATGGGACTACCCCATACTCACCTCCTAATGTCTAGGGGATGGAGACTAGAACCAATAGAATTATCCCGCAAGTGGGATGAATTTACCGCACACACACTCATTCCCATCCAACAATGTTGAAAAGTAATCATGCATGACACTAGGAAATCCACAGAGAGTACTATTAAAAACCTTAAAGTAATGGTTTCTGAATACAATCCCAACAAAATACGTGTACAATCTTCTAATGTACATCGGTGATAAACCCTACATGAAGGGTAAGTAAAGGGGGCTACCACATGAAGTCGTAAAAGTACACTTTGTCTATCAGAGATCACAAGGAACCACCTGGTTCTGGACCATAATTTCTCTATATAAATTTCAACCATCATCACATGACACGATACTTGGTGGTAGAGCCTATGCTAGAGTGAGTTACAAAATACATAGTAAGGACCACCAAAATAAAAATGTAATACCACAAAGAATGTATGAACAAATTTTTTTAAGGTCACATAGGTATATTATAAATTATGAAAATAAATACTAAGAGATATAATTATAGAACACCTAGTACTATTGAGGCACTCATCATCGATGAGTCAGTTAGGCCAGCTGGGTCACCTAGACCCCCTCATCACTCAATCCAACTATGTCACCTAGACTCATTCGTCATGTAGGTATACTAGGTCACCTATACTAGCTCGTCACTTATGTATACTAGGTCACCTACACCAGCACATCAATTAGACAGGATGGGTCACATAGGCACACTCATCACATTTTTCTCGTCACAGCCAGATGCATGATTCCCTCTCATTGCATACTTGATTCCGAGAAAATCTAGTCCTCAGGACATTGTTCTTCTACCAAAATACAATACAACCCACCGAGAGTATATCAAAATTAATTCCTCATCATGAGGTCCCCAACACCACAAACGAATAAAAAATAAGATATATTTGTTGGATGTAATGATCCTTTTTAATAAAATAGGTCGGTTGGGTCAACGTCCAGTTGAAGATGGTTAGACCGACCTAACACCACCAGACCAGAGGTCAGCTGAACTCACCCATAAGGTCAACCCAACCCACTGGGACATAATAAATCTAGTTGGGCTCATCCTATCCCCCTACAATAGCCTGACCCACATTGCCTTCCCGGGATGAAGTGGTCACTGCTTCTCCAAACCACCCCATTGGTCATTGTAGGGTCTTTTCTCCATGGCATGATAAACTATGTCTCTCCAGTTGTGTGACATGGCTATCTATTGTATTCATCAAAGCCCACCACTGACCACCTGTTTTTGGCCCCTATCTGCTACGCACAACTATTTCTACGGGCCATCTCGACATAGGATTTCGAGTCGATGACCCATCCAACCACTATGTCCCTCCTAGACACAAACTTATATTGTCATTGCGGCCCTCCACTACCACTAGAACCCATGATGTCTCTCTATATCCCATCACCAAAATCTCATGTAGCCTACTATCGTGGGTTAATCTGCCACTGCATTCTGACCTGGACCATGGTTTGCCGCTGCTGCTAACAGACGATCCTATAGCTTGAGTCATCATGCAACAAATAATGAGAGAACTCAGAATTCACAAAATGGAGGTTTCTAGGCCCTATTCATGTTGACATTGATCAAACCACATTAGAATTTCAATTTATGGGGGACTTTTTAGTATCATCTTTGTGCATGGATCACATAAAAGCATAGATAACCCAGATTCCAAACCCCCAAATCAATTCAACCTCGCATAACTGATCAATTTGTGATTAAACATTTTTGTGGGTAGATGTGCGATCATCAATAAAATCAACTAATGATGAAATAATAAATTCAAATATAATTAAACCCATACCTAGAAAGATGATCTTTTTTCGGTGAAGAAATATGTCATTCCACTATTGTTTGTCAATCCTCGATCTACACCTCTAATCGATTGTGAAATCCTTCAAAGGGGATGGAAGAAAGAATGGAAGATGTACTTTTTCATAGGAAATTCATCACCCTGGGTGATTCATGATTCGCTAATGGTAATTCTCCAAATACTCTACTAAAAACTCCAAGATCAAGGAAATGATCTCGAATTCATGTTAGGCTATTAATTGAAAAAAAAAACATTTCAATTTTTCTGTAATTTGGAGTCATCATGGAATTATGCTATTTCATTTGAGAGATTAAATAGTGTTTCCATTAATCAATAGTTTCATGGTCATTATGCTAATTCATTTTTGAAATGAAATAGTTCTCTTAAAGATGCATCATAGCGAAACAATTTTGAATAAAATAAATTTTTTAAATATTATTTCATTTTTCTTTAAAATGCTCATAAAAACATCTACTCTTGACCTCAATGAAAGCATGGTAAGCTACTTCCTTATGTTAATTCGTTGTTTTAGATGCAATTTCACCCTCATATATTTAATTCTAGATCCCTTTTTGGTGTTTTCAAAACCATGCATGCATACAATTTTAAATAATAAAAAAGGTTAAAATATTAATTTTGGGAACACCATGCCTTATAATCATGTTATGTCTCAATACGTGGTCTCAAAATAATCCCAATTTTTTTTAAAAAAAATTCAAATTGGATTTTCAATACATTTCCTTCTCCCCAACTGAGTTCTTTATGTCCTTGAAAGTCAAGACAAGGTATAAACGAAACAATGGTGGTACTAAGAACGAATATGAGACTCCCACTCCAAAATGCTTTCCTGTACATTCACATTCTAAGATTGAACATGCACCATAGGAATATACCACCCATGAAGTACCCACTCCTATTAGTCCACTATCTCTACCGGTACCTACAAAAATGTCACCCCATCATCAATGTTCAACTGTCCTCAGTCTATGATGTGTGATGGATTGTACATGTACCTACAAATCTATGAAAAATGAAATACATCATGAGCCTGATGAATCTGTTTGGGGAAGATCTAGATGGTACGCCTCCTCACCAACTCTGATCAGAATCTAGAGTGGGATGATGTATCTCAAATACAAAATTCCACCCAGGCCAAATCTCTGCAAACATTGTCGAGGTGATACCTGAAGCAAAACATGGTATCCATCCTCAAATTCCAATGGAGTATATCTCCTATCAGTGTAATATTTAATCCTTCCCTAGTTAGTCTTCATCTTCTCATGGATTATTTTCACCTTCTCTATTGTATCCCATACTTACTATGTACCCATGAGTGATAACTCCCCTAGTACTGTCTAGAATAGAGGTGACATACATGGTTTCCTATACGATGCCTCAAACAGTTCCATATAAATGGTGGTGTGATAACTTTTGGTCTACGAAAAATACAGTACTGGTAGGTTGTCCTCCCAACTATCACCAAATTCCATGATGGAAAAATGATGTATATCCTCCAAAACCTAGATATTCCTCTCCATCTATCCATCAGTTTGGAAAGTGAAAAGAAATGCTTAAAAAATTAGAGTGTTGAACGCCTATTCCAGTCCATTAAATAGGTGGTACATGAAGTTTGAACTATGATATAATACAATCATTAAAGGATCCCCATGAATCCAATCTATCCCTTGAATGTAAAGGCATCCCATGCTCTCGACCGAACACTACTCGTGGATGGGTAGGAAGTGGAATGGCATGGTCATTCAGTTAATGATCACCCAATAGTATCATTCACCATAAATGTGCTTGGTAAAAATATCATGAATTATATTGATATACCATCGCATATACACTCTTGTACCTTGGTGGGTTGAGACAAGCCTGTTAGAACTGGATGCTCTACATTCACTTGCTGACAAGTGAGGCATCGAAAAAAGAAATCTCTTATAGATTTCATTATCCTAGGCCACTAGTACTGATGTCAGATATCATGGTACACATTTTCCACTAATGGATGCACCAACAATAGGGATGTGGGGAACTCCCATATTACCTCCTCTCACAATTCCACTAGTAAAATTGTGAAACCTTTGAAAAGGAAGAGGTACTCCTTAACTATCAAATATCAATCTAGATCATGTCCTTTGGATAACTGAGCACATTGGGTTTTGTAGTCGACATTCCCAATTTGTACCTTCCCAACTCGATTCAAGAGTGGGGGAGTGTAAACCATTTACAGATTGTAGGATACTCTATCATCCATGATCGATATCAACAATGCATCTAAGTAATCTGATGCATCATTTAGAAACAACAGCCCAAATATCCTGATAAGGACATCTTCTACCACATTCCCCTTCTGAGGAGTATAGACTATCAAAAATTAATTTTCCAATAGTATCACATACCACCACCACTACCTCATGTTCAGGTTCTTCAGGTAGAATATATAACTGATACATTTGGAGTCATTGTAGATGGTAAACTACTCACCCATCATTTATTGTCATGACATCTTCAGAGCAAAGTCCACTACCACAACATCAAGATCACGAGATGCGTAGTTCTAGTCATGATGCCTAAACTATCACAAAATGTAAGAAATAAATTTTCCCATTCTCGAAGGAAAAAACCCAGTTATGTCCCATATTCATCGCAGAACACCACATATTCAACACCCTCCTCTGGGAGTCTCATGATGGGGGGAACTCATCAGTCTCCACCTCAACAATCAAAAAATATGTTGTCACTTCTCTATCCACCTGAATAGTTTCCCCTTCAATGTTTAATCTGATAAGGGTTTAACTACCCAGAAAATTTTGGGAAATAACCTTCGGTAGTATCGAACCAAACCCAAGAATCTATGCATATCATTCATTCACTTGGGTGGCTCCTAAGCAAGCACTGCCTCTATCATCACAAAATATATTGTATCTCTTCCATCCGAACTGACGTGTCATATAAATTATACCCACCCAAATCCATAACTAACACTTAGAGAGACTCTCAAAATTATAGTTCTCTTAGATTTCATCTAGGAGTATCACATTTTCCTCCTCAAACACTGAGTACACTAGGATATAATAAATTTGGACCACGACGCACTAGTCATGGTAGGGAAGGGATATTCTATTCATGAGTACAATGAACAATTCTAGGGAATTGTTCATTCTAAAAGGCATAACCAAGAACCTATATCAAGCATAATGACATCTAAATTATCTCTTGGGTACATTTTCTTTCTTCACATGATGTTGATGATTTTAAAAGCTATGCTCTATCTTTGTGAACTATCTCTCCCCCTTTAGCTTGTTGAAGAAGACATTGATTCTTGATAGTGTATATGTGTGCTTCACGATAATGTGGTTTATGAATTAATTGTCCACACATAGTCTCAAGTTGATGTATTCCATTTTGGAACTCATTATTGGGGTCACCCATGGTGTAACATTGGGACATACAAATCCCTTAATCTATATGTCTTATAATGGTACCCTCAATTTATGAAGCTTTGAATGATCCATTTGATATTTTGGGGTAGATATCAGGGTATTTTGGGGTTAAAAATAAATTCATAAGTTATACTCTCTCTGAGAAGGTAATCCAGAAACATCCTTTAGGAAGATTTGGTCATTCTCATTCACCACTACATAAAATTGAGGACTCCTCTTGTCCACCGCCTAAAGGTTAATCTTAGAAAATTGGTGAGTGATTGGATGAACCCTCCTCTGATAAAGTTCTTCCAATGCTAAAACCATTCAATTTTCTCTAGTAAAGGAATAATTATTTCTATCTCCATGAACACACCACACTCTGCACCGAAAATAGTCAATCTACGCATGGATTGTGGATAACCAGTCCATACATAGAATGTTGTCGTATGGCCGAGTGTCCACTACTAGGGGATCTCATCCAATGCTTTCACCACCAAGTGTAATGTCATAGTACATGTATCATAGTGTGATCGTTGAATCCCATCACATTAAAGTCTCTAGTAGTAAGGATTGAGCCGACAAATCTTCAGAAATTTCCATGCTCCGAACAAGGTCTTTGGCGATGAAAGAGTTACTCAAACCTTTTTCTATAATAACATAAGCTAAGGTGGATAAGACACATATAATTAGTCTTTCCTTTGATATATAGAAATTTTCTAATAATAATATTCTAAATATTCTTCTGCATATTTAGAATATAAATGTTTCATTTGATCTCTTCATCTCTATAATATGGTAGCTAAAATAATATTTACTATTTTTTAAAAAATATTTCTATTATTTCAATATTAATATTACTTTCTGAATGTCAAATCTGTGTTTTTCACCGTCCCAAAATAATGATCGGTGGATGATGATTTTGTATAAATTTAATATAATTTAATATCCATTTAATACAATTTTTAACCATTAATGTTTATGATCCATAGAAAAAAATCACTAACCAATTAATATTTCTTGTTTAAAATTATGTAGAATATATTACCTTGTCTATTGATCAAAACATAGACAAGATTAATTCCATTAAAAAAAGTATTTGGAAATTTTTTGGTATGTAGTGATGTCATAAATAGTGAACAATATCATTGAATTTAGTTAAAAATAATACATTTTATAAGAATAATACAACCTATTACCATCATCCATTTAAAGTTTTAAATCATCAATTAATGATGAAAATAAAACATCAAAATCTTTTCTCAGGCTGTTTTGGATCAGAGATAATCACCATTAAGATGAGATATTTTCTCTACATATAAAAATCAAGATGGAATTTGAAATCTACAAATAAAAAAGTCCATGAACTGTGAGTTCTACTAGGTCTTTGATATGGACTCATTACATATATTCAATTTCTATGTATTATATTTTTAACTTCATTTCAAAATATATGAAACTACTCTTTGAATTTTACTATATATATATAATCTTCTAGATACCGGAACATTCCATTACATATCTTCTCGTATTAATTTCATATAATAATTTTTGAGTGTGTTAATGTTAAAAAAAATCAAATGAAGAATTATAGAATGATATAAAAATTTGATTGAAAGGGTAATGGTAACTAATAAAATGGGTTCTTATTTTTATTTCCACTAAAAGTATTACATCCCACTTTTTGGTGACATTAAATGAAATTTGAATTCAATCCAATATAGAACACAATCATTTGGGAATGCAATTATTTTTTGTATAATAATCAAAAATGGTTTTTTCTTTTCTTCTCTTAATAATTTGAATCAAGAAGACCACTATATTTAGGAATAACATCTTTCATGAATTTTCTCAACTCTATAAAAAACAAGTCACTTCATCCATTTTCCACCATTTTGTTAGTCAATCATAACATCATCAATAAAAACATAGATTTCATACCACTTGGATACAATTATTTTTCACCATCACCATATAGATGGTAAATTTTTTAGTCATTTTCATTTTCCTCTACTTCAATATCACAAATCATTTCTTTAATTTGACCAGAGTTATCTTCTTAAAATTAATTATCAACAATAGATCTAAAATTCTACCTAGATTCACCAATCCAAATCCAAGGACTATTATTCGAATTAAAAAAATGAAAAATTAATTGATATTATTTCTCTCTATTTATCAACTTCTCCATATATTAAATTACTTGGAAATGATATAAAATTATATCTTCATTTGGAGTATTTTGTTTATTAAATTCAAAAAAATCATGAACGCCATCATCATATTCATCACTTATTCGATGATCCATAATCCAACATCTACTAATTATTATCTATAAAATGTATATAAAATAAATACAGTGTCAAAATATATTTTTGGTTATAAAATAGAGTAAGAGGGGGAAATATTATATTATTTCAATAATTTAATGAAGACACGCTTTTGGTATAATTCATAAGTAATTTTTTCTGTAATGCTCACCAATATGTAATGTAATGATTAAATTTTTAATAACATAAAAGATACAATGTAATGATATGTGGAATTATTATATATCAATAAAATATTAAATACACAATTTTTATGAAATATTAAATAAATATAATGCAAAAAAAATAATTCAAAAAAATATGAATTGAAAAGTATAATTATAAATTCTAGAAAATAATGGATAATATGATTAAATATTATTCATAAATAATTAATATAATTTCATCTATATTATTTACAATTGAATATAGAGTTATATCATTCCCTTATTTTTCATTTTACTATTAATGAAATTAGGCGAAACATGAAATTGAATATTTTTTACCATAATCCAAAACAAGTGCACATTTTCCATTTTGATTTGTATCACTATAATCAATTTTTTAACGATTATATTGGATGAAAAAATATTAACAATTATAAAAACATTAATTCATACTGTAATATATTATTATAGAGTATTTATTACAACACAACTATGAATTTATAATGCATTTTAGATATATATATATAATTAATATTTTATTTTATTTTTGTGTAGTTTATTATAAAAATTAGGAAAAGAATATTATGTATTAATAATTCTATGAAAAAATATCTAATTTTATCATAACACACTAGTAACCCAAATTTTAAAAATTTCATTCTACTTCATTTAATACAATATAAATATTAATTTTGGGGGAGAAAAATGATTTCAGTGTGAATACCATATGGTGCATGTGTAATTCCATAAAAATATCATATAAAAACTCTACTTTTTAGTTGGGTAATCCTACTAATTTAACGATTAATTTTACCAAATGTATGAATAGGGATAATTAACACATCAATATCTATTATCATTTTTACTAAATGGATTAATTAGTCTAAATGGAGTCAATATATACCATAAAACTATCAGGATATAACATTGATATGTAAAGAAACCATTTGAAAATTCTAATAGTGTATTATCCAATAATGTAAATATAATATTAAATATTATTCATAATATGTATACAATATATTTAATATATTTTTTTCAAGGTAACAAGATGCTCACATCACCAGAAAACTGTTGATATTCATATACACAACTTATATAATATTGAATATTGAAATATATGCTGCTATAAACTATTGATATTCATATACACCACTACAGTACATTAATTTACATTTATCCAAATTCATGAAAGAGTATGCATAAACAATGAATGATTCAAAAAAATAATAACAATAAGAAATATTTAGATATTTAATAATGAGATTTATGATCTAATTTAGTATAAAAATATGCGAGTCAATTTATTGAAAACTACATTCCATATTATAGAAAGAATAGAACAACAAGATGTAATGTGAAAATTTATAATCCAAATATAATATTACGATATAATCCTATATAGACATTTTTCACTTAAATAAATGGATAACTAAGGTATATGAATATTTTAATCCTTTATTATTGGTGATAAATTCTATATTTGAAGACATGATGAAAAGGATGAGGAAACCTATGGTTTTATGAATATAGTAATGTGAGATTTGATTCTAGAAAAAAAATTACAGTTAGGGCATATATTCACTTGAACCACCAAAAGATATGATTGATGAGAGTGTCTTACATGAGGTGTAGAGTACGTATAATCCACACCAATGAGGTTGATGAAACATTAGAATGTCTGAAAATTGAAATATGATATTTGAGTCTATCAGATCATTGAAATTAGGGTTAGGGAATCTATGCGAGAGAAAAGATTCATATTTCATGGGATTGATTAAAACCCAGAAGATTCAAAATGACGATTCATAATTTTTTTTAAGTTATATAACATTAGTTATATAATAACTATTAATATAAGGAAATCAAAATTTCATTTTCACAATGGTTATTTTTTAACCGATGTGAAATGTGATCTCTATCACACCAATTATTATATAACTAATGTCATAACGAAACAAAAACAACATTTTTTGTTATTATATCAACAACATGATAAAGAAAAAAATTGGTTTTCTCTTGTTTGTAATAAATAAATTATGTGAATAGGCCGTTGCAATAAATAGTTTTTTTACTATTTTTAAGTAGGAATTTAAAATATTAATTAATAAGAATGTCAAATTTTGATCATGGTTTTATAATGGAATTATTAGTATTAATACGTAATAGGTGATTTTTTGGATAATGTTTTAGGTTTAATATATTCCTAGAATGGTCGACCGAGGGTTTTGTGGGTTAGGCTATGTTTGGAATGATTTTTTGGAGACTTCTACCCAAGGTTCATGGTTTAGTTTGCATGGTTTTGAATAAAATGTGTGAAACCCTAAGCATTATGAGGTATTCAGAATAATATCTATAGATCGTGGTTTCCTACAATGGTTAGAACATGATTTCTAATAATGTTTTTTTATTCTTGTGTGAACCCTGTGACTTGGATTTCACTTTGGGCTTATTGAACAGTCTACATATGATTCTAGATAATCCATGAAAAATGTTCCACAGTGATGATGTTATAATTTGTATATTTTCTTCATAGTTTTTAAATGACTATGAATAAACAATGAGATTGGGGTACCCCTATAAAGATCATATCAAATGGTCATCACACTATTTAATAGATTGTACAGACAAACCATGTGGCTCATTAATGAACGATTTTTACCATTCATCCCTTTACTATTAATAGGGGAGACCCTATTTATTTTCCTCTTCCTCATATGTGACCTGGACAGAAACCCTCCCAATTCATCAATTATTCTTCTACTAAAAATAGGCATTTTAGATGTTATTTATTAGCATTTATAGTGAGATTATTTATATTCCTTCTTCTATTTCACCTTCCCCTTGGTTTTATCTAATTTTAGGCATTCATAAATAAAGGTTTTAACATAATTAAGAAAAGAAATTGTCGAATTGTCGAATTTTTATAATTCTTCCACTCTACAAATAAATCAGACATCCTATAACACCACCTTCCCTCGTTTATATGAGATTCAACATGTAATGATTCTGTTATGCATGTTCTAATATTTTCTAAAATTTTAATTAACTAAAAAAAATATTTTCGATCATATCTTGGGTATTTGGATCAACATGGGTTTAGGTGTGTGATGGGTGTCCTTAGCACCATGTCTATAATGTTTTATTGGATATTACATTTCAGTGAGTTATATGACAGCATGTATGGTATAAATTAAATTTATTAATCAATTATAAAATTTATAATTAATTAAGATAGATTCCATGTATTAAGATAGTGGATCTGGTGTTTTCACAGTCTTTATATGCACAAGAATAATCTTGGGGGGATATTTCCTATAGTTATGAGATTAAAAATTAAATGGGGATTGCCCTTCTAAATGATGAGAGTGTTCCATGAACATACCCTATATAATTTATGATATGCCTGTGATGTCTAGGTTGGGTTTTCTAGAATATTGGTTTAATATTTTGATCAATTTTATTTTATTTCTTAATTAATGGATTTATTTACTTTGAAATGGGATTCAATAGGATGATTAAGGTGTCAAATAAATTCAGGAAATTAAAAACAATTTATATTCATAGATCAACAAGTTTTGAGAAATTTATTATAGTGTTTTTTTGAGATACCATAGATCTATTATATTCCTTCAATCAAGGTCGGTGAGTGGGATAGTATAGAATTACCATGGACTCTTATAATGGTCTTGATCTATATCACTAGAATATTACATATGAGGTATACCTTATGTGGCCTTAGTGGTGATGTTGTTTTTAGAATTTGTAGAGGGATATAAAACCCTATGGTGAAGGTTTGACATGGGACATGGGAATGTAACAATAGAACCCATATTTTGTGTTTATTCATTGTGTGAAAATAATTTCCATGTGGGTGTCTCATTTGCTAATTGACCTTTTTTTGTGTGTTTGGGCATGGGTAGAGACATTTTTTGGTGTCACCATAGAACTGACAATATTTATGTGAGCTTGAGGGTATCTTGATTATGGAAATTTGTTTGGGAATTATCTCAACGCCTATTGGTATAGTTATGATTTTTTTGGTAAATATGGTTTCCTGGTTGTGTTTCGTGGAATCTATCTCATAATCCTAGTTATATGGAATAAATACTGCCTAGAGAGGTGGTTCTTTATTTTCTATTTAATATCCCTTAAATCAGTCATTGGAATTAGATGAAAAATTCTCTTGGTGTTGTCATGTGTTTATTTTATATGAAAACTCACATTTGGGAGGTCGATGGTACCATACATAGAAAAATAATATTTGGGTGGTTTGTGTTACCATCGATGGGGATATCTTACATATAGAGATAGATGTGGTCTTTTGTAATAGGATAGAAATTTTTAAGTTTATCAGGAAGGCCTATAATAATAAAAATGCATACCATGGAGACTCACATTTTTTATTGGGATGCACAATACATGTTATGTTCTCAATGATTACATAGAACTAACTAACGTATGTATATTTGATTAATATCATAGACATAGGGATAGAAAACAATGAGATACATGGAAGAAGGTTTTTCACATTCAATTGGACTTTCTCAAATACATTCAGGCATATGATAATGTATATATTTTCGTTATTTTTTTTATAATTCATTTAATTATATATTTATTTTTGATCATGTAAAATTCTCAATTAAATTTTCAGTTCATTATTTTTGGTAAAATGTTTTTGTTTCACCATTAATTTCTATACTAACACCTGCTCATGAATACGTAACACTTGGGTATATGAGAAACTCAATATCTATTGTTATCACAGGTTAGAGGTAGTTCCACGTAATCCCATTTTCCATGATCCATATCTATGTATTTAACCTAATTAAATTGTAAATATTCAGTCATTTATAGAAAATTATAATTTAATAATGAACAATATATTATTAAGGATCTTTTTTACAGTAAATAATAATAACACTGCTATTTTGAAATTACTTCAAAACCAAATAGTCCAATCACACCTAATATTTCTTATCGATAATAAATAATTATATTAATATAGGGTGTAATTATAATTTATGTTTATAAGTGGTTTTATATATATGAACTACATTATTAAATATATTATTAAGGTAGTAAGGATTATTTGATAGGAGGATAGGGCACATTTGAAAAAGTAGTTATTAAAGGTAAGGGTTATTCATGAATTAACTATCTTTATAGAGTCAAAATGATTTATTTTGATTACGGTATCAAATATTAATTTATTATATTATATTATTTATTATAATACAACCACTTTATGTGTATAGTTAAATTTGTAATTCATATAATTACCCCAATTAATATCAATCTCAAAATTATGTCATTTTTATAATTATTATCTTCTACTTTAAGGATGAATTCCCATCCCCTTCCTTATTTAAATTTCCAACCGAGGTTATCCTTTTTATGGGGTAACCCAACTATATTCTATCTTGGGTGAAATTAATATTTTAATTATCCACTTTTAGAAAATCTGTTTTGTTACTATTTTAATAACATGGGTTTTTAACAGGGTCTTTCCAAACATTAAAAATATATCCTATCCATAAATAAAATAATATATTATCTTCCACACCGTAAATCATTTTCAGAACCCTTATATTGCTTCAATTATATAATATTGATATTTATTTTATAATTATTGTTTTTTGTCAATTTTTTCACTTTATCACTTCAGTAAAGAATTTTCAATTTTATTATTGATAATGTATTTTACATTAATGTTAAAAGAATTATAAAAACACTTTTCATATATCCCTACCATTTTACTCATTCTTTAAAAGGAATTATTTATATGGAAATTATTTTTCATGAATGACTCTTTAAATTTTATTTAGAAAATACGTTTCCATGTAATTGGGTTTGGGTATCAATGAAATTTATTATTGATATTGATTTTGTTTTTTCCATTATGAAGTGTTATGAAACCCATAAGTATATCCATGTTTATCTATTCAATAAGTGGTAAACTAATTTCATTTCAATTTTTTTAACCCATTTTATTTTCAAGGGTTCCTTTTTGATGTGTTAAGTGATTGATATTCATGTGCACTCATATGTGTGATAAATGATGGGTAGGGTCTTATATCGTTCTCCAATTAATGAGATATTTATTTATGTCTATTATGATAATATACTATGATCATTCATGGATATTATCAAAAAAATAAAGGATGATACATAAATAATATTATCTTACAAAAATGATGTTATTTCATGGATATTATAAATAATTAGTGGATGATCCTTTAGGGTTATATTCACAATCTATACAGTGATAATTATTTGAAACTCTCAAAATGTGGGGTTATGTTAGGCATTTTTTTCGACTGAATCATTTCAATGTGATTTTTCAATTTAATTATATATTTATATGACATATTCCTATTATTATGCTCCATGTATCATGTATATTATCTCATGGTTCCACACTATTCTTCTATAGTATATTTTTTCAAATATATGTTAATTTTTAATTAATGTTGGAAAAGACTAATGTATTTCTTATAATTTTAATAAGATCTTTCAAACCATACCATGTATTCTGTTATTCTTATTATATTTTCATTGATGAATTTATGATTCATTTTCCCTTACTGGGAATTTCAGTTTACCCATTTTTTATTTTTCCACACCATAGGTTATAAAATAGATTGTACCATAGGATAATCCTAGAAGGATGTCTACTATGGAAAAATTAATGTGGAATGTTCACAAGTTTTATATATTAATATTATTTTATATATCTTCCTCAAAGACATTAAACCATCCATTTGTGAGATTGTGATACTATTTTCATGAAAATTAATTTTTATCTCACAAAAATTATTTTAAATAATGTCTTATTTATCCTATGTTGTTAAATTTTTCTTATTAATGGTTGAGTGCTAGAAAATATTCAAGGATCTTATGATGTGATTTTTGAACACAACATTTCTAAAATTACCGTACATGGGTTAAGGAACTGTGATATATAGTTATTCTTCATTAATGGGTTTTGGGCGTTTCCTCAAAAATAATTATAAAGTATTTTTAATGACTCGTGATAATTAAAAAATAAATATTAAAAGTACATAGTGTTGGATTTGGAGATGGAGACATTTATCATAGTTTTAAAGAATAGAGTAACTATATATAGTTGAAAATTTTATTATATTAAAATACCAAACAAGGATACAATTAACTAGTTCCCCAAACGAGTGGTTCAAAAGGAATCAAATGTTCTTCCCTATCAGCCAGAGGCTTCCAACTAGAAGTGATGGTCTATGGTCATACATTAGTGAGACTATATATAATATCAGATTGGAACAATGGATATAATAAATAAGTAGGAAAACGTGGATAAATAAATACTAGAAGTCACTATATTTACATGGCCAGTATCGTGTCGTAGTTTAAGGATATATAAATTGATATGATAAGAAACTCAATAAGTGTAAATAAATAGGAATCTTTAATAACAACCAAAATAAAAATTTTGATTCATGTACATGTTTTTAATGAATGTTTATATATAAAAATAAAAACATGGAATATGAATAAGTGAAATTCTATACCAAAATAAAATAAGGGAAAAAGACCACTCCACTAGAACTTATAAAAAAGGATCGGTCCTTTATTCCCTTGACTCATGCTGTAAGTAAATCATATTTAATATCTATTACATGGCACATTCCCTTATCTGTACCTATATAAAAATATTCTACACGGGTACCAAGGGTCGCCTTAGTAGAGTGTGTCATAATATACCAGTTGGCCACCAACAATGATGTTAAGAAGTAATCCATGTAGTTTAAATATCAAAAACATTATGCATATAATATGAATAATAGTCAAATATTTACAAAAAATATCAAATGACTCAGGTTCGTATAATAAATATGGTGTCATGACCTATATTGTCTCAATCTAGAATAAGATTATAATCGGTAACATTATATATATAATTAATCATATATAAATATATATAGTTACATATTTTATCAACCTATGTGACTAGGTATGTGAGGTTTTAAGTAGGCATGTATATGCTTAGTAGGTGTTGGCTAGACCTGGGGTGCACCACAAGAACTTTTGACCAGTCTAACAAGTTATAGGCTTCAAAAGAGGGTATGTTTTAGGACTCTTATAATAAATGTGAGATTTCACAATCAAAACATGATATAGGTGGGTTGAGATGTCATTCCAAACACATGAATAAACGAATATGGAACTTCATTCCTAATGAATAGATAAAAGTCTAATAGTTAGAGATTCCATGCTCACCACCCGATGCAAGTATTAGTGAAACATCTTGATCAATAGTTCTATTAAACATCATTACATATCAAATCTATATGGTATAATCATAATAATATAATATATTGATAAATCACATCATAACAATCATAATCATAATTCCCCATATATATAAAGAGTGTGTTGAAATTCATATAATCATCTTGTGTAGAACATTCATCAATAGTTGTTTCCATGGAACTCAATACTACACATTTGAATTCAATTATTTAAATAATTTAATTAATAATATCATCCTGATGCTTATATATTTTATAATACGCATTCCAATCATGTAATTGACGCATGAAAATTAAATTACGAGAATCAAAATAAAACATTAAAGGTTATATTATAATCTATGAATGTATATAGAGGGGAAAATTATATTTAAAAACCCAATTGAACACATAGATTATGTTCCAGTCATTTGAAAAATTATATATAAAGGGTAATTTGTAGCCAACACACCCATGTGGTGGCTATGATTAAGTATGAAATATTCTAAATACTTTGAAATGCTCAATAAAAGGATAATAACATGCATATATCATTTTAGAAAAAAAAACTCATTTTATAGGCATTGTATGAAAAAGGGATATTGTTCTTCACAATAAAAGAGACATAGAAGTAACTGAGTATTTAATGAAAATAACACTAACACCTACCTTAATGTCATATATGACTCCTTATCCAATATTATCTTCTTATTAGAACTAGATATGGAGAAAAATGTACAATGGTCCAATTCCAAAAAAATAGGGTAAATGAGATTGATCTTAAATGGAACAATTGATTGAAAGAGAAAAAATGAAAGGTTTATATATTATTTTATATTAGACATATATATATCCAAAAAATTATTACAATTCATGATTTGGAGTCTAGATCTTGGAGAAATTGTGATCCATTGATTAGATTGATAAAAGAGAAATGGGAGAAAGTAGAGAGATCCATCTTCTGGAAATGATAAGAAATAAGAAGTGGTATGAAATTATTTTCCGAAATGGAAAATCGTATTTTACACAGAAAAATTTAGGTAATAGGTTTGGCCACATTGTTTTCCAAACCATGCACTAACTGTGAGACACAAAATTTTTAACCATAAGCTAAGAATACAGTTTTCCTAATCATGTGAAGGACGTGAACATGAAGCTATCCCAATCCATCTGTAACACACACAACTGTATGCCTAGGAGACATGTTTTTAGACAGTGTGACCCATACTGCCTTCTGAACTACCCCACATAGTTTCCCAAATCATTCCTATAGGGAAAATAGTTTATCCTTACCATTTATATAGTGACCTATGATTCACATACATGTATATTACATCATTTTAGAAGAATATTTAGTCCATTTAAAAATTCATGAGGAACATATTAGTTTATTATCTATAGAAACATGGAAACAAAATCTTCTATATTGGTGAAATATCTTCAACATCTCCCATAATTATCTCAACCTTTAGTACATCTACCTAAAACCATTCTTCATAACATGTAGAATAGAAACATAAAATTTTTTTTTGCATAGATTATTCAATAAGGTTAAATAAAGTAAATTATCAATCATAACATGAATGAAAGGTAATTGAATATGATCCTAACATTTGAATATCATAACATGTATGTTAGAGATCATAAAAATTAATGGGAGTACATAATACATGGATCATAAGATTATTAAGAGAATAAGTCATGATATAATTATATAAGAGTAATAAATGTCATTTATGGCATGGACATTGATTTATAACATTGTGAAAATGTATAAGTACAAAATTGTTAAATCATTATATCAAGGAAATGAAATCTGGCCCCCACATAAACCCATGGACTAGAAACCAGGTCTGTGAAAAACATTGTGAATGTGTAATCAGGTTTACACATAACCGTATGAACATGAAATGAGGTCCATTCATAACATTGTGAACATGAAACCAGTTTCATGCATAACATTGTGAAACTTTAATCAGATTCACGCATAAACATAGGTACTAGTAACCATGTCCATAAATAACATTTTGAAAAAGTTAGAAGGATAACTGATAACATTGTGAATATGTAATCAAGTACATGGAAAAACTTATTGACATTCAAATAGCACCATGAATTATATTATAAACAGTTAATCAGTTCATGCATAACATTTATTAAATGAAACCTAGTTCACATATAACATATATATTCATGATTTATCAATCAATACCATATTCATTTGAAGGATATATAGATCCAACCAAATACATAACAAAATCATACATACGAGTCACACTATTTTGTAAAACAAATAATACCAAATCCCATTAAATGTGATAGAAATCATAAACATTTAATCTTATCATCACCTAAGAAAATTAATTAGGTCTCGTAATCACCACCCATGGGAAGAAGTGGTTTTCAAAAATCATATAACATATAAAACATAAACGGGTTTCATAAACATCATTCCATCAAAACATTATTCATTATGAAATAGAATTTGAATAGAATAAATGAATCATTTCCACATTAATGAATGATTGACAACAATGGATATCATCTTAGATGGGAAATTATTTGGAAATATCTTTTAAAAACATATATTGGGGAAATTATACTCTCTTCTTTGAAAGATTCATATTTAAAAAATAAAACCTTTTTAAAATGACTCCATTGTAAATAAACAATGAAATCTTATAAAGAGAACTTTAAAAATATTTTTGAAAACATTTTATTTGAAAACTAATATATAATTATTAAAAACATACAATACATTTCATAAACATAAAACCTTTTTGAAAACCTTTTTCTTTTAAAATATATTTTTAAATCCTTATATTAATCATTAAATAAAAAAAATATAATAGTTATCAAAACTATTTTCATTGAAGAAAAGAATAATATATATATATATATAATGAAAAAAATTCATTTATGTTTATCTTGTAAACATACAATGGATGATTCATGTAAATTATGGATGCAATGTTGGTAAATCCATACATACTAAAAATTCATTTCCCCTTAAAATCCACAAACTGTGCCTTTATAGGAAAAATAATAAGATTAATTATAATACCATTGAACGTAAAATTCTATTAAAAATTTCGATTAACATCATTTGATAAATGTAAAACATTTTTGGAAATATTTTGTTAAATCATTATTTAGAAAAAATGCATATTTTCGACCAAGAGGATAAAAAAGTTGGATTTTCATTTAAATAATTAATTAGTTATCCTAATTACCTAATATTGTAAAAATAATAATTATACATTAAAATATCATTTAAAACTATATAATAATATAATTTATTTTTTTATAAAGATATGTATCATGATATGCCATCAACTGATGCATTATTATAAACAATATTGATAAATGATGAGATTGAATCAATAGAATCTTACCACTTGTAAACATGGAATAATAATATCCTATTGGAATATAATATTACAATAATAATATATATCAATAAAACAATAATATTCATGATATATCATTTCAATGTACATTTTATACACCACACAATAAAAATGATTGTGTAATAAGGCATGTATCTCATGGTAATAAAAGGTGAGGTAAAATTCCCATAACTCGTGTATTGACACACTTAGTAATAATTAAATCCTTTTAAATGATAATAGTATGTTGATCATACATATATCATATAACCATATTCAGGTATATAATACCATACATGAATTAGATAATGCATTATATTACTCATTTATCATTAACCCCATGTTTCTGGTGATAAATGTCATGTTCATCGTACAAGATTTGACTCATTATTCCCAGTATTCTTACATAAATCATGTTATAATTATTTATATAATGTAATAAATTAATAAAATATCTTATATATTCAAAATATATGTATTTATAATAATATTTAATGATAAAATTATTATACCGTTCGTGGAGTCATTAGTCCGTAAGCATGCATGAATGCATTTTTCATTTTCTTGTTGTATTGAAAGAAATAAAGTAAATGAAATTCTTATAAAACAATAATATATTATACTATAAACATATTAGAGTTAATAATTAATAATATATATTATATTTTTACTAAACCAATCATTAATTCTTTATATGTTTGTTGTAAACGAATAACATCGTTTTGGGGAGGTGGTAGTCCACACGCACACAAATAAAGTTATTATATATACATAAAATATAAATTAAGAAGTTATGTTTTATTAGAAAATTATATACGATTAAATATATAATATATAAAATATATATTATGTGACAATAAAATTTCCCTCATAATGACCACGCATGAGAGGTGGTAAATGAAGAGGAAAAGACATTGTTTCTGGAAGCGGTATTTCCCCATACATAACAATTCTATGTTCAATGACCATCGCATTGATGTATGTGTATGTTTAGGTATAATACAAAATAAAATATAATTTTATTGTATTTATTTAAATTTTTTATTTGATAACTGAATAATGATATTTTAGGCAGTGAATAAGTAAATAAAACACATGTGATCATTGGAAAGTGTTACCATTTATATTGGGAAACTCTTTTTTTTGCACTTTATGGATTACATGGAATGATTTATAAACAAAAATAGGATTATAGGTCTAATAGATCGATTTTTAGGCAATATTTTGGATGATATTATTCATGCCAAAGGGCTTGTGTGGTGTGAGGAAGTGGGAGGAAATAATCACTTTTTATAGTTGAGGAGTGGCACTCTTGTAAATATTTGATGAGTAAATTCCACACAGATTTATCATATTTCATGTGGAACATTGATGATAAAATTTGATTCCAATAGATGATATGGTCAATATGTGGGCATTAGAAATATATTGGATATGTTTATATGTCTTTTTGGGGCTTATGTTTAGGGTTTAGTCCTTTGATAGTCCATCTTTTCTCTTAATCAATATAGTTAATTTTAATCACATTCAAAAATAATTTTGGTAAAAAAACTATGTTAAACATATTAGAAAATATAAATTATGATTATTCCAAACATGGAATCCATTTTTACAAATACTTATCACATAAGTTTGATAATTTAATTTTACTATCATATCCTGCTGATGAGTCCTGATAGTGGGTTTTCATAGTTTAAATGTTAGAAATATTAAAATGATTTTATATCCAATTTCAACATAATATTGGAAAAAATGGAATAAATTTTATTCATTGATGTATATCATATATAATTAAACTTTATAAATAACTTAAAATATAATTTATTTAAAGAAATAAATTATATAAAAAAATGATTTCAAATAAAATACAATATTTTTCTTTATCACTAAATAATGAAATATTTTAAAAATATATAAGAAAATAACACAATAGTAATTTATGTTTTTACCATTTAAAAATGTATTTAATTAATAATTTTTAATCAATAAATGTATCAAAATACATATTTAAAATAGGTTCCCAATTACAAGTCAGTATATTTTCCTTTTAAAAAATACTGGTGTTTATGTGTGATATTGTGTTTCTTATTATCTTTTTTCTATCAAATATAAAGGTTTAATATAAAAAATATTTTAATGAATATGTCAAATTTATATTTATTTAAAATAACATTCTAATTTTAATAAATTTAATTTATAAAAACAAAATTCCTTTAGAAGGATGAAAATAATAAAATATATTTTTTTCATTTTCCTCATAGATTCAATTCTTTTTTATTTTTAACAAAAGAATTCAATTTATATCAATATAAAAAAAATTTCCCTAATTTTGTTACTAATCATCATATATACTTATTTAATTTCAATTTTACGTATTATTATATTATATAAAATATTTTAATAATATATCATTATCATGTTATATTCAGTCTTGCGTATAGTATAACCAATCGAATAAAGTTTCTCTTCCGGTTAACACATTATAAATATGTATGGTTCTAATTAAAAAACATATAATATATAAGATTTTTTAAATAAAGTAAATATATTTTAATTTATCAGATTATTATATTCTCTTTTACACCTGGTTTAGCTTGTAATAGATGCCAAGTCGGTGATGTGTGTAACATATTCCATGTTGGAGTTGTGTAGCAGAAGCCAAAGTAGTTCCATGTAAAAAGAATTATTGACTTAGATAAATATAATACCACAATAAAAATTAATTAATTTAAAAAGTAATCAAGTTTATAAATTCTAGGGGTGTTACAATTTATACATGTATGTCCCTCAAATAACATCATTTGTGGGCTTTGAACAAGCCCGAGAAACCCTCGTAACCTCTTGAAATAAATTAAGAAACATTACAAGGGGAGTATAGAAGTATATAAATCGAAAAAATGAGGCATTCCCTTGAGAAAATACAGTTCTTTACAGAATATAATCTTTTAATCAACTCTTCCACAAGTTGGATTTTAGAGGGAAAAGAAGTATGTCTGAAAAGGGTTATGGCCATTGAGATCATATATCATTTTCTCATACCAAGGACTCATCATATATATTGTCTTGTTTTCATATCACATATACCAAAGGGACTTACCTACCTCAAAGTGTCTTCATCCTTCGATCCACAATATTCATTGGATAATTCTCAATAGAAGCATAAATATGAAACTCAACATAATTAGGTTATAAAACATGATACATGTTTGGATAACATCAACAGAGATGAAAAATGTTAAAAACATCATGCATAAACTGGTATCTCTGGGGAAGTGTTATATGGTATTCCACTGGTCTGATTTACATAACAACATCAATGGGTCCAACAAACCAATGAAATATATTTCCCTACTATTGAATACATAGACGGAACAACATTGGTGAAGATTGTATTAATACCGGTTCTATGACATCAAACACTATTGGTCATCTTCTTCGATATTCATGTGACTATTGTCTGAATTGCTCTATCAACATTCTCGTTGTGATAACATTGACTTACTTCAAGATCTTTTAAAAGATATGTGGTATAAGGAATGATTCCCCCCATTCCCCAATCCTATAATAGTGTGCTCATAAAGGCGTAACATATAATGATTAATAATCATCCATTTCTATGGTACCTTGAAAAAAATATTTTTAAGATAAATCAATTAGGTGTATGTGCTCAACCCAAGAACCCTCGATGTCATAGACACATGCCTAATTAATTTTCTGTGACAAATTAATCATTATCTATCTTTTTTCCATTGGTCTGGGGGTCATACTTTATACTCTGAAGAACCCATATACACAGTTCTTTATGCAACCCCTTCTATAACTGTGACATAACTTGGGCATCCCTATCAGAAATGATAGATCATGGAACACCCTGATGAATACTAAACTCCCTAAAATGTTTATTCCTAGTATAATCTACAATGAAATACTATCACTTAGTTATGAAATGTGATACCTTAGTCCAGAGATCAATGAAAACCTACATTGTATCATTTCGATGATGTGATCTTGGTAAACTGGTCATGAAATTCATAGAAAAATCATACCATTTTGACTCAAGAATGGATAAAAATAATAAGTTTTATATTGGTCACTGAAGGTCTACCTTCACATGCTGATAGTTGGAACCCTGAGTGATAAAACCAACTATCTACATTTTCATAAGAGGTCTTCATTACTAGAAACATAAATCTCAATACCCCGTGTTGACATTGGTCTTATCTGCCCAAACATAGGCATGAGATTACTACTCCAGCATATCTTTGATGTATACTTGGACCAAAAGGTTCCCCTTAAAGAATATAGTCTCATCCTTATTAATATTAAAACCCAATGATAAATCATAAACTAAGATACTTTTCCTTACGACATGGATCTCGTGATTTGAAATTTTCATCAGTCTCACCAGTTCCAGAAGGCTAGAGGTCACATCAAAATATGGGAAGATAATCTATCTATAATCCCATTAATGTTCATATATGAAATTAATTCCATTAGTGTCCACTCACCACTGAACTCATGAACTATTGGTGTCTATGATTTCTACCATAGTGAATCGAAAATTGAATTTCCATTTCTAAGCATATTGGGAAGGTCAATATATATGATTAAAGGTACTCAACATATCAACACAACATGAGATTCATATATAAATGTGTAAATATTTACATTATTATTTTTTGATATGTAAATAACAACACTATTTATGTATATAATTTATTAAAAAACCTAATGTTTGAAAATAGCAACATGACCCAGGTTGTGCGTCGGGTAATTCCACACATGAGATATCAACTGATAGGGCTTGTATTCAATGAATCACTGGTCATGTATTAGAAAACATCTATTCTCAATACCTTATGCATACAAAAATAAGAATGACTTATTCCTAACTCTAGTAGAATTAGTATCGATGCTAATGTAAATATAAAATTAAAATCCTAAAAGGATACATCACAAATTATTCAAATAATAATTTCATACTATTTTTATTCAATCCTGTAAGAGGCATTGTATGGTATAGGGAATCTTAGACGAATCTTATAAATATTATACTATCCCAAAAAAATAACTAAATTATTTTTCATAGGTTGTTCCCTAGAAACAAAATATCTCACATTCCCCAGGTCTACTTAAGCTCCAATCACTATGATAATTTGACTTGTGATGTGGATTTTTCCCCTCAAAATATGGAATTTACATATCATGGAATAAATAAAATGTAATCTCATTGTATTTAAAATGATATCTAGATGGTGGTAATTATGGTTATGAGATATATACTACATTAATATTTCATCCAAAAATACTAACATGAATTAATCATGATACAAGTTGAAAACATGATTCATCAATTTCATAAAAACATCAGGTTTGTTCGTGTGACTGAATGCCATGACCAGGTACTCATATAGCACATAGACACTCATGAAAGGTGTGTGAGATATTACTAATGAAAAAAACACACATGATGATATCTCAACCTCAAATTAGTCTTCAAAAACATTATCTATCATTCGATCTGATCAAATAAGACATTATTCCAAGGCAGTGGATCCCTATTCTGTTTAATAAGCTATTTCAATAAGCAATACTATAATCAATTCATGAGGGTACCATGCTCCTTATTTGTAATAAGTACTCATAAACCACCTAGATAAGTGATGGTATATATATTACCTTTATCCTCTAGATCATATGACACTTTCATGATATTGATAAGGTCTATATGTTCCATCCTACAATGTAGAATAGACACAAGTGATGCTCCTGGGACTAGATAAATAATAAATTCAACTGTTCTCACTAGAAGTTTTCCAAAGGACCCGAGGGAAAGAATTCCTCAAATGATTGTCTCTTTTAGGAAAAAAACCATTTTAACCCCTGACTATCTTTGAAAATATTGGTAATTTGAGTTGTCCCTCTACTCAGTCTTTGCAAAAAAGCTCCAAAATAAGTCGTTTGAACATCACATTCTCCAGTATTGATTTTTTACATCCCTCAAGGGTATGTAAAAATCACTATAAGATGTTATAAGTGAAATGGTCTTAATATGGATTAAACATTACATCCTGATAATTACATAAAACCACTTCATGTCGACAATGAAATGATTCAACATTTAGAGATATCAACCTATCTCAAGGAGAAAATCCATACAATGGAGAACATTCTTAGATCGGATACCTAATCGGGTATTGAGAATCATCCTTCCATACAAATGTTCGATCTTGTTACCCCCAATCGACATGATTGCCTCTAATATGAATGATTGTGATTGACTTATGTCAAATAATGTATACCCTAAATTGGAGGCAACTAGAATCATACATTGAATACTAGAAAGGATGAAATTCTACTCTTACATAATAGGATTCACTTAAGGTAACTATTTGATCCCTTTAGCTCAATTCATTGCATTAATTCCATCAGAATGACCTCTACAATGGTTCTATGAATTATGATCTTGAATACCTCTTCCTAAACAACCTCCTCAACCAAATAGGTAGATGGTATTCTACCTACCTACAAGGTGAGTTCCTCTACTCCCAATTCCAGAACATGGGGTAGATATATATTGCTTCATGCTGGGAACTAGTTGAATTATAGTACATATGTTATAGATATTTTTAATTCTATTGCATCCTCTAAATTCCACTAGATCATGCATACAATAAATTTTATTATCTCCCTAGTTCTAGCTATATTGAAAAATAAGAAGCTGATTGTATGATTTGATAATAGCAATTAACCATTTTAGAAACCATGATGCATCACTTTCATCTAGTAGAAGAACTAATGATACACATGTGTACTGATCTTCCCTTACTCAAACTATCTACGTCCCTTAAATTCTGTTCATTAATGGGGGTTTTATTGAATAAATCAGAAATATTATTCAATTTGAAGATAGTGAACTATGATTAGATATCATATAATAACCATCCTAAAATCACCAGAAAATTTTGATATTTTCACTAGATAAAGTGGGAGATAAATTACGCAGGTCATTAAAATATGAAGAATATTACTTAACAGACAAGGCTCTCTATTGGAGGTTCATAAACTCTCTTTCCTAGTCTAACATCAGAGTTTGTGAGATTAAATAGTTGTAAATGACTATATTTAAAGCCACCAAAAATTATGATTAAGTCTCTATTCCTAGGTAATATCATCCCAACATCGCTTGGAATGAACGTGTAGCATATACTCATCATGTTTAACCCTAATCTATAGAGGCATCTCGATATTGTTGAATGTAGATAACACAGCTTCGATCCAAATCTCATCCGCTTGTTTTTTTCTATCTAACAGGGTGGTATGATAATGCTTGTATAATTCCAATGTCAACACTACCATAGTCTAGGTATGTAGAGTGACACCTAGAATATTTTAGATCATGTGAATGAGACACTCTTGAAACTAGGTGTTGTTTCCCATATCAGGATTAACATGAAGTTCTATAGGTGGTGTTATAGGAGGTAGCATTGGCACCTCATGTCCCTCCACAATAGGTGAATTCTTGTCACCACCTTCATGGAAGAAAACATTGAGACATCATGGAGTCAAGAATCTAAAATGAAAAATTCATGCCTTGGAAAGGAATTTATCAATCAATAGATTATAGATAGGTAACTAGAACAATTTCATAGACTTCATATGAAATAATCCCACCTCTCTACCTACTCTCTAATCTAGGTTTAGTTAGTATGAACACCACAATAGATTATAAGAACATAAAAGACACACCCATCATCCCACTAGAATGGTTGGGTTCAGGTCTCAGTATCATTTTAAATAGCAGGGGTGCTATCATATAGTGTTTTAATTTCAAGGTATAGAGGAAAAAACACATTACATTACAATTTGAATCCCATTTAACAGTAACCATTAGATTTATAATGATTTAATTTCACTATTTTTAATAGTTTAAAATTAATATATGCATATATCATGGTCTAGTAACATTAGTTTTATAACCCAAAATAGGGAATAACTTTTTTATTAAGGCACCATCGACATCCTATACAAGAAAAAAATATATTTTTATGTAGAAACTATGATAAATTCATGTATTATTTTTTCTTAATGAAATTTAATTATATTTATATTCAAAAATTATAGGAAGTAACAATATGAAAAATGAAAATTCACACAAAATGTAAAAATGTAATGAATATTGTATCGTATATTAGACTTATTGTGCTGGTAATGATGCATATAATAAAATTCACTCATTTTATTTACCCATGTTAAATGAAGTATCATTTAAATAAAACAAATACTATATCATTATACTAATAATTTTTTTCCAATTACGATGTCGTATCAACCATAACAGGTGAAATCCCATAACTGAACTAACCCGTCCATGGTAATTTGGTATTTCTCTATAGGTGGGTTAGGTACTCCCAAGAAAAAACAACTTTAAAAATTGGTTTATATCCTATTATTCTTTATAAAACCAAAATAGTATTACAAATGTAATGCATATTCTATGGTACCACTTTCTAATTACCTGAACAAGGATCCACTTAACTAGTTCTCTAAGCCATTGGGTCATATGTCCCAAAGTGTTCCTCATAGTACACCAGTGGATTCTAACTAGCAGTGAGTGTGTAAGGTGACATATTGTGGACACAATATCCTCATATTAGAGTGGAAAATCATCTGTAATAAATAATAAAAACTGAACAATATATATATATAAACATACACTATAATGAATGGTCCTATAAACCACTGTTGATAAAGAATATATATACTGATATGATAAATAAAAATATGGAAGATTAAATAATATAATATATCTAATAATACCAAAATAAAAAATAAAGTGTCAAATACATGATTTTAAGGTATCCAGATAAACAAAAAATAAATAGGGTACATCAATACCAAACATTATATACAAAAATACAAAAATTACAAAAAACAACACCTATTCCATCTCAATAATTTTCCTAATCCACTCCTCCAATTATGTATGATATAAGTAAATAATATGACATATATGAAACATGGTTCTTTCCCTTATCCACACATTTAGATAGGTAATCTACATGGGAACCAAACGCATCCTGAGTAGGGTGTGATATAAAATCACAGTTGGCCAACACCAATAGTGTCTATTTGTAATACATGCAATGTACATGGTAAAAACATTGTACCAGAAATGAGAATAATAATAAAATAATATAAAATAAATACAAGCAAGCTCAGGTCTCTATAGAAAATCAGGAAACTCTACCTACTTTGTCTCAGGCTTGAATAAGACTCTGATTAGAAACCATAAATATATGGAATTTTAATAATATATGTAGTTATATATCATAACCATCAATATGGACTAATAATGTAAATGATTTTTTAGGAAGATATGTGGATACTAGGTGATGAATAATCCTAGGGTGTAACTTCAGCATCCATAATGAGTCTAATAATCTATTTGTTCGAACAGATGGTATGTGATCTGAATCAAATGATGAAGGTGAAATTTCATTTTCAACACTCAAGATATGGGGGGTTAGTCTTCCTACTAAACACTAGAAGAAATTAATATGTAACTTGTTTCCAAATATGTAGATAATATTATAATGGTGAGATATGTCATACTCCCCACCAGATGTATGGGATTGTGAAATTTCATGCTCAACAAGTCCCTGAAATATCGATCCATAGCCAATATAAATTGTGTAGTCATAATAATAAAATATATTAATGGATCACCCTGGAGAATCATAATCATTAATTTACACATATATAAATGTGATCCACAATTCATAAAATTAGCATGAAAAAAACATTCATTAATAGGTGTGGTTTTACATCCCATTACTACTCATTTCAATTCACCCATTTAATGAATTTATGTATGAAAACCATGTTGAAGCTATGCAATTTAAAATATAATATAAAAAATTAATCAAGTCATGGAAGTTAAATTTCATTGTTCAACATATCACTTATAAGTCTATATTATTAATTAGAAAATTACCTACGTAGGGAAATTCGTTTACAACACACAACAAACACTTGGAATGTGTCAATTAATTTATGAAATTAAATATAAAGGTTAATTTCCAACTGGAACACCATTGGGGTGTCTAGGATAGTTTTGGCATCCTATAAACACATATAAAGGCTAAAAAGTTGTATAAAAATGCATATATCAATTCCAAATCAATAAAATCATTTTTTATGTAATTTACAACAAATGCCAATGTGTGGCCCAATGATTTTGCTTTGGAAACAACTCAACTTTTTAGGAAAAAAACTAAACCACATACCCTAAGTCACTAGATGAATCCCAATCCAAAATAATCATTATATTTTATGTATATATTAATTAAAAATGAATAATATTTTAATTTCCATACAATAGGGTGAAATATCACGCAAATAAATAGAATAATATATAGAAAGAGAAATGGTGAATAGAATCTAGAGGAACTGAGGTTGATACTCTAGATATAAAACTCTTATGATGAATATTGATATGGATTCTAGATCTATGAGAAATTATGACTAATATATTAGATAGAGTAACGATCCATGGGAGAAGGGATAGAGATCTATCTACTAGATATGATAAAAAATAAGGAAGATGTATTATGTTAACATCATTAAGGGAAAATTGGTCTTTTCACAAAAAACACTAGTGCATGTGGTTAGGATGCACACTAAGACAAACCATGTTCCATACATGTGCCACACCGCTTCCTATGGGGGACCCTATAAGGGTTAGGTGCATAGTTTTCCCAACTATGTGTAAGCCATGAACATGGAACATTCTAAAACCTCTAATCAACCTACATAGCTGTTTTTTTTGTAGTCACATGGTTTCATAAAAACCACCCCCTTGGATCGCACCTCGAATGGCTTGTATGGTTTCTCAAACTATGCAGGATTGGCGACATTGTTTCTTCTAACCATACGACCCAGTCTATTTCTCAAATAACTGGGGTTTCGAGCTCTGAAAAAGCCACAGACACCATCATGTCCCATGTGACCCAATTAGGTAACCATACTAGGGGAACATTAATAAATTCAAACCAGAAAAACCATTTTTACCTTTAATAAAATACGATCATTAAAAATATAAAATAATCACTGTAGATTGAAATATAAAACCAAAATGAAAGATTAAAACATATTCCAAATGAAATGGTTATAATTAATAAAAGACTATGATTGATAGATATATTACCTATAGGGGGAGGAAAAAGAGGTGACATATTATTTAGGAATTAAATATCAAGCTACCTTATACATAAAAAAATTTAAAAATAAAAAATACTCATGTATTTTAATGGGACGAATAAAAATTCATAAAAGTGGGTGAAAAATATAATCTCATCAAAATGACTCCATGACCATTTTAGCACCCACCATTGGTTCACTCAATAACACTAAAGAGACTCATTATCATAAATACCTCACACATTCCTCACTATACACTAAGCGTTTCCACTTAGCAGTGGGGTTCTAGTGGGGTATTAGGTGGAGACTATCCACAATCATTAGAGTGTGTAATAATGTATAAAATAAAAAATTATTGCATACCATTGATAATCATGACAGTATATAGAAATAAATAAATATAGATATCTGAAAATAAAATTGTAATAGATTTTCATAAGTATAAAAATCATTGAATAGAAATAATGAAGTATGTTCTGAACATCCATGTTATGCATAAAAATAATAGCTTAGTAGACTACTCACACACACATACCATCATGAAATAAATTAGTCAAAGGAGGATACATTGTATCTCAGAGCTAAACCAAATCCTTTAACATAATACACTATATTTTATTATGTTTGACTATATAAAACTCAACTCAAGCCTCATTAAAACCTTTTCCACACAATGAACAAGTGAGAGCTTCTTGGGTATCCATGTACATTGGTATCCTAGAAAAGGCATGGGTACAACATTATAGATTACCACCAACGGTGTTTAAAAAAATTAACTTATTATATAATAATTGTTTATATGTAAAAAAGGATAAAAAATAATACACAATATATACTAATTTTAAAAACATCTATTTAATTATTAACATGTTTCTCATTAGGTTCTAAACAGATACTCATGATAAACAAACCAGAACTGGACAATGTTGGTCATCTGAGTCCTGAAATATAGGGTAGTTCATAATTTTAATTCAAAAATGGGATTTTTATATATTTTCTATCTCTTGAAACTACAAATAATAAATAAATGTTAATAATTTAATATTTTTATGCTACTAGTTCCCAGAGCATCAGTCCAGCCTTAAACCTTGTGTTAATATCAATCACTCTTAGCTCACCAGTAACATAACTAAACCATACATCAATATAATTCATTCCCAAACTATCATTATGGCATCTGAACATAAGGTATACAATCAATTCACATTGTATTAGTTCGGTGCATAAACCATAATGTATAATACCACTGAATAGAGCATCTATCTTTTATCATAACAATTCGATCATTTTGTAAATAACAAAGTTCTATGTATTTTGTTTAAAAAAAATTAAAACCCATAAACAAACCCCTTAAAAAAGTTATCACATATCATGGTCCCAATGGGCCTTTAACACCAAAACATGGATTTGGATGTAGAGACTTTTTCACACATAAATTTATATCCAATAATATTGGAAAAACTATGAATCTAACCAATCCAAAAAAGGAAATTGAAGTTTCCCCTAAAAAATGAGTGTTACATGTTAACATTCAAAACATGTCTAATTCCCTGATTTTCATTACAACAGTTAAAATATACATCAATACCTTTTAACACAAGGTGAATCCAAACACACATTTCGAATGAAAACATAGACCAAATTTAAAAACCGCTTCCAAAATAACATGGATGTGTACACCTCAGTTTAAAATAAAAAAATCTCTCAAACATTGTTTTCACCACTTAAAACCCTATACCATTTGATAACACGGCGTACAAAATAATTTTTTTAAATATAAAATGACATTCAAAAAATTTCTAAATTAAAGAAAATTAATTTTGTTTACTTAATATTTTTAAAAAAAATATATTTGAAACTATACAATGTATACCTTTAATGACTCTATCAATGCAACTAATAAGATTTATCATGTTAAGCTCATAACCAACTTTTGTTATCCATTATAACCACACATTATTATTTTCAAAAATTGTAACACCCCAAGAGAGGCTATATGTTATGTCTCATAAACACTAATATATTTAATGGGATACACAGAATATATATAGTAAAAATTTAATTCCCAAAGTTATTAATAGAACCCAAAGAAGCAATAACATCACAAATTAGTGTTAAAGAACATATCATTTTACAGAAAATTTTATCGAGAAAATAAAAAAGGTCTCTTTGACCACCAAACTCATTAATAAAGGGTTCTATAATATTTCCATCACTTAGAGGGATTGATGAAGCTTTTACATGACCTGTACAAACACATAAACATCCTAAAATTCTCATATGAACCACTAAATATCAATCAATATTCTAAAAATAGTAAATCATTGATTATAATAGATTTAAAATAATAATTTATTGAATAATAACATGAAAAAACTCTGAATAACATACATGGTCATCAAATCTCAGTAGAAATGAAACTAACAAACTGTGAAAGACCAATGGAAACCCCCAGAACATATTTTGAATCAATTACCTAGTAAAAATAACCATGAAATATATCAAATGACGCAATAATTAAGGGATAACCATAATAAAATTTATAGGGAAACATACCACTAATGAAATGATGTGAGATAGTATGTAAAATCCATTTTTATATATCCTCTATGCAATCCATGAAATATAGAAATGAAAAATGTATGATTTCACTATACATTAGTGGAATTAAAAAAATACCCTAAACTAGGGAACTCAAAAATTAGTGGGGATGATGAATAAGAAGAGTAATATAAACCATCATATGAGAAGATTCACCAAAATACCATCAAATCATACACTAGAAAAATAGAAATCATAGGATGGGAATAAAGAGCCAAGGGAAGGTGCCCCACTTAGTCCATGTGCACATAAGGGAGGATGAGTGGTGGGGAAAAAATATCACTGTGAATTTTTGTAAAATATGAATATTAATTAAATTGAGGGTAGTCTTAGTTTTTTGTTGAATGGTATGATTAACTATGTGCCCATTGTGTGCAAGGTACTACCCACTCAATACATCCCTACATGGATTATATTCATGATATGAAATATTATGTTCTATCAATGCTTTACATAACTATAATTCACACAAAAGGTCACATAGTATGTTTACTATAGTGTTTAGACCGCGCAACATGTCAAAGGATTATTCTACCTCTCTTGGTTACCACATAGACTCGAACCGTTTAAAATAAATCGGGATGTCACAATGAAATACAAGTATGATTGGATTAAAATGAAATAAATACACCATGAGTATCATGGTTTCACATGGCCTCTTCAAAATTTTCCATGCCAAACCTTGCCCCTAATTTAAAAAGACTAAAACTTTCTAAAATGCGACTTGGATCCTCATAGGATAATATTAGCACAGAATATACCACCCAATCCTCATACCTCATTTCAAAATATCACATTAAGGAATTCGTAAATTTTAAATTATATTCTAAACGACTGATCAATATTTATCCCATCTTGTAAATTTGAAATCAAATTCCATACCAAGTTGTTAAAAAAATATGAATGAGGGTTATTATAATCTCCCCACTATAATACTCCTCATCCCCATGAAGTCTTAATGGTCATCCACCTACACAACACGACCATCATTAGATATTGATCTTAAGGAAAATTGCCTCTTTTTATTCATAAATGATTGAAATATGTCAACAAAATAAAGTATAAACCAAGGCACACAACTAGATAAAATATTTGTGAAACCCCATTTTTAAAACTAAAAACCAAATATTGTTCTTACCCAACACAATATACCATAAAAACACTGATTATGTTACTACATAATGACCTATTAATTCTATGGTGTTCTACCATAAAAATATTGAACCCACAACCAAAAATTTATAATTCCTATGACTACAACAGTTAGATAATCCTCTTGGAAACTTAATCTATCAATCTCAAAACACGCCTAGAATTGTACCTAAATATCCACTTCCAATCATTAATGATTTCATCAATCGAAAATAATAACAGATAAATACAATTAAAAACCAAATAGAACATGTTTATACATTTTATCACTACACAAACCAGGATTAAATTTAATGTTTTTCAATGGTCTTATTAAATTTATGAAGTACAAATTTCTATTCTAAAAGTAAATTCCATCTATTTTTGGTAGAATATCACATCCACCTCATCAGAAAATAAAATTTCTTTCAAACTCATCCATAATGTTTTTTAAATTCTTAGGTCCTAGTTCCACTAAAATATAATATACTATAACATGATTCCATTACTCCAGAAGGAATTCTGTAATCAGCTAATTAAACCCACCGATGTTCATGCCTAACTATTGGTCATAATCGATGATGGATTCAAATATTGTCAATTTACATTGTTTTTATACACCATTTACCACAATAAAACATCTACTAAATTGTACTGATGCCACCTCATGCCATCATGGCTCGCGATCGACACTCATCCCCCATTCACTACGATATGTGAGTCCATACATATCACTCACCAAGGAATATCTATTTACTCATTAAAAATTAGTCACCCTCACAAAATGAAACAATGATAATATCTCAAATAGTGTTACTTATTTGTGATCCCTCTTGTGAAGGTGTCACACTACCATGGCTGACAACCCACTCCCCACCAAAAGATCACCCATGTCTTCGTGTACTTGAACTATTTACCCCTATCTACATACCAAATTCCTCCCATCAACACACATGAAATCCAAATACTAATGATACCATTCCCCACTATGGGTCTCTCAAAAAGGAAACCAACTACCACTCATTACACATGAGAATAATATCTATGATAGAAAACCTTGGAAAATCATGTTCACACTTTTAATCAACTAATTTCATACTACACACCCCTTTTATTATCCTTAACTACTCTTTAGAGACATGATATTGATATATATCACTAAAAGTACAAATCGGTCACTACTTCTGATTGATGATTCCTACCATGACATTTCAACCTATGACTATCTAAAAGATGTTCAATTTGGACCAATCCTTCTTTCATAATTGATACTTTCACCATTCACATTCTCATTCCCAAAAGTCACTATTCCCATTATAGAGCCACATCAACCATGCCTACAATCCTCTCATTAAACTCGCACTAGTTATCATCCAACTTTTAGCTACATAATTAATGCAATCATGATGGTGTTGTATTCCATATTACCCACTACAAAGACAAAATTACATATTAAATCACCTTTCACTTATTCCTAAAACATCACATTTACACTAAATTGTTACATTATATTGTGTAACATAAACAAAAATACATGTTTTTACTCTAAATAGATATTTGTAGAATGAATTATTATCCTAGGCCCTAGACCATATCCATATCATTAATACATTCCTATCACACCCAACATAGAGTACCCATGGTGCTTCCCTAAAGGAAATATAACTCACTAATCCAAAACCACTAACATGAGATCTGTAGACTTGATCGTTATTAAAATGTTACATTGGGTTCACGTATGTTGTCACCATGCTTCTGAAGACACATCAAGATATGTTTGGTCCAAATTAATAACAAACCCAACACTCTGAAACCACCGGTGCTAGTGAATAAAAAAAACTTCATGTGGTTATAATCTAAAAAAAACTTGGCCTCTCTAAATACCTCATATAAGAGTCATTTCAAGAAAATTATTACCCCAAGTCAATACCTTCTTTCTCATCCATGAACAAACCATTCCTAACTCACCTATATGGTCACCTTGAAAAAAATCTACATGTCAGAAATCATATACCTTAGAGAAATAATTGTGCTCCCAATCATACTCATAACCACCAGGAACATCTATCTTTCACAGTCATATTCCAAGATAGCCACCCAAATGGCCCTTAAAATATTAAAACTAACCACAAGGGTTAAAGAATAAGACATACGCGAACCTTCTAAAAATCCAAATTTCATCCTACGTGCCTACTCCCTAAACAATGATTCACTCTTTATGATCCTCTATTAAGACCAAAACATACACAGGTTCTGAATGCACCCAATGTCACTCACAACTCAGTCAACCACTCTCTTGGGTCACCCATGAAACTCATGTCAGACTAACTCCATAAACTAAAATCTTATAAAATAATGACACTATGATATCCAATATATACCTCTGCTCGAGTATCATGATAAGTTTTTAATTCCATCCTCCAAGGTCTAGGAGATCTGAATGAAGGAGTCATTTCATTAGGCATGCATCATTCTACAGTCCCAATTTAATATCAATCCAACACGCCAATAACCCATATCTATGGTATCACATAAAAAAGATGTCATATTCTAAACCAACATTCCACAACGATAGTAGTTTTCAACTCTGATAATTGGACATTTAAATGCTACATATAGGACCAAGTCATATAACCAGATTCATATATATATATATATATATACGATAAGATTTTCATCCTATATTTATGCACTCTAGCTAGGTTCACCCACAAGGGTCACTATGCCAACTGTGCAGGTGGGCCATGTCTTCACCCTCATTTTAGAGTATCTCACCCTAGGTCTTCATGGACATCAAGTAAAGGGATATCTATATTCTTGATAGTAAAAGGGAGTAAAATTCAACAATGTACTTCTATTTTAAAATAAATTATTAGATGTTATCACAATTTAAACAAATGGGCCCCTGTTTTCAATAAAATCACACACTATCAGGACTATAATATGATGATCATATATTTTAGGAATAATACATCTTAAGCCTCTTTACTATATTAGGAACGATTCAAAAAAATCCATGGCTCCTTACCTATCATCCAAGACCAAAAAATCTATCAGTATCATAAAATTGAAACCACTTGTGCATCACTTGTAGAAAAAATCATATATATCAATAAAATCAAAAAAAACATCAATCCATGACCGTAATTGTTGGGAATTCAAAGAAAAATTAATGTTCTTGATGAACCAGACTAATATCCACCATATCTACAACAAATTCCAAACTTTCTAGTCTACCATACCCCCAAAATGTTAGAAAAAACAATACAAAATTCCTTTATTCCACAATGTTACTTCCCACCAAGGTTTGGTCTATAATAGTAACCGGACCACATCTCCAAAAGACCTCGAGCATGCCACCTATATTGGATTCTAGTAACTAGTTTTAGGGTTCTACGATACAAGCATGGCTGACTATTACTGTAACACCCCAGGTAAATAAAGAATATGAAATTTTTATATTAATCCCTATTTGTGAATAAAATGTCAATATTAATTTAAATGGAATTCTATGCTCCATGGCTTACCCAATACGCAACAACGAGTTCCTTTGAAATCTTACGTTGCACTCTAATAATAAAATAATATTATTTTAAATGGTAGTTAACACCTAGCCGTTGTATTGATATGAATGAATGGAAATAACTAAAATATGATTATATATGTTTTTTAAATGTTTTTACTTTTATCCAATAAATTTTAGAGGCATAAAATACAAATTAATCCAATCTTAAGCATTGAATACACTAGTATTTTTAAAAGATTGTTTTACTACCTTTTGATGGAAACCCATTTTTTTAAATCAAACTTTTGAAAATTTTATATGCTCTATTTTTCAAAATAAACATATTATTTATGATTGGGACATTGAAATTTACCTTGGGTTAATTTTTGGTATTTTTCTGACAATGTTCATTTTTCAATGAATAATGAAAAATACTGCATTTTACATCAAAACTGTTTTTTCATATAATTTAATTATATGGTTATATTTTATTTTTAATTTGTTTTAAAGTTTAATTAGAATATATTTTTACCATCTAATTCAATGATTGTCATTGGGATTAATTTCACTTTGGAATTAGGCATAAACAGGTGCCAAACTTTTCATAAATATTGTTTCTAAAAAACCCGCTATTTGTTTTGACAACGGGATGTTTTTTTAAATTAATTATTGAAATTTATGTGTTTGGAATTTGGTAAAATGGATTAAATATTTGGAATCAGAAGGTCCAAATTATGTAATTAAGACTCTTTTGTTTTTGTACATTATGAATAGTAACGACGATAATTATCTTTAATAATCTTGATTAATGAGTAATCAGGTAGTTAAAGGTAATAAAATAATATCATAATAATAAAACATGAGCACAAAATGTGTCCTAAGGCTACTGGTTGCCTCATGGCCGACCATGGGATGGCTTGTTCCAAACCGGGGGGCCCCATGGAATCACTTTTGTGAGAAAGTGACTTTTTATCTTTTTATTTTTTAAAGAATGTTATATGTAACAAAGAATGTATCACCTAAGTAAAATATTTTTATTTTTTTCTACATAAATTATATTTTGGACTATAAATATTAATTAGAAATCTAAAAATATTTAATATATCATGATAGTTTTTTTATAATTTTTAGACATTAAATTTATTAAATTATTTATGACATCATGATGACGCAGCGATTACCTCATTAATAACAGATTTAAATAAAATGGAAAGATAATGTAAAATATAAGACCTACACATGTCCAAAACCTATTGGATGGGTGTATTTCTAACCCTTATCACCTTATCCTCTAAAAACATCAATTTGGGACCATTAAAATCTGAAACTCATTTGAAAATATAGTTACATTTTATACCTTTCCAAGAGTGCCCCTCCTCTCCTCTTATAAATGGCCCCCACCTCTACCTCCTTACCCACACTTCCAAAGCCTTTGGCTCGGCCAACCTCTGCCCATTTTGTCTCTCCACATCCCTCTATAACTCCTTGAATCCTCACTTTTGGAATAAGTCTTCCCAAGGAATCCTTCGAGCTCAAACCAAAGGGAGTTACCCGATTTTAAGGTATTGTCTTCACTTGTGTCCTTTTGTTTTATTTTGCTTCTCCAACCCACTAAACTCTTTTTATTCATTTATTTTGTAACTAATCCAGTATCTTCAATATACTAGGGTGTTTTTATGAGAATTATTCTAGCTACACTTACACACACCTACATCTAATGGTTAAAGAACATACTGTTTCTTTGGATGGCGAATTTCTGCCTCACGAAATGATGATTGTTCAACCTTATTCTAACACATTCAAAGGTGGCCATTAAGATGACAATATATTTATATATGATATATAATATTTTTATGCTTTACTTAAGCTTATTTATTTTTCATTTATGGCATACCATTATGGTTTCCATTATGGGTAAACGCGATATCTTCATTTAAGGAAGTGCGGACTACCGCCCCCTCAAAGTGATCTGATTCGTTAATACCATATGTGGTACGTATAAAGGATATATTTAATGATATTATATGTGATACCATACTGGAATTAAAATAATATTATGTATCATTATGTTTTAATTCCATTAAATATGAAATAGAAAGGGAAGTAGCGTTCATGCGTACGTACGGCTTACCGTCTCAATTAACAGTACATTTCATATCTTATCTCAAAATGTTATGTAATATTATAAGTACATATATATAATGGATATATATGTAATATATTACATCTAAATTATGGATATCATTCTTTAATTATAACATATATATATATATCTCTCTCATTTTGTTGTAATTCCATTAATATGACAAAAAATGAAAGTAGCGTTCATGCGTACGTACGACCTACCATCTCCATGAACGGTGCGTTTCGTTTTTTATCTCCAAATGATATGGAATAGTATAAAATTAATATTTACTGGATATATATAATATTATAATCATTAATACTATTCTGGAAATTATTTACTTATAACTACATGGGCAATCATTTTTTCAAACAAGTTCATTTTTGACTCATGTATCAAACATCGGCAAAAACGTCTGATATGAACTAACATTATTAAACAATTATTTTAACATCATAATATGTGATATGAACTGAATAATAATCTATAAAGTAGGTAATTAAGCAATTATTGATTGACCAAAGTTTATTATTCAGGAATATAAAAAAACAAACATGACAAGTTGGACTTGAGGTATGGGATCCTACTTCTCTCTTTCTTTTTAAGTACTCTCCTTTATGTCACTTCTTTTAAGCTCCTCTTTGTTATGTTGGGGGATGTTCTTTTATATTCCTATTTCTATAAAAATTATGTTAATATGATGAGATAACCTATTTGATCTCATCAATCTTTTTTTTGTATGTTTTATGTGGCGCTGTTAGGCTGCCTAGTTTTCGTAAGTGATTTTTCATCACACTTTTATTCCCGTGAGATTTATGATACATTTGCCACAATTTCCTTTAATTGGTGTATGTACGACCCATTATTCTACTCTTTGTGTAATATACTTTCGTTTATGAGTATTTAAATCAATAATGTACTGTCCTTATTTCATGGGGTGTATGTTTTGAAAGATACCCAAGTCGGTAAGGGAACCTTTCACCCTCCTCTTTTTAAAAGACTTATTTTGTTGGGTCTTTTAATTTACATATTGTTATGTTGGGATATGTTCTAATATATCCTTATTGATGTTAATTTTATGTCCATGTGATGAGATAAACTATTTATGTCTCATCAACTCATTTTGATGTGACGTCGTTAGGCTGTCAAGGGAACTTCTTAACCCAATTTCGATTTCTTTTGGTTCAACATGTAGTTATTGAATATGTCATCCTTTGAATATGTGTGAATGACCTTTGATTATTTTACACTTAATATCCACTTATATTTGGTGTATTCATTTTTCACACATAATTATGTAATTTATTTATCCTTAAACAAAGGATACCGTCTTTGTATGGGACTTTGCCTCAATCTCCTTTCATTGAGGCATATTTTATTTTTAACACATCCTTCTTTTATACGGTGTATAAACACCTTTGACTTTTATGTTTATCCAAAAGGAATATTTCTTTATATGAAGCGTTTTACTAAACGACAAAAGGGAATGTTTTTTGTCATATGTATGCGGTGACAATGACTTTTCCGCCGCCGTGACCATTATTTGAATATCGGATTCCACTACAAGACATACCTTTTTTTTAAAAGAAAAATAAAAACCATGTTTTACTTTTCTTTTATTTTGGTATTGAAAATGGTTTTCATAATGTTTTTATATCAATGTGTTGGATTGATATCTTGTTATTGAAAGGTGGAAATGTTATGTTTCCTTTATGCATGTTTTATGTAATACGATTATGTTGAGGTTCTTGGGCATTATTATGAAGATGGGTGGTTCCGTGATAAACTAAGGGAGTGTGAGCCCGATATAGCTCTCCAATTCATTGGGTAATGCGAAGGAGTGAAACGTTATGGTTTCTCCGAAGAGATTTAGGTAATATACTGTGGTGGGTATTCCAAACGTAACCAAGAGGGTTACTCCCTACGTAAGAATGTTATGAATGCCTCAAGTTACCTTTTATGTATTATGATTTCTATGATTTATTCATGATTTGATGATATATGTTAAAGTTACTATGTTTTATGGGTAAAGTATGATTTCATTCTTATGTATATATGAACTCATGTTTCCTTTCCATATTTTTATAACCCTTACTGGGTTGTTTATGCTCATCCCTTGTTTTTGAAATGTTTTTCACAGGTCAAGGGAAAGGTACATGATGTGATGATAGTGTCAAGGATGTGTCAGGAAAGAATACGTGTTTTATTTTAACTATGTTTCCGTTGATGGGAAGAATGAATACTGTCTTTTATGTAACCACTTTGTTTAAATGTGGAATGTAATGCAAGTTTCATGATCTAATTCTCTAAAACTCTAAACCTGAAAAGATCCACAATGTAAATTATTCATTTAATTCAATATTAAGTGAGGTTTAAGGCCGGGGCCTTATAGTTGGTATCAGAGGTCGGTTTAGATAACGTTAGAGGTTAGGGTATTCATTAAGCATAAGTGACATTACCATAATGGTTAGGAATTTAGAAAGAGTCCTAGTTTTAGTTAAAGTGAATGAGTAAGTATATATTAGTGTTTATCTTCCTCATTTGTAAATGATGGTTTTGTTGATATACTCACACCGACCTTTTTTGTTTTAGTAAATGTCTAGATCTAGTAGGCACCAAAGTAACAGTGGATGTGAAGGAAACTGTGACAGTTTTTTGAGCAAGCAACTGAATGATATGGGAGCTGCAATGAGAACTCTTGTGATTGTCCTCAACCTAATATCTAGAGTCATGATTGACCACCTAAACCTTGGTGATTTCTATAAGGAATCATATATGATAGAAACAAATCCCTACGGAAGTACAGGTAATAATCATAAAGGTAAGTGTGTTCAAAAACCTATGTGTCAAAGATGTGGAAAGAAACACCTAGGAAAATGTTTCAAAGGGACAGAAATATGCTATGATGTGGAAATGAAGGTCATAAAGCAAGAACCTTCCATGGAAAAAGGAAGCATCCAGTTGACTCGAGGAAAGGGAAAGAAGTTCTTTCTGGGGGATCAATTGAATGTTTTAAATGTGGTGTGCATGGTCATTATGAAAACACATTTCCTATAAAGAATTTTCGTGAATGGGATCACCAAGATCGTACAAATGTTCGTTTACCAATACCTAATACCATTCCGATTGAGGATGAAGAAACTGACAATGACCAATCAAAGGTATGGATTATTTCATAACTATTGTTTTCCTATTTTGGAATCATAGGATATGATTCATGATTTTGTTTGTAGGAAAGAAGTATATCAGAATAAGTTAGAAAGGAATTGTTAATGGATCATGAAGAATGTTGAATGAGTAAGAAGTCAACATATAAGGGCTTCAAGAGTTATAGTGAAATTCTTAAGAGTATTAAGTCTCTTTTGATGATGGGGTTACATTAGAAGACTTTTTATAGTATGTGTAACCCTGATGTTTAATATATGAAAATTATATTCAAGGAATATTTATCTGTTCTTTTGTGGACATAGTTATAAAGAACCATTTGGGTTTATATGATCCTTACTTTTGAGGTAATTATGGGTTACTATATGTTATGATGGAAGTGAAAGGCATGTGATTAAATTTTCGTTAAATTATGTTATGGTTATTTTTGATGATTTTATCTCTTTTTGGCAATGATTTGAGAATTATATAGTTTTGGAAAAAGGAAAACACGCAGACCACGTGGCAACCCATCGCGTCGGACAAAGCTGCGGGAATCAAACCCACAACCAAAGTGTGACTGGTATTTATCACCTACCACTAGACTACGTGAAGTCCCTGGTTAGCTTGACTGATTATTTTTAGTTAGATGATTTTATGAATTATGAGTAAGTTGATTTTGGGTTATCTATGGAAATTTATTAACCTATGATTTAGGATAGGTGATTAGGTTAATTGCTTTTAAATATGAGACATTAAGAGCAGCTGATGTTGTTTGGAGATAAATGTTACGATTTAACTTGGAAGACTATGTGACTAAATACATCAGATATTTGGGTTTCAATCTTAGTTTGGTTTAGTTTGATTAATGTTTATGGAAAGAGTGTTTATCGAGTGGTCCTCTTTGAACTTTGGGTTTTTTTGGACAAATTTTGGAGATTAAGAATAGATTTTCTTTTTATAAAGGGTTATCTTTTTCTGGATTATCTGATCTTGTACTAACCTTTTTGGTTTTGGTTTTGGTTAGAGTCTAAAGACATGGGAAGTATATAGTTCTCTATTGTGGATTAGGTGATTCTCTAGAAATTGATTATAGTACTCTTAATGTGAACAAGTATTCCTAAATACTCATCTTTTGGAGAAAATATGAGTTTGTGTAAGGAATCTAATAAAAGTTGAAAGTCAACATGATAAGTGATTATCTTTCCTTATGAATAAATTCCTCGATAAAAAGTAACTTAAAACAAAAATGTTGTCTATTAACTTTTCCTACTGGGGAATCGAATACCGTTTAACCCATCACAAGTTTGTGATTTTCTTGTGGTTAACTTTCTCCTAAACATGTTTTCTATCACTCTCCATCAGAACATGACCCTATGTTTTCTCCTCCATGTCCATATTTTTCAACATGGAATCCTAGTATGGGTTAACTCAGGTGACCTTTGTACTTATCTATCTTTATTTTAAAGTGATTTTTTTACCGACTCTTGTTCCGATGTGGGACGTTCAAGGATGTTTCCATGCTCAATTTTAAAATTGCGAGGACGCAATTCATAAAAGGGGGGAAGGATGTAACACCCCAGATAAATAAAGAATATGACATTTTTATATTTATCCCTATTTGTGAATAAAAATTAAATATTAATTTAAATGGAACGCTATGCTTGATGGCTTACCCAATACGCAACAACGAGTTCCTTTGAAATCTTACGTTGCACTCTAATAATAAAATAATATTATTTTAAATGGTAGTTAACGCCTAGCCATTGTATTGACAGGAATGAATATAAAAAACTAAAATATGATTATATATGTTTGTTAAATGTTTTTACTTTTATCCAATAAATTTTAGAGGCATAAAATCCAAATGATTCCCATCTTAAGCATTGAATACACTAGTATTTTTAAAAGATTGTTTTACTACCTTTTGATGGCAAACCATTTTTTTAAATCAACATTTTGACAATTTTATAAGCTCTATTTTTAAAACTAATCATATTATTTATGATTGGGACATTGAAATTTACCTTGGGTTAATTTTTGGTATTTTTCTGGCAATGTTCATTTTTCAATGAATAGTGAAAAAGACTACATTTTACATCAAAACTACTTTTTCAAATAATTTAATTATATGGTTATATTATCTTTTTAATTTGTTTTAAAGTTTAATTAGAATATATTTTTGCCATGTAATTCAATGATGGTCATTGGGATTAATTTCACTTTGTAATTAGGCATAAACATGTGCCAAAATATTCATAAATATTGTTTCTAAAAAACCCGCTATTTGTTTTGACAATGGGAAGTTTTTTATTTAATTAATTATTGAAATTTATGTGTTTGGAATTTGGAAAAATGGATTACATATTTGGAATCATAAGATCCAAATTATGTAATTAAGACTCTTTTGTTTTTGGACATTATGATTAGTAATGATGGTAATTATCTTTAATTATCTTGATTAATGAGTAATCAGGTAGTTAAAGATAATAAAATAATATCATAATAATAAAAAATGACCACAAAATGTGTCCTAAGGCTACTTGTTGTCTCATGGCCGACCATGGGATTCCTTGTTCCAAACATGGGGGCCCCATGGAATCACCTTTGTGAGAAAGTGACTTTTTATCTTTTTATTTTTTAAAGAATGTTAAATGTAACGAATAATGTATCACCTAAGTAAAATATTTTTATTTTTGTCTACATAAATGATATTTTGGACTATAAATATTCATTAGAAAGATAAAACGATTTCCTACATAATGATAGTTTTATTTATAATTTTTAGACATTAAATTTATTAAATTATTTATGACATCATGATGATGCAGCGATTACCTCATTAATAAAGGATTTAAATAAAATGGAATGATAATGTAAAATATAAGACCTACACATGTCCAAAACCTATTGGATGGGTGGATTTCGAACCCTTATCACCTTATCCTCAAAACACATCAATGTGGGACCATTAAAATCCGAAACTCATTTGAAGATAAAGTTACATTTTATACCTTTCCAAGAGTGCCCCTCCTCTCCTCTTATAAAATGCCCCCACTGCTACCTCCTTACCCACACTTCCAAAGCCTTTGTCTCAGCCAAACTCTGCCCATTTTGTCTCTCCACATACCTCTCTAACTCCTTGAAGCCTAACATTGGGAATAAGTCTTCCCAAGGAAGCCTTTGAGCTCAAACCAAAGGGAGTTACCCGATTTTAAGGTATTATCTTCACTTGTGTCCTTTTGTTTTATTTTTCTTCTCTAACCCCCTAAACTCTGTTTATTAATTTATTTTTTAAAAAATCCAGTATCTTCAATATACTCGGGTTTTTTTAAAATAAGAATTCAAGCTACACATACACACACCTACATCTAATGGTTAAAGAACATACTGTTTTTGTGGATGGCGAATTTCTGCCTCACGAAACGATGATTGTTCAACATTATTCTAACACCTTCAAAGGTGGCCATTAATATGACACTATATTTATATATGATATATTATATTTTTATGTTTTAATTAAGCTTCTTTATTTTTCATTTATGTCATACCTTTATGGTTTCCATTATGGGTAAACGTGATATCTTCATTTAAGGAAGTGTGGACTACCGCCCCCTCAAAGTGATCTGATTTGTTAATACCATATGTGGTACGTATAAAGGATATATTTAATGATATTATATATGATACCATACTGGAATTAAAATAATATTATGTATCATTATGTTTTAATTCCATTAAATATGAAATATAAATGGAAGTAGCGTTCATGCGTACGTACGGCTTACCGTCTCCATGAACGGTACATTTCATTTCTTATCTCAAAATGTTATGTAATATTATAAGTACATATATATAATGGATATATATGTAATATATTACATCTAAATTATGGATATCATTCTGTAATTATAACTTATATATATCTCTGATTTTGTTTTAATTCCATTAATATGACAAAAAATGAATGTAGCGTTCATGCCTACGTATGGCCTACCGTCTCCATGAAAGGTGCTTTTCGTTTTTTATCTCCAAATGATATGGAATAGTATAAAATGAATATTTACTGGATATATATTATATTTTAATCATTAATACTATTCTGTAAATTATTTACTTATAACTACATGGGCAATCTTTTTTTCAAACAAGTTCATTTTTGACTCATGTACAAAACATCGACAAAAACGTCTGATATGAACTAACATTATTAAAAAATTATGATAACATTATAATATGTTATATGAAATGAATAATAATCTCTAAAAGAGGTACTTAGGCAATTATTAATTTACCAAAGTTTATTATACAGGAATATAAAGAAACGAACAAGACAAGTTGGACTTGAGGTAAGGGATCCTACTTCTCTCTTTCTTTTCAAGTACTCTCCTTTATGTCACTTCATTTAAGCTCCTATTTGTTATGTTGGGGGATGTTGTTTTATATTTATATTTCTATAATCTTTATGTAAATAAGATGAGATACCCTATTTGATCTCATGAATCCTTTTTTTTAAGTTTATGTGGCGCTGTTAGGTTGCCAAGTTTTCGTAAGGGATTTTTCATCTCACTTTTATTCCCGTGATATTTATGATACATTTGCAAAAAGTTCCTTTGAGTGGTGTATGTACTGCCCATTATTCTAATATTTGTGTAATATACTTTCATTTATGAGTATTTGCATCAATGATGTATTTTCCTTCTTTCATGGGGTGTATGTTTTGAAAGATACCCAAGTCGGTAAGGGAACCTTTCACCCTCCTCTTTTTAAAAGACTTCTTTTGTTGGGTCTTTTAATGTACATATTGCTATGTTGGGATATGTTCTCATATATCCTTATTGATGTAAATTTTATGTCCAAGTGATGAGATAAACTTTTTATCTCTCATCAACTCATTTTGATGTGACGCTGTTAGGCTGTCAAGGGAACTTCTTAACCCAATTTCGATTTCTTTGGGTTCAACATGTAGTTATTGAATATGTCATCATTTGAATATGTGTGAATGACCTTTGATTATTTTACACTTAATATCCACTTATATATGGTCTCTTCGTTTTTCACACATAATTATGTAATTGATTTATCCTTAAACAAAGGATACCATCTTTGTATGTGACTCCGTCTCAATCTCCTTTCATTGAGGCATATTTTATTTTATACACAACCTTCTTTTATACGGTGTATAAACCCTTTTGAATTTTACGTTTATCCAAAAGGAATATTTCTTTATATGAATCATTTTACTAAACGACAAAAGGGAATGTTTTTTGTCATACGTATGTGGCGACAAGGACTTTTCCGCCGCCATGACCATTATTTGAATTTCAGCTTCCTCTACAATCCATACCTTTTTTTTAAAAGAAAAATAAAAACTATGTTTAACTTTACTTTTATTTTGGTATTTAAAATGGTTTTCATAATGTTTTTATATCAATGTGTTAGATTGATATCTTGTGATTGAAAGGTGGAAATGTTATGTTTCCTTTATGCATGATTTATGTAATACGATTATGTTGAGGTTCTTGGGAATTATTATGAAGACGGGTGGTTCCGTGATAAACTAAGGGCAGGTGAGCCCGATATAGCTCTCCAATGCATTGGGTAACGTGAAGGAGTGGAACGTTAAGGTTTCTCTGAAGAGATTTAGGGAATATACTGTGGTGGGTATTCCAAACGTAACCAAGAGGGTTACTCCCTACGTAAGAATGTTATGAATGCCTCAAGATACCTTTTATGTCTTATGATTTATATGATTTATTCATGATTTGATGATTTATGTTAAAGTTACTTTGTTTTATGGGTAAATTATGATTTCATTCTTATGTATATATGAACTCATGTTTCTTTTCCATATTTTTATAACCCTTACAGAGCTTTTTATGCTCATCCCAAGTTTTTGAAATTTTTTTCACAGGTCAAGGGAAAGGTACATGATGTGATGATATTGTCAAGGATGTGTCTAGAAAGAATCGGTGTTTTATTTTAAATATGTTTCTGTTGATGGGAAGAATGAATACTATCTTTTATGTAACCAATTTTTTTAATTGTGGAATGTAATGCAAGTTTCATGATCTAATTCTCTAATACTCTAAACCTGAAAAGATCCTCAATGTGAATTATTCATTTAATTCAATATTAAGTAAGGTTTAAGGCCCGTGCCTTATAATTACCCTTCAATAGAGTGATTAATATTGATAAAATTATAATGTATCATATGCTAATGATAAGCAACCGAATTTTGGCATTAAAAATTTTACCAAAATCCAAAAGTGTACTACAATTGGAATCACATAAATAAAAAAAGAGGGATCAATAAATGAAATATATTATGTTATGAATAACCATGTTAAATATAAAAAGGACCACCCAATAGGCTAGTTACATACATATACCATAATTAAATAAACAACTTAAAATAAAATCCACTATATCATCAAACCAAAACTCATGTACTCATTTTATACAATCTGAGCTATCATTATTTATCACAATAATATCTACATGGTATTTATACCAAACATGATCCAATAAATAAATTATTTACTCAGGTACCCATGTATAGTGGAAACTTGAGTTGGGTGTGAGGAAAATTTTGTAGGACATCACTAATGGTTTTTATATAAATAACCATTCAATGAAATATTGTATCCCAAATTACTAAGGAAAAACAAAAATACACAACGAATATTCACTTTAAAAAATAAAATTTATTTATCACAATTTTATACCTCAGATTTTATGGAGACACCTAATCCAACAAAACATTCATTAGAAAAATATTATAATAATTTTCACGAATTATAGTGTGTTCCATACTTTGAAATAATAATGGGGTTTTCATTTATTATAAAAATCTTGGAATGATTAATAATCAATCAAATGTACCCTAATCGTATTCTTGTGCTACCATTTACTAGAGTATATATCCAAAATCTAAACTATCTATCAATTTCATGAGTTCTAGGACTATTTGTACATCACTTAAACCATATATAAATTTCATGCATATTGAGAGCATTAATTTCACACCATAACATAATGTAATCTGTCATCTCCAATAGCATTATTATGGAATGAAAAAAATATAGTATAATATCCATGCTTAGATAGAAAATTAATAGTCTTAACCATTCCATCATTTATAAAATAACATGGATCAACATATTGACTAGGAAAACATTCAAAAACTATAAATAAACCCTTTTAAAATATTATCATTGGCGAAGGACCCAAATATTCATTATCACCAAAGAAAGGAATGAAATGTTGATCCCTATTCACACATAAAACACTTTCCAACACTATTTAGAAAAGAATGGATCTCACCCTTCCATTTAAATAATTTTAATGAAACCCATGAAACATGGGTTCCTTTCCTAATATTTTAAATAAATCCAATGAAACCATTTCTATTAAAACCATTAAAATGTCCATAAAATTATTTTATATAAATGAAAATAAACACACCCATTTCAAATCTGTATTTGAAAGTAATTTAGAAAACTTTTTCAAATCGCTCGGAGGTCAATTTTTTTTTAAAATCAAAATCCACCTAAACATATTTTTCACCCCATAAAACACAAAACATTGTAAAAAACAAAATTCAGATGATTAAATCTATATCAAACTATTCATACGAGCTAAACAAATGTAAACCACATGATAACCCTATATAATCATTACTAAATGGGTTAAAACATCAGTTAAAAATTTCATAAAGTATCCCTATAATAATATTATCAATCCTAATAAAAGGTTTAACCATGTTAAGAATATTAACAACCTATGTTATCCTCTAAAACTACAATTTACCATTTTCCTGAAATGGGACACCCCATGTGTGGTCATTGGTTTAGTATCATAAACACAAATATATCAGATCAGATCCATGTATAGTATATGGAATAAATTAAAGGATCAAATATATTATCATAAATAAGAGAAAAAAAATCACACATTAGTGTTATGGCATATACCATATACACATGAGAAATGATTATTAAGACTATTGAAAAAATCTCTTCTACCACTAGCCCCATTAATGAGTCTTCTTATACCATATCCAAAGACCGACAACCTTAACAATGATTATATGAACCACTAATTAACTCCATAGTGCCCATATATTCTCTTCTCATACCCAAAATCTCATGCATTATGACAAGTAGTAATTTTTTATTAGTTATAAATATTAAAATTAATTTTTTTAATCAATCCCTGTGTCAAAATAAAGCTATAATACATACTAATGATTTATTATCCAATAAAATGGATTCCAAACACTACATAATTAATAATGGAATAAAATATACCACATTACATGATAAATCCCTATCAAAAAATTGAAACAATATATATTAATTGAAAAAAATAATGGTAACCCCTACTTGAAATTGATTTCAAAATATAATTTCAACAAAACCATGTAAAATAGAGTGTCTAAGATGTCTTAAAAACTCCCATATACATTACAACCAAATAAAAAAATAGAAATTGATTATTTCATCATGTTACAATGTAAACACCAATATAAAATATTTTATAACTCCAATATTAGATAGGGTGGAGAAGAATAGAAAGGGAAACCACCAAAAGAGGAAGAATCCCCAGAACACGAATGAATCAATCAACAAACTTTCATAATTTGGAAGAGGGGAATATGATTAAATAAGAAAAAGACCTTCCAATTTAGAGTTCATAATAGAGGAAGGGATCTGGTGGAAACCATATACTTTATGGTGAAATGTTGGAAAAATAATTGTTTTAATGTAATTATGAATATCTGCATTATTTTGATGCATTTGTTTCTAAACCATTTGCTGACCGTTCATAGGTCACATCCTATATTAGGATTCTTGGAATGGTTTTCTTAAATGGTCTCACAAACCATGAACCTTCCTTTAATGATAGTACTATAACTAACATTAACAACATTTCCAATTTGTTTACATGCATGTACATACCATTTGTAGTGTCCCCACATTCCACTACCTCACAAAACATCTACACAAGCTCACAAAATTTACCCAAAATTATTTTATAACCATGAAACATTACCAATCTCTGTTCAAAAATATCTACAAATACTTTGATCATAATGATGTCATTTTGTTTCTTATAATCCATTCCCACCAAACATTTAACCAAGGATAAATAACAAAACATTCACAAAAAAAACTCTCAGCCTTTTAATATCATCTAAACAACTGAAAAACCACCCAAACATCATGCTGCATCATAAAAAATCAAATTTAGGTATTCTAACATTCCAAATATTCTTTGAAACATCCATCAATAGTCAACACATATAGTAAATGAAAATCAATGTCCACCTAATAACTTGAACTCCTATGGATGATGGGTTTTATAACAATAGATCATCATGAATATAAAATGATCCTATAAAGGAAAATGGGCTCTAAATAATGGTTATGAAATATTATGGAATTAATCATTGATTAATAATGAGATTTTATTATTTTGAGATTTGATATGTGTCCTATCAAAACAAAAACAAAAGGGGGAACATTTTGATAATTCATATAACTCATCCTTATATATTTATTTGGGAAGTATGAAGATTTATATAGATATAATTAAAATTACTAGTTGTATTATATAATGAGTTGGATTTTAGAATTTATATTTATGCATAGTTCTCATGTCATTGATATTGAAAGATATAAATCTAAAAGGATGAAGAAACTATTTACCATACAGGTTTGGAAATGAGAAACTTTCAATGAAGATTTTTTATTAGGACTCCCTATTTGACACCATATGATATTAAAATATTATTTCCATTAAATATTTCAATTTTTTTGATCATTTTCTCTATATACAATGACAAACATAAATGTAACATTGATATATTTAGTTAAAATATTGATATTTATGAATCACCATTCATACCTATTTGTTAAATTGGGTGAAATTAATATAAATAATATATTTATGAATTATACTTATATATATAAATAATATTTAAACATTCAATATGAATGAAATTCAATTAGTCTACCTAAAACGACTTATAAGAACATTTATTTTTTAGAAAACTAATTTTTCTAAAAAAAATCATTTAATATCGTATAAATTTATATTTCAAAAAATTTATGAATACTGATATTTTATGTTTGATATAAATAATTGATTAACCTTAATTGAGTTAGTCAATGGATTTAAATGACAATAATATTGGTAAATATGTAAAAAATTAAATTTCCATATATAAATTGTTATTCATTATATTTTATGATTTTATTCAAAAACATAATTTCAAATTTTAATTAACTTGATTAAAAAAAATTAAACTAAATTTATAATTAATCATATCAAATGTTTCTTAGTAATAATTTTTTTATATTTTTCAAAAATAAATAATTACTAGAGAAATAGAGTTTCCAAGAAACATGTAATTTGTATGATTTTATTAATATATATGACATAAATTAATGTTTAAAAAAAGTTTAATAAATAAAATATTAATTCTATGGATAAAAATATCCAATTTTAATTATTCATTAAAATTATTAATACTATATCCAATGTATTTAGATTTAATTAAAGTAGTACTTCAGTGAATAATAGATTTTTACTTTTATAGTTTAAATAAAGTGTTATAAATTGAGATTAGGTTTCTACATTACTTTGAATCCCCAAAACTTTTATTTTTTTTTAAGTATTCCATTTATTTAATTAAAATAATAATTCAGGATAAATTCAATATATATAAATTCAATCTTTGAAATTATATTTCCCTAAATGTAGTTTAACCCAATGAAGTGCATTTATTGTAAAATTATTATTCCCCACCCTTGAATTTTTTTTCTGAAAAAAAATATATTGATTTAATAAATATTAATTATCTAGTTTTTTAGATTTTAAATATAAATATTTTTCATTAAAATTATTTACTAATTTTGAAAATATATTATCACGATAAAATAAAAAAGGTAAAATGAGTTCACCCATTTGTGGAAGTCCTAAACAACATAATAAGAATTCCAAGAAATTAATTTACGAGATTTGTTTTGAAAAATCCTTTTGCAAATATTTTTTCTATTTTTAATCCATGGGACCCCAAAATGGAAATTGCATTAATAAAAATGTTCTATTGTTTCCAAAAGATCCCTTAAATTGACCAATAAAAACATACAACTTCTACCCTTCAATGATACATGTAACCTTATAATTATTACATGAAAAGGTTCAATTATACCCATCCTAGAACCCTATAAAATTATGATAATCCCCTATTTAATGATATTATTCTTATTCTCATCATTTATTAGGATACTTCAATTCAAAATTTATTTCCCAGTGAGTATTATCAACTAATTAGTTTTTATTCATTATAATGATCATTTTAAATTCTCCATAACACAAAAATATAATGATATTAACATAATTTTCAAAACTTAATTTTCATAAATTAATATTATTATCATTTTTTATTCATATACACTAACATATAAGAAAAACACAATCGTTTTTCATGCGTTGTGCAGACTAACACCTCCATGATGTGACATGTTTCATTTTATGTCACCTCCTTATAAGTATGGATATAAAGATTGTAGTAGATGATATTTATTATTATCATTAGTGTTATGTTATGATAAATTATAGAACAAATTAAATATATGATCAATAAAGTACAAAAATTAATTTAGTCAATTAAAATGAAAAAATTAAGTCGAAAATAATCCCATTTTCTAAATAATGAGATTATATAAATCATATTGTATTAATAATTATTTAGAGTTATAATATATCACACTAATAATTAATAAATAATATCATTATTCTTTTTATATAATGATATTACAGCTAAACTATCTCGAAATCACCCATTATTCATAGCAGGTTCATGTTTTGGTCGGTATGACCTCGTACTTAATTAATACTATACATTTATATCATGGATGACTTATAGATATTTTTTAATGGAGTAATTTGATATAAATATTAAAATTAATTATTTTTAGGTCTATATAAATATCCTCCTAATTACTTTATAAGAATAATTTTCTTCATAAAGAACCTTGGAAACCTGATCATCATCGATTTCATCTTCAGGGTTATTAACCAAAAATGAAATGACATTATGTTATATCATTATAAAATGTATTTTAAAATATTTTCCAAAATATTATATGACATATATGTGATAAAGTAGGAAAAGTAATAGGTACAAACTCCTATTTTAGGGATCTAATTAAAAGAACTAAAATTTACATTCATCCATTGTTGATAATAGTTAAAAATGGGTGATATATAAATATAATTATTATAATTTAAGAGTATAAATAGTTATAGTTGTGAATAATTTAATTATTTACTCTATTGGTTCTAGTGACTAATAAATACGGTCAACGTAATGGTTTTCATTTAAAATTTCACTCTTTGATACATGGTTAGTATTATTCACTTAATTTATTTTATTTGACGTATCTACTACTAATATTTCATATTATATAATTAATTATATTTTAATCATGATATTTTTTTAAATAAAAATCTTACTAATTCATGTCTTTTTTGATTAATTTGTTACTTAATATGCAATGGTTTTCTTGTTCGTAATTATGATTCTTTGAGACATGATAAATTGAGGCCTTATTTTTCAAAATATGGTAAATTCACATCACATGGACATATTTTCATCATAATTACTGATTTTAATTGTATTTAAATTCCAAATAGTGATCCCTTATTTGTGTATATGGATTATTATATCCTTTAGTTGTAAATGTATTTTATAACTTTGTTTTTCCATTTAGTTATTATCTTTCCACTAAACCTATTTAATATAAGTTGGGTAAATTCTAGAATTTGACAATATTATGTGGTATTTCCTCATTATTTTATTAGGATATAATTTCCAATCACCTAATAAACCTAATAATAAATAAATCTCACTTCATGGGATGTGTTATTTAAAAACCTTCCACTTTCTTTCTCCAAATAAATTATAATCATGTTATTACATTATTAACATCATAATATACATATTTTTTATAGAGTGTGAAAAATATAGGTTACATAACTTATATTTTATGATTTTATCCTAGAATTTATGATATTCTATTGACATCGGGTATCAATATACGAATACTATAAACCATTATACTAATACATTCGATTACTATCATGTTGGATATGTATTTTATTATTGTCGACCTTATTCCCATGGAACGATTATGCTTAGGTTATGTATTTATTAACAAGTGGAAATTATCTTCATGATTAATGATTATTGGATTCCAACTTAGGTTGATCATATATTAATATTTTGTATTTTCCATAACATGTATGACTATGTTCTTATTCATCTAATTATTCTTTAGGGAATTGTATGAATAGTATTTTTCATTATTATGGGGAATGAATTGGACTAAATTTGGTGATGGTTGGTTCCTAGATTTATATAACAACCTAATTCATTCTATTTAAAATTATAAATATAGGTTTCACTATTTTTTGTTTTTATTCCTAATTCGTAAATATTTCCTAATTACGGTCTGTATGATAATAATATTTCTTGTAAATTGGATTGAAAAACAATTTTTGATGTCATAAATAACGAATTCAATATGTCTAAGATAAGAATTAATAATATACATGTTTTATTTTATATTCATAATGAATAATTCTCACATTTTCCTATGGATTATAGCTTTGGGTTGTTTTAATACTCCTACCATAATATGAATTCCATAACTGCACTATTTATAATTTTATATTAGTGAGTGTTCCATATCATCATTTTATTATATTTCCATTCCCAAGGTTATGATCAAAATTTGAACATGTAACATGTTGAAAAATATAATAGATGTGGAATAATTTATGGGAGATATTTATGAATAGTCAGGAATATATCAGTTTCATATATATAATGGAAAAAAATTCCATTAGTTCTGAAAGAAATGGGTTTTATTAACTTCTATTGTGTCATAATTATCTAAATCATTAAACCTAAAAATATGCTATGGATTTAAGAGATTCAAAATTAATTTTTCTTATTTTTTAATATAAATAATCTATATTTTACTATTAGTATCAAATAATGTCTACAATGTATATATTTATGAAGAATTTATCTATTAGTGTGGGTCTATGAAATCATAGTTCGTATCAAAGGAAATTTTTGTAGAACTTTTGAGTTTTTGATGTCATTGTGGAAAATTTATGGGAGTAAATGTTTAAGATTATTTTATGTATAACCACCTTTTCGTTATGTATATGATTTTATGTTATTGAAATAATGAAAATTTTATTTGGGGATTATTTTTGGAGAAATATTTGGAAAACATTATGAATAAGTCTATGTATAGTATACAATTATAAATTTTTGGTTATATAATTATTATGTGGTTTTCAAAAGATATGACTCCCTATAATGATAATGCTAAATAGATGTGGTAGCATCATAAATGAACCATAGGGTAATAACCTCAAAAATGGTTGATTGAGAATTGAATCAATCATCACTCAAATGACTAATGAATGGGCCCAAGACTGAACACATGGAGAGAAAATTCATGGAGATATACATTGGTTAATAAATGACTCTTTATAAACCATTATGAAGTATTTATTTCTTAATTAATTTAATGTATTATGTTATATAGTATATGAGATCCCAACATAATGTAATGAAGATTTAATTGGAATTGTCAAATTATTAAATTAAGGTGTCTCTAGGGAATATAATATTATAATTTTGTTTTATTATTTGTGTGATCATTTTTTAAATTTATTGATAATAATTTTGGATTTCAATATTTTTTTGAAATACAATCCCAAGAATGAATTTAGGAATGGTATGTTCTTGTTAACCACAATGTCTTTTAAATGAATTAGAGAGCATAGTCAAATGGTTTATAATATTATTATATGAATGTTATTGTAGAAAAGGTTGGTTTACATGTCTTACCTATGGATGTGAGATTGATATTTTCATGATTATATTAACTATTTTCATTAGAAATTAAAATTTATCAATGATATTCTTTTACATATAATTGTAATGATTAGTATGTGAAACATATAAGCATCATTATTATATAGTTTTACCATAAATATATGCAATATATTTTAAATGGTATTAATAAAATTTTAAATTGACTCTAAGAAAATGTTTTATTTTTGCGGATAACTATTGGAGAGAACATGATTGAGGTATGGATAAATATTTAGTTCAATATAGAAAATATTTTTATTTAATTAAGGGTGATTTTATTTTGATGAATTAAGTTTAAAAGTAAAATTAGAATCTGTGAATAACATTCCAATGTTAATTTCAAAGAGTATTTCTAAAAGAACATAAAAAATTAAAATAAATATCAATAATAAAGTCCTGAAAGTTGTATAATGATGTTCTATGAAAAATGGATTAGAAGATAAATAAAATAATATAAAAGAGAATTCATTTTTAATTATTTAAAAATTTTATTTTTAATGACACATAATAAATATCTAATAAAATATATCATTGAAAAGAAGAAACTTTAAATATGATGGTCACATTAGATGACACATAATTAGTTTTCATAGAAGTTTAACATTGGTGGGAAGGTAAAATAAAGACATGATTGATAAACTATCATCAAAGAGGTTAATAATTTTTCTTAAAAATATATAAATGTTCATAAATAAATTCATCAAGGAAAATGATTTTAATTCAAAATTTGATCATTAAATACATTATATTATAATAATATAATACAATGAAACCGTCTTGTAAGACCATTTAAAAAAAGAGTCCTTAAAACTCAAGAAAAGATGTTCAATAAAGAAAACCCCCATACAAATATCAGAACCATTTATGTAATAATCATTCAGAATAGAATTCATGATTAATAATTCAATGTAAACAAAAAAATGTGAAATTGAAATTAACATATATTCATATGATAGTACAAATGATATTGTAATAATAGTTTTAGATAATAATTATTATAACTTAATAAATTAAAATTGAGTTATGAAAAACCCTTACAAACATTATATGATAAAATAATAATCATTATAATGTTATTTTATATGAAGGATTTATAAATAGTAGGGAAAAAGGAAAAATACATCTAAATACAATCATATGGTAGAACATCACTAACCTATATGAATAAAGATCAAAATTAATAGTAAAAAATTATATAAAGAAATATTGTGTTAACAAAAACCCACATGGCTTTAGAAACATTTTTATTGACACCCCATGAAAGAAAAAGACTGCAATTAATCTTAAAATTTCATGAATAACTGATATTTAATGATATTATATATCCAATAGGTATGACACATTTAATTTAAATGATATCGAATCTACCAAAAAACACTCCCCAAAAAAAGGAAACTTGCATGAAACTCCATTACATTTGATCATGATTAACCAAATGTGTTCTATCCTCCTACATGAAAAAATCTATCTCAATCAGTGGTTTCAATATCCAAATATTGGAAGGAATATAGTTAATGGATTAGAATTTTATAATCTTAGTAATTCTATAAATATCATATTAAACCCTTAAATATACTTTTCTAACATGTAATGTGTTATAGTGATGAAATACAAGAAGAACTCTCATAGAGGTGGTAGTCTTGTGGTACACAACACAAAATTATCCCTTTTGAATAATTTTGGAGTATGGTATTAAATGAAAACTTAATCCAAAAAATATTATTTCAAAATTTTACAAATACTATTTTTATCATATCCTCATAGATAGAATATGTTTGAAGTGTCAGAAGAAGAATATAATTAAGATATCTTGGTTGAGAACATTATCACTCCCTTGGGATGATCCCCATTGGGTAATACCTTAAGGATCTATTGGTTGGTATTTTTTAGAGAAAATATCTTACAATATGTGGGGATAGAGAGGAGGAGATGATAAAGAAATAAAATTTGAGGTAATTCTTTATCATGAGTGCATAAAATTGGTGGGTTTTAGATAATTTAATAGGTAATGGAAGTGTGTTTTTAATAATTTCAACTCTATAAAATAAAGAAATTGATACATCACATGAAATGTGGAGCCATAGTTATAAAAAAAGATGTTAGATAAGTAGGTAATTTTTATAATTTCACAAAAAAATATTTTTCACAAATGTTCAAACGATTTCCTATGACTTTTACTCTTAATCATTTCACACATGCCCTTTTTTAATTTGGTTGTTAATTTTTACATAAATAATTTATTATTAATTATTAAATACATAATTAGCCTCATTAGAGAATATTAATATAAAATTTTTAAAAAATAATTTTATTTCATTAAATAACTTTTTTATTGACAATTAATTTTAGAATTAACACATCTAAAATGTCATAACGTGTTTTTATAGAATCTGTATTTTTTAAGAGTGAAATTAAGATAAAGAAAAATAATAGTTTTTTATTTTAATGATATTTATTTGACTATTATTATCATTGAAATATTTATGTGACTTTAAATTAAATTTTAATCCTTATTTCATATAGTTAAACATTGTTTAAAAAATGACAAACTTTTTTTATTAAAAAAATATGGTTTAATTTTCAAAATGTTAAAAATTAATTTTATAAATAAAAATCTTCATTTTAGAGGGTTTATTTTAGTTTAAAAATATTACATTTTTATATTAAAAATGATTTCAAAACATTGATATCCCTATTTTGTTATAAAACTGTACACAAAGTTTTTGAAAATCAAAACTTTTCATTGTTCAAAAAATATGAAACCATTTCAAAAAAACACAAACAATTTTCTCAATATAATATTTTTAAATTAACTCAAAAAAGAAAATTCATTTATTGACATTTAAACTATAAGATATTTTAATTTAAATTTTAAATAAATATATAAAACTATAGTTTGTTTTTCTGATAAGAAATTAATGTTTTTATAAATATTCACTATTCTAATTATTCTTTTATATCAAGGTAAAAAATTTATATATTTATCTAAAAAAACAGTTTTATTCATAATGTATTTAACTTCTCAGAATAAATCCAATAAAAATCCAGTTTTAGTAAAAAAATATATCTTTTTCATTAAATGACATAATGAGTTATGAAGTTATGATAATTTTTTTTTCATCAATTAATTTGTATTAAAATTCTCCATTATTTTTATTTATATATATACTTCATAATTTGGTTACCTCTATTCATACCATATTATAAAATAGAATCTTTATATTGATTATATAATGATTTTTACATAATTTTGGTTTCGTGGTATATATGAACCGTGAAACTAAATAATTTATGTTTTTGAGGATTATATAACATCTAATAATTTGTAGTTATATTATCCCTACACCCTTAATGAAATTAAATCCTCTCAATTTTGATTACCACTTAATAATAAAATATTTAAGTGAATCAAATAAGATATGAATAATTAAGAATAAAATTTTAACTTATACATCAACCTCACAATCTTAGGTAATATAATGTAACTGGTAATTTTCCTATTAATAAATATATATATCTATATTATAATATTTCAACAACATTTAGTTAAAATATGCATCTTTTTTTGGATAATATGATACTGGGTTTTTTAGTGTGAAACGATTCAATACTACATTCTTGGGTTCTTCATTCCGATCAAATAAAAAAACAATAATTGTTATGAAAATTTCACATAATATGAAAGTAAATTATCATATAATTATAAAAAAATAAATCATGAGATGTATTCTTTTATAAAACCATCATTTTATCATATAAGAATTATGATTCAACTATGACAAAAAATGGTCAAACTGTAACACATGTGCATTATCCTCAGATGCACATGATCCTTTCTTATTAGGTATTTTAAGATAAAATGATAATGAAATCCTTCATAAATTTTTGTAAATATATTATGGTTTATCAATATGATATCCCTCATGATTTCTTAGTGAAGTTATTTCATTTGTACACTCACCCTGAATCAAGGGAATATCATGTTTCTACTGAACAATCATTTTTTTGGTTGATAACCCATGGGTTAATATCCACTATAAATATAAGAAATGTAGAATATTAAAATTGGGATTTAATTTCTCACAAACAATTAAATATCTACCTTTCCAAAATTTTAGAATTCCTCCTTATATTTATTAGAAATCTCATATGGATCATTAATGAATATAGATGTGTTTATTATCAATATATAATAAGGAATATAATGTCAATTATTGATTAATTCCACTATGATTAGTGGTTGATCGAGGAATGTGAAAGATGAAATGATTTTTAGAAAATTAACGAAGAATACAAGTGGGGATTCCTTGAGAATTGTTATGAACACATTGGTTGTCATTTGGTATGAAAATTATCCATTATTAGTGATGATTCATCTAAAATTGTTATGGGTTCATCTAATATAATTTTATGTCATCCTTATTCAATTCTCCTTGTAATTATGATTATTATTTGAAGTGATCTTAAATGTTGAACATGGGTTTATAAAAAATTCCACGTCACTAAAACAAGTGCATCTCTATGAAAATGGTTATTTCCATGAAGTAAAATGTGATTTAATCAGATAAAAAGGCCATGGAAAAATTTGAGACCATATATATATTGTTTCTAACGATTGTGTAAGGATAAGTTATGGGGTATAATTTTATATATCAGTGGTGGATTTTAAATATATTCTATAATTATAAATGTTCAATGCATTTTTTAAGGTCGTTAAAAAATATATTTCCATACCACAAGATTACATTGTCCATGATCGGCCAAAGAAAGATATAGGAATAGATTATAACATGCCTAATAGAATGATCCCATGATTGATCATGGGTGAAAATGAAATTTTACCATTAGTAATGAACCTCTTTGAAAATTGTACCCATGAATAGAAAACAGTAGCAAATATAGTCACACTATACAGGACTCTATGGTTCTATACTGTACAAGAATAAGTAAGATACATTGGAGTTTTATATTTAACCTATTTAGTTTCATTTTTAATCCTATCAAAAGATAAATATTTATATATTATATCAAAAACCATAGAAAATTCAAATGAGGGACATTATACAACATGATATTGTTTATTCATCATAAAAAATTCGAACATAACACTGGTCATCCAGTCTCTTCAATCTAGATAGTCTCATCGTGGAGATTTGTTTCATCTTCCTCCCCCACCCAATATATCTATGTAGTATGAATCATCCACCATTGATGGTCCTCATATCCCATTTTCAAGCCTTTCATGATTGATCTTAGGTTGAAAAACGACAATGATGATATCTGGAATTCCAATAGAGTTTGAATTACATGCCAAACATGTTTCTATGTACTATCAACAATGAATTGAGAATCTTAGTCCAAGATTCTTCCATTGATTATGTTGATTTATTTGGAATAAACAAAATTTTAAAATTATATCAGGAATATAAAATATTACTTAACATGCATGTAGTTTAACATGGATGCATGTAGATTAAATAAAAAATGTGGTAATAGCACGAATGAAAAAATAGGGGGTTATGTATTTGTTATCAAGAAAAATAGTTCGATGATATCTAATAACTATTTTGATATTTTTATACCATTTGATGAAAAAAAATTTAGAGAGCACACACCTTTTAGAATTTAGAGATGCGTGTTTTTGAGATTATGTAGTCCCATGTGATCAATCAATCACGTGATGTTTCATAGAGACACATTATTTATTAAAATCTCATTAATGATTTAATTCTTATAGGATGAAAAGTGGATAATTAGTTATATGTGTGAGAAAAATGAATTACCCAAACATTCAGGTATTTAAAATAGTGGTAGTCATGTGAGAATAAGATGACCAAACACATTATATAAATCCTATAAATTATGTTTAGATAGATTTTGGGTAGAAATATCCTAAAAATGGAATACCCAACATGGGTATTTAAATGAGATGAATTTAAAACTAAAAATATTGCCGTTAATTTTAAATAAGCAAGAAATAATTAAATACACCCTAAATAATGGGCTATTTAAAGGATGAGGAAGAAACTATGATACCCACATTTTTCTATTGATATTTGGAGGAGAATAATAAGTGTGTTTTGTTCATAAACACCTTTAAAAGAGTATTTAAATGGAATAACCTACATATTAATATATTTGAATATCCATGAAACACATTGTGTTTAAATATGTGGATATAGGTGTTGAAAGTGTTATAAATTTATTTTAACATCTTTGAGATACCCTCATGCTGAATTTTTATTAAATAAATAGAGCCAAAGATGGGTAATTCATTTAGAAGGTGATCATATGAAATGAAGAATTTGAATAGAAGGCTAAATATATTATATGATTAATATATTTATGGAGTACTCTATAATGTGTGATCCTAAAATATTATGGAATAATATCATAAAATCTTATTATTATGGATCAACATTCAATATCATTGATGTGAGAGTGGGGCCAGTATAAGAAATGACATTGAAGACTAGTGATACCTATATAAGTAATTCATCTCACTCCATAAGATCAATATGTTCCATTATTATTGTTATGTGGTAATTTTAGGCGTTTCTCATCATTTCAAATTTAATAATGATAAGGAAATATTTGACACAACAACATGTAGATCACAAAAAAGACTAGGTAATAATACCAAAACTTGTAAAAACCATTCTATGTTTTTGTATCTTTTATTATTCTCATTTCATTTGAATTTAAAAAATGGGATCATACAACATGACAATTAATATTAATCGGTGAAAATGTTTGGGAGTAAGAGTGTAAAATTGAAAATAAAGTATAAATCGATAAAAATTTGGGTACACTAATTTACACCCTCCCCCCTTAGTATCTCTACAAGATCCATTTTATCTTTTGATGTGTTTTATAAGGATAAGTATTAATTTGAATAGTTCAATGCATTTATCCCCATTTTTTAAAAGGATTATACATAGTTAATATTTGAATAAATTTTGATGTACGTAAAGTGGAAGACAGTTTATACACTATTGTTGAATAATACATGAATTCCTCTACAATGACTCTAAAAACAAATTTAATGTGGAAGAAAATGTATTAGGTAAAATATCAATGAAATAAGAAAAGGTTCAATATTTTCCATTTAAAATAGTTGACAATGATCTATTTGAATACATTTTCTTTGGACTAGAAGATTTCAAGGAACTTCAAACAATCATATTAATTGAAGAATACTACAAAAAATTGAGTGGTATATGAAAAATTTATATAAATAGTTTATTCCATATAAATTTTTTTCATTATATGGAATTCATAATAAAATAGAATATATTGATGAGTAAATTAATAAAAATTAGGGTGAACTTGTCAAAAACATCACAAGGTGAAATTATATCACATACCATATTGAAAAAAAGAAATAATTTTCCCACATTTTAATGAAAATATATTATTATTTAAGGAATAATTATAATGAAATATTTATGAGTGCATAATAATTATAAAATTTTTTCGGATGAGATTCATGGTATTTAAAAAAATTCAATGTTTCCATGAATGTCAGAGATTCGCACCATTATGAAAAAACATGGTTAAATATATTAAAATATTAATAGAGAAAAAATACAAGCTTTAATAAGAGTATATTTAGAAGGTCCATGCTCTAGAAAAATCCCATAATGATACTTTCAATCTCTTGGATTCTAAATTGGATGTAATATTTTAGAAAAAAAATCGCCTTGATTGTCAATGCTTAAAGGTAGTAAACAATAGAAAGATTACATTAATATAATAAAATGTGAATGGGAAGGCATAATCACATTAGATTAAAATTCTTGGTCTTCCCTTAGTATTATATATAATTAACTAGATGTTAAATTTGAAATTTTTATAGAAACGTATGCTGGAACACCCAATTTTACTAAAAAGAATAATTTTCCACCCAAACTAATAAAGATAGTCTGCCACCAAGAAGGGATGGTTCTATAAAATATTTTGAAATAAATCATCTCCCTAAAGAGACTAATATTTCTAGAAATAATAGATCAAGATTATCAATTTATCATCTTTAAATAAGTAGGTGGAAGAATGAATCCCATAGCCCATTTATTTCAGTTCTGCAAATGCAATCTCATCTTCTATTATAGGTTCAAATACAAAAGGTGGGTAAATATGTGTTGATAAAAATTTTAAAAAAATTACATGATAACCAAGGGTGGATACAATACTAAAATATATAAAATCACAAAATGATTATATAAATGTGAAAATTTATATTTAGAAATAATAAGGCACGAAAATTAGTTCCACTAATACTAGATGAAATGGAAGAAGATTTTTTAATACTATTGATTTTTTTGGAGGTTTGTGAATCATGATGTTAAATGTTGTAATAACATGGGAATGTATGATTAAGAAATAATATATATATTCATGTGAGGTATAGGTGAAAAAATAAGGAAACAACAAAATAGAAGTAGATTCTACATATATTAATTAATCTATACACTAGAAACAAAATTATACTCCTTGAAAATTTTTATGAGTACTATAACATGTGTGGTCACATAAAATAAGAGTATTGGTATGAATCTATCATGTAAGACTCATATGATAATAAAATACCAAAATCCAAAAATATCATGTTGAGGAAGAAAATAGATCAAGCATCATTTAGAGAAAAATTGGTGATGAAAGATGTTTATCACATGACAACTATCTAAAACTCTCATAAGTATGTTGAAATGATTGATCCCAATAATTTCATGTCTATAATGGAAAGATGATTCTACTATAGAAATATAGTACATATCATGAACCACTACGAAAAAGGACATGGAAATGAATAGAAACAATAATAAATAATAAAAGGAATCAATCTATCAATGAAACAATATAATGGGATTGACTGAGGATATTATAGAATATGATTTGATATGTTTCCTTAGAAATGTAAATCAAAAAATTAATGAATCCATGTGGAAGCTCAAAAATAAAATACATAATGACATAATTCTTAACATTTTTTCTTGAAAAGGTGGAATATGCTTGAGGAATGAATAAATATGAAGATGAATTACCTTCTAGATAAAAGTAGAAGAAAAAATGTAGATTCACATGAAGTTCTATAATTTCTTACGAGGTCTTCATAAAATGAAAACTGTTGTTCCTCAAAGAAAATATTGAGTGTGAATATAAGCTACTCATAATGAATATAATTGTATAATATATCAATAATCTCATACAGAACTTTTGATGTTTGAAAAATGAGCAAATAGGGAACCTATTGCATTATTGGAATATGTGAAGATAAATAATCAAAATATGATAAATGAAAATAATAAAAATGATTCCATGTTATTAAATAAATATAAAAATATGAAATCTAAAGGAGACACAATCCTAAAGATTAAAAGAAACATTATAGATACCAGGAAATGACTCTCTGGGATAAGTGTAAATTCTCAATATTATTGATTTTATTAGGCATATATGAGTTCATCCTTATTCCCATTATTCTTGTGTTTTACTTGTTAGATTACATTTTAGGGATGTGAAGTGTAATACAATTCAAAAAATAATAATGGAGTAAACAATCTATGATACAACAAGTTGGAATGAATATTTAGGATCTAGTGAAAAACATGTATTATTCTACAATGGTGGATCGTCATATAAGGAAGCTTATCTATGGAAATTTTTTATCATTTAAAATAGAATGTAATTCACCCATTAAGATGTATAAATCATGATGGTGATGTTAGCAATAAATTTTCAATGAATATATATAAGATCTTGTCAACTCTAAAAAGTTGAAAATATATTATGTAAGAGAATTTATTAATAGAAAATCTATTTTATATAACATATATCTTTGAGAATTAAATAAGTTATGAGAATGATATCCCATGAATGATATTTATTAAACAAAAAATAAAAACATTGTTTTAAGAATCTTGTTTTTTTGTATTAGTTTATCCCACATAACCGTAGATTTTTCCATCAAGATTCTCTTTGTTAAGTGATCCATGTGGTACCATACATCATTCAAAAATGGGAGTAATGATTTAAAAATTACTTGAAGGGTAGAAGAAAACTCTTATATGAATACATTACATTCATTGTCAATAGTGGGGTGAAGGGACACTGAATTTGTGGAAATGGTATTAATGAATAATCCAAAGACGGTGATTTAAATTTACTTATAGTTAGTAGATAACTATGATTGTGTTTTTTGATAATTAATTAGAAGGAATGAAAATTCAATGTATGATGAACAATGATATTATTAGTTATTAATCATGGATATTGAAATATGTAATGAGTTGTATAATTTTACTAAAGAATACATGTTATGATTCTTGGAGAATTATTATGGACTCATTAGTTTTATTTTGGTAAGAAAATTCAACAGGATTAGTGATGATGACTTGTGAATTGATACAAATTCACCCAACAACAATATATTTCATTATTTGATAGTCTCCATTTGATTCTAATGATTATTTTAAGTGAACATAAATGATTAACACAATTAAAAAAATGTTTTTACATTTTAAAAATATTTTCATATCCATAAAAATTAATGTTTTCATGAATAAAAAAGAATAATTAATTCTATAATAAGTCTATAAAAAAATATAAGACTGTATATATTTTTCATGAATATTTATGAGGATGAGTTATGGATTATAATTTTATATATTGTGGGAGTATTTGAAATATATTCTATACATATAATACCCTTATTTATTTTTGGTAAGTCCCTTACAAAAATATATAAAAACCACTGCCTACCTAGTGGAATATTTGAAAACGTAATGAGTTAGACAAGAGTGTGGAATGCACAAGGGAAGAAACCAAAGAAATATTGTCTCTGGATGAGAATTTTTCCCATCAATAATGTCACATAGTTCATGAATGTTTACACACCAAGTACATGGAAGAAGCGACCGTGCCACTAGGAAGGGTGGCATGATGGTAGAGGGTGCTGGCATGGGTTTGTAACAACTGGGTTCACGAGCTTACACAAGTAGTCCATTATATAATCCTAGTGAGAGAGAAAGACTAATATGATGTAGCAAAAACCGTATTAAACTATGATGTGACACACAGTAGATCCTGGTACTATTAATGCATCTTAAAAAATATAAACATATTATGGGACATCCAATCTCAAAAATCTGGACCTGCTAATCTGGGAATATCATGCCTTCTTAAACACTAACCTGATGGATCTGTGCATCACAGATCTTCCGAAAATAATGAGCCACAGATCTCATTATATAAGATACCATAATTGATCTTCGAGTGGGATGATTGACATGATGATCTATTGAATTTCTTGTGAGATTGAAGAACATTCAACACAAATTTATAATGTACTTGCATGGATGCATAGTGAATGCTTATCCATGAGTCCACTGCTAATGAAGATTGGTTATTCTGTTGAAAAAGAAACTAATAGTCACATCAGGGATTTCTATGGTTGGTTTACTTAAATAATGATTCAAATTCATATATTTAGACCAAATTGAAAATGTGTTAGGTCCACATGGCTGAATACTCTGAGAGGGGGGGGGGGTGAATCAGTGTATGACTAATTAAAAATTATAGCTCGTTCTGATCTTGTTTCGCTGTTAAACAAATCACTCTTCTCTCTCTTCCGGTTTCACAATATAATCATCAAGTAAAGCATGCACATGACACAAAATTTTTTACATGGTTCACCCTCACTAGGCTACACCCAAGGAGCATACAACAACGATGTGCCGCTGTACCAAATTCACTAAGGAACACTACTATTTACAAGGTTCCGGCTAGATCACTTCTATGCCCAGGCTCACTACTTTTCCAAGGGTCACTCCATGTTTCTCTCACTCAGGCTCACTGTCGGTGGAGAGGATCACCTTCTTCCTCTTCCTTTCCTCACTGCGCTAGAAAGGATCTACTCAATGTTTATAGACCTATAGGTCTCTTCATTATCTCTAATGAATACATCCTATATTGTAAGTAGATTCTCTGTTGAAGTCAAACATTCACCTGTAGAAGAAATTCACTTTGTACCGAGGGTATCAGGAAATCTTCCAGCTTCCACTCAGCACTGAATCACTGCCAGGAATCAACCTTACATGGCACCCTTCTCTAAGGCAGTGTGGAAATATCGGCGTACAAGTTATAACTGGCATGAAATTCTACCTCAACCACTTGTGCGACACAAGCATCTTCTAATCAAAACTTACAGGACTCACTTCCCTTTACACCCAAACCAATATTGGAATGCAACTAAAAAAACCGTGCTTCTTAAAAAAACAGCGTGAAAGTCCTACTTGTGCGACCCACCAACACTTGCGCGACCACCACACCTACATGACGGGGGCTCTGATTTGAACTAAGTCTTGAACTCGTCCCTGAATAAGGAGGGGTCGACCTGTATTTATAGGCATTTGGACACCCTACATGATGGCGTACAAGTCTCCCCTCGGTGCGCAAGTTTGGGTGCACAAGCCTTCTATCCCCCTAGACACTTTCGTGACCAACCGAAAAATATGGGCGCTTCTTCTTCCATTGCCATGTTTTGATGATATGATCATGAAGGACAAATGGAGCACAAGTTTCCAATCCTTCGTGGCATTAGATCACAAGTCCTTGGTGTGCATGTTACTTGCACGACCTACCCAATACTTGAGTTCACCTTTTCCCTTTGCCATTTTTTGATGTTCTGATTTTGAAAAACATTGGGCACACAAGTTTCCTCCCCTTCAAGTACACGACGCACAAGTCCCTTTTCCAAAAACCACTTTTCTTCATTTGTCGATTTTCAGGCCCAAACATATGGCAAACACTGGAAAACGACACCACCTTGTATCTGTTCTTTTTGCACCACCTCCAAATAATCCATTACATTGTCGAAGTTCTTGAATCAAACATTGATTGTTAACCACTAATCTTGAACTCAACATGCCACCACGAAATCCTCTTTTTCCACAAATTATTATGTCATGGTTTTCTTTTTCAACAATCACAACACAGATGTCCACTTTTTCAACAAACACATTCACCTCAAAAATTCATCAATGATACCTTGAGATATTTTTTCCCAACAAAAGGTTTAACAAGAATGAACGTGTAGATTATTGAAATAAGTCAGATTAATAATGAATTTTAATGGTATGTCATTTAAATGTGGTATGATTATTTTCATACTTAATGAGTAATAAATTTATATAGAGACCATGTCTTCAAGAATTTTATACTATATGTGCTTGAAATGATGCAGGCATCAGTGATCACATATGCACGTTTTTTATAGATTTCATTATTCTTTGGGAGGTTCATTGGAATGATGGAATTCATGTTAGGTGTGCCACAATTTATTAGTTACCCAAATGAGATGATGTGAACATCGAGTCATTCAGTTCATCAAAATGATGAAGGATTGGTGTAAATGATATTCTCAAACAAATTGGGCACATGATATACAATCCATTCAGAATACGATTTTTGGTATACATTTCCTAAAGATTGAGTACAAAACAAGGATACTAAAATGAGATAAATTGAAAAATTAACACCCAAATAGGTATTTTTTATTATCATAAAATAATGAGATAATCACTAAATAATGGTTTATTATATAAAGATTAAATAAATATGGTACTCACATTTGGGTTTTATTATTAAAACGAGAAGAAAAAATGTTCTTAATTCATAAATACATTTAATGGAATATTAAAATGGACGAATTTAAATAAGGATGTATTTGAGATCTAATTCACCAAATATTTTAATAAATTTGATAATGAAGGTGTTGATATCAATATACAATAATTGATATATCTTTCGAACATAATGAATTAGTCATTGTATCAATGAAAAGAAGAAAAATTTGGTTAATTTTTTAATGACCTGCTTAAATAAATCCAAAAATTAGATGATAATTCTCAATACCATATTTACTGAAGTACATATGGAATTATACAACCATTTGTGATATACTACGATTGAATAAAATAATTAGAGAATAAAAAAACTATGGATTGATAATAAATTTCATTGAATAACTGGTGGTTCTAGTATAAACTACTTCATTAAATGTTGGTGGTTCCCTTATAAATAATACGACTCGCTTATTAATATCAATTAAATCCTTCATTATCATCATGTTGTAGTTACACGGGCTTTTTCATCATTTTAAATTTAATCATGATAATAAAATCTATGATCCCACCACATGTTTCTCATGATAATGTGTATATATTATTGCCAAAGCCTGTAAAATTCAATTTTTAATGTTTTTTATTTATTTATCTTAATATCATATGAATTTGAACATTGAGATTCTTGAATAAAACACATTCCTCTGAATCAGGGTATATGATTGAGTGTATGATGGGAAAATTAAAAAGAATATAAAAAATTTGAAAATTTCTGTGTTCACTATGTCTCCCCCACACCTCAGTGTCCTTACATAGTCTAACTTGACTCAACGTTTATGATCATCCTTCAAATTTACACTAATAATCTATTTTTTAAACCATTAATAAGGATCAATATCAATCTTACAATATCATAATACTGATATTTGTGGAGACCTATACTCCATCAATTAGTCTTATCCTTTATCCCTAAATAACATAAAGTAACAGACACACAAAAATATACCTTAATCATGTATACTCAATTGATTTATTAGTATTTTCTAACAATAACCCTAATTTTATTCACAATGAATCACATACCAACACAAAGGGATTCATATACATTGATCAGGTACACATACAAATATTTAATGTAATTTGCAACTTATTTATGATCAAAAATATATTGACCAATACATGACCATCCTATAATGACATAATTTACAACAATTATTACATTACATACATCCCCATGTCATTTAGGTTATTAATTTTTGATAATTAACACACTTTATTAAATAAAGACCCCCATGTCTTTCTCAACTAATGAAAATCTTTTCAACTATTAAGAAACCACATTATCAATAAAAATTCATCAATATATCCCATAGAATCTCTATATAAGCTATTATTTTGTACATATAGTGTGTAATAATTTTCTTCATAACATTGGTAAATGGAAACATAAGGAGGTGGAGATTGAATTCTCATAATGGGAAAATGAATACTATAAACTATCATATAATAAACAAGTCGTAAATAATATGGATGGAATAAATGATAATAAAATAATTTCATATAAATGTTCACATGATCTTAAAAAAAATCCATAACTAATAATATAAACAAACATATAAATAATAATAAATTATTTCAATGTGATGGAATTTATTATGTTAGTCTTTTCAAGACCATGTTTTAAGATAATATTAACTATTAAGGCCACGTGACAAGAAATATACATATAATCAATATTATGAACATGAAATATAAGTAAATGGAAATTGATACAAAAAATACTAAGCTTATTTTGACTCATGATACATACTGTTAAATTAAGCAGTTATTGGATACCTTGTACCTCTCTAATGAAGTCCAATGTCTTCATCGTATGGAAGACTGAGTAAACTATACAATACATAAACAACATCAATAATTAAAAAATATATTTATTTATTGATAATACAAGTATATAGAATGTCATTATATCACTAATCAATAAATAGAATATTTCTCTTTGTATGCATCCCTCAATCTAACACTGTATGTAGGGATGGGTTTAGGGTCATGTAAGTATTCTGCCATGTAAAATAATAAAATTGCATGACCAAAGGCCATCAAAAATAAATATGTTCAATGAAGTTAATATTAAAAAAACTATGTTTTCTCTTTTAAAAAATGGAATCCTCCTCTGTGTCCTTTTCAAATCCTCCACACATAGGAACCCCCCCCCCCACCAACGATGATGTCATTACCTAGAGGTAGCACCCTAGCCTGGGATGGATTCATTTATAGGTGAGATGGTAGAGCATCTGTAACACCCCAAGCTTCCATAGTACGATTCTCTTTCAATAATGTAATAGCATGCATTGTACGCATGTTCTAGATTCTAACACACCATGACCAATCAATGTAGCCATAATGAATAGTAAAACCCACCTTTTGAAATTATATAAATTTTATATTTCAAAATGGGCTTCATTTTTGTATTCGTAATATCGAAATTATCCTATGTTGAATTTTATGTAATTTTCTGAGAACATCTAATTTTCTATGAATAGAAAAATACTTCAAAACATCTTTTTTAATCAAAGTAATTTATAGTGATAAATTATACTATTGAGTGGTTTTAAAGTATAATTAGAATATATTTTTACCATTTTATCCAATGGTGGTCATTATAATTAATTTCACTTTGAAATTGGACATAAACAATTGTCAATCTTTTGATATATATTGTTTCTTAAAAACCCGCTATTTGTTTTGACAATGGGAATTAATTATAAAGTTAATTAATGAAACATATATGTTTGTAATTTTGTAAAATAGACATCATTTTTGAATTCATAATATCAATTATATCTTAGGGTGAATTTTTGGTATTTTTCTGAAAAACATCAATTTTTTATGAATAGTGAAACCACTAAGTGGTAGTTAAAAAACTACTTTTTCATTAAAATGAATTTTTACAGCATCTGTGATTTGATTTTAAGAAATACAACATAAATGTTTGTCATTAGGAAGTAAAATTTGGTTTAATGGGACTAAAATAATTTTTTGGTGAATAGTAACTTTTAAGTTTTATTAATCGCGATTAAAGGTAATTAGTGAAATTTAAGGTGAAAATGATATTATAAAAAATATGAAAATACCTTTACACTTGTCCTACCCTTATTGTATGAGTCATTTACAACCAATAAAATCCATGGGTTAACTTGGGGACCCATGGAGCCACTTGGGTAAGAAAATGAAATTAATAACATTTAGTTTAAAGTAAAAATAAAATTGTCACAAACATGTGTTGTTTTACTAAAACAATTATTACATGGGGTTATATAAGTTGACCTTTTGACTATAAATATTCATTGAAAATCTAAAAATATATCCTATATCATGGTAATTCTATTATAATTTTTACACATTAAATAAATTAAATTTATTATGACACAATGATGATGCAGTGATTACCGCATTAATTAATGATTTAAATAATATGAAAAGATAATGTAAAATCTGAGACTTACACTTGTCTAAAATCTATTAGATGTGTATATTTCGAACCCTTATCACCTTATACATGAAATATATCATCGTGGGACCTTTGAAATCTGAAAATTACTTCATAATAATGTAACATTTCATGACCTTCTAAGAGTGCCCATCCTCTCCTCTTATAAAAGGCCCCCACATCTACCACCTTATTAACACCTTCAAAGCATTTTGGCTCATCTAAACTCTGCCAAAATTCACTATCAACTCCCCTATCTTAATCTTAGAAGCCTCACTTTGGGAAGAAGTCTTTCCAAGGAATACTTTGGCTCAAATAAAAAATAGTTACCCGATTTAATGGTAATGTCTTCTCTTATGTTGTTTTGTTTTATTTTTCTTCTCCAACCCCATAAACTATTTTTATTCCTTTATTTTGTAACACAACCATTATCTTAAATATAATAGGATGTTTTTATGAGAAGTATTTGATTTACACTTACACACACCTTCGTCTAATTGTTAAAGAACATACTGTTTCTGTGGGTGGCGAATTATTGCCTCACGAAACGATGATTGTTCAATATTCTTTTAACACCTATCTTGGTGGCCATTATGATGACACTATTTTTATATATGATATATATTAGGTTTATGTTTTCCTTATTCTTCTGTATTTTTCATTTATGGCATACCTTTATGATTTCCATTATGGGTAAATGCGATAATTTTATTTTAGGAAGTGCGGACTACTGTCCCCTCAAAGTGATTTAAATCGTCAATGCCATATGTGGGAAATATAAAGGATGGAATAAATGATATTATATATGATATTATACTTGAATTATAATATAACTTTATATCATTATTATTTGATTCCATTAAATACAAAATAGAAATGAAAGTAGCATTCTTGCGTACGTACGGCTTACCGTCTCCATGAACGGTGTATTTCATTTCATGCCTCTAAATGTTATGAAATATTATAAATGAATGTATATACTGGATATGTATGATATATATGATATCTACATCATGAATATAATTCTGGATATAATGTAAATTTTATCCCATGAACAACTTGAAATTATAATAAGTTTATTTTTGACTCAACTACCAAAGATCGACAAAACGATTGTTAATAACTTAAATAATTACATAATGTTCATAACATGGAAATAAGTGATATAGAAGGAATAATGAACATGAAAACGGTTCTTAAGAAAGTAGAAATTAACTCTAGTTTATTATTCAGGTGATTAAAGAATGATCGAGTGAAGTCAGACACGAGGTAAGGGAACTTCTTAACCCAATTTCCGTTCATTGGGTTAATCTCTTACTTTCAAATTATGTCAGGATATTATTATGTCTTATCTTGTATTTTTAATTTATTATGTGTACTTATAGTGAATACATATAATAGATCTATTTTATTTAAAAAATGATCTTTGTAAGGGACTTCATCTCAATCTCCTTTCATTGAGGCTTATTTTATTTTATACACAAATTTCTTTTATACGGTGTATAAAAACCTTTGACTTTTATATTTATTCAAAAGGATTATTTTTTATACAAAGTGTTTTACTAAAAGAAAAAAGAATGTTTTTTTTGTCGTATGTATGCAGCGACAATGACTTCTCCGCCGCCATGACCATTATTTGAGTTTCATCTTCTTCCACAAGCCTTGAATTTTTTTAAAAGATTTCAAAAAAGAGAGAGATATTTCTCAGAAATATATGAAAATCCAGTGCAAATGTATACGTATTTAACGCAAGCATAAAAATGTTTTCAGAAAACCCGACTCTCGAGTGTGGTAGAAAGGAAGGGATTGGGCGTGGACCCATCATGGCCTATAATTAGTCGAGCAGTCTCAGAATTATTTATTTTGTTTTCAGAAGCTTGTATAATGTTATCAGAAAAACACTGAAGTATATTTGAGCAATTTTAAAGATATGTATCTTCTAAAAAATTGCATCAGCAAGTCTCATGAGACAAACTAGTGTCTTGGCACGAGGCCTTGAAAAAATCTTATTTGTAGTCTTGGCATGAGGCCTTGACTACGTGGTTATCATAGTCCGACATTATACATTCCATCATTATGAAAGTGGTTATTGATATTGCATGTGATCATTCGACCAGTAGAATATCCATGTGAATAAGTAAATTGAATTATCTCATTTTACATTTTCCATATTATGTTGAAGTTCAAGTTTAAAAGGATTTTTTTTAGTTATAAATTTCCTTAAATGTTTATGTTTATTTATGAAAGCTTCTGCTAAATTGTTATCCTTACTGAGCATCTGAGCTCACCCCTTTCAATGTTTTATTTTTCTCAGGATGTGAAGAAATATTTTATGACTATCCTACAGGGATAGTCTGAAGGGGATATGGGTGTGGACTATGGAGACTATGTTATTGTAGTTTTTCACTTTATGATGTAATGTAACATTTATGAATGAATCTAGTGTTTCCATGGCTACTAAACTAATCGGTCTTCTGAGACTTGATCTTTTGTGATCATGCCAATGTTACACAATATTTCATCGACTCTGGGTAACTGGGGTCGGGGCATTACAATTGGTATTAGAGGCAGTTTATTACAAACCTTGGAAACTAGATTTAGATAAACTCTGATTAGAGCACATAGCCCTAAGATAGACTTTAAGGATTAGTATAGAAGAACTTCCTATAATTTTGGTATTATGGAGATTTTGTGAGTTTTTTGAGAAATACATCCCTTTATGGATACGACCAGGTAGAGGTGGATCTAGCATAGCTGTACCTAGGGGTAAAACCCAAAAACACCACATTGATCTAGACTCGAATGGGAACTAGTGCACGACAACGGGCCATGCTGCACTCTTGGTTACGACACTCCAAGGGGATATTCTTAGGATAATTCTCATTTTTCCTTATAAACCATTATGAAGGGTTTTGAGTATATACTTCCTCAAAGAAAACATTTTTATGATTATGGATTATATCCATAAACTGTTCAATTTATGTTGAGTGTTTTACAAGTATGGAATAATGTATTTCGATTCATAAATTGATCTAGTTTATGACATTGTTTAGAAATGGCGCCTAGTGGAAGGAATGGAAACTGTATTATTGCACGCAATCCATGTAGGTATTCCCATCCTACTCAAGATAATTATAGTAGATATGGTGATACAACTGGTGCTGATCAAATTATCACCATACAGGGACAAATCACGCAGGTTATGAAAAATAACCTTACTCGTATGGAGCACCCTGATCCGCAACGTGGAGGATCAATGTTAGACCGCTTCATGGGGCAAAAACCACCAATATTTAATGGGGGTACAAATCCATTAGTAACTGAGAAATGGATAAACTCTTTAGAGAAAATATTCCACGCCTTGGGGAGTATCGAAAGGGAGAAAGTTGTCATTGAAGTTTCTGGCATCACTGGAGATGTCGATCAATGGTTCTCACTGATTCAGAACAAAAAGGAAGATGAAGAAGTATCAAGTATGGAATGGAGGGAGTTCAAAGATATTTTCTTCTAAAAATACATCCCTCGTGACCATCGAGTAGATTTGGAAAGGAAATTTCTGAGTCTGATACAAAAGGAGGATGAGAATGTTGTAAATTATGAGGATAACTTTTCAAGGTTAGCAAGGCATGTAGTAGATTATATACGTAACCCAAGAAGTAATATTGATCTTTTCTTTGATGGGTTAAAACTGTTTCTTTGTCGATCCTTAGTCTCACAAACCTTTTCATCATACGAAGACATTGTCTCATGTGATATCAAGACAGAAAAGGAATTCTCTAAATCTTATGACAATAAAGTAAAGCAAGGGAAGAAGAGAACGGTGGAACAAGAGACAGATAAATGGAAAAATGGAAAGAAGGATTTTCCATTATGCGATAATTGTGGCAAGAATCACCCCGGTACTTGCCTAAAAGGAATGGTGGTTTGTAATAAATGTAGGGAAAAAGGTCACCAGGCTCGTGATTTCAAGGGAATGAAAGAGGCTATCAATGTTGAATGCTACAATTGTAGGGAAATGGGGAATTATGAAAATTAATTTCCTAAGTGTCAAGGAAACTTACCTCAGAAAAGGCTAAGGGGCAAAGGACAATCTTATCTTGTTACTACAGTTGAAGTGGAATAATTAATGTATTGGTGCTTTTGGACTCAAGGATTATATTCTGGTTATAAGAATAATGTGATATATATAAGGATTGTACTGTAGTACTTTTTGTTTTCATTAAGGTTTTAATAAGATGAAGGTAATCATATTTTTAGTATGTGACAATAAGAGAAACATTACTTTATTTGGGGAATCTGATTTTACAATTGATTTTGAAATTTAGAGACCTTTTTGGGAAAGTCTAGACAGAGGTATTTTGGATAACTATAAAGGCTAGAATGGATTAAATTGAAGTTTGGGTAGTATTGTTTAAGGTTAAAACATTTATGAAGATTTTTTTTGGAATATTATAATACTATAGTTTTAGGAAAACGACAACCTGTAGGTCGGGGGGATAAACCGTCACGTCAGAAAAAGCTGCATGAATCGAACCCACAACCATAGTACGACATGCCTTTATTACCTACCAATAGCCTATAGGAAGTCCATGGTTATTAAAAAATAGTTTTCCTAATATAAATGGTATGTGTTAATATTTGGAACCTTGTACGATTAGGATAAATATAATATTTTTGAGTTCTATTATCTTTTTGAGTGAAAGATGGGTTTGTGGAAGAAATTTATAAAATAATGAAAGTCTACAGGACAAGTATGTATATTTCCTTATGTTCTTTATAAATCTCATAAATAAATTCCTCAACTTTATGAAAGGTATCTTAAAACAAAAACATGGTCGGTTAACATTTCTTACTAGGGAATCAATGATCGTTTAACCAATCACCAGTTTGTGATTTTCTTGTAGTTAAAATTTCTCCAAATCCTATTTTCTACAACTCTCCATCAGACCTTGATGGTCTGTTTTTCCTCCATATCCATATTTTCATATAATCCTAGTATGGGCTATCTCAGGCAACCTTTGTACTTCTCTTTATTTCTTTTAAAGTTATATTTTTATTAACCATATTTTTGATGTGGGTTTCCCACAAAGGTATTTTCTATTTTCAACCTTTATTTTCATAGAAAAATTTCAAATTGTGATGACGCAATTTATTGAAGGAGGGGAGAATGTAACACCCTAAGCTTCTATGGTACAATTCTCTTTCAATAATGCAATAGCAATCATTGTACGCAAGTTCGAGATTCTAACACACTGCGACCAATCAAAGTAACCGTTATGAATAGTAATACCCACCTTTTGAAAATATAAAAATTTTATATTTTAAAATGGACTTCATTTTTCTATTTGGAATATCGAAATTATCCTACGTTTAATTTTTTGTAATTTTCTGAGAACATCCAATTTTCTCTGAATAGAAAAATACTTAAAAACAAGTTTCTTAATAAAAATAATTTATAGTGATAAATTATACTATTGAGTGGTTTTAAAGTATAATTATAATATATTTTTTCCATTTTATCCAATGGTGGTCATTATAATTAATTTCAATTTGAAATTAGACATAAACAATGGTCAATCTTTTTATATATATTGTTTTTTAAAAATACGCTATTTGTTTTGAAAGAGGGAATTAATTATAAAATTAATTAGTGAAAGTTATATGTTTTGAATTTTTTAAAATAGAAATAATTTTTGAATTCAGAATATAAATTATGTCTTAGGGTGAATTTTTGGTATTTCTCTAAAAAACTTCAATTTTTGATGAATAGTTAAACCACTAAGTAGTAGTTAAAAAACTAATTTTTCATTTAAATGAAATTTTACTACTTTTGTGATTTGATTTTCAAAAATCTAACATACATGGTTGTCATTAGGAAGTAAAATGTGGTTCAATGGGATTAAAATAATTTTTTGGTGAATAGTAACTTTTATGTTTTATTATTCGCGATTAAAGGTAATTAGTGAAATTTAAGGTAAAAATGATATTATAAAAATATGAAAATACTTTTACGCATGTACTACCCTTATTGGATGAGTAATGGACGACCATAAAAATCCTTGGGTCAATTTGGGGACCCCATGGAGCCACTTGGGTAAGAAAATGACATTAATAACTTTTTATTTAAAGTAAAAATAAAATTGACACAAACATGTGTTGTTTTACTAAAACAATTATTACATTGGGTTATATAAGTTATCTTTTTGACTATAAATATTAATTGGAACTCTAAACATATTTCCTACATCATGGTAATATTTTTATAATTTTTAGACATTAAATAAATTAATTAATTATGACACCATGATGATGCAGCGATTACCTCATTAATAAACGATTTAAATAAAATGAAAAGATAATGTAAAATCTAAAACATACACTTGTCTAAACCCGATTGGATGGGTATATTTCAAACCCTTATCACCTTATCCTTTAAATATTTCATTGTGAGACATTTGAAATCCGAAAATCACTTCATAATAATGTTACATTTCATTACCTTCCAAGAGTGCCCCTCCTCTCCTCTTATAAAAGGCCCCCACCTCTACCACCTTATTCACACCATCAAAGCATTTTGGTTCGGCAAAACTCTGCCCAAATACACTCTCAAATTCCCTATATTACTCCTAGAAGCCTCACATTGGGCACAAGTCTTCCCAAGGAATCCTTTGACTCAAATCAAAAAGAGTTACCCGATTTAAATGTAATGTCTTCTCTTATGTTGTTTTGTTTTATTTTTCTTCTCCAACCCCATAAACGCTTTTTATTCCTTTATTTTTTAAGAAAACAAGTATCTTCAATATACTAGGATGTTTTTATGAGAAGTATTTTATTTTCACTTACACAAACCTCCGTCTAATGGTTAAAGAACATAATGTTTCTGTGGGTGGCGAATTACTGCCTCACGAAACGATCATTGTTCAATATTCTTTTAACACCTCTCATGGTGGCCATTATGATGAAACTGTTTTTATATATGATATATATTATGTTTCTTTCCATATGCTTCAGTATTTTTCATTTATGACATACCTTTATGATTTAAATTATGGGTAAATGCAATAATTTCATTTTAGGAAGTGCGGACTACAGCCCCCTAAAAGTGATTTGAATCGTTAATGACATATGTGGGACATATAAAGGATGGATTAAATGATATTATATATGATATTATACTAGAATTATAATATACATTTGTATCATTATGATTTTATTCCATTAAATTCGAAATATAAATGAAAGTAGCGTTCATGCGTACGTATGGCTTACCGTCTCCATGAACGGTGCATTTCATTTCTTACCTATAAATGTTATTTAATATTATAAATGAATTTATATACTGGATATGTATGATATATATGATATCTACATCATGAATATACATATGGATATAATGAGGATTTTATCCCATGAACAACTTGTAATTATAATAAGTTTATTTTTGACTCAAGTACCAAAGATCGACAAAACGATCGTTATTAACATAAATAATTACATAATGTTCATAACATTGTAATAAGTGATAGAAAAGGAATAATTAACTTGAAAAAGTTTCTTAAGAATGTTGAAATTAACTCTAGTTTATTATTCAAGAGATTAAATAATGATCGAGTCAAGTCATACACGAGGTAAGAGAACTTCTTAACCCAATTTCCGTTCTTTGGGTTAATCTCCTAATTTAAAATTATGTCATGGTATTATTATGTCCTATCTTGTATTTATACTTTCATTATGTGTACTTATAGTGAATACACATTATAGATCTATTTTATTTAAAAAATGATTTTTTATGGTACTTTGTCTCAATCTCCTTTTATTGAGGAATATTTAATTTTATACAAAACTCTCTTTTATACGATGTATAAAACCCTTTGACTTTTATGTTTATTCAAAAGGAATCTTTTTTATACAAAGTGTTTTACTAAACAAAAAATGAATGTTTTTTGTCGTATTTATGTGGCGACAATGACTTCTCTGCCTCCGTGACTATTATTTGAGTTTTAGCTTCTTCCACAAGCCTTAACTTTTTTTAAATGATTTCAAGAAAGAGAGATATTTCTCTTAAATATATGAAAATCCAGTGAAAATGTATACGTATTTAACGCAAGCTTAAAAAATGTTTTTATAAAACATGACTCCCGAGTGTGGTAGATAGGAAAGGATTGGGCGTGGACCCATCATTGCCTATAATTAGTCGAGTAGTCTCAGAATTAGTTATTTTGTTTTCATAAGTTTGCATAATGTTTTCAGAAAAACACTAGAGTATATTTGAGAAATTTTAAACTTTATTGTCTTTTAAAAAATTTGCATGGGAAAGTCTCATGAGACAAACTAGTGTCTTGGCATGAGGCCTTGACAAAATCTTATTTGTAGTCTTGTCATGAGGCCTTGGCTACGTGGTTATGATAGTCTGGATTTATGCATTTCATCATTATGAAAGTGGTTATTGATATTTCATGTGATCATTCGACCAATAGAATATCCATGTGAATAAGTAAATGGCATTATCTCATTTTACTTTTTCCATATTATGTTGAAGTTCAAGTTTAAAAGGCTTTTCCTTTAGTTATACATTGCCTTAAAAGTTTATATTTATTTATGAAAGCCTTCGCTAAATTTTTATCCTTAATGAGTTCTGAGCTCACTCCATTCAATGTTTTATTTTTCATAGAATGTGATGAAATATTTTATGACTGACCTGTAGGGATAGTCTGAAGGGGATATGGGTGTGGACTATGGAGACTATGTTATTGTATTTTTTCACTTTATGATGTAATGTAACATTTATGAATGTATCAAGTGTTTCCAAGGCTACTAAACTAATCGGTCTTTCGAGCCTTGATCTTTTGTGATCATGCCAATGTTACGCAATAATGCACCGACTCTAGGTAACTGGGGTCGGGGCGTTACAACATCCTAAAGGGTAATGCCCCGAAAACCATGGTCCATCATAGAGAGCTTTCATCAGTGGGGTTGTGCCTCATTTTACCCACCTAGAGGAATCTGGGTGACCAGATATGGTGAGTTGGTCCTAGGGGAGAGGCTCTCCCCAAATGTGGACTCCCATGATTCGAACCATGAACCTCCCAAAGAACGACATGTTTGGGCAACTCTCCTTCCCCAAATCACCGCCACTGTAGTTTCTAAAATCCTATGTGTGACATAAATTCATATAAATATGTTTACATTGTTTAAAACACCTTCATATAAAGAATACATCAAGAGGTATCACATTATAAGGAATTATAATTTTTTAATACCATTAGATTTTTTCCTCAAAATAAAATAGTAAAATATGATATAAGGGGTATCCCATGAAACATTTATCTATTGGTGGTAATTACCTTTTAATAAAAATAAGAATGATGAAGTTAAATAATAAATGTTTTTTATAAATCCTTTTTTAACTATTCTTAAATCGAGTAAGATGTAATCCAAATTTAAAAATCAAATTTTTTTTCTAAAAACTACATTAAAAAGATTTTTAATAAAAGGGACTTTAAAATAATGTGATGATTTTTCATAGTAAATATTGAGTGGAAGAAAAAAATATTAATGTGAAAGATAAATATTTGTTTTTATTTTGAAAAATATTTTTTTGAAACCCACATTCTTAAAATTATAATAACACCTCCTATTAAGAATAGGAAATGAAAAATATGAGGTCTAAATGAGATGACCCATAATTTGGTTTTAAAAATGTTGATAATTGATGAGAGTATAAAAAAACATGACACCGAATAAAAAATATCATCAATGAGGGTATGAATTATTCTTAGTAAAGATAAAAATTAATATTAAAACATTCATCAAGGTAGAAGATTTGAATTAAAAATTCCTTTATCCCCATAGAGAGAAGGGATTACAATATCATCATAGAATATAATAAATCAATATTATTAAACCATAATAAAAATGAGTCACCATGACTCGATAATAGATGTTCATTAAATAAAACCTCATCAATAATATCTTAATCATTAATGTTTTAATCCATTAGAAATGAATTAAATAGACATATTTAAAATTAAAATTAAATAAAGTAGAATTATAATTTTTACAATCATAGGATAAGAAAACTAATCATATAATAATTGGTTTTAAGAATAATTATTATAACACAATGAAAGGAAATATAGTTATGAAAAAATCCTACAAAATATAATATTTTGACAGAAGAATCATTTTAAAGAGATTTTATAGGGAAACGATATGAATAACTAAAAAATAAAGAAATACATCATAATAAAATACAACATAAGATATAACCAAACATACATAAAGAAATGTTAAAGTGAAAAATCATAACCTAATAAAAAAACCACTTTATAAAAACACATATTTCTTAAGAAAAATTTTAATTGATTCCCTTTTAAATAAATATATTAAATATAATAATTAAATACATTAAATAAAATATACTTCCTCATATTATTTATCCAATATGTGGTATACACACCATTAATATATAATTATGTTCATAAAAAAACACCTCTAAATGAATGGAAATTGAGATGAAAAATCCTTACCATTAATCTTGCGTTGTCAACCGTGATCAAAATTCATATATGAAAAAAAAATATATTAATAGTTTATTTGTAATCTTCTTCATACAGATAACCATTTATAAAATTTAGTTATTTTGATTTATGATAAATATATAAGTTAGGTATATTTTTTTCATTATCAGGTGTTTTATAATTTATTGTTCCTTTAAACTATTTTAATAACAGTGGAGTAAATTATTTTTTATAGAATAAAATTTATTCATTCATAGATAAATATTTTTATTATAATTATATTCAAATAATTATTTATTATTTTTTGTTTCATGTTCATAATAATTCATTTATTATTCATGATGATGATGTTGGTGATGACCCTATTTTGGATATTTTTAACAAATATAACAATGGTATTATAATAAGTTAATTTTTTAAATAAAAATGATAAATCAAAAAAACATTACATTAAAATTATTGTATAATGGAAACAGTATTTATGTTTAAATAGTGATTCATAATAGAGATTTATAGTATAGTTCATGCAGGATGTTAAACCAACCCAATCAAGAACCTGCTATAATATATGGGTTAGTATGGTTAGGGAAGTGATTATTTGGGAAGGGTATCATTAATAATGATTAAAAATAATATTATATCAATTTTTAGGCCGTAATTAATATTAAAAATATTTTAATATAGTATAAAACGACATAAGAAAAAAATATGTCACTTTCACGGAGGTGGTAGTTCGCACCAATGAACATGTGACTTATTCATTTTTAATATATTGGTTGGGACATAGAGATTGGTTTATAATTTAATAATATTAATAAATATTTAAAATGAATATTAATATATTTAAAATATTTTTAAAACCAATCATTTAATCAGGTGATGAAAAATCAATTATGTTGTTCAAATAGGTGGAAGTCCACACGAACTCGTGACGACATGTTCATTTTTTGATTTGTTAAGAGGAAGGAAGGAAAAATAAATTACATTAATAGAATAAAATAGAAAATTATTTTTAAAAATTATTTTAACATGCATTCATGGATACCATAGGATTTAGGTGAAAATTAATTTGATAATTATGAGACCTCGATTGTGAAAATTATTTATCCATTTATATGTTCTCTATTAGGGGGAAATTTAAGGATCCATAAATTATAATTTTGGAAAGATAAATTCTTCATGGATGTTATTATTGATTGGTGTAGATAATATGGATTTTTTTTCAAATATAATTATTTATAATTAGTTTATAATTGGTCATTATTTTTCTGCCTTTATAGGTGATGAAAATTGGTTTCTTTAAAATAGAACATCTTAATTTAAATGGATAAAATACCTAAAATGGAATGTGGGGACAAAGTTTAAAATAATATTTTAGGGTATGATTTATGGTCAATATTAACTCAAAAATTATTTTTCACAAATTTTTGCAACTTCATTTTAATTATTCCTCTCTTATACATTTCACTTTTACCAGTTTTTTTTATTTACCTTGGTAATTAATTTTTAGCTATATAAATAACATAAAATTAAGTAAAATGAAATTTATAATATTATATAATTTTTAATAAATTAATAAAAATATTTAATTCATTTTATAAATTAAAATGTATATTTGTTTGAAAAATTATTTTTAACATGTTTTCATGTAACACTTCAATCCATATTTTTAAAGAAAGCCTGTTTTTAAGCATAATTTTGTTTTTAGAAAGAATATAAATATTTTGTATTATAATGAAATTATTTTTTTAGTATAAACAAATTTATATATAAGTTACATTTATATAATAATAAAATAAAATTATACCTTGTGAATACTAAATTAATATAAATAAACTAAAAGTATTTTTTATTATAATGATATTTAATAATTATTCAAATGTTAAACAGAGTGTTTCAAAATAGAAAAATATATTTTTAAATAGAATTTTTCTATATTATAAATAAATATTAAATATATAAAAATGGTTTTATAAAATTTGAAATCAAAATTTTATAATTAAATGTTCATAATCCTAATAGTATTTTCACAATTTTTATTCTCCACTATCCACACAAAAAATCATCAATTAATGAAAAATCACAAAAAAAAACTCTCATATAAATATTGATTCATTGAATCTATTATTTTACATATGGTTAAAAAATTTTAAAAATGTGAATATGAATTATACATAATATATAATAATGTAATGACAAATGTTTTCATAGGAATGATAAATTTTAAAATATTATTTGTTCTCATAATTATTCTTCATCAATTACTAATTATATTAGTTTTAATATCTTAATCTAATAAAAATATCTTTTATCCATAATATATTTATTTTCTAAAAATAAATCACATTAAATATAATTTTAGAAAATAAATTCCAAAAATAACCTTGTTATTTATTTAGCTATGAAAATTAAATTTTATCAGTGAATTAGTAAAAAATTGGCATTTTCATTCATATTTATATTTCATAAAATTTTTACCTCTATTCATACTCAATAATTAAATTCCTTCTTTATTAAGGATATAAAATTGGTAGATTGTTCATTTTAGATTGCCGTTGAGTTTGAATTATTCTATTGAGCTCATTATATTTTAAATAAATATAAAATTTAAAATCTTATGGTATTATTATTTCAGCACTACATATAACCCCCATATAGATGGTCAGTCTGAATGGACCAATCAAACTCTAGGAGTCATGTTAAGATCCTAGAAAATAGATTTACAATGATTTTTGGATCAATACCTCCTCTTAGTATAGTTCCCATATAACTATATCACTGTTATAAATTCAAGTATTTATAATCGGGAATTTTGAATAATAAATTACCCCATCACAAATAGTCTCTAGAAATAATGTATTTGGAATGGTTGAATTATTCTTTCATTGACAAATACTATTTTTATAGAATAAAGAAAGTGTCACAACTTCTTTTTGTGAGGCATCCCATAGCCCAGTTTGATCTACAGAAGAGTCCTGAATTTTTTAAGGACTCCTACATCCAATACAAATGCCCATAGACTTGGATGTATTTATAATGAGAATTAATTCCCATAATAAAAAAATTTGATTTAATAGATATTTGATTGAATATTCTTTTGAAAAAAATCATTTCCTTTAACCAGTTTTCCCCCACATTCTTTCTCCTCCCATCTTCCACTCCTCCTCAATTTCTGTAATGCATGCACCGCACCTAGGTCACCCTTCTTTGATTTACTCCGTTTAAATAAATTTTATATAGAGATATCTTTATATAACCATGTTAAGGAATCCTCTTTTCTATTTTTTCATTTTTATTAAATTAATCATTTTATTAACTTATTTAGATTTGAAAAACCCTAGGATTAGAAATATATCAAATTTTCATGCTTTAATAGGTTTTTTGGATTGTAGAAAATTAATTTATCTCCATTTTCTGTTACTCAATTCTTCATGATGTATTTCAATTGTTTTTTATTTATGTTTATAATAGTTTAAATTTAAAATTTGTGTGTGTGTGTTTGTGTATTATAATGTGAATATACATATATATAAAAATGTTTTTTAATAATGTGTATGATAATATATATCTGTGTGTATGTAAGTTTGTGTGTTTATATCTATGTCTATGTAAATTTAATATTTATGTTGTATTAAAAAAGTTTCCACTATATGTTTTTTGTATATATATTAATTGATAAATCATTATATATATATATGTTATACATTATGATTATACAAATATACATTTTAAAAGACATGTAATGTTATAAATATAAATATAAATTTATATTAATATAAAAAATAATAATGGTTTCTAATATATATATATATACATGTAAATAAATAAATATATATCATTATAATAATTAAAAAACATGTAATATTTTTGATAGATATACAAACACAAATATAATCTTTTTTTAAAAATGTATAATGTTATATATATATATATGTGTGTATGTATTGATCTAATGTTTATAATATTTTAAAAACATGTAAAAATATATTTTATCACAAAACATTGTTATATATATATATTAAAATGTGATTTTTTATATATAAATGATTAAAAAATGGGTGAGGTTTATTATATTTTTATGTATATACATGGTTATAATGATTTTATATGCCAATTTTTTTAAACCTGTTCAATAACGTTTATGTTTTTATATTACATATGAAATCATTATATACCAATATATATTAATTATTAAATATTTGATATTATTTTAAATAGTTAAAAACCATAATTAAATAATATTTAAATACTAATAGTTATTTTGTAAATATTATTAGTTCATTGTAAATAATTGTGTAAATTAAAAATATTATTAATAATTTTAATATTTAAATAAATTAAGTAAATTTATAAAAGAAAAAATATAAAATATGTGAAATTATAAAAAATTAGTACCATTTATTACAAATTTAGTTATAAATACTAGTTAATTAATATTATTTTACATATAATTATTTCAAATATTAAAAATTAAAATATTATTTTTAATAACAACTATCTTTTTTTCAATCCTTGCAAAATATTTTTTTAACTATAACTATTTCAAATTCAAAATTATTTGAATTCATATTTTATTAATTAAAATATTTTTATTAAATAGTTTAATTAATGATTTTATATATATATATATTTATACACATGAATATGTATATATATATATATAATTTATTAATGTTTTAAAATGAAACCCTCATCTGTTATGTTACAAAACACCTGAACCGCAAAAATGTTTTCTCGCGCCTAGGGTAAAACACGCTTCATAGATCTGACAATGGACTTATATTTTTTATACTATAAAGAGTTATAGAGGTTCTCTAATTTTAAAAAATATAATAAAAAAAATGGAGTTACCATATTTCTTGTTGTTAGAAAAATCTTGACACATGAAATTGTTGTGACATGTTTAGGGTAAACCGCAAATCCCAGACACAATGATGGTCTCTAATTTTTCATTTGACACACTATTTGAGAGATAATTTAATTTTGTTTATAAAAAATAATAATCAATTTATTAAATAAATTACCCTCACTTATAGTGTAACCAAACACCCGAATCCCACAAATGTTAGGCTACACATAGGTTAACCCCAGTATGTCATACATAATGGTGGTCTTATATCTCTTATATAATAAATTGTTGAGGTGATTCATTTTTTTGTTAGAATTTAAAATAAAATATTTACATGAATTATTATCCTATTTAATGACACAAAACTTTTGATTTTCACAATACTTATTTCTTAATAAGTGTAGTCCTCACATCCATGTCCCAATGGTGGTATCCAATTTTTCATATGATTCCCATTTTGGGATATACACATTTTTTGAAAAACATATTACAACAAAAATATTATATGAATTTCCCTCACATGAAATGTAACTAAAAAGATGTCGCACCCAAATGTTATATCTTAACTCGGGTAAACAAATCATCCCCGATCAAACAGTTGTCTCAGATATATGATATGATACACCTTTATTGAGATACTTCATTTTTTTGTGAAAATTATAATAAAAAATTATATTAATCACTCTCCCATAAAATGAAAACAAACACCATGAGCAGTAACATGTTATATCACGAATTGGGTAAACCCCAAATCCTCGATCTAAATGTGGTATCATATTACTAATACAATATACCATTATTGAGATACATTATATTTTTGTAAATAAGTTAAAATAAAAATATTAAATGGAATTCCCAGCATGTGTGATGTTACTAAACACTCAACGCACACAAATGTGCTAACATAGATAGGGTAAACCCCGCATATCGGAGAAAATTTTGGTCTCAAATTTCACATTGGAAACACCATGATGAATATATTATATTATGTTCAAATAATATAATTCATTTGATGTAATCTTTTTAATATTTTCATTCTATTTGCATCAAGACACTACGGGCCCCAAAATCCAATTATAAGATAGTTCCTCACTCCGATCATATTCCATAAAATATTTCAATGTTTTAAAATCCAATAGTAATTAACAATAATTCAAAATGATCCTTAATAATTATTCTCATTAATTTTTTTTAGGTAATTATATACATGGGATATATAAACGCAATTCTACTATGTGATTGTTATTCAATAAATCACCAACATAATTACAACAGATCTATTATAAGTCCAGTCCACATGGAATATACTGATTCATTTATATCATTACCATCAAAAATTTCAGATTTTGTACCTAAAATCACATTTAAATGACAACGTTAGGAATGTGAACATAGGATATTCAAAAAAATTGATAATATCATACTTCATCTATTGAATTTTTTGGAAAGTGTATATTTTTTTGTCAATAAGTGGCACATTATTCATTATAAAAATGTTTGGTTTTAGATCCAACATTTAATAATATTCATCTAATATTGAAACAAAATGGTAGATTGTTATTTTCAATCTTACTCAGAATCATATCATGGTTACAATTTATTATAATCTTATGAGTATGAATTATATATGAGATTCAAGATTAAAAACCCTGAAGAATTTATAAAATTTATGGTTAGTGAATAAGATTTTGGAATTTTAATAAGTTTCTTGATCATATATTATTATTTTTTAAATCATTGTTTCTTGAATGAATTGCATTTCCAAGAGGTATCTATGAAATTATGAGGTTTGTCTATAAATTGTGTAATAGTTACAGAAGATTCATATTTGTTTAAATAACTTCTTCTAATATTATGGTGATTATGAATCCTTGGTTAATTTTCCATCATGTAGACAATCAATGTTTAATGTGGAACAACAAGTGAAGTCCCTATATCATATGAAACTATTTAGTTATTTTATAAGTACACATCATTTACAACATTTATTTTTGTCTCGAAACACATCTACATTGATGACATGGGATAAATAAAATATTTAATTCAGTAAATGTTTAAACAGTATATTTGATGGTGATTCATGGAAAAAAAATTTATATACATCTTAATGTTTCTTCATAACCTTGTAACATATTACTGGGTCTTCCTAGAGATGGATTTTTTTCCATTTGAAACTTACGGTAGTAAATATTCCTATTGGAATGTTAGCATTACTACCTAAAACATACCTCCTTGGAATATCAGGTCAGAACAAAATATATAAATATATATAGCACTCTTAATTTTTAGACATCAAAGAAGAATATTGATGTTTATTTTAGGCCACTAATTTATGAGTTCATTTCATTATGAAAAATTAGTTTGAATACATTTTATATAGTTTCATATCATAATTTTACAATAATATTTTAATAATATGGATGATTATTGTATTTTTAGGGTATGATAGGTTATCTAGATAGAGAATACATAATGTAAAATTATTTCTATAATTCGTGGATGGGAATAAATCATTTATTCATGTTAATTAGAGAATGTCATTTTATTTTTTACTTCCATTAGATATCTCTTTCTATGAATTCCCCTTCTTAAAGGAATAGATATAATCACACAAAAAGCTCAAATTGAATGAGGAATATGACCAATAGTGCCATAACACATTCATGTAAAATCATGCATCTATGTTACCCTTTAACTTTTAGACGAACCTATAATGAACAAAAAATAAACGGTTTTAGGAAATATACTCTTTGGATAATGAGAATAAATTATTGGGACCTTTTATATGGGTCTGGTTTTTTGTTTTTTCACATGTTGTATGTAATGAATATTATGAAGAAATGTTTTATAGTATTTTACATACAGTTTTGGACACACATAGTGATACCAAAGATTATGTAAAGGAAAATATGGAACATACTATTATATATAGATGTCTTATAAATGAATTATTTTAATATGAAGAATCTCACAACATAATGAATTTAAAATAATTTTTTCCACTTTCTAATGATATTTTTTATTATATTGTCTATGTTTTTATGATTTTGTGGTTATCAGATGTTATTCTTATAACTTTTCCCACTATTTCTGAAATAGGCATATTATCAATTTAAAAAATCATGATTTCTATATAATAACGTAATGATTAATACATTTTCATTGGATATGGATTTATGGATATTCAATTTGGGATGTGTCGACCATAATTTCATATTTATTCTGATTAATGTTTTCAGAAAAATGAAATTATTATTGATTGAGTATTCTAAAATAGTATATTGTTTCCAATTTATGTAAATTGGGGAAATTACTCGTTCCAAGATTCTTTGACTCAATGGAAAATTTTATATTTTATTTTTCTAATGAATATTAATGTAGAGAAATGATTCAGTTATAATAGATGTTTTCAATTAAGATATTTCCATTAAAGGTAAAGAGTAATGTACATAACAAAAAATCTAGTGAATGGTCAATGGTAAAATCATACTAATAGGAGGAAAATTCAAATTTATTTTCATATTGTTTCAGTTGGAAGAATATGAAAAAACACACCATCTGGATAAAAATTAGACAAATGTTGAAGATCTCATAGTCTATCATTTTGTAGTTTTTAATCATATCGCTCTTTGTTTGGGTTGTTATTGTGAATGATGGATTTCATATGATGAACTCTACATAACTCATACATGTGTTCTTCTAAATTGTAATGAAATGACATGATATGTGTAGTAGGTAAAAATATTTTATTTCTCGGTAAAATATTTATAAAATATATCATTATTTATATTAATTTAATTTTATATTATATATATTCAATTTATAAAATTATACAAATTAAATCTACTAATATTAAAAATAACATCAATAAAAATTGTCATATTGGTTACAAAGACTCGTATATTATGTTTCATTCAATGGAACAAAAAATTAATTTTTAATGATTTCAATTATTATCAATATTTTTTATTTGTAGGAAACATAAAAAGGAAGAAAATTTTACTGTTGATAATGTTTCCTAAAAATTTTCCCTAAAAATGCTAAAATATAATAATCGTAATGTGGTTAGTGGATCATGATTCCATATAATCATATATAGTGACCCAAAGAAATCAATGATAGTAGTTTTTTAAAATGATATCATCATGTTGAATGTGATGTTTACACTTATGGTATGATTGATGAAATAATTGAATTATGTTATCAAGAAAAAACTAATATTACACTATTTAAAAGTCATTGGATTAATACAAATTGATTATTGTGAGTTCATCCATGACATGGTGTCATTGGGATTAAATATAATAGTCTTATTGCATCAAATGACCCATTAATGTTGGAACATCATGCACATCTTATATACTATGAAAATTTCTATGATTATTTGATATATATGAATGTCAGATGAGGTGTGATAAAAATAAAATTAGATGAAATTCATTTATTGGAAGTTAAAATTATTTGATGAAAGTGAATCATATTGAAATTTTTCAAAAAACATCCAAAAATATATCTCTTACCTTAAGAGATATAAATATTGATGATGTAACCCTCTTAATTATGGGACTAAGATATAGATAATCTCGATGATATAATAAGGGTTGATAAAACAGAATTTTGTATGGATGTTTATACTACTGAAGATGAGGATGAAGAAATTTTTGTCAATGAAAAAAGTGAATATGATGATGATTTATATATTTAAATTATGTATTTTTTATTTTTTTAATATTTTATTTTTGTATTAACAATTATTTACATGAATTATTTTTTGTTTCAGATAACTGGTCACAATGATATACTATTTTCCCTAGTTGAAGCTAGTAATCAGTATATTTTTTATATTTGATAATCATATTTACAATTATTAATTGGTATGAATTTTATATTATTCATGATATTTATTAGTTTTTAATATTTGATGTATGTATTAGAAAATATTTATTGTTTGAATTATTATGTTTTAGTATTTATTTACAGATAATTATTATATTATTATATTTTTTATTTTTTATATTTTAAATTCATATAAAAAATTTATTATAGGTAATATTATTATATTATAGTATTTATTAACTATATATATTTTATAATTGTATTAAAAAATTCATTCAAGTAATAATATTCTATTCATATCGATGCATATTATCCAAGTGATCTATTTTGTTCAGCCATTTTTGACAAGCTTCCATCTAAGGAGCTCGATTCATCAGATCTACTGGGGTTTCATCTATTTGGTGGATCATTCTCTTACTAAGTGGTGATTTTGGATCATGTTCCATAGATATGTACAACTATTTATTTTCATCTCCATTTATGGATTTGTGTTTAATTGTTTAGGATATTGATGTTGTATTAACTTTACTATTAATTTTGTTAATAATTTTATTATTATTTGTTTTTATTTTAATGGTTATTCATATTTAGCAACTCAGAAGTCTAGTCTAATTATATGAAAATATTTTTCTGAATCATGGTGGTCATGTTACTAGGTTCCAACCATCATACAACACTATAAGTTCATTTACTAAATTGTATGATATTTAATATTATACATGTTTCAAAATTTATTTAATTACTCACATATTGTTTTTAATTTCTTTACATAATTTTTTATCACATTATTAATGTCCTAATATATAGTATATTATAGAATTTTAAATATTTACTCAAAAGTACTTTATATAGTTTCAACACAACCTCATAAATTGAGCTATATATAAATATTCTGCTACTGTTTCAACCAGTCGTGTGTCTCCCATCGACCTTGCCATATCACATATCTACTATGGGATTAATTGTGATCTAAATAGAAATAAGATACCTTTGGCTTGGATTTCAATATATTAATGTTAAATCTAGTGGAGTAAGGAAGTCACAATTAAGCCAAAAATTGGTACATTCATCTTACATCGGCTACATAAAAAATGTGGTATTATTTATTAAGGTATATATTCTTTTAATGTATGATATTTTTTACATTATACCAGTCATTACTGAACCATCTATAATAGATTTTTATGTTTATAAGATGATATATAGAGATTCCTGTATAAGACAATATATATGGGATGGATAGTTCCAAAATTTGGTTAGCGATTTTTATAAAATTTTCAGAAAAATATACTGTTATTCTGATTTTAAATTTTATTGAAAGGAAATGTATGAGGATTTGAATTATCATTCTTGGGAGATCCCATACTAGAGAGAACAAGATTAAATTTGTGATTCTGGTTTCATTGATGTGTTCATGGTACAGATGAACTTTCATTTGTTCAGGAATGTCCAGGTGATTGCTATTGGTTCCTGACTGAAACATACAATTTATCATAGTACTTTTGTGATGTCATCAGGGAGCTCGAATGGAGATCATGGTGATTCATTGTTGATGATGTAATTCAATGAAATGTACGAGTAGAGGGTGATATGTTAGCATGATACGATACAATAGATGGAGAGAGTGTGTGGGAGGAGTAGCATGAGTAGCAGTGTCTAAGAAATGAGAAGATAATGGAGGATATGTGATATATTTGGTGAGGAATTACAATAATGTTTTCTCCCTTTGATCCTTCGATTGACATTCTCGAAAATAACTCTAGTTGATTGTTGGTGATGTTTTATGAATATTTGGTAAATTGGTATTAACAATATATTAGTTTTCAAAAATGTATTAATTTTATGTTTGTTTTATTTTTTGTAATTTTTCTTAATTATTTTTTATGATGTTTAATAATTTTGAATTATATATATATATATATATATATATTAATTTTTATTAATGTTTTTTATTTTTTTTAATTATTTTAATTTCTTTAATTAGTTGTAATTTTAATATTAACTTTATTTTTTTAATAAAATTAATTATTTTTTACTTTTTGTTAATTTTTTTTATTTTTTTCAAAATGTTTTTTTTTATTATTTTAAATTTATAAACTATTTGTAAATTTTTATTTTTATAAAAATATTTTTTAATTTTATTTTTATTTATATATAATTCTAATGATATTAATTACTTTTATTATTTTATTATTGTCAAAAAAAATTACAATATTATAAATTTTTTAATTATTGAAGAATGATTTTAGAAATTTAATTAATATATAATTATTTATAACTATTTTATTTTTTTAATTTTTATTATTTAATAAAAATATATCTATTTATGAATGATAAAATATTTTCCACAATTTAAATTCTATAAAATTGAAATTATTTGTGACCCTTGTAATACTTATCTTGATGGTTTTCTATTTATGATGGACCATCAAAATAACGTCATTTGTGATTTCGTCTATTCTGACAGACTATTTATGATTGACACCCGTTGCAGTAGCAACATCTCTAATAAAAAATATATATTGGTTTAGATTTCATTCTATTTTTCAAATGAAAAAAATGTAAGACATTCTATATAAAGAGATATGGTATTCCAATATGCTGGTGTGAGGATGTAGGGAGGAAGTTGATGGGTACTGACATTGTGCAGGAAATAATGTAGAATGTTCAAACTATTCCATCATATATAAAAGTGGATAAAATTTGATAGAATAATTATATATTTAATTATTGAAGGGAAATAATTTTTGATGTTCATGGCAAGGAATTATTTTTTATATATCATTATAAATCGGTTTTGAGACTTGGTAAGAAAGAAATGTTTAGCCCTATGTATATTTGTCTCTTTGAGATTATTAATCAAGTCTTAGTTGTATCTTATCACATCGAGCAACATCTACTTTTCTCCCAATTATGTTATGTTCAAAAAAGGTAAATTTTTTATATACATGCTTGACCATTCACTTGTACTAAACTCAAAAGTAGTATAGTCAGAACCTATTTTCTCATATAAGGAACAACCAGTTTAGATAGTGGATCGAATATATAATGTTTTCTTGAACAAGAGAAGTCATTTGGTAATAGATCTAGGGATGAGTCACTTTTTTATGTAAGCTATATTAAAACCTCAAGAAGTAATATGAAAAATTAAGATCACATGTTTTAATCCAACTAATAGAATTTCGCGGGAGTGATTCTTAAGGGGGTAGAAAGTAATGAATTATTCTTTCAATAAATATTTCCCCTGAAATAGATATTATCTTGAATATAGTCATTCATATGGAACATCGAATTAAAAAAATTCATGAAATATTTATAATTTTAAATAATTAAATATTATTATTAAAACATAATCACTGAATTAATATGTGCTAATAAATATAGCTGAATTATGAATGACATGTAGAACTGAGAAGAAACAATGCCTAGGAGTACAAGTCTTTTATATTACCCAGAAACACCTAATGAGGGGAGGGACGAATCTGGGTGTCAAAATTATTCTTCTAAAGCATCATATCATGTTCTCATGTTGTCAATATGCCATTAAATTATTCAGATAAAAACATGTTGAAAACAAACAACCACATGTAATGATAAATCAAATCAATGTTACATAGTTACCACTAAGGGATAGTCCAAGGATAATATGCTGACAACATTCTAGTGATACCAAAATCTACTAATATTCATGGAGTATAGAAGTGTATACATAGTCACTATGTTTCACGAAAACTATATTTTCTTCAATTTATGGATAACACACTACTTCCTTAAGAACATTTCCATCAACTCCTCATAACTCACTAAATTGGGTAAAACATTATTCATTTTAATGACATAAAGGTCACTTTAATAGATTGGAAGTTATATAATTTTCCCTAAGTAAATGAGACTCTATTTTTACCATAGTCCAAAATTAATTCCCATGAATGAATTTATAAAAAATACTTGATAATCAAGACATGAAAGTAACCCAACCCAGTAATTTCATGAGACACATGTTCTTGTGTGCAGCATTTAATATTGTCATGCAAGATTCCTTTCATGAAAAAAAATATTTCATGTAGCCATTATCTTTTTTAAAACCATGCCATATCATTAAGATGGTATTAATAAATTTATGGGAAAAAACATTGTAGATGATTTACTATACATGAGTCTTCTATGTGCAATAATTTCTGATGACCAAGACACCAAATATTTTATGGAAAAGTTATTACAATTCTATTAGTGTAGATATTTATTTGTAGACACTGTTAACATAGAATACAAGTTCCATGTGTTCCTTAACCCATTCTTGAAAACCTAATTTTTTATGTTGTAATTGGCACATAAGATCCTTTTTTCAATTTTATATTTTTTTCATTAAACTCATATATTTTTTGTATTTTGATGCAATGATCTCAAAGCATCACATCCACATTATTTTTTTTGACATCATCATTGGCACCCATGATTATTTCAAAAAATTTAAACATCTGCACATATCTCTTCCCTTTTCTATATTTTCATGTGGTGGTCATGAATCATCACTTGTTTGTAATATTTCGATTCAGCTTCAACAATTCACACAAAATCCTTTACCAGAAACAAAATTCATCATCCTCTAAATAATTAGATCCAAAAATTTGGCAAACACTGGGAAATGACTCCACCTTCATCACTAGAGTTATATTGTACTATAATTTAACAATCATTGAGAACTCCCTAAACATCGAAGCATTAATTGAAAAGATACAAAAACTAGAATCAATTTAAAAAATTGAAAATCCTAGGATCAAACAATATCCCAATTATCATATTTTGGAAATATAATAATAAATTTAATATAGAAATAACCACTATTAAAACCAGATAAGTGATAGATGATTAATCCAATTATATAATACAATGTGTGAAAATATTGGTGTAGAAAACAAGAAAATAAGTCTGAAATGGGTTTTCCTATTTTCTAATGCGTAATGATGTCCATGATATGATCTGAGAGAAACAAAATGATTCTTTATAATATATAATTATCATCATTTCACAAAAGAAGAGTATATATATTCCTTATAATAGTTGTTTCTATTCTTGTAACATAATTATTTCATTTTTTTCAACCATACTACAACTCAGAAACCAGAATAATGATGATGAATTTCTCAATTTCCCCACCTTTTCAAATAAACCCAAAGAACATATATTTGTACTTGTAATTTTTGAAACATACTCCCCTCAGACCATATCCACATATCCCTTTAATATCTACATCACATCCACAAATAGATTAAAATAGTTTAAAAATGTGGATATGGGACAATTCATAACCACCACAAGCACTAGGATATTGATAATCAATGAGGTTTTACCGATTTTTCCCATAAACTTTTAATACTAATGGATTAGTCAAAGCATCAGCCACATGGTCCACAATTCCAACACGATCATATTTATTCAGCAATTGTTAAAAAATTTCATTAATGAAGGTTTATCCATTTTCAATATGATTTTTACAATAATCCTATGTTGTATTATTCATATTTACTATTGTGCTCTTATTTTCACTATCAATCACTATGGGCTGTTTAACCTAATCAACCATTTCACTTAGATATTTCTTTATCAACAATAGTCGAGTTGAAGCCTTTTTAGCATAGAAATACTCTTATTAAGCCATATATAGAGAAATTGTTGTTTCGTACAAAAAAATCCACATACTTTATCGTTTTGATCAATGATCCACAACTTTGGTACTTTATATCAACCACACCTCCATCCCATTCAGTATCCAAAAATTCCTATAATTCATTATCTATTAATGTACGAATTTATAAACCAAAACTGATTGTACCTTGAATATATATCATGACAAACCTAACTACATATAATATTCTTGAATTGGGTTACATTAAAAGTGGTCCTCTAAAAATTATTTCAAATGAAAAATCTATCCATATTGTAGTAAAGTAAAATAAAAATAAAATGATTATTATGTAAAGGGTGGGATCCATAGAAGTCACATCCTCATGCTTTCCATTTTTTCCCAATTATAATCGATGTCGACATTCGTTTGGAGTTGTGCATCATAAATTTCATCTACATCACCATTTCATTATTTTTATTTATGAATAAATTTATAATCCTTCTTCTGAATTTTTGGTAGCCCTAATATGGTTGTTGGTTCTCAAATCAAATTCATTCTATTTTTTTCATCTAATTGCAAAATTCTTCCACTGATCCCTCCATACATCATCCAAATATCATATGATTAATGTATACAAGAACCATAAATTTATATTCCATTGAATTCATCATTTAGATATTATGAATGACACATCATATTTTGACTTAAATTTTCATCAAATAATCATCTATTTGACAATACCATGAATTTGGTGCCTTCTTTAAACCATAAATATAATTTCAAAGTCTATAAAATTTTCTTCATCATTTCTAATAGGAAATTACACCTATTATTAAATGAATATTTCTTTCTCAAGAATATAATTTATGATTGTTGATTTGAAATCCATATGATATAAATTGTATCCGATTTCAGTTTCAAAAGAAAAGAATATCCAGATCAACACCATATCACTGCTAGAGTAATGAGTTTTTCAATATCAATTCCATCAATATATGAATAACATTTATACACTAATAATTTAATTTTTATTTTCAAATATCAATTCTCATTGAATTTGTATTTAAATATACACTTTGTTCAAATAATATTATGATTTTAATGTCTCATAAAAAGATTAATTTTATTGTTCATTCTATTCTGATAATGTTATTCATTAATGTCATTGATAAATGATTCATACTCCACTAATTCTCTAAATGATCATGGTTTCACAACATATTGGCTGTTATAATGTTTAACATCACTCATTCACCTTGTCCATGGGATGAGCTTTACAATCCCCAATGATTTTGGATCAATAAGATTCAACTCTTTTATTTCCCTTGTGAAGTTTTGATGATGTTTTTTTCATCCATGGTTTCATATTATGATTCTTCTTCTGAATCATCTTATTTTTTTACAATCAAAATTATTTCCAATCCTTCCACAGTTTCAGAATGTATAACAGTCCCCTATCCACTATATTCTTCACCTTTTATCTTATAATCATATGAACACTTCATGGTATTTATGGATTTATCTTCAAAAATAGTAACACAACTAATCTCTATAATTCTCCCAATATGAATATTTTTTAAATTTTAGGCTTCTCCCATTGTTGAATATCCAATGAATATTCATTCATGTACATCATCACCATACCTTTTGAGATTTTTTTCTTTATTTCAGATGAATCATTTTCTTACAAAAATAAGAAAACAATTTAGAGTGGGAATCATTTGATAACACAACTCATATTGTGTCTTGGATTATCCCATAAAACTAATTGTTTGATTTTGAATGTACACAACTACATGAATATCCTCATTCCAGTAATGATTATAGGCTGGACTCTGAATCAGCATCGCTCTGGTCATATTAATCACCTATCAATTTATCCATACAATAAGTAATAATTTCTATGGGGTTCTCAATGTTTCCACCTCATGCATTATTACATTATTTTTGGGTAATTTTAATATTCAATGGATGTATAATCACTTCCATTGTCTGATCATAAAACATTTATTGTGTGTTAAGTATCACTCTCAACCATTCAATGAAAAAAAATTCATTCAACAAATAACATGATGATACCAATATATAGTTATTACAATATTCATTTTATTATAATGATTAATAAAAATAATGAATAAAATCTCTATAAATGATCAAGATAAATTTATTGGACCACATATATATGGTTGGAAAATATAAATCAAATTTGATGTTGTTTTTTTCTTTGGTAGATATCAATTATAGGCCATCATTCATTTCATTCAAGTATCAAATTTATTATCACTTTCATGCATCATATTGTATATAAGGAAGATTATATTAATTTAGATAACTATTCCATTCATTTTTCATTAACATGAACCATCCTCTAGTGCCAAAAATTGTGTTCTTCAAATATTAATTGACCAATGTTTTCATTACTGCCAACCAGGTATAAATTTTAATATATTATTCATGATCTATAGAAAGGATTCATTATCATTCAATTGATAGTGAACCCTTTTTGATTAATTCTCACAATCAGTCCACAGTCATATAGTGTATAGAAAATTATGATATTGTGATGAAAAAATCCACAATGAGAACATTAGTTTTCTTGAGGTTGTCATTTTATTATTGTCAACTTCTACTTCCATTGATCATTAATACACCCTCAATGAAAAATAGTATTATAATATAAAATCATTTCATAACATTCTTATAAATGTATGTGTTTCTAGGCAAATGGTATGGGCATTTTTAATCAAGAATCCAGGTGCAACTGTACTTGGTAGCTTTATGGGCTATTTTTAAAGGTTGTATTTCTTGATTTTTATCTTTTCCTCCCATGATATATTTGATTAAGTGTGGGATGAGTGATTCTATTATGATCCATTTTCCATATTAATGTGTTCATCAAACTCAAGTTGTTATTTTGGAGGAGAATACATATTTTAAATATGAACTCATCCAGGTTGGATAGTAATGACTTTTCTATAAGTTTTTTTGGTATTGTTAGGGAATTTTAGCTACCTACAATGCATATATTTATTTCCAAATTTTTATAATTGAAAAATTTATCCATATAAATAATTTCTTGTATAATTTTAATGATATAGTTTCATTCTTCTTTTAAGAGTTCAATAATCTTCCCCATTCAGATATATTCTCCCCTCTTCACTATACAAAATTATATGACCCAAAAAAATCAACAAAATTTAAATTCTATAGGGGGAAATATTTTCTTAGTTTCATTTATATCACGGACCATTATTTTTTATGTGTATATTATTGGTGAACATCACTAGATACATGAGAATAATTTTCATCTATATTTTCCATTTGATTTGAATATTTTTCTATTAGGACATATTATAACAACCCTACTTTTTATTAAAAACTTAATCATGATTTATTACCAAAAATAGTTACTTGATACAACATGGAGGATGTAAGGGTATCGTGTATTTGGGTCTTATTAACATTACATAACAACTTAGAACATAAAACACGCAATATCTTTGTTAAAAATATCGTTTATATGAACACTACATTTCCTCATACATAGCATTGAATGTGATTACTTGAGGACATGCATAAGAAAAGGATGAGCTATAAAGCCTAGTAATGGAATGAACATGTAATTGAATGAGGAATGAAATAAATTTTAGACAATAGAAATATAAATGGAGAACAAGAGAAACATGAACATCAAGTCATGATAAAGAATTCTAATCATAACATGGAAATGTGGAAACAACACTTAACATGGAATTAGCATCATCCAAGTCTCATTGCACATGGAGCATGCGTAAACCCTCATTGCACATTAATCAAGAGTAAAACCTCATTTCACTTTAATTAGAATTATTCCACACCCATTTCACATGATTTATCATGATACTATACTTTACCCAATGTATTGGAGCGCTATCAGGGTGCACCCTTATTTATCATCTCATTTCATGTATAAGTGTGCCACATGGATCATATAACATGGAATAAATAAAAATAATAAATTATTCCTTGATTAAGTAATGTGGAATAAATATATGAATGTAACATTCAATGGTTATATGTGCATAAAATTTAATACACTTGATAGATACATGGGTATGGTATTCACTACACAGTGATATTTTCTTGGAAAAATGCGGTCTAATTTATGCAGCATAACGATGTGACATAAGAATTCATGAAAATATTTCATGAGATAAAAAACTATGTATAATCATATGTACATGAAATGGAATGTAAGGGGGTTATATAGATTCTTTTCCTAATAAACTTTATTGCATTTAGATGCATAATACAAAAGAATTACTTTGATGTAAAAGAGGAGAGAGAAATCCCTCACAGAATTTCAACATAGTAACGGGTATACATGGGGGATTTAATGAGATATAAAGGGGTATACCAGCATCCAAAACAAATAAGACCGTATTAGGGATGTCTGAAATCATACCCCAACATTTTTAATTGAAAATAAAAGTTCATATAAACATAAATAAAATTAGATAAAAATTAGAATGGAAGAAATCCATTACTAGGAATTGTTATCTAAAAGTCTTGGGAGAGGTCGGAGAGAGGATTCTTGGGAGATTGGGGAACCGTGGGAGGAATCTACAAAAAGAGGTAAGGGTTTGTTTGAACTCATAAGGATTTGAGTGAAGAGGAAGTGGGAGCATCGGTGGGTTTATATAGGGAAGGAGAGGGAATTATTTATTATTTAGGTTTGGGAAACATCACATTAAAATAATAAATACCACAATCCATCCCATGGTTTCTTCCAATGGGTTTTGTAAAAGAGGAGTGGAAAACAATATTTTATAAGGCCAATGCCCTAAATTCTTAAAATAATAGGGTTTCTTATATAGAGGTAAGCCACACTGTCAAGGAAAAAATTTTAAAAGGACAAAATGTTTTATATGTTTTGGAGTGTCCACAAAAGATTAGTAAAATAAATCAATCAAATCTAAAATAACATTATTTTAATGCTAAAACAATTAATAGCCGAACATAATATTTATAGTATTTTATTACCTCAATATTGGGTCATTATGATGTTATAAAAAACATTATATATTTAAACGGTATTCAATTTTTACCTAAAATTCCACTGTCTAATAAAATAAGGAAAAATTCATTGTCGGATAATTTCAATGTCATGATTAAAAAATAATATTCATTTTATCTAAATAATTTTATAAATATTTGAATTTTTACTTTTAAAATAAAAGCTAACATTTATCCAAAATTCATGGGTTTTGAAAAAATTAGTTTTCAAAACTTAATAAAAATTTCAATTGCATTCATAAAACTATATGATCATTTATATTTAAAAAAAATTAATTTAATAATAATAATTTTTTAAAATGTTATTTAATTCAAAAATAAATTAATAAATAAAAATATATTTATTAGTTGATTATTAACTAAAAATACTATTGATTTTTTTTAAAAATATTTTCAATTTAACGATAATAAAATAAATGCACATTGTGTATACAAAAAATATATACATTGTCATAGTTCTAGGGTCTTGTTAAATAACCCCTTCTAACACTCGCATAACACCGAAGGGTAAGGTGTGCGATGGTGACAGATTCTTGGGGTGGATCGGATAACATCGCTCAGGTTGTAATCTCTAATAACTTTCACTTCTCTCATAGTCGGTTCTGCTCAAGCTTAATGTGTTCAAGCTCGGATTGGGCTTGGTCAAAAGAGCATCCCAATTACGCCACCTCCTTTCTGAGATCCGAAAAACGGGCCTCTTGTGGAGAAAATCTACTGGATGAGGCCATCTCTTCCTTTTTCTGAGTAAATTGGATTTTTTAAAGCCCTATATTTATACTAATCATGTTATCATGTTCAATGGATATATTGTCAACGATCAAAATTCATAACAGTGTTTTAAAATTCTAGAAACATATAACCAATGAATTTCACATTTTCATATAACCATAATAATACATTTAATTAGATCAAGAGAAATTTTCATCAATGAATGTTTGTGTCATTACAATCTTCCCACCTTATGAAATTTCACCCTTGAAATTTTATTTTCCCACACTAAAATAAAGGTGGGTAACTCCGCTTCATCACTTCCTCAGATTCCCATGTTGCTTCTTCGAACTTTTGGTTTCTGCACAACACCTTGATGAGGGGCGTTGTCTTATTTAGTAGAACTTTTTCTCTATGATCTAAGATCTTATCTCGTAGCTCCTCATAAGAAAGATCATCCTCTAACTGTATTATCCATGAAGAGAGCACATGTGACGGGTCTGGTATGTACATCTTTAAGAGGGATACCGGAAATTCCTCATGTACTTTTCCCATGGTAGGTGGAATTGCTTGTCGATAGGCCACATTTGCAACACGTTAAGAATCTTGAAGGGGACAATGTACCTAGGAATTATCTTCACATTCTTTCCAAACCACATAACGTTGTTCCATAGAGATATGCATAGAAATACCATGTCTCCAGCTTTAAAATCAAGGTCTCATTGACGATTATCTACATAACTCTTCTGACAAATCTGATCTACCTTGATATGCTGCTGAAAGGTTTTCACCTTCTCCACCATTTCTTGGACCATTTCGAGTCCTAGTAGCTTACGCTCACCGACTTTATCCCATCATGCGAGTGTTATGCACCTCTTCTCATACAAGTCTTCATAAGGTGCCATTCAGATGCTCGAGTGGAATCTATTATTGAAGTAGAATTCAACCAGTGGAAGATGTTTGTCACACCCTCCTTGATGTCTTTCGAACACACACTCAACATGTCCACAAGTGTTTAGATAGTCTGCTCAAGTTGGCCATCAGTTTGAGGATGATAATCCGTACAGAAGATCAACATAGTATCTAGAGCATGTTGAAGACTCTTCCAAAACATAGAGGTTAGTCTTCGATCTCAATCGGATACAATAGATAGTGGTACTCCATGCAGCCTTACCACTTCCCAGATTTATATCTGTGCCAGCTAATCCAATGAGAAATCCTCTCAAATTGCAATGAAGTGCACAAACCTTTTAAGATGATCCATAATAACCTAGATTGAATTGTTTCCTTTGGATGTCTTCTGAGGTCTGGTGATAAAGTTTGTGGTGATGTTCTCCCATTTACATTCCAGTATGGGCAGTGGTTGCATCATCCCCTTAGACTTCTACCTCTCTGCATTCACATTCTCACACACTAGGCACATTGATGTATTCTCAATGATCTCCATCTTCTTATTATACCACAAATACACCACTCAGAGATATCGATGCATCATTGTGTTTCTTCGGTGAATAGATAAATATAAACTATGCGGATCATCCTAAAGTTCTTTCATCATCTCTAGAATTGAGGGAACACATAGTCTTTTCCCAAATATCATTATTAAATCTTTATTAAAATTGATCACTGAGGATTTCCCTTTTTTGATATCTTCCACTCTCTTATGAATTCCCACTTCATTTTTTGATCATCCTTTAACCTTTCCAAAATAGACGATTAATCAATCATTTGTGAAAGGATTGATGATTTTCCCTTATTTACGACTCTCATTTCCATCTTGAACCAATCTAAGATGATTTTTATCCTTCTCAATTCTCATCAATGATATAATTGATGGGTCCTTTCTACTTAGAGCATATTCCACCATGTTCGAATTCCCAGGGTGGTAATGGATTGAGCAGTCATAGTTTTTGATCAGCTCTAACCATCTCCGTTGGTGCAAGTTCAACTCTTTCATTATGAATATATACTTGATGCTTTTGTGGTCCATATATATTTTACACTTCTACCCAAAGAGATAATGCTACAAAAATTGTAAAGCAAAGATCACCACAACCAACTCCAAATCTTGTGTTGGATAATTCTACTCATGAACATTCAATTTCCTTGAAGTATAGGCAATGACATTGACATTTGGCATCAACAAATAGCCTCATCCCTTCTTCGAAGAATTTTCGAATACGACAAAAAGTTATCCACTTGTGGGAAAAGTGAGATTAAGAACAGTGATAAGCCTCCTCTTTTACTCCTTGAATATTTCTTTGCATTCATCACTCTAAGAAAACTTTACACCTTCCGAGTTAGCTTGGTAAGAGGGTTGGGAAATTGTAAAAATTTTCCCACAAATCATTAATAATATCCAGCTAATCCCAAGAAGATATGGATATCTGTTACCAATGTTGGCCTCGTCAGTCCCTCAATTGCATATGTTTTGGAGGGATCTATTGATATCCTACTGCTTGTTATGATATGGCCCATGAATGAGACATCCTTTAACCAGAACTCACAATTTCTATACATTGCATAGAGATTATTTTTTTGCAAGTTCTATTTTATCATTCTTAGATACTCCTCATGATCCTCCTTGATTTTGGTTTATATCAAAAATATCATCTATAATGACTACGACAAATTTTTCAAGTTATTCCCTAAAGACTCTATTCAACAAATCCATGAAGATTACTGGAGCATTAGTGAGTCCAAATTGCATTACTATGAATTCATAGTGCCTGTATATTGTATGAAAAGCAGTCTTGGGGATGTCTTCCATCTTCACCATTACTTGATAATATACTGACCGAAAATCTACATCGGAGAAGTATTGTGCTCCATACAACTAATCAAACAAGTCATAAATTTTTGGGATAGGATACTTGTTCTTTATCATGATTTTGTGAATCTCGTGATAATCGATGAAAAGGCGCATTGACTAATCCATATTCATGAAGAAGAGGACTGGTGCACCCCATGGTGAAGCACTTGGGCATATAAACCCATTACCTAGATTCTTCTGTAGTTGTTTCTTCAGATCCTCATGCCCCAGAACAGCCATTCTATATGGAGTCTTGTATATTGGAAATGCCCCAGGTATAAGATCAATAGATAATTACACATCTCTTCTTGGAGGAAGACCAGACAATTACTCGGGAAACACATTATTAAATTCCCTCATAATAGGCATGTCTTCAAGGATGGTTTACTCCTTAGACTCAATCATTTGAGACAGATACATGTGCTCATAGGGAAGCAATGTTCACACTTGAGATGATGGTGCTAAAGAAGATTCATTTTCCACTTTGAACTTGTATAGAATCGGGGGTCGATTCTCCACATGGAGAGTGATTTCCCTCTCAAAGAAATTTATGTTGGCTCTATATTAGGAGAGCCAATCCATGCCAAGAATTACATCAAATTCCACCAGAGGGAGTATGAAGATGTTCAACGGGAAATTCAATCCACAGATTATGACAAGGTAGGAGTTATATTCATGGGATGCAATGATTTCCCCATTTATCGTACTCACAGACATCTTTAAATCCATCATTTGTGGTGGTGCTGGGATTGTTCTAATAAATGTTTGGGATATAAATGAATGAAAAGACCCTGAATCAAAAAGTATGTACACTATTTTTGAATGAATAACTAGTGTACCTATCACCACTTTATTTTCAGGGTTTATATGGGTAGTAGGGATGGTAAAATCTTTTTCTTTCTGCCTTGGTGGTTGTTGGTTGCCTCCAAAAACACTTAGATTAGGGAACTTATTTTCTAGATGCACTGGTTCTTTGCTGCTGTAGAAATGAACAACGTGTTGTGGTTCGAATAAAACATTTATCGTCACTGTTGAAGCCGTAGGTTTCTCTTGTAGGCAGTTACCAGCTAGGTGCCCTTATCTTCCACACCTAAAGCATTTCCTCATCCCCTTCAAGAAATTTTTTGGGTGCTTCTTTCTAAACCTTTGGCAAATGGGGTGGTTGATCTACTTAGAACCATTGGATTTTTTCATCGGACCACCAGCATTGAAGTTACACTTATGCTTCTTATCCCCATGATACCCATGAAATTCTTTGATCTACATTTCGACCTTGAGGGCACATCAGACAATTTCATCCTAGCATTCGAAGTCGTGGATCACCCGTACTTTCCGTAGGCTAGGTTTCAACCCCCCAAAATGGCATTCAACCTTGCATTCAGGGGTAATGGAAAAGCCGGAGGCATATCATGCAAGCCTTGTGAAGTTTTCCTCGTATGATCTGATAGATTCGTGGTATCTTTTGTTGAGGGAAAGGAAGTATATTTCCATATTAAGACGGAGGGTGCATGAAAAATATTTATCAAAAAACATATTTAAAAATCCTTCCATTCCAATCCCTAGATCTCCTCCTCAGGCTTTTTTTTTTGATTAACGTCCACCATTGATCATCTTCACCCTCCATAAGATAATCAGCCAGGATAACCTTCTCTTGTTTAGAAAATTGAAGGATGGAGATGATCTTTTCAATAGAGTTGTTCCATTGTTCAGCGACTAAGGGATCTGATGATCCATTAAATGTAGGAGGCCTTTTTTTATCATGATGCTTTCAATATCGACGTGTTCATATGTAGGGGGTAGGGGGCTGAACTATCATCATGACCCATGTTTGTATTCAAAACATGATTTAGCTGAGAGATTAGGGTGAAAAAGTCTGTGATTCCCACTCCCATCGGATTGGTAATTACATTGGCACAGTCATCACATTGATCTTCACATTAGTTCTTAGCCTGATTCCTCCTATTATAGACCATTGGCATGAATAAAAGGAATATTAGGGGTAACACATAAAGGTTAATCAACAGACAAAAATGATTACTTATAAATAACTTTTATTTCATTAACTTACGAATCCATAGGCTTTAATCTATGCTATCCATGCTCTACATTCTAGCATATATTCTAAGGGGATTTTTTAATTACCTTAATAAGGGTTTATACTAAGATTATGAATTTACCAAATCATATCCCCCAAGAGTGTTGTAACCAAGAGTGCAACAGGGCCAACTGTCATGCACCAGTTCCTGTTCGAGTGTATCTCAAAGAGGTATTTTCGGTTTTACCCCTAGGAAGCATCTGTGCAGAGCCACCCCTACCTACTCGTATCTAGACAGGGACACATTTTCTTGATAATCCATTTACTAAAAACTCAATAGTACTTATGGATGTTTTCATTAAACTAATTCTTGTCTCTAAGTCTTCACTAGGGTTTTCTAATCCAAATCGCAAAAATAACTAAACATATCCATTGATACTAACTATAACAACCCTGTTTTTTATTAAACACTTAAACCTGATTTATTACATAAAATATTCACTTAATACAAAATAGGAGATAGATTCAGATTTTTTATTTTGGTATTAGGAACATTACATAATATATTAGAACATAAAACACACAACTTCTTTATTGAATAATTACTTTATATGACCGCTACATTCCCTCATGCATAGAATTGAATGGGATAACCAGAGGACATGCATAAGAAAAGGGTGAGCTATAAATCCAAATAATGGAATAAAAATGGAATATAATGAGGAATAAATACATGTTATACAATATGAATATCAATGGAGCACAGGATAAACATTAACATAAAGGAATTATAATGCATGCTAATCATAACATGGAAATATGGCAACAACACATAACATGGAATTTGCATGAGCCAGCGCTCATTGCACATGGAGCATGTGTAAACCCTCATTGCCTATGAAGCATGAGTAAAAACTCATTGAACATAAATTATCATGATTTAAAACCCATTTCATGTGATGTATCATGATACTATAATTTACCCAATGCATTGGATCGCTATCAAGGCTCACCCTTCTTAAGCATTTCATTTCATGCATAAGTGTGACACATTGATCATATAACATGGAATAAATCAACATCATAAGATATTTCATGATTAAGTAATATTGAATAAATACATGAATGTACCTTTCAATATGTACATGTTCATAAAGGTGAATCCCCATGATAGAGACATATGTAGGGTATTCACTACATAATGATCTTGTCTTGGAAAAACGCTGTGCAATTTCTGCATCATAAAGGTGTGACATAAGGATTCGTGAAAATAATTGATGAGATAGAAAAAGTTTCCTCATAATTTTTACATTAAATGGACAGTAAGGGGTTCATATGGATACATTTCCCATCTAACATAATGAAATTTAGATGCATAATACAATAGAATTACTTGGATGTAAAAGAGGTGAGAGAAACCCCTCACGGAATTTCGGCATTGTAGCAGGTGTACATGGGAGGATTTAATGAGAGATAAAGGGGTATACCATCATACAAACATAAATAATACAGTATATGGGAGGTATGAAATCATAACCCCACATTTTTAATTTAATAAAAATGGAATAACAACTTAAATACAATTAGACAAACATGAGAAACAAAAAAAATCCTTTACTTGGATGTGTGATTAAAAAGGCTTGGGAGAGGCTTGAGAAAAGATTCTTGGGAGATTGAGGCGTCTTTGGAAAATTATTGAGAGACGAGGGAAGGGGTTGGTCAAAAACCAAAGTCTTTTAGTGAATAAAAAGTGGGAGCCTGGGTGGGTTTTTATAGAAAAAGACAGGGAATTCTTTATTATTTAGGTTTGGGACACCTCACATTAAACAAATCAATACCACAAACCAGCCTATGGTGTCTGCCCATTGTTTTTACCAAAGGGGAGTGGAAAAAATATTTTATAAGGAAAATGGACTAACAACTTAAATTAATAGGGTTTATTATGTGGAGGTGAGTCACACTCTCATAGAAAACAATTTAAAAAGAAAAAATGTTTTATATGTTTTGCATGTTCCACAAACGCTTTGTAAAATAAATCTAAATAAAAATAAAATCAAATTATTTTAATTCAAAAACATATATTGGCCAAAAATAATTATAATTGTATTTTATTATCTCACTATTGGGACATTATGATGTCATAAAACACATTATATATTTAAATGGTATTTAATTTTTACCCAAAAATTGGACTGTCTTAGAAAATTATAAAAAATTAACCATTGGAAAATTTTGATATCCTAATTCAAAAAATAATATTCATTTTATTAAATTATTTTATAAATATATGAATTTATACATTTAAAATAAAAACCAAAAATTCCCAAAAATTCATGGGTTTTTACAAAAAACAGTTTTCAAACCTTAATAAAAATTTCAATTGCATTCATAATGTAATATGATCATTTATACTTAATAAAATGTAATTTATTAACAATATTTTATTAAAATATTATTTAATTCAAATTTTCATTAATTCATTAAAGTAAATTTCTTAATTATATATTTACTAATAATACTATTTGTGCATTAAAAACTATTTACAAAGTAAGAATAATAAAATGAATGCACATTTTCTATACAAAAAAAATTACATTGCCATAGTGCTAGGGTCTTGTTACATAACCCATTATAACAACCTCATAAGATCAAAAGTTAAGGTGTGCGATGGTTGTAGACTCTTGGGGTGCCTCAGATAACATCGCTCGGGTGGTAAGCATTATTGACTTTCACTTATCCCATAGTCGGTTTTGCTCATGCTTAACGTGTTCAAGATCAGCTTGGGCCTGGTCAAGAGCGAAGACTAATGAAACCACCTCCTTTTTGACATCTGAAAAATGGGATTCGTACGGGGAAAATCTACTGGATGAGTCCATCACTGCCTTTGTCTAAGTAAATTGGATTTGTTAAAACTATATATTTAATCTAATATTGTGATCAATGTTCAATGTATATATTAGAAATGGTCACAACTCATAACAGTATTTTAAAATCTAGAAACATAAATTCAATTAAGTTCCCATTTTATATAACCATAATAAGACATTTAATTAGATCAAGATGAATTTTAATTAATGAACATTTGGGTCGTTACACATTTGGTGCCTTTATGATATGTCCAACTCTTTGCATCCCTTTATTTGGGATCATCTTCCTTCCATCTATTAAAATCCCATAATCACAATCAATTCCACATTTTTCAGATATTTGGATCACTAATCATTCAAAATCCTTCTCTACTCATTCAAAACCAGGCCTATCTCTCCCTATCAGCTCTGAATATGAGAATATTCTAAATTGAAATTTCATAATTTATTTGGTATAATTTTTTTTATGTTTACAGTTCACTCCTTAGAGAAAAATAATCCTCTTCAAGCCACTCACCTATCTTATTTTTTCCTTCAAGATTTGAAGTATGTTCATTGATTACCGTTTATTAATCCTAAATCCCATTCACAAATTACACAATATATTCCACGCTTTCAAGAGTTGTTAAATATTAATTTCATCCTTCTTCTAGTTGAATAATTTCAACATCAAGTCACTCAATATAATCTAATGACTCTAACATAGTTTTTATGATCTTTCTTGTTGTATTCATTGATTGTCAAGATTTTCTAGAGAATAATTCATTTATAACTAGAGATCAATATCAAAAAGAATCTGACTATATTTATCTTTATCTTTGGAGGTTTTAGAATTTTTAATTGTAGTCATAATAGATTCATGGGTGAAATATTTAAACTCTAGTTATTAGTCCTAGAAAATGTCATTTTCATCATGCTCATATTAATAAATTAAAATCTTTCTCTTTAATTTATTTCCTCATTTTAATTCTCCATTTTAAGGAAACTATTTTTGAGACTTCTCTATGTTTCCAGCTTCAAAATCTTCATCATTTCACTTAATTGAGTGTATATTTTCAAGTTACCCAACTTCGAAAAATGGAAATGATTCCAATGGAATCATTCCTTAAAATTCCCCTTTTCTGCTCATTAATTTCTTATAAAAAGACAAGTTATTTCATCTTCCTCATTATTTTCATGAAAAAAATCTCAAGAAATATCATGTTTTTCAATGGAATTGAATTCCATTTCATTCTTAATCAACAATTTTGACATTCTAGTTTTACTGTCATTTCATATGACACCAGAATACTAAGTAGATTAGCTAGTGAATGTTGGGATATATCCCTTTCCAAAAGGTTTAATTTTTTTGGTTGTATATAGGTTGTATCCTTCTAGTGATTTTATTCACAATATAAGGGTCTTTAATTGCATCACTAGTTAATATTATTTTCTCTATCAACTTCGGTAATTTAGTTAAAAATGTATATAAAATTTCACCACGATTAATTATTAGATAATTTAACCTATTGGAAAAAATGGAGTTTCACATACTTCTCTTTTTTATCGCCTTAGTATATATTTTCAAGTTTTTACCTCAAAGACATGACTGAATTAGAACTCATAAACTTCAGATTGATTTGATAAGAGTGAGGTTTAATAATTGAATTCTATGATACAGCATCAATATCAATCATTTTCATGTCTATTTCAGTTATGGAATATCATATTTCATCTGTGTCTTAAAACCCCTATAGAGTGGAAAAAATAACTTATAGTCCATGGGATCTTAGATGCGATCTCATTATTTTAATCCAAATATGTATGTTTATTCCATTGAAAAGGGGGAGTCCATATATATTTATTGTATTGTCCCTAAAAAATAGAGGAATTATTTAATATAAGTAAATTATCACTCTAATACAACTTGTAGGACCTTGGAACACCATGAAAGGGGAGGGTTGAATCAGTGTGACAACTTCATCCATTAATGTAATGTTTTTGTTCCAAAATTGGTAGGAAATCATTAAACATGTTAGACAGAAATGTGCAGAAAAAATAACCACTTGTAAAGAGAAGACACAACAATTTTACATGGTTCACCACTATGAACTATTCTAAGAAATGTAATATTCCAGTTTGTTGGTCATACAAAAATGAACTAATCATTTTAAGATATGGAATAAAAAAGTTTATATATAGTTACACAATTCTTAAGACACTACCATTAAATGATTTTTGATATATCATAATGATTCCATAGGAATACATTCTTCAACATCCCCTAGCTACCTACTTTGGTTTAAATAATACTAATTTTATCAACTTGATCATTGCATCAGTAGATAGAAATGTATTCTGTTGTACATAAGTATAATTAGACTCTTCTTTCACTATATTCTTAAATTGATTCACTTGAAAACATAGTACAAACTAACTGAATGTTAAAAACCAGAAATTAACAAAAGTCAAAACATTCATGCAATAAATATTCTTTCGTGAATATTTAGGATTTCTGCCTAATATGTATTTCATGAACACTAATCTTTCACATGACCCTTATCATTTGCACAACCAAACCATTAGCTTCACATGGTCCTGATTTTTTCATATAACATTATATATATAATATTTACATCTCCAAAGTTTTATATGAATAAATCTTTCACATGGAAGATACATTAAATCATGGTTTGAAAATTTCTAATTGTTTTATTATGGAATCTATTGATTTATAGATGTTTTCGATCCTACACACAAATTTTTGAGGTTTTTTTTCGTGGCTAAGGTCTATTCTCCCAATTTTATCTTTTACATGAAACTCATATTGTATACATATTTTGATGAGCTGATCTCAAAAGATAATTGTCAGACACTAATATTGATGTCATATTTGGTATGAAATATTCTTTCACGCAATTTCAACATATGTACACATCTCATCCATTCTAATATTTTGATGTACATGTCACGAATCATGACTTCCACGTAATATTCCTATTAAAATTCATCATTGAAAAAAATTCTTTTAAAAGAAAAAAATTTCATCATCCTCAACATTTTTGGACACAATTATTTAGGAAACACTGTGAAATGATGCCACATTCAATGTTGTAGATAACATATAAAGTAAGATCACATTCATTGCAGATACCCAGATCATCATAACATGGATTGACAATAAACAAAAACAAACGTCAATTTAATATTATAAGAATACATGGTTCAAACATATTCATTATTAATATTAATTTTTCATTTTTGAAATGATTATATAATATAAATGTGTTTTCATAGACCAGTCACAATTTGAAATTAAAAAAGTATGAATTTAGATAAATCATTTGTGGTATAATTTTAGGATCATGGAAATCCTTATAATATCCATGATATTATAACCAACACAAAAAATGAAACCACTAATTATTTTACCCATAGATATTATATGGTGAACATGATGAATTTTGTATTTTGGTGTTAGGTTGATAAAAACATGTAATTATTAATCGAATAAGTTGTTATAATAAAGTATTAATTCATTTTAAGACTAAAAATCTTCATTTATAATTTTTCTTAATACATTATATGTTTTTCTAAAAACATTAATGATTATAACTTTTGATATTTAATTTCATAAAATGGAAGTTATATAAAAAATTCATCATATCAAAAATTTCTGGTTGATATTGTTTTTCATTTTTTCAAAAAAGGTTTTATTTTTCGGTGAATTATGATATATAATGTGTTCTAAAATACCACAATGTTTATGAAATAATTACAAAATTAGAATGACAAAATTTTTTATGAAACTGCTAGATCATATAAGGATGTATTTAAAAAGAAATATTAATAATTTAAAACTATTAGATTTATATTAAAACAACATGCTTAAACATTTGGAACTTCCGTAATGTTTTATTCAATTTATGTTGAATCGTCAATATTATTTTTACGCATAAAAAATTACATAAATAAAAAATTTTATACCATGTTAAAGGATACAAATGGTAAAAAAATTAATGGACTAAAACTACGAAATACCAAAAAAATCATTAAATTAGTGGATAAGATTGTGATCATGAAACATTAATGTTCTCATAACTTACTGACAACTATAGATACATTTTTCAATATTATTTAATTCATTTTTGTATAAATATATCATACTTCATAAAATTTCAATTCCTTCTCTTATAAAAGGATCCTTCCACCACACCTTAGATTACATAAAAAAATTAATATACCCCCATCTACTATAGGTCATTTATTCTAAAATAATTCTCCTATGGTATTTAGAAATTATGGTCCCTAGATATTTCCCAAATCCCTTCCAAGTCAATTTGATTTCGATGAGATGATTAAATTATTATACATAGGTATTTTCTCCACTTTTATTAATATTTAATTTATTCCTCTTTTATGTTTCACTAATTTATATTTATGACTATATTAAGAATTTTTTAAAACCATTATTCTTCTAGTGAAATAATTTTACCATTATTATATATCCATTTTTCATTATATCATTCATTATAACATGCTCTTATTTGGGAGTGTTCTACCACCTATGTGAATGGTGTTATAGCGATTCTATAAGGAATGTTTTTGAAATATTAAATAATTGTAATATTATATGACGATGATTATTTTTATTTGTTATAATAATTTTTTTAATAATAATAATAATAAAATTAGTCCATAATTACACTTACCTTCGAAATTATATGATGTTATTGATTTGGTAGATTTAACCATGTACATGAAGAAGATATAAATTTTTATCATTGATAATTATGGAAACATATTTTATAAAATAACCATTTATGCTATGATTCGTCACTATTAGTGGGATCATATGAATTAGAGATCATCTCTATTAATGTTTTCTTACTTATGACTCATCCCTAACCTCATATTATAGATATAATAATCTTCTAGAAATGATTTAACAATAGAAAATCATAGGAACACCAATAATTAAAAAGCCCAATACTCAATAATAGTTTATATTTCATGGCATAGATAGTAAATAATACAACACAACACAATCCACTAAAAAAATACTTTTGGTGGTTTCCATACAAAATGAGTATCCTTACACTTGTTTAACACTATTATCAAACTAAATTACTAGTTCTCCTTACACATATACATCTTAAATATATTTTTATTAAAAAATGTAAAAACATTCCCTTTTAGGTATTAGTATTTTTCGATGGTGTTTCTAAAAAATTATTCATATATTCATTTAATATAAGTACTATTCATATTTTCTTTCTTGAAATGTAGTAAGAAGGAACCATATTCATTAAGTTGTATTTTACCTAATGGATTTCTCTAATAAACATTTTTTGGTTATCATTTATTATACACCCTATAGATCCTCCTTAAAAACTAAAACCACTTTTGATAGTCTTTTCATTTGATCAACTTTACCTATTTTCCACTTGATAATAGCTAATATGAAATTTATTTTGGAATCATTTGACTGACTCCTATTTGAAAACTAAAAACACTTCTTATTTTTTGTTCATTTAATCAGTTTATAATATTGCCTATTTGATACAACCTAATATGAAATTCCATCTACTATAATGTTAACTATTCCTATTTATATATTGAAACCTATTTTTATGTTTCTTTGTTTAATCACCATAACATAACATCCATATAATATAATTGATATGTATCTTCAACCAATATATTTAAATTGGTACTCCTTACTACTATTTTTTTATAAATAATTTTTTACTTATTATTGTCATTTAAATTCCACACCATGCATTCAATAAAAAATAGTAGAATGATTCCATCTTGAATTTTTTAGACTATTATATCTTGAATATGATTTTCTAATCTACAATATAATTCTATAGCAATACCCCACTTTTGTAACCTCTATAATTCAATGGGATGATCATTGGCATATCCTTTTATAATGCAAAAATTTTTATTGTTATGTTTCTAGTGAATTTTATGTTGTATGGTAGTATATTGTTTGTAAAATAATAAATTGAGGAACTTTGGGAATGTATTGAAAATATTCACCACTAGAAAAGAGAACGCACCTAAAAAGGGTCACAACTAGATAATATTGACTTCTAGAAATTCCCAAGGGAAATATTTTTCCTATCGTTAGAGCTAAGTCACCACCAGAGAAGACAATTGTATATTTGAGTCACCAATATAAAATAGTTACAACATGATATGACTCCCCATGTTGAATGAGTCACCTACAGGTGGCCTTCCATAAGACGAGTCACCGCTTAATATGAGTCACCATGAGATTAACTACCATTAGATGATTCATCACTAAACATGTGTAATAACAGGATTTCCTATCCCCAAATAAACTACAACCAGATGACCCACCACTAACCTACAGCCCAACTAGACTAACTAACTACCAGACTTGAGTCACCATCCGCATGTGCCACTGCCTTTATTCATCTACTTTGAATTAAATTCTTTTATAATATATATTTTTTATGTTAATGTGAAGTATTATTTAAATATTATTTTTTTATGAATTTCATGGACTCATTGTAGTAAAATTCATAGTGAAATACAACGTTTGAATTTATCATTAGAATTATACTTCAATGGTTGGTCATTACTTCTATTATATATACTTACAAAGGACAATATCTATGTGATTGTCGATGTGTGATCCATACATGCACTTATTAAATACTAGAAGGATCATTACTTGATATATTACACACTTCAATCCTATTATTGTCCATTTCTGAAAAAGATATAAATTCATTGTTGATCAACATCACTTCCAACATACAGAAATATAAAACATTAAAATGATTTTTTATTTCAACAACATTCACAGACACAGATCCATCACCTCTCCAAGAAACATATGAGGATACTCATGCCTTCAGGGAACATCAGACTGAGCAGCACAAAATTTTCAAATTATTACTACTTTCTCTTTCTAATTATTTCTTTTAATTTTGATTAGTGTCTTGTTTGTTATCTTTTTATCAAAACATGTTGTCTCCTACAACAAAACAGTGGAATGGTAGATATTCTCAAAAATCACTTTTCTTCTTCAGACCCAGGGTGTTTATGAATTTTTTTCTTCTGTGGCCTGTTATTGTATTTTATCCACTGGTTATTGAGTTTTAGGTCTTTTTATATAATGTAGAGCTTTTACATTATTGTGACATTACATGATCAATGTTTTGGATCAGATTATAGTTATATATTCTACATTAAGGTGGATGATTTCCAAGTGTATTTGATTAGTTCTCGACATGATTTTGAAACACATGTTTTATTTCATTTCGTGATGTTTTTTTCTTCCATTCTATACAATGATTCAAACTTTATTTTTTTAATATGAAAACAAAATTATTTCATTGACAGTTAATATTAACTACGTTTATTTAAGCATTTGATTGAGTAAATTGATTTATAATGTTACAATAATTTTAATATTGTTATAACTAAGAAGAAACTAGGATTGGAATAATCCTCTAAAATATATTAACTATATCATACTACTCTTTTGATTAACTGATTAAAAATAATTTAATTCAGGTATTTTATTTAAATTTTATTTAATAGAATTTTTTATTGGTATCTCAATTCACTACCACCACACCCCTCTTGAGTTACTTAATCTGACCAATATTTTGTATCATTATTCCTTCAAATATGTTTTAAAATATGAATTTAGTTTCTTTAAGATGATATATTTATGTTAGATTTAAAAATAGTTAATTAATATAAAACAGGCTAGAATGTTATTCAACAAACAAACCACCCTTCATTAATGGCACAAAATATGAACTATGTAAAATAAAGATAAAAATTAACATTGAAACATTTAGTTTTCATATATTGATAGATATTGAAAAAAAATAATTACATATGAATGGTAGAATTTCATGCATTGTTTCTAACAAAACATATTATAATATTAACTCTAAATCCATGAATTCAATATATTGTGCCTTAGGTTATAAATAATTTAGTAGAATATATGCATGTGAAAATTCAGATAAAATATAAGATAGATTAGGTATTTCTCTGAAAGGAACAAATAATGTAAAATAAATGATATTAAATACTTATAAATTTAACATGACACATTTAAAATGAAACCTAAAGAGATTATTTCTTTTATTTTTCTTAGGTTTAATGAGATTGTGTATATAATGCTTTCATTTTCTAATCTATTATTTAAAAAAGAAAAAATTCATGTTACTATAGATGTGTATTCATTAAATATGGTTTGGAAATTAGGAATCAATTAGAGAATAAATTAATATTTGAAATCATCATATTAATGAACATATAGTAATTTTAATGACTTATGAATAATAAGTCAATATTAAAAATGAAGAGAAATATGAACCTAAAACAAAGTATACAATATTCTTGTCTAATTCATCAAAACAAAGATAGTAAGATCTGTATGAATTATCATGTTAAGTGTAATAACTAGCTGATAGTAGTGAATAGATTTACCATCTAGCCAGAAGGTTTAAAAGGGTTTACAAGAAAAATAAATTATTAACGAAACCAAGCCACAATGGAAAATATTTCAGTATATGGAATGGGTAGAACAATTTTAAGAGGGTTGAAACTCATAATATTAAAAACCTATATGAATGTTTCTGGAAAGAGAATATAAAAGGTGACTATCATTAGATGAAGTATAAAAATTATTCTGATGATAATGATATAAAATAAAATAATTGGATGAATGAAACATAAACTACATCAGAAGATATATCCAATGACTTATTCTTTTCCCAAGAGGAAAAAGATGATATATAAACATTTTCCTCATGGGAAACAACTCTGAGGTATCTAATGACTATACTTCATATCCTTTGAATATTTATAATCATTATAGAGAGACAAATAATTATGAAAATATGTCAAATAAATATATTTTAGAATATCGTAACATGATGTAGGAGGAAATCAGCTACTCGAATGTTGAGAATAAAATAATAAATATATAGAATGATTTAACTATAAATTTAAAATCTAATATTGATGTATAAAAGGATACATATGCTAATAATATGAAATAAGACACTAAATTAATGTTATTTAATGAGTAATTGAAAAAGGACATAGAAATATTTTCTAATGGAATAAATATTGTCACTAAAATACTAGAAAAAAATTCGTCACATAAATACATCAATTTTATAGGGTATAAAACAAGATATTGGATAATTGTCAAAAACATTTTTATTCGAAAAGAAAGGTTAGGATATTTTTCTAATAGTTTTTATTAAAATGGTCCTTAAAAGTTCTTATTTCAAAAATATTAAAGACTACATACAATAAAACTATTAAGTTAATATGGGTACCTAAATCATAAATTATTGACCTTTCTAGACACAAGAATATTTTAGAACAAAAATCAATTTTTAATAACACATTTTTTTTAGGGATCCTCCATGAAGTGCTCAAGTAAAATAATATTGTACATGGAAAATTTATATTCAAAAATTATGAATAATGATTAATCATGTTTCAAAAATTATATAATGTATGTTGGGGGGAATTTAACCGTTAGTGAAAATTCTAAAAAGAAAATAATTGGCTTCATAAAAGTTGTTAATTCTTAATTAGTTTTAATTTTCTATAAATTGTTTGTGGATAGTTTAAAATAAAATCATCATAGCATTTTATTACTATATGGTGATGGTTTTTATGGGACATTTAAAAAAAATATTTGTAATGTTTTTTTATTTTAAAGACTCATTAGTAATTATGGGTTTGATTAAAAAATGTTTATTTAGTTAATTTACACTCTTTATTTCTCAATATTTTTCTATTCAAAGTGACATTAAAAAGGAATCTTGTAATAGTAATAGAATTCAAATCCAATTCAATATACACTCACATTAAAATATAACTAGAAAAGGGTTTGTCAAATATCATTCTTATCTTGACATCAAAATTGATAATGTTTGAACCACATGTTAAAATAGTAAAGAGAAAATCATATATTTCAATTTAAAGATAAAAGATTCAACTCCTCAACCACTTGAGTTTGTTCACATGGATGTTATTCCGACATCTTATGTTTCTAGATTTAATGGAAAGCATTATGTATATGACTTTGAAGATAAATTATCTAGGTATTCATGGGTATTTTTTATCTCCCAAAAGTGAATCTTTTTGTTACTTTATAAAGTAAGATAAATCTGAATAAATTTTTGGTGGACTTTAGGCTAACACCTTAAGAAGTAATCTTGTATATGAGTTTGAAAACCAATGTATTGTATCTTTTTCTCACAAAATGGATATACTCAAAACTTTTCTACACCTAGGACCCCACATTAGAATTTTTTCATTGATATAAGAAATAGTACACTAAATGAAATTTTGCAGACAATACCTAAAAAATATTACAATCCTTTTTACATATAGAAAAAAATAGTAAATACAACATTCTATATAATTAATTTAGTTTTAATTAACCCTATCTTATAGAAATTTCCTTATGAACTATGGAATTGTAGGACATATAAGGTCAATAAAAGTCACGACCTGCCCATGGGCCCATGCTGTGACTACCCTTAGCCCGCCATCCTTAGTCGAGGGTATAGTGACTAGCATGAAAAAGAAATATTCTAGTGAATAGGGAAGGCATTGCATTTAAACATGAAACTCACATAGATTGTACACAACCAGAGATAACCAAAAAGTACTAATAATGTAAAGAGTGCTGGAAGTAAATGGGATCGTATACAAACCCAACTGAAGTACAAGTATTGGAAAAAGGGAAAACATATCCTAGATCGTCCACTATAAAATACTACCTATAGGGTAGGTACCAGTCTCAATCAAGTCATCCCTAAGGTATGTCTCATCTAGGTCCAGCTCCGAGTGGCCTCTCGTCCATCTTTCTCATCCTCGATCATATTTTTCCCTCATCTACACATGAAACAAAATGGTGCGGGAAAATCCTATGTAGGGGTGAGTATAAAGATACTCAGTAGGGACCCTGATACACTCGAAGGTCCCCTAAAATTCACTAAGAATAATCCACGGTGGTAAGAATACAATCACAAATTAACATCCAACCCTACTTAGGTATATGACCATACATATATCCATGTAATCAAATACAAACCGGCTCCAACTCTTGTGCCCTAGAAAAACCCATTCCATGAATAAAGAAAGATAACTCATTGATGACAACATAGAGCCATGGCTCAGCTCACAAAGGTATACAAAATATGTAGTGAAATAGAGATGATTAGATGTAGCCACTTAATCATCTACTATGTCGAACCAACATAGGATCCTGGTACAATCATCAGAGTTGTCGAACCCATGTAGGATCCTAGAATAGTAATCAGAGCTGTCGAACCCACGTAGGATACTAGAATAGTATTCGGATATATCAAATCCACATAAGAACCTAGAACAGTAGTCAGTCTTGTTGCACCCATATAGGATCACTTTATCACAATGCTGCCAGCCACAGGGTTCCGCACATAGCACGCTTGATTCTGGGAGGGTCTGCTCCATATGATAAATGTATATACATCATCTTCCAAGAATTACCATGTTGATGTATCCAAAATATATGACTTTCCATATGAATCCCAATGTAATAGATGGTGCATCAATTGAACACCTTGTCTGAGAGTTATTTTCATTTTTGTTCCGTGGGCCTGGTTGGATTTATGATCGATCCAACCTGTTTGTACCCCAACTATGTCCAATCCTCAAGTGGGGTATACCAAAAGAACCTTCTCCCTCAACAGTTTCTGTAACCACAGATGTTTCGTCAATTGGATGCCTATAGGTCATGTTACAGTCAAACGAGTGAAAAAATGAAAATGTGGGTTCGGGTCTGGTCCGGCCCAGCCAGACCGCCCCGACTCGACCTAGCCCGACCCAGGTTCGGCCTGGGGTCTGCCCCTAGCTTTGGTTCTAACCCGGCCCATGATGGGTCTGTCACGTGCGGGGTCTGGCCCGCTGGGGGCCCGACCTGCGTGAGGCCCGTGGCTAGCAGCTCGGCCTTTGCTGGACCCACAGTTGGTGGTCCCTATGGGGTCCACCCTAGCCTCCTCCAGGGGAAGGTCGCGCCCCCTAGAATATCGAATGGCTTAGCTGTTCAGGTGGATTTGATCCAAAACAACGTGACACCAGTCCGTATCACGCGGAACACCACCACGTGGTGTCAGATCTGATCTGCCCGAACGACTAAGCCGTTCGGAACTACAGGAATTGCAACCTCTCCCCTACACATGGCTAGGCTAGACCGCATAGGGACCACCATCCGCGGTCCCAGCACGGGCCCGACATAGCGTGGGTCGGACCCAGTGCATGCCAGACCCTGCGCAGGCCAGGCTGCGAGCTGCGGGACTCGTAGGGGCTGGACCCAGCATGGGCCGGACCCAGTATGGGCTGGACCCAGCAGGGGCCGGACCCCATGCGGGCCAGAACCCGTGCGGGCCGGGCGACCCTCGTGGGTCGGGTCGGACCCACGGACCGGGTCATCCTACATTCTGGACACAGATCCGGATGGGTCGGGCTGGGTTGGTCCAACTTGGCCGGACTGGACCCGAACCCACTTTGACCTGTTTCCACACTTTTGCCCGTAACATGAGCAACGAGCGTCCGATTGATGAACCATCTACAGCGACTGAAACCATTGAGGGAGATTGTTCTTTTGGTATACTCCACTTCAGGTTTTGATGCAGTCGGCATACGACCGGGTTTGATCGAACTTAAATCTAACTGGGCCCACATAACTGAAATGCCAATAACTCTCAGACCGGGTGTCCAATAGACACACCGTATATCGTGTTGGGTTTCTAATGGAAATATGGATCTTTTGGATAAATCAACATTGGGCTTCATGGAAGTTGATGTATAGAAACTTGGCTTGAGGAGAACACCCTCTCAGAATCAAGCATGCTATGTGAGAATCCCTTTGGCTGGCTGCATTGTGATAAAGGGATCCTACGTGGGTTCGATAGGACTGGCTACTATTCCAAGATCCTACATGCGTTCGATAGCTCCAACTACAATTCCATCATTTTATGTGGGTTCGACAGCTCTGAATACTATTCCAGGATCCTACCTGAGTTTGACAGCTCTGATTACTGTATGAGGATCCTACTTGGGTTTGACAGAGTAGATGACTCAATAGCTACATATAATGTTATCTATATCTCTACATAATTTGAATACCTACGTGATCTCAGACTTGACTCTGTGTTGTTATCAATTACTTATCTTTCTTCCTTCATGGAACGGGTTGTGCTTGGGCTCAAGAGTTGGAGCCGGTTTGTAATTGATTACTTAGGTAAATGTATGGGCATATACCTATGTAGGGTTGGATGATACTTTGTGATTGTATTATTACTACTGTGGTTTATCCTTAGTGGATTATAGGAGACCTTTGGGGGTCTCAGAGACCCTACTGAGTGTCGTTATACTCACCCCTGCATGGGCTTCGCCCGCACCTTGTTGTGTCATGTGCAGATGACAGACAACGGTGATCGAGGCTGAGAGAGATGGAAGGGAGGCTGATCAATGCTAGACTTAGATGGGACATACCTCACGGATGACTTGATCGAGATCTGGACCTACCCTTTAAGTAGGATTTCATGGTGGATGATCCAGGATATTTTTTCCCTTTTTCCATTACTTGTACTTCATTTGGGTTTGTATGCTGGCCTATTTACATTCATCACTCTTTACATTATAAGTACTTTTTGGTTATATCTGGTTGTCTACAGTTTGTGTGAGTTTTAGGATTAAGGTAAGTGCCTTTTCTATTCTCTGGGATATTACTTTTTGGTGCTAGTCTCTATCCCCTGGCCTAAGGAAGGCAGGCATGGGGTAGTCATGACACGGTCCCGTGGATGGTTCGTGACAAATTTGTATCAGAGGAGTCTGTTATAGAATATAAAAATGGACTCTGATCATTTAACAACAATAGTGTTAAGTGTTTTTGGTGTGGTTATTAGTTTAGAGAAGCTGGTGTTGGTGCGGCCGACGACTTATCCATACACTATGACTATGAGTTCTGATTTCTGACTCTGTGCACAAAAACAACGATTGTGTGTGTGTTTTATTTGAAAAGTTCTCTTTGTGATATATTTAATTAATCTAACTAGGTATATCTTATTGGCCATGGCACACCTATTTCTTTTCAGGATGGACCCACGTAGAGAGATCAGGGCTTCGATAATCTCCTTCAGTATCTCGATGCAGGCAGAGCTCTTGGAGCGAGCCCTCTTAGTGGAGAGTTTCTTTGCTAAGTAGTCACCAGTAGTGAGACCCACCACTAGGCATCATGTAGCGGAGTTTTATAAAACTGACAGTATACAGATGTCACAGAGATCCAAGTGGACCAAGCCATTCGGTGGACAACATTAGGATACAGGCTCATTGGTGCGGGGGGCACGAGACAGAGCCAGTCATACAAGGAGTAGGAAGTGCTATTCATGCGATGGGCAGGGTCACATGGCTCATGACTATCTGACCCACCATACAGATGATCGGTCTTCTACCAATGATGAACATCTTCTTCTTCTTTGATCTCCTACTGGTACAAGGGAGGATGTTCCGTCCTTGAAGAACGTCGATGACTTCATGCTTGACTTCATCATATTCTTTCTCTATGTCAACGAATCTGAGGTATGGGTACGACATCTCTGATTTATGTACCAGTATCTTACGTGGGTTTGATAGAGTTGATGATTCAGTGGCTACAACTAATCATCTCTATTTCTCTACATAAGTTGTATACCTGTGTGAGCTGAGCCTTGACTCTGTGTTGTTATCAACGTGTTATCTTTCTTCTTTTGTGGAACTGGTTATACATGGGCTCAAGAGTTGGAGCTGGTTTGTATCTGATTACATAGGTATATGTATTGGCATATACCTATGTAGGATTGGATGATATTTTTTTATTATATTCTTACTACTTTGTTTTATACTTAGTGGATTCTAGGAGACCTTCAGTGGTCTTGGGGTCCCAACAGAGTATCGTTATACTCACCCCTGCAGGGGCTTCACCCACAACTTGTTGTGTCCTATGAAGATGATGGAAAACAGTGAACGAAACTGAGAGAGACAGACAGGAGGCTGCTCGAAGCTGGACTTAGACCGGACATACCTCAGGGATGACTTGATCGAGATCTATACCTACCCTTTAGGTAGGATTTTTCAGTGGATGATCCAAGAGATGTTTTCCCTTTTTCCAGTACTAGTACTTTAGTTGGTTTTTTATACTGGCCCATTTACTTTCTACACTCATTCCATTATTAGTAATTTTTGGTTATCACTGGTTGTGTAAAGTCTCTTGGAGTTTCGGCTTTAAAGGAAATGCCTTCCCTATTCTCAGGGATAAGCCTTTTGGTGTTAGTCGCCAGCCCCTGGCCAAAGGAAGGTGGGCTTGAGGTAGTCATGGAATGAGCCTGTGGACAGGTCATGAAAAATTAGTATTAGAGGGAGGATTCCTCCATCAGCCAAAACACAAATTCCCACAACTCCCAAATGAGGAAAAAACACATCAATTTCAGGAATCTCCCCCTAATCACATCATTTAATGAGGGGGGGGGGGGGGTTGGAAAGAATTAAAGTGGGGGTTTAGTTTGGGTAGACCACACCTTAATTCAAAAAGATTTTGATATAAAATTTATGTTTAAAAAATTTTATATTATTCGACCTTTTTTAATCCCCCATGAAATGTAGGAAAACAAACTTACGTTCACAACCAAAAGCAGCTGAAGTGAAGGTCCCCTTAAGCAATCACTAATGATGTGAGTTCAACGGTGCCCTCAGATTTCAATTCTGAACACCGGTTCTAATGTTACCAAAACCCGTTCTTAATTTCACTAAATGTACTCGGAAACATCATAAAAACATTCCGGACACTCTGGGCCTCAGAATTACATGCCGTCAGAAACAGTAGAGCCGGAATATTTTCATATAATTTTAAAAAAATATTACATGGATTTTCAGGTCCTTAAAATAAATATAGACTTTTGGGATTAAATAAACTATTCGAAATTCTACAAAAAATCCTAAAAACTTTTCATCCAATAGTGATGATGGAATTTTGATTTGATTTTTATCATATAGTAAATCATATGGAGTTCATTACAAAATAACCAAGACTATTAAAGATTCTATTCGTGTCAATTTTGAATAAATAAGTATACATAATCCCAAAACCAAATTGTAAAACCATCAGGATGATTTATCAAATCCATACTTCTATACGAAAGAATCATTCACTTCAATGAAACAAGAAAAAAGTCATCACATTATGATGAACATTCACAACCCAAACATAAACCTGTAAATGAGATTGTTATTAACATCCCCTAAATATCAAGAGATGTTTGCACTCATAGATACTATCCCTTAGCTTTTATTGTTATATTACTAGAATGAGGTAAACATACTAGATATTATCTTAGAAATCAGGTTGAACATCATGAATTCTTGTCAAAGATTAAACCTTTGAAAACAAATGATGAAATTATGGATAAATTCTAGGTAATGACAAAACTTGAATAACATTAAAAATTCAAAATAAATACATTTTTGGAACTTTCATATCACCCTCATCAGTCCCTATCTATTTTAACAAAATTGTGGTTAAGAAACAAGGTTTATGAGTCAGGAACCACATTATGAAATAATACTATAACTGTTTCACAAAGATATTGTGAATAAGAGGTTATAGACTATATGGAAAACTTTTTACATATATCTATATATAAATTCATTATATAACTAATTTAAAATGGTTCATAATTTGATTTAGAAATATATAAAATAGGTATCAAAGTTCATTCATGATTGGATATATAGTTTTGGATTTTTTTTGTTGAACAATATGTATGTTTTCAAATCCTAATTTTCAAAATCATGTATTTCAATGAACAAAAGAATTATATGGTCCAATCTAGGCTCTAATATCTTATTATGAAAGGCTATCATCTATTATAATGTCTAAAATTATTTCAAATGATATATTTTCTCTAACTACTTCTATAAAGATAATTCCAAAATATATTTTAGATATTTAAATATAATTTAATGATATTATCATTAAATATTCTAAAATTTGTTGCATACTAATTTCTCAAAAATGATTTAAAATGGACTTAAAATGAGTTAAATGGTTGAACAGATGTTATTTCATGGTTTTAATGGTTTTTAAAATAAATTAAAAATTATTTTAATTCATTTTATTGGACAAACTATATAATTTTTTTAGATTATAATTGAAATACTGACAATGAAATGAATAAAACATATAAATTAGACGACAATAATTTGACTTGGTGAGTTATTTAGATATCAATTATTTTGTTTTATATTAGATAGATAAAACACCTCTAGAACATGTCATATATTGGGAATGTATATATAATCTTTGTGTCTAATGACGTAAAATTTACTTTTGATTCCTTCTATTGATCATGAATACATATTTTTATGTTGGTTTTTGATAAAATTGTTTTGTATGAAACACACATTAATAGAACATGGATATCAATTCTAACATTTATATATAAATTTTAATGACACATGTGCAATAAATATTTCCAATAATAATATGTGTCACTTGAGATCAAAGGATAATGACGTTAGACATTAATTTGTAAGAGATCATTTTCAAAACTGTGATATAAATCATGAATTTATAGGAACATAACATCAATATACTTCTAATTATACTTATACATTTTATTCTGAGAGCATTCAATATATCAAAAAATAATTAGTAATGATATATTATTTTTATAAATTAACAATGTAAATTACATACCATTAAAAATTACCAACCACATTAAATTACCGACCATTAGAAATCACCCACAATTAAAAATTACCCACCATTAGAAATTATCCATCATTGGAAATTATCGACTTTTGGAAACAAACGACCATTTATAATTTTCCTTATTATGTTAATTTAATTATTTCCATTTAATTTGAAATTTTAATTTTAATTTTATTTATATAAATACCAAAATTATATAAATGGTGGTTTAATTCTAATTTTGACTCAATCTATCCCTCACATATGTTTCCCTTTGAAATTATCTACATCCATTTATCTTCCGACCATTTTACTTCCTTCATCCTCACATAAACTATCAATATTTTTTAATATTTATATTAAATATAAATTCAGTTTCATCTCCTAATGTGTTTCAAAATTCAATGAAGCCTCTAGGAGAGATAATCCAACTATTTGTCCAGTTGGGAAACCCGAACCTCCCAAAACGTACAGTTTTTTCTAAGAAAGATGTAAATGTGGACTGGTTGTTTTGTAAAAAATTGATGGTTCTCAAGGTTATATAGAATGTGGGATGGATTAATTGGTTCTCATATAATTAGTGTTTGTTCTACCCTATGATGGTATATAATTTTTTTAAATATGATGATTTTAGTTCTAGGAAAAATAAAAAATATGTTAGAACAATGATAGATGGATGACTGGATATCTCCTCTAGGAAATTATTGGATAACATTATTATATTACCTCACAACAGAGTTTTTAATAACTATCAATGATCCATTCCTTGTGATAGTGAATCTTTTTATAATGATAATTCATTTTTTAAGCTGACGAGAGATGAATCTTTAAGAAGACATTTTGCAACGGAATTGGATGTTGAGTACAAGTTGATGTTTAACTTTATACAACACATATTACACCAATGAAAATGATACATTATCACTATGGGAAACTAGGATGTATATATCTTATAAATTCTAAAATTAGAGGACATAATCAGTTTCAGTTGGGAACTAATGGTTCATATGATAGAGATGAGTAGCACATCACCAAATAATAACTACCTTATTTATCTAATGATTATTTGAGCAATTATTGGGTCTAATAGATTAGTTAATAAGGATGATTGTTCTAAAGTGAGGTGTGTAGGTTTAAACCTTGCTAATGTTAACAAAAAATAATGATGGTGAACTTGAACCTCTAGATAAAGAAGTGGGTTGATGAATTCAATAACATCTAAGATGATTTTAATCCAATATAGATCCCTAAAAGACCAAAAAAAAACATTATTGATCCCACTATAGAGGAAAATTAGGTTTTGGTAATATTAGAAAAATTGAAATAATCTAATGTGGTTGATGTAGATACTAATGAGGTGGAATTTTTAGTTGAGATGGGTGGTCACCCTGACACACCTATGATCACATGGGTCTCATATGGTCTAGCTAGCCCCCAATATATCATCATTATATTAAATGTTTTTTATGTTAAGGATATGAAGGTGATGAAAATAAAAATTTAGGAAAATAAAATTTAATGATGTCTTCATCTAAATATTCAATGTAAATTTTTTATTTCTTGATGTGGTAATGAAAATGAAAATTATGGAAGTGGTGGAGTTGATAAATATTATAGAAATGATGATGTAGATGATATGGATGACAGATATGGTCAATGTGGTCTATATTATTAGTTGATGATTCATAAACATATTTCCAATCATGTTGCATATCATTATATTATGTCTAATGAGAGACCATGTTTTTCAACATGTTGATAAATATAATTTTTCCATAGAAGATAATTTTTTTATCTATTAAGGTGGAGGAATCCCCATGTTTTTTACCTATCATGTAGATAATGAAAATTGTGAACCTTCTAATCAGTCTTCTTCTAGGATGTATGTCAGAAATTTTTATTATTGAAAAATATTCCTATGTTTTTTGAGGCTTGGATTAAACTATACTTACTTAGTTGTTGATGAGATAATTCCACCAATGCTTGGTCGACCTATTGTCCCTGTTTGAGTTGAGAAATATCCTAAGGGTTCGTCGGTTGAGCAGATTGATTTTTTTAGGATAGATTCCAATATTTTTTATAGATGTTCATATTTTACCTAATCAATCAATGATTGTGGAGACTTATGTTGAGATAGATGTTACACCCATAGATACTTATGCTACAGATGTTCCTTTAGATATTTCTTCAAGAGTTAATCTTATGTATTTCAGAGAGAGTATTTTTAAAGATATTAGTAGGATTTTGAGGAGTTAGGAACTTCCGTTGACACATCTCTGTTAGACTGATTCCATGATTCTATTTCATTTGGTTGTGGTTAACATCCATCCAAATATGTTTCATAACAATTAAGATGTTCTGAATTAGGATAGATGGTTAGCCAGCAAGTTAAGTTTTTTTATTTCTATGATTTAGGAGATTTAGATAACTTTTATTTTGTCCTAGATGATTTGATAGAGATATTAGAGAGTATAAATTCAGTGGAATATACTTTAAATTATCCACCTACCTTATCTTCAATGGATATATAGTAGATTTGGTCCATGGTTAGGGAAGAAATTCATGCTTCCATGGTAAATGATCATATAGCCTCTCATAAGGATTTGCGATGGATCCAAAAAAATGGTTAAAATATATATATGTTCATCAGGTAATGTTCGAATAAATTCATAGGTTACCAGAAATCCATCAAGAAAGCTATTATGTATTACAATGAAGAATTAACAACAAGAAAGAAGTGAAATTTCAAGTCAATATTCTAGCAGAAATCCTTCTCATTCCTCTAATTAGCCAAGATTATTTGGAAGACAAAGTCATTTAAAGATGTTGACACCTATAATTAAGTTTTTTATTGGGGAAATAAATATTTCCTTAGAGAAATTAAGAGGGGAGGAAAAATCCTTTTTAAACCATTAATCTCATGAATCATTTATTTCATGTGACTGGTACTACAGTAGTAGCACTTGAATCTATTCTAGTGACTTCTCATCTATATTCTACTTCCACTTCAGCAAAATATTTATGAAAACCTATTCTATAGAATCCTAATACTTCTTTACCTACAAAGATTTAGAATCTTAGTTTTTCTATAGTGTAATTATTATGACATATTTGTGCAATTATTGTAATATATATAAACTATTTTACCTCTGTCCCTTCTGCTACCACCGTAGATCCCTCTTCTACAACCTTTATGACCCATGTCTCTTAAAATTTTAAAGAACCTATTATTCCTACATAATATGAGGGGGATTCAGATTAGATATTTTCCTTTGATATGTACATTATTTTATCATTATTTTTGGATTTAATTTTCTAATTTTTATCTGTAATGTAATTGCTATTATTCTTCATCATTTAAATTTTTGATATTACTGTATCAAATTTTAACTTGTTAACAATAAAAAATAAGGATAATAATTATGGTCTTTATTTGCTATAGATAATTTTTATGGGAATTTACATTTTTGATTATGTTATCCTCTCATTCATTATTTGAGATACTATATAAATTTATCTCAAATTTTAAAATTTATGTTCAAACTCCCATGTTTACATTATATAGAGTTATGCAGATATAAATTATTTTTCAAATAAATTTATTTTAATCCAATGTTTCTTCTATACATTCATACTAATGTTATAGGATTTGTGATCAATCAAATAGAGTGATATTTTTCACATCCATAATATAATTGGAATAGTTTTTGAAGATCCTTGTTCAAATTCTCCAAAATCATGATATTAATGCTTCTAATGAGTTTCATGTGTGATTATCATATATTTTATTATAAAGCTTAATTTAAGGATATTTGGAAAATTTTTCAAAAGATTCATCCCTGTGAAAGGAGTCCTCACAAGAAAAGAATCACCCCCAAAAAAGCATCACCAAAAAACATTACCTACCACGAGAGTTTTCCTTTAATATGAGATGAGTCGCCACTAGAAAAGAGTCTCCACTATATTGGAATCACAAAAAAAAATAGTAAATTTTGGTGATAAATCACCGCAAGGAATGATTCACCATCATATGACTGACAACTAGATGAAATATTGTAATATAAGTAACTAGTGAACCTGAATCACCACTAAATGACCTACCATAAGATTAGTCACCTCTAAAAATTAGTCGTCTTTAGAAGAAAAACTATTTGATGGGTCACCACTAAACCTGAATCACTAATAGATGACATAATTTGAGATGGAGAACCACTAGATGACCAACCTCTAGCTTTACTCACCACTAGACGTAAGTGACTAGCAGTATGCACCACCGTCAAAATTCTATGAAATTTGAATTAAATTCTCATATTAGCTATATTTCTTAAGTTATTGTGATGGATTATTTAATTATTATTATTTAATTATTCCATGGAATCATTGAATAAAAATTCATTATATAATTCAAGGATTCCTTAAATCTTCATGATTATCTCGCAATGAATATTTTTTCCTTCTATTTTATATATTTATGAAGTACAATCTCCCTCTTTGTAAGTGTTGATACATGATCAAAAAGTGTACATAAAAAATAATTTAAAGATCATTACATGAGATGTTAGATGATATAATCAAAATACATCCACCTATAAAAATTAGATAAACTCATTAATGATAAATAAACATTACCATAGATAGAAGAAGATAAATTTACGATGCTTTGTTTACATTTATGTTTTGAGAAATATCCCAAGCTATTATCCAAGACACAACTGAGGAGACTCAAGAATATGAAACTTGTCAAACTGCAAAGAACCACATTTTCTATGTCTTAATGGTTGCTATATCTATATGTTTCTAAAACATCTGATCAATTTGTGGTTTGTTCTGTTTTATCAACACACATTGGCTTATACACCAGAATAAGAGAATACTATATATTATCGCAAATCTTTTTTCATCTTCTTTATCAGTATGATTGTGGAGGTGCTTCTTGAGTGGTCTGTGATATTTTTCCAATGTTTTTTGAGGAATGGAACTCAATATATCATAGAGATCTTATAGGATGTTTTTTGAATACCAAATACAGGTTATGGATAAGATTACATTTATATAATTTTCATGGGAGAAACTGATTTAAAAGTTGAAGGTATTAGTTCTAGACTTTATAAAGAACCCATTATCATATTATATTTATTTATTTTGTTTTGTTTCAATATTTATAAATCATTAAACTCGATTTTCAATGATTAAAAAAACTAGTACATTGATAGTTAATTCAAAATAGTCATTGTATTAGTATTTCATTGAGTAAATTAATATAAAAAGTAAAATTATTTTTCACATTGTTATACCTTTGTAGTAATGAATAATTTGGGAATCTTTTTAGAGAAAAAAGTTATATTTAACTACCCTTTTGAATATATTGGTGAATTCATTTTAATTTGTTATTTTATTTATAATGGGTTTTAATAGAAAATTTTATTGGGAACTCATTTCACCCCACTCTTGAGGTACTCATTCTGACCAAAATTCTCTCCTAACATAATTCTACAATATATCAAGGGGAAAAACTTACATTATATATGCATAGAACCTCTAAAAATTATGAGAAACTCATTAACATTATTTCAAACTCGATGCTCAAAATTTTTGAGTGCCTTTATTAGAAACATCCTAACTTTTTCTGTATTTTATTCTCCTCAAATATAGAATCTCATATTAATACCTAACATCTACATTCCCTATCAAACATCCTTATCACTCGATGTGAACCGTTATCTTTATTTCTAATTTTAGAAATGTTAAATTAAAATATCATATTCATAATATTTGATACCTTCATCACATATTCATAAATTCTTTAAAACTGGATAAAAAATATAGTTGTAATCCATTTGGTAATTATTTGTAGTAGTACATCTGAATAATGGGATCTTATACACCTTTATATGAATTTCAAGAAATTCTTCCAAAAGACACATCCACTATCCAATGAATTTAATTAAAAGTACTTTATTGTTTTCATTATTCAAAAACCTAGGACTGATGAAATTTAAAAATCATATATTTAAGGCATCACCAAAACAATATGTTTGATAACATTAATACTTATGGATTATCATCCAATAATAACATCATATAATGAATTAATATAAATATATATGATATAAATGAATAAAAAGTAGACATATTTATTTCAATCAAAACAAAAAATGGTTCATTTGATGGAATTTGATTGATGAAATTATAAGATATTATCTTATGGTTTTCTATAGGTTATATTAACCAATGACTTCCAATGCAATTAGACATATTTGGTCTGATTGGGAAACATCACAAAAGATTTACCAATAAAAATTTGTACCAAGGAAACTCAAAATCATTACATGCATCAGTCATAAACATCATGTTGTAGTATAAAAAAAATATTTAGAAACATTAAACAAACAAGGGTAAATTTATACCATTTATGTTTAAACATTTCAAACCCACATCGTTATCTACATAATTTTTTCTTGGGAACTCTATATATCATCATCAAATGATATTTTTACGCAATATTATTATTCATATCCTTTTAAATTCACCATGAATTGTGATTTACTTCAATAATTATCATGTTATTAGTAATAAGAACCCTAAATAAGCATTAATGTTTTCATGGAACAATTTATTTAGTGGAAATATTTTTTACGATAGGATTATAATTCAGCATAAAACTTGGGTGAATCTCATAGAACTGAAAACATTTTTTAAATTGAATTGGTTTCATAAACACAATACATAAAATTCCATTTGATAACTACTATTAAAAATCTAAAAAATATGTTATTTTTTTTATAAAACACCATTAGAACAAATCGTATTCATTCAAAACATACTTAACCAACATATATTCCTCATATCATAACATCCAAATATCACCAAACATCTTTCTCCACTCAATCTCTGCCTATGGAATTTGGTGTAAACCATGAACAGTAAATCACTAAAAAATTGAAAATCATTAAATGGAATACATTTACCCTAATTCTAAGCCTTTATGAAAAAAAATCATTGTTGGAAATAGTAATTATTGATCTAAAGTAACATTGTATCCATAGGTAGTTAATTCAGAAACTGTTCTTTCACCACTTGGTAAAACTATCAGAGAAACATCCCATGACAAAAATTTATTGTCATCCACATCAACAAAATTTTAAAAGAATTTACTTTAACTGAAATAACAGCTTCCTTATATTAAAAACTCCCCATAAATATATGACCATCCGATAATAAAGATTTAATCACATAAGTATGAATCCATTTTGGTTATTATATTACTTCCCCATTGACAAAAATATGAAAAGAAAATATGAGAGAGGGGTTCGATACCATAGAACATAACCTTGAAGAGGCTAATGTTATAAACCCATGATCAACCTCATCTAATTAAAAGTTTCCATTGGAAAAGTTTTTGGAGAAAATATCATAAATATATTAATATGACCGTAATCTTTATGCATAAAATTAATACACACTTTATTATATAATCATTTATCAACATATTTTTTCCGAAATATTTCATATTAAAAATTTTGTGAAACTATCCTTCATTCCCTTCTTATTTTAACATATTGTAGTCGATGTTTAATTGTTTTCTGGACATCCTCTTACGTTACCAAAAAAGGATGTGATTGATTTTATTATTCCATATCCACTAAGTTATCTAATTCAGATTCATTATCTCAAGCAACATCAAAATTATTATTTTTTATATGGTCATTATCACATTTTTTAAATGAAAAAACATTATCATCACTTTTTATATTATCAAAAATTTACTATGAAGATTGTTTTATAGAATGTTCTATAATTATCACATATTTATAGTAAAAATACTTCATATTTATTTATGATAGAATATATGTCCTCATCCATTATAAGGATATCCATGGAATATTTCAGCATGACCACTCTGATCAAACATCACCAGATTTTTACCATTAACAATGCAAATATAGTGAATTCCAAATAACCTACGGCACATCAATATTGGGGTTTATTTTCAATAAATATTGTGATGATTCAAAATAGAATATGGCATATATAAACAATAATTCATAATATGAACTACTTCTTGGAAAGTTTGTCTCTAAACATTTTCATAAAGTGTCACGTTGGATCAATTTTTTCATATATCAATAAAACTATTATTCATATTTTAGTTAGACAGTAAACCATGATATGTATAGTGCACTAAATTCCTGATGAATTCCATTCATTTTGGGATAGTCTCTTAACATCTCATTCATACATTTTTCAATGTGATCAGTTCAAATATCATTCATAAAATATCCTTATTCTTTTGAAGAACTTCTCCTTTGAATCTAAACAACTTTGAGATCATCATAATTATGTTTTGAAATAATAATTCATATAATTTGAAAGAAATAAATAATAATAGTAATAATTTAATGAAATCTATTTTCTTATTTCATTCTAATGGCCCCAAAAATTTTAAAATGTATCAACTTCAAGGGAAGTGTTTAATGTATCTCAACATACATATGGGTGACATTCACTACTGGAAAGGGTAACTTTCCCCACGCATCTATCCCTATGATTTTGAAAAACCATGGGGATTTCAATTTTTTTATTATCTATTCTGACGATTTTATTAAAACTGTGGGTAACTAATCCACAATTCACGAATACCATCATGCTCCTACTCCCTCTTCCATCATGCTCCCCCACTCTTCCATTAAACTCCACCATAAACTTGATTCCATCACACTCTTCCATCACGCTCTTCCTCACATCCCCAACCGTCGGCCCTCTCCTCCCCTCCCTCACCACCACCTCCCGGCCATCCGACCACCACCGCATGGCCCTCTCCTCCCCTCTCCAACCTCTACCTCCCAGTCATTCGACCACTGCATCTATAGAGACACAAATACTTATGTACATAGACAATAAATTACTTTTGGGGAATACTTAATACATAATAAAAAATCATACTCCCAAAAATTGTATTAGTTTAGTGTCTATGGAAACTCAAAACAAAATCTTCTAATCATGCTAAATGATCATCAACATCTCACATAAAGATCTTCCCCTATTGTTTTCATACCTAAAACCATTATTTATATATTGGAGAAAAGAAAACCCAAAAAGGGTGACCTCAAATGCTCAGTAAGGGTAAACATAAATAACATAAAACAACCCATAAACATTTGATCGAAAAAACATGAACATAAAACATAAAAATCATGAGTAATGACATAAATCATGGCAGTACTTAATACATAGATCATAAAGGAAAATTAATCATGATAAAATAACATCCGAATAAAATATGTAATTATGTAAAACCATTTAGAAAATGATATGATTTCCATAGTAGCCAATTCATTGCTACCAGGACCATCATAGTGGATGAATTCTCTTGTTGAACCGGGTTTACATGTCATTCAAGCCCTGTATTACTGAACCCAATTTACAGGTCATTCCAACCATGATCATATCATGATATATAAATCTTTAACCAATGAAATGGAGTGAGATATAGGTCCCACCCATCTCATAATGAAATCATTCTTACGTGTGCCACAAAATAAACATAAATCATTCCTCATAACCCAAAAATAAAATGGGTTTCATAATCATCGTCCAATCCTAACATAATTCATATAAAAAATGGATATCATTTAATAAAAAAAAAATCAAACCATGAAATTAATATGGACATTATACTTGAAACATAACCATGATAAATAATGTAATCATAGATGGAAAATAGTTTGGAATAGACACTTGAAATGAATTCTGGAAGAAAATATCCTTTCTTCATCAAATTTTTTTTTCTCAAAATGTCATGATTTTTTTTAAAAATAATTTTGTTGAAAATAATAATGTAATCTTATAGTGTAATCTTCATGGAAATAAGGAGTTATGAAACTATATAATTCTACTCATGTCGTATAAGTTAAAAAAATTGTTCTTTTCCAGGAAAGTCAAAAAGTACCTCATATGGTAAACAAATGTAAGATTTCATCCAAACAACATAGTAAAAGTTATAAGTGTTAAACATGAATTTAAACATACCTGGAATAATAATAATCACTTTATGAAAACATTTTTATAAAACATGGACAAGGATGATAAATATAACACCATAAAATACTTACGTATAAGCAATCTCGGATAAAAAAATGAGATTGCAAAATTATCCCTTACCTTAGGTGCAATTTCTTCTATAAAAGTACAAAACTCAAATATAGTGGGTTTAAAGATATTATAAACTTTTAACAGAACCACCATAATATTTATGATACCATATATGATTCCCTATGACTTTATATTTCCCATACGTCTGTCAATTCCATGTTAAAGCAGCATTTTGGGTAAAATCGTTTCATTTATCTTATGTGTTTTGACTTGTAGTTTTCCATATGATTACTTATATCATTTTTAATTAATTAAAGAATGTAAAACAAGGTTTATATATCATATATATTCAATATATTAATATATATAATCAATTGATAAATTGAATGAAATACACAGTTCATGGAGATGGTAGGTTGTACGTACGCATGGATGCTATTTTCATTTCTTTATTAAATTGAATGGAAGTAAATGAAATATATATACATATACATATAAATAATGTAGAATTGATATGTAATATATCTCATGATTATTTATTAGATATACATTATAAAAATTCTTGAATGGTTGACATAGAGAATAAATCTCATCGCATCGTGGAGATGGTAAGCTGTATGTACACACAAGCGACAATATCATTCCCATGATTGTGGAAATATATAAAAGATTATAGTGAATAATTTTTCAGAATAAATATCACCTTTAAATAATCATATATAGTTATTTATTCTATTATTATACCAATCCATGTAGGTTGGTTATGAAAAATAAAGTACACCCCAACATCGAGACGGTAGGTCGTACATACACTCGCGTGGTGATTTTATTTTTCATACGATGGATAGAAAATAGAATATGATTGTTTCATATTAATAATAACATATCTATATACAAGTGATACTGGAGATATTACCTAGTAATGAAACAACTCATATAGAGGAAGTAGATGAAGAAACAAGTTTGAATGAATCAGTAAAGGATATTACCTCTTCTTCGACGTGCCTCTTCTAAACCTCCTCTTAGGGAAGTATGGTTAGTATTTGAAGAAGTATATGAACTCTAGTATGTCTCTAGAGTAGTTAATAAGAGAAATGGTCTGGGTTTCCTGAGTTTTAAATCTCAAAATGGTGAGAAGAGAAGAGGGAGGAGGTTCCCTTTTATAAGAGAGGAGAGGGGTACTTTAGGAATCTCTCAAAAATATTAATTTATAATAAAATCAAACGACACATAAAAACCTTTAAAATGACTTAAAATCGATTATTATATGAGATAGGGTGGTAATATCATTAACCAATAAAATCTATAACTATTAGGAATTTATTTTTAACCTTATCATTTTTATTTATCCTTATTTAATCTATTGGATTTTATTTATGGTAATAATATTCTAAATTTTATGTTGTTTTAATTAATTAATTACATGTTATTAATTGTGAATAATTAGATAAAATATTACATTGTCAACAATATAATTTTTAATTTTTAATTTTTAAATATTTTTGTGATTTTTAAACAATTTAAAAATATGTTGTTTTTATAAAATTCCAATAGTGTCAATTTTGGCACAATTCAATTATTTGAATTTTAATAAAATCCATACAAAATATTTGTTCAAAAAAAATTTAATAGATTCCTACCATGTAATATTTATCAATAAAATTCTTGGATCACATTAATTAGTTCATATAATATTTATTTTAATATTTGTAATACCATTTATTTAATATTTTTCTTAATAACATAATTACTAAAACATTTTTGTATAATTATTTAATATATTTATTTGTTGCATAAAAATTAACAATAAAATACTATAATTAATATAAATCTAATATATTTATTATGAAAAATTTGGTGAATTTATCTTCTAAAACATTAATCTTTTAAAATTTTATCATTATTAAATTATGAAGGTGAAAACTTTGACATCATTTAAAATAAAATAATATAAATAACATAATAGGTTTTATTAGGTTCCAAATGGTCCAAAAGTAGACCTTTGTATTCTTACAGTTTATATATACTCGATCGATAAGGGTTGGTGAAGTTTTTGGTCTTTTTGATCAGTATTATTATTTAAATAAAAACTATATTATTGATTTTTCACTAAATAATTAATTTCTGCATCATTAATGTATAAGCAATTAAAGTAATTATAAATTTCATAAAAAATTAAAATAAATTACAATGTTAAATAAAATCATTGTATCTTTCAAATGAGTATTTATAATCAAATTTATAATTTCCAAAACCTTATATTAGAAATAATTTAATTAATAATGTTTGAGTTTGAAATATTTCACTTTCCTTTAAATAAAAAAAATTAAAGGACATAATATCATCAAAGTGGGTTCCAATAGATTCTATTTAGACCCAAGAATGTTTTATAGAGAAATATAATCATCAAATTATATTAATAAAATTGTTAGGGTAATTTTGTAATATTATCATTACCCTTAATTACCTAATTTACCACTTACTTGTGGTAAATAAAATTTACCTCAGTTACTATTCTTAATGTCAAAAAAATAAAACATACCTGTTTACACAATTTTGGCCTCCTTATTCCAAATATGAAATCCATTTTTCCAAATTCAAAACATATAATATGCATATATTAATTTAAAATTCATCCCATTGTCGAAAAAAGGTTTTTGTTTAAAACATTGCAAAATATTGAAATGTTTTTACATATGAATTCAATGTAAAATTAATGATAATGACATAAATTATATTAAATGGTAAAAATATATTCTATTTATACTTTAAAGGAATTCAATATTATAATTTAACTATATAAATTATATTGATGAAAGAAGTTTCTTTTAAGTAAAATTTAGCGTATTATTACTATTCATCAAAATATGAAAGTTATCATAATAATATGAAAAATTTATCCAAAGTAAATTTTTATATCTTGATTCAAAATAATTTGTTTATTTTCTAAAATTGAACTTATAAACTTGTAAAAAATTAGATTTAAATTGGATGCACCATCAAAATTTGGGAAAACTATATTTTTTGAAAAATACTACCTTTACACGAAAAATTGATTTTGTTCGCATACCATGTTCTAAAAAATGTATAATATTAATTATAATTTTATAAAATTTGAAATATAGTTAATAATTTTCATAACGTCTAGTTCATAAAAATATTACAACAATATATCACTGTTTAGTTAAACTCAGTATTGCGTATAACACCCACTATTTAAGATGGTCACTCTTGCGTGCAACACAAGCCAAGAATAGTGTTTCATATACTATAATAAAATATGATGTTCTGTATAGTGAAAGATAATCTTTTTGTATCATACAAAATAGAAAATCAATTAAATTAAAATGAATATTTCTCATAAAATCTCAGGGTGTTACATTCAACCCGCCATAAAATGAATTTCACCCTCAAAATTCATCTGGGTTAAAAATCGTTTACTACTTGAATGATTCTTTAATAGAAAACCACATCGTAAAAACAAATACTAAAACATAATTTTAAAACTAAAGGATTGAAACATAATGGTCACCCAATGTAACTCAGCACTAGGTTACCACATAAGAGAATATAGGTGAAAATATTGATATGGAAGAGAAATATAACCATAATGTTCTGATGAATAATGGTAGAGAACATGGGATTGAAAAAGGAAAGAATAAAAAATCCATAAATTTGTGGTTATCTAAGGTACCATATAATTCATTAGATATGAGGGTACTAGGACAACATTTTTTGTTTTCATGATCATTTCCCTATAGCTGATTAATTTTGGCATAAGGAGAAATACTTACTTGATTTTAGGGTAATATCATTGTTGGTCATTCCTGAAAAATTTCCACTTCATCTCTTATAAAATGAAATGAAGTTGAATTTTTCATTCTTCAATTATTATAAAATCATGCGATAGAATTATACGTCATTCTATCTATCTCAATCACAAAAATGGTTTGCACAAGATATTAAATATACATAATTCCATCTAGGGTGAGGTTAATCGTATATGGTTCCAAAAATGGAATTATACTTCATATATCATACTATTTAATAAAATAAAACTAATTTATACAAACTAGGGACTTCCTGTAGGACATTGGTAGGTGATAAATACTATCACACTTCGGTTGTGTGTTCGACTCTCGCGGCCTTGTCTAACGCGATGGGGTTTTTCCCATCTTACGGGTTTTCCTTTTTCTAAAACTACACCATTATAACATTCCATAAATAATATAGTAAAAAATTTTAACCCTAAAAAATACTATATGATGTCCAACATAATCAATTCCAACCTTTAGGCTTATCAAAAACACTTCTGTCCAAACTCAGAATATAAAGAAAATGATTTCTAGAATTTTCATATAACAAGCATCTGAATACTATCATTTATCCCCCATATGTCATAAGATATATTTTCTTGGTCACATTAGAAACATGTGAATACCTTAATCAGGTATTCTTAAGACATGAATTACCATTAAGCCTTAGTGAAAACATTAATGCTCTCAAAAGATAACTCTTTCCACATACCAAAATCCCAAAACTTCTATATACTCAAACCATGATATCACATTTTCCTTATATCAGTCATGAGCTCATTAATAATATCCAATATATTATTTTATCTTTATCCCAAAATTATTCACATATCATCTAATTTCCAAAAATATTTCAATCACTTTTTCTGGTTACTTATACCTTACAATTATTAAAGACCGATACATAGATATTCCAATATTCCATGATACTATAAATGAAATTACACAATACAATTATGGAATCCTATTACATAAACACTTAATCATTCCACCACTTCATTTTCATATTCAACAATAGCGATTGTGATCACATGTTACATCGCTATGTTCTTTGTCATAAGGGGCTGCTGATGTTGTTCATTATTATCCCTTATATTAGGGTAGTGGTTTGCATAATACCCCATTTCCTTGCACTTGTAGTATTGAAGCAATAGTGGTGAATTCTATGTAGTATTTTCTCTATTCACATCATTAGATACCCTTTTCCCATTACTTTGACACTTAGCTTCTTGATGACCTTCTTTTCCACACTTAAAATATTTTCTAGTCCCATTATGAAAATCACCACTATGCTTCTTTCCACACATTGTGCATAACGAAACATATGTCTTAATTTCACTATTGTTTTGAGATTTCCTTGAACTCCATCTTTTTTTTCTTGTAAAAACTATGAGATGGATATTTAACACAAACTTCATGTTCTACCTTGACTACACAATGAACAATTTCTTCATTGCTACTGAAGTCTCTTATCGATAATTCCCTTTGAAGACTTGGTTTTATGCCACTGATGAATCGATCAACATTACTATCAGTTTGGATGATAAATCCAAATGCATACCTTGCAAGCCTGGTAAAATTCACCTCACATATACCAACAGATTCACCATCATTTTCCTCATGCTCAAGGAACTCATTTTCCATCATTGTTCAAAAAATACAAGGGAAGTAGTAATTGAAAAAAAAATCTTGAACTCGTCCCATTCCATGGATTCCATTTCATCTTGGGTCCTTGTATTCTCAATTAGATTCCACCACTGGTCTGCTTTACCTTCTAAATGTTAAACAACCAAAATAAATTTTTCTTTTTTGAAAAACGAAGTACGGAAAATATCATTTAAACGGTATTGATCCATTGTTCAGTAATAAGTGGATCAGAATACCCATTGAAAAAGGTGGACTATGCCTCATGAAGGACTCATTAGAATATTGTTCCCTTCTCTGACCAATTGGAAGTCCATAATGATTAATTTCTTGTGTAAGTATGGTGATAATATTTTCCACCCCATCTCCCATAACATTGGTGTGTTGTTGAGGACAATCATTTCATTGTCCATTACATTGATCAACATGGTTCCTCGCATTCCAGCCATTGTATTAATCCCAAAAAGAATAGTGTGATTAGAAGAAAACATGATAGAAAAAAAAAACATAATAAAGGGGGATTACCTTCAATATCTAACTTCTTAGGTTTAATTATAATATCATTACCTTAATTATAGGACTACAACCTATAATTATACTTAACCCTTGGGACATCCCTATACATACCTTAGAAATATATCTTGGGATCTCAATAAATTTTTCACTTCCTAGTTTCCAAAGGTTAACTAATACTTCTCTCTGTTACCAATTATAGAGACCCAAATCTTTGCGTACATAGACATTACATTACTTTTTTGTAATACTTAATACCTAACAAAAACAGAAGCCCAAAGACTGTATTAGTTTAGTGTCTTTGGAAACTCAGAAAAAAATCTTCTAATCATGGTTAATGATCTTAAACATCTCACACAATGATCTTCCCCTTGTGTTTTCTTACATAAAACCTTTCTCAATATCCTGGGGAAAAGAAAACATGAAAAGGGAGAAATCAAATTCTTAGTAAGGGTAAACATGGATAACATAAAACAACCCATAAACATTTGAACAAAGAAATTTGAACATAAATCTTCTAAATCAGGATTAATGACATAAATCTTGGTTGTACATTAGGCATAGATCATAAAAGAACATTAATCATGATAAAATAGCATGGGAATAAAACATGTAATTTTGGAAAACCATTAAGCACGTGATATGATTTCCATAGTAGCCAAGGCATTGCAGCCAAAACCATCATAGTGGACGGTGTCCATTACCAAACTAGGTTTAATTGTCATTCTAGCCTTGTATTACTTAACCGGATTTACTTTCCCTTCCACCCATGTTTATCTCATTAGATATAAATAATTACTCAATGCATTTTGGGAGATATAGGTCCCATCCATCTCATTAATAAATAATTCTTACATGTTCCACAAAATAAACATAAATCATTCATCATAACCCATCGAATAAAATGGGTTTCATAATCATCATCCCATCATAACATAATCCACAAAAAACAATGGATATCATTTCATTATAAACAAAATAAACCATGTAAATAATAGAGAAATTATACTTGAAACATAACCATGTTAATGAATGTAGTCCTATATGGAAAATAGTTTTGAATAAACACTTTGAATGAATTCTTGAGGAAAATATACTTTCTTCTTCGAAAACATTTTCTTTTATCAAGATTTCATGCAATTTTAATTGAAAATAATTTTGTTGAAAATAATAATGAAATCATGTACAGTAATTTTCATGGAAATGATGAGTTATGAAACTGTGAAAAACTGGCCATGCAGTATAAGTTAAAAAAACATTTTTCATACTTTTTTCTAGAAAAGTAAAAAGGTACCTCATATGGTAAACCAATGAATAATTTCTTCCATACTGCATAGTAAAATCCAAAAGGGGTAAACATTAATTTTATCATACATCGAAGAATAGTAAACTCTTTATAAAATTACTTTTATAAAACATGGACATTGATGAAAAATATAACACGAGTAAATTCTTACGTATAAGCAGTCTTAGATAAAAAAAATGATATTGCAAAATTATCCCTTACCTTAGTTAGAATTTCATTTTTATGGGTCTAAAAATCATATATAGTGGTTTTAAACATATTGTAATCTTGTAACAGAACCATAATAATATTTATAATATCATATATGATTCCCTATAACTTTATATTTCTTGTTCATTTGTCAATTCCTTGTTAAAGTAACATTTTGGGTAAAATCCGAATTCTTGTAGTTTAATAATATAAAATTAAGTTCAGAACATATATTTCAAAAACATTATGTAGGAAAAAAAATTAAAAATAATTACATGTTCATGGTATTAACAAGAAAAATATACATAACAATGATAATGAATGACAGCACAAATGACATATGTGGTTGATAAATGAATGGATAACTATTCATAAAATAATTTTCCCCTTTAATAATGTCAGTTTCCTACACCATCACTTCACCAACTTCATCCACCCTTGAAAGAATAATATTTTAAATATCATGAGGGAAAAATATGTTTACTTATTTCTATAGATGAGTTTTAATTTCAGAGGTCAAATCTTCCACTTCATCACCCATACCATTTAGACATCTTTGTTTTACGTGAGAAACTATACTCCACCGTTCATCCAAAACATCTTCTAAAAAATATACTATTTTCTATTGAGATGATATGATATATGGATCATGTATTTTATGGTCACCAATATCTATCAAGATAGACAAGTTCACAGTAGTAATTTGAAAAGAATCTCTTTTAACACCTCTGAAAATATTAACCCAACTACATTTTAGTAAAACAACTGAAAAATTACCGTGGTAGTTTAATATGATAATATCACTCCACTTTCCATAGTATCCTACTTAATAAAATTTAAATATACCAGTATTCATTGTTTTGAAACCCCCTTCTCGTAAGCATCAAATTTACTAGCTTGTTTTATAGGACCTCGAGCAAGAAACTTCAAATCCCTTAACAAATATTCTAGATTATTAGTATTCATGATCTAAAAAACGAAATATACATTGTTACATTTAAAAAATAGTTGTTTCAACATAATATCCATATTTTTTGCAATATTTATGAACTAACATGTCGTGAAACCATTCTACAAGCTCTTTATTAATATATTTTGTTATATATTTCTCATTTATTGTTCAGCCTCTCATTCGTCTTTTGGTTTGTATTCACATCTCATCAATAAAATGATCTGTAATTTGAATATCAAAAGTTCATATTTATGTGCCTATAATAATTCGATTTCCATAGTGTAACATTTAAGGTCATCCAAACTAATCAACCAATATCAAGAAATATTTTTGATTTCACATGTATTTGAGATTCAGTCGATGTGTCGCCAACATGTCAAACTTGATTAAATCGTGTCTCAATTTCATTAAAGTATCTATAACAAAAGGTAAGAAACTCCTCTGCCAAATAGAAATAAAAAATAAAGCCTTTCGGTTGAGATTTATTTCTCAAGTATTATTTTAAGTTCCCAATATATATTTGAAACAAAATAAAAAAAAACATAAATATGTATTTAATAAAGTTCCATGAATTTTTTACTTTACTAAAAAAAACATATAAATAATGTACCTATCAATTGGATACATCCATTGATATTTTATGGGGCCTCATAATTTAACATGCTCAATCAAATGCACAGTTAAATGTATCGGGACAGTAAACATGATGAAGGAAAGATCATCTCCATTGCACAAAGTATCAATACAAATCTCTCCTAAAGGATGACAAACTCAAACTGATGTATAGATATCTGACATAGTTTTCAAAAAATGTGAAAAATTGGATTACTACAGTAATAACATTTTTAGGAAATAATGTACACAATGACAACGGTAGTAAATGTTGTAACAAAATATATAAATCATGAATTTTCAATCCATGTATCATATGATTCTTTATGTAGAAAATCCTTGATATGTTATAAAACTCTTTATAAGATACCTTGAAAAGTTTTAAAATACAATGGAATGTACCTATATCCTTATTTTTCATTGAAAAAATTACTTGAACATACTTTTAATTTTCATATGGCCAAAGATCATGCTTTATGTTCATTGTTTGTATTTATTTCCAAGAATTGAGATGATCCTTCAACATTCAATGATCATTAAGAAATGGGAATATTGAATTGTCCCAAACATTACTCTCAGTATGCTTCACACCAAGATCATTCGATAATAAATAAATTTCCCAATACGAATGTTTGAATAATATGATTTTTTTTCTTCCATTGTTGTGTTCTGATTTAACTTGATGTTGCACATAGAACTCATTTCCCACTATCATTCATATGATGAAATTTCCCAATTTTTTCCCACAATTCCATGTATTGACAATATTTTAAAATTAGTAAACAACATTGGAGGTGGTTAACAATCAATGAAACCATTGAATTTTGACTTGTTTGACCAAAATCAATTAAATGGATCAAGAAATCTTTGATGGCATAAGGAGAACAATTTTCTACTGTGAGGTAGACATTTGGGATCAAAATAAAAGTTCCAAATTGTAAAATCCAACCCCATATAAGTTTTTCAATCAGTTAAATTCCCATGTCCAGGGAAGTCGCTAATGGTCCATTGTAGATCGGCTTGCATTTTTAACATTATTTTAGATCAAGCATCATATTTCTCAACATCATTCCTCCATAACTCCTATAATTTTTCAATTAAAGGATAAATGTAAACAACAATGTCATTTCAAGGAATTGTTTTTTAGGAATAATCACTGAAATTATAAATTATTTTTGTTTCCAACACATCCACAGAGGTAGATTGTAATTGATCAAGAAACTGACCAAATGCTATAACTATTAGGTCCACTAGGCTAGATACCCTGAGAGGGGAGGTGAATCATGATATTACAGATTCAAACAACTTCCCCTTTTCATCTTGTTTTTCTGTTAGAAAAAAACCACTTCTCACTCCTTCCTGATGCAGAGGGTGAATAATCATTAAACCATACAGAGGACATAGTGATTTTTACTTGGTTCACCCTCACTCGGATTCATCCAAGGAGCATACACCGATAGTGTGCCGATGTACCAATTCCATTATAAGTGCACTACTATTTACAAGTTCTAAGTGGACTCACTATCCATCCTGGTTTAAATCCAATCACAATTTGAGAACTCATTGCTCTCTCAACTGAAGAGAGCTCACTGCTTCTTCATAAGATCCACTCCAAGTTTATGGACCTGTATGTCTCCTCATTACCACTAATGATTGAATCCTCCACTATTTGTAGATTCTCTATTGATGTCCATATTTCATCCCCTGATAAATAATCCTTTTCCACTGAACACTGAGCAACAACCTTTGGGAAGTACCTTCGCAAAGCACCCAACATCGTGAAGCTCCTAATTTCGCAATGCTCAAACAAGCCTTCTCAAAGTCCATACACTTTCGTGACGATCAAGCCTTCACAAATATTATGTTGTCGTGGAGCTCAAGTCATCATAGAGCTACTTCCCTCACAAATAACACTAACCAAACATGGATCACACGACATTCGTGGGGCTAGAATAGCCACCGCGAAGCTCTTCTTTCATGAAGCACACTGTCTTTGTGAACCACCTTCATGAGCCGAGAGCAAGATATTTTCTTCGAAAACTCTCTCTTTATCTCGAGGGGGTCGAGGCCTATTTATAGATGATTCCACCAACCCTCTAACCTTCCACGCAATGTCAGTGCCACATCATCACAAATCATGAAGCTTTGAAATTTCAGCCGAAATTCTCTAAATATCGTGAAGCACCACAGAAATTTTCCGATCTCAGATCTCGTCATAATCATGAAGTGTTCCATCAATTACTTCATGCCTCCACTGGAAGCTCCCTCGCATTACCCTTCAACATGTCCATTCACGAAGCTTGTCATAATCATTATGAATCACCTTCAACATTCTTCTCGTCTTTGCAAGATCCAAACCATGAGACCTATCTTCACGAAACTCATGCCTTTTCCATATTTAAATTAGATCTTCAAGGAAATATAATTTTGGAAATTATCACCAAAATCCAAACTTTTGATCCCAAAAATTTGGGAAACATTGGAAAATTGTTCCACCTTCTATCAGTTCTTTTTTTACTTCCAGCAGATCATTCATTTCTTTTTCATGGTTCTTTTTCAACATTGATTGTCAACCACATCTCCAGATATTCACAATTCACCATGGAAACATTCTTTGTCAACAAACACAATAATCCCAAAAATGCTGAAATGTTTTCTTGAGGGATTCTTCCCCAATAATCTCCCCCTTGGGGTTTGTCGACAACTCTTCTTAGAATTATCTTCTGCACTTTGATACCTTATTGAGTCTCCTTCCATCATCTCACATCCTTCGCCTCTTGTGATTATGATAGCGACCAACGAGTCAATCACCACATACTCTAATCCCATATGAGCAATTCTCATTGTGAGAAACATGAGTAAATGAAAAGATCCTAAATGATTCACTTCATTTCGGACACCAACTGTTGCCACCCAAATGATACCAATTTCCAAACTGATACTAATTGTTAATAGTTTCAAACCATCTCACACCTTTCCAACACCACTCCTCTACTTTTATCATGATCCTCAGCTATTGTGATATATATTATTTGATCGATCACTTCTAGAATTATGAGATTTTATGCTCTCCCTCCGTCTCATTACTCCCCCTATCTCGATGCTCCACATGTCAGCTTCTCCCTATATCATACATGATTTATCAAATAGCCACACTATCCCCCCATGAACAGTCATTGTTGTCTACCCCATTATCAACGAACCCAAAGGGAACTCCTTTGCGGTATGTAACAGGGTAAAACACATATTAGTGCATTAGGGAAAACACATCATACCTCGGGGAGTGGGGGTACCACATCCACACATTTTCAGGTTCAGGGATCTGAATGGACTCCCATATCTAGTGGATGCCTCTCAGAAGATTCCTTGGGTAAGGCCTTCATCATAATGTCTGAAACCTATAGTTCTATAGTCACAAACTCCAACTTCACGATTCCCCACTCACCATTCTCTTTGATAAAATGACACTTTATCTCAATGTGATTAATCCTTGAGTGATAGACTGAATTTTTGGTGAGATTGATAGCACTTGAGTTATCTCACTGTATTTCGATCGAAGACATCACTTCAACTTCCATATCATCAAGGTACTGCTTCATCCACAATAATGGTGTGCATGCTTGAATGGCCTCAATATACTCAGCTTCATCGGTGTATAATGAATTTCAATCTTGCTTCTTATTTATCCAAGCAATAAATAGTCCACCAAGATAGAATGCACCTCTTGACATTGATTTCCAATCATCCACTAAACTGTCTTGATCTGCATCAATATATTCCAATAACCCTATCTGAGATTTTCCATTATGCATCAAGCTGAAGTCCACCATGCCCTTGATATATCAAATTTTTGTTTTTACTGCAAGCATGTGGCTTTCCTTGGGATTTCTTTGATATCATACTACTTGGCAGGTGGAGAAAACAATATCAGGTCTCATCCCTATCAGGTACAGTAAACTCCCAATAATCTGCCGGTATTCTATGATATTAACTACCTTTCCATTATCATCTTTCGATAATTTCATCTGGGTAGAAACCAGAGTCTTCATCTATTTAAAAATTTCCATTCAAAATCTTTTCAAAACCTCCTTGTCATATTAGGATTGAGAAATTAATGTTCCATTCCTTCCTTGTGTCACCTGTAATCCAAGGAAAAATGTTAGCTCTCCAATCATTGACATTTCAAACACACTTTTCATTAATTCAGAAAACTATCTGCAATCAACTTCATATAATCCACCAAATATTATGTCGTTGACATAAAACCGGACCATCATCCTTTGATTAATGTTGTTGTTGAAATATATATTGTAACCAACTCCCCCCAGGAAGAAAACCAAGCTTCTTCAAGTACTGATAAAGCCTTGAGTACCATGATCTTGGTGCTTGTTTCATCCCATACAATGTCTTCTTCAGTCAGAAAACCTTGTTCTCATCCTCATGAATAAGAAAGCCATCTCGTTTCTCGATATAAACATATTCCTCGAGAACCCCATTAAAAAATGTAGGTTTGACATCCATATGAAAACATTGAACTTCTGTTGCATTGCAATGGCTAGAAATATTCTGATAGTCTCTAGTATTTCCACTGGTTATAATGTATCATCAACATCTATTCCTTCTATCTGGGATTATCCTTTGCACCCAATCATGCTTTGTTCTGAATGACTGGGCCATCTTAATTCATCTTGTTGTGATAAACCCATTTAGTCCTAATGATATTTTATCTGCAATCCTCGAAACAATCTCCCATATTTGATTATTGTCAATCTGATCAAGATCTTCATTCATTTACTGAACACAGTTTTCATCTTCAGCTACATTAGCAATGCATTTTGGCTCAACCTGAGATAGGAAAGATGTCTACTACAGTGATGTAATTCTTATTTTCTAAACTGGACATGAATGATCAATGATATTTTGCCTATCAATTTCAGCTCGACTCCTTGGTTTTTATGCAGATACGAATTTTACATCCTCATGCTCATCATCAGTATCTTCTTCTAAATCAACATCATCAACTTCTTCTCCCCCAGTTTTTCATTCTTCCTCATTACTCTCAATAAGAAATTGTTCATTGCACTATAGAATGATCTCCTTATTCTCCACTACAGTAAAATCATTTCTCTCAACTACTTTTCAGAGCCTTTTGTAAATTATTTATATGCCTTTCATATCCCTGAACAACCATGTAATATCACTTCATCTCCTAATGACTCATATTTCCTATGTTTTTCCTTACTGAAGATAAAACACTTACTTCCGAATATTTGAAAGTATTTCACTGTTGGATTCATTCCATACCACGTCTTGTACAGAGTCTTTCTTTCCTTCAGACACAAAAATGCCTTGTTAGAAATGTAGACTGATGTCAATACTGCTTCCTTCCCAAATTTCTCAGGTAGGACTTTTTCATTGAGAATAATTTTGGCCATATTGTTGATGATCCTATTTCTCATTTCAACCACTCCATTCTATTTGGGAGTTCTTATTGTGGAAACTTGATGCCTTATCCCATGTTTCATGAGATATCCTTCCACCATATTGTGTATGAATTTTTTATCATTGTCAGTACGAAGCTTCAAAATTTTCTATCCAACCATCCTTTAACACTCCCTTCGGTTCTGTTTTAAGTAGATAAACACATCTGACTTATATGCAATAAAAAATATCCATTCCATTCATCTATATTCATCAATGAAAAGAACATATTACCTCTTTCCGTCAATTTCTCTTAGTGTGGTAGGACCAAAAACATTAGCATGCACCAATTCGAGCACTCTTGTTAAATTATTTTCCTTTACATTACATGTATTTCTGATGAGAATCCCTTGTTGGCATGCATCACACATGTGAGTACTATCACAGGCTAGCTTAGGGAGGTCTCTTAGTGCATCACACATTACCAGATCTTCTAGGGATGGTTGGCATAGATGATCAAGTTGTTTATTCCACATCTTGTTTTCTTCCTCTCTAGACAGAATGCACATATCATTATCTCCACTAACCAGGTAAAGATTTCCCTTTGTTATTTTTCCTTATAGAACCACTTCCTCATCTCTTCCATTTACGAAACACATCTTTTTGGTAAACCATATAAAATTTCATGATCCACATAATTGACTGGAATTGACAAAATTGTTACTGAGGCCTTCTACTATAAATACATCATCTTGTCTCATCTTTTTGTCCCCAAACATGGAATTTCATGAGCCAATAATCGTTAGGCCTTATCGTTTCCCAACATGAGAACTTCTTCTTTTCCATATTTTATTCCTGTAACAAGATCCATATTACCTGTCCTTTGAGATGTGAAACCACTATCAAGGATCCACACAATAGAGCGATCTGAATCTTTAAGGTCAATTTTTTCCACCACTGCATTCTCATCCTTTTTCTTCTTGGCCCATATTTTTTCCTTCACACTTTACATGAATTAAGACTTCTGGTCTTTCTCATTGTATGATGGACCATATTCATCTTGCAAGGATACAAATATATTTTTCATTTTAAACTCACCTATTCGTTCATTTATCTGATTCTTGTGAACATTTTGATTCTTCTTTAGCACATTCCTATGTATGGTCAAAGTACAGTAACTATCCATGTGTCCAGATCCTCCACACCAAAAATAGTGTCCTTAAATACATGTTCCAGAGAATAGTTCTTGGTTTGGAAACCACATCTATTCATGTGCCCATCGATATCTCTTGACTATGGAAGACACATACTGTAAATAACCCATCTTTCCTCAACAATAACTCCTAATATAAGGTGCATTCCTTCCTGTCACTTCTAAACTTCTATTTTCCCCTTGGGATCTCTGAATATTATGATTATTCTTTGTGAACAAATAAACCTTCAATCTCGGAATGGGTGCTTGCGGTCTGACTTCAATTTTCATAGCTTTTTGTTTCTGATCAAGCACTGAATCAACTATAATGTCTGAGCTCAATTGCTACTTCTTTCCTATTGAACTGCTATGCTCCTCTTTCATATTTTCAGTCTTCATAATGACCTACTTTTCTAAGAATGATTTGGGAGTAAATTTTTTTTCATGGTCTTTAACTTTTCTCCATAGACTGAAAAATTCCACTTCAAACTCTTTGATACGCTTGACATGACCTTTCACTGTGATATTCAAGTCATCGATATCTTTTTTTGTTATAGAATCCTAATATTGTACTCACTAACTGATTCAAAATTATCTATTACTGATGGTTTGAGTTACTCAATTTCTTATATTGAATCAGAATTCTCTTCTTCTTGTTGTTTCATGTAGAGTTTAGCATCAGGGACCACTTTGTTGGCTTTCTTCATTTTTTCTCTCCAATCATCTATCTCTTCAAGAGCAGCTTCTAATTTAGCTTCCATGTCAACTCTTGCCTCAACTCCCTTTTCTTCTTCTTCAGCTTCAATCTCATCCTTCTAAGAACTACCGACAACTACAAGCATAGAATTTTCTCCATGATCTCTACAGTTCTCTAGCCCTTTAACCGCTTCAACCTCAGAATCATTTAATCTGTGAAATTCTTTTGAAAGAAGGTTCTTCTTCTTAACAAAATTTCTCATGAACTGTTTCCTTCCTTTCCCAAACGTCGAAGACTTTTTTCGAGAGAATTTTGATTTCATCAAAATCATCATTCACTTGGAAATTTTTGGGGCACCTTGATGCAAGATTTCCAACCTTTCCACATCAAAAACAAGCTAGTGTAAGTTTCCCTTTAAACATTCTTTTCCTCTTTGGAGATTTGAGGAGAGGAATGATATCACCTCATATGTCTCTTCTTCTTCCTGAGAATATTCATGGCGATCTTCTTCATCGATTTTAATACCTCCTCATTGGATTCCCCCTTTTCCACAGCATCGTTATCATCATTTCTCATTTCATATGAAACAAGGGTGTTGTGCATCCAATGTCAGCTATTTTGGGTCTTTATCTTCCAATACTAAAACATTCGGATTGAACAAAGGTTGAAGTTTCCTCATGAAGCTCTTCAAAATATTTATGTCTTCAATAACATCTCCAAGACCTCTCATATCCTCGAATACAACATTTACCCTTTCAAAGAATGAATCAATAGATTCATCCAGGTTTAATCTCAGATCTTTAAATTTGTCCCACATATCTTGCAGCTTCGCTTCTCTGAAATTTTTGTCTCATTTATATATATTTAATATCTTTTCCCATATGTCATGTGAGTTTTTTCATGACATCACCTTTGTATATATAGCATTGGACAGAGTTCCCCCTAAAGTATCGATTTTATTTTCTTCAGCATCCCATTCTCTTCACTCAGCTTCTGATAATGCACCAATATTTATATCAGTTGAGATACTATGCATTTATTCTATAAACACATCCATTACCAAGGATCGGAAATAGTGTTGCAACTGATTCTTGCATATTTGAAAATTGATCCCATCAAATATCGAAATCCCTTTATGATTGATGACCTATATTTGAGAAGGAAAATGATATCAACCTTTCCCTCAAATAACAATTGTTAGGTCCACTTGGATAGATTCCTTTATAGGGGTGAATTAGTGTATGAAAGACTAAAACAACTGATCCTTTTGATCTTGTTTTTCTATTAAACGAAACCCTCTTCTCTCTCCATCCCTATGTGGAGGATGAATAAACCTTAAAGAATACCGTTGATACAGTTATTTTTACTTTGTTCACCATCACTGGGCTACATCCAAGGAGCTTACACCGGCTCTATGCCACTGTACCAATTCCACTATAATCACACTACTGTTTACAAGTTTGTAGTGGACTCATAGTCCCTCCTGTTTTACAGACACTCACAATTTTAGAACTCACTGATATCTCAAATGAAGTGAGCTCACTGCTTCTTCAAAAGATCCACTAATAGTTTATGGACCTATAGGTCTCTTAATTACCACTAATGAATGTATCCTTCACTATCTTTAGATACTCTATTAATGTCTAAATTTCATCCACTTATGAATACCCCATTTCCCTTGAACACTAAGAAACAAAATTTGGGAAGTACATTCGCAAAGCGCCCAACATCACGATGATCCCAATTTTGAAAATCTCTAAAAAGCCTTCGCGATGTCCCTACCTTTTCACGAAGCTCAAGCCTTCACAAATAATAGGTCGTCATAGATCTCAAGTCATCTCAGATTGACTTCCCCCATGAAGCTCATAGAGACAATGTGGAGCACACAACTTTCGTAGGGCTAGAATAGCCGCTGCGTAGCTCTTCTTTCGTGAAGCACGCTGTCTTCGCGAACCACCTTCACGAGCCAAGAGAAAAATATTTTCTTCGAAAACTATCTCTTTATATCGATGGGGCTGAGGCCAATTTTTTGGTGATTTCACTGACCCTCGAACCTTTTGCATGAAGTCAGCACAATATCATCACAAATAGCGAAGCTTTTAAATTTTCACCAAAATTCTCTCAATATCATGAAGCACCACTGTATTTTTCTAATCATGGAGCTCGTCATAATCGTGGAGAGTTCCATCAATTACTTCCATCTCCGTGAAGCTCCCTCACATTTCCCATCAACATCTCCATTCGCAAATCACGTCATAATTGCAAAGAATAAAAGTCAACATTATTTTTTCCATCGTGAAAAGCAAACCATGAGGTCTGTCTTCACGAAAATCATGTTTTTTCCATATTTAAATTTGATCTTCAAGGAAATCCAATTTCTATGATTCTCATAAAAATCCAAATTTTAGACACCAAAAATTTTCCAAACAATGGGAAACAGCTCCACCTTGTATCTATTCTTTTTATACCACCATCAGATCGTCCATTCCTTTATCATGGTTATTTTTCATATTTTCTTGTCAACCACATCTCTAGAGCATGATAATTCACCATGGAAACCTTCTTTGTCAACAAACACTGTCTACCCAAAAATGTAGCAATGTTACCTTGATGGATTTTTTCCCAACAATAACTCTTACTCAATGTCCCAAATAGGTTAAATCCATCAGCATCTAATCCCAATTGAACTTTCCAATGATAAAACAAGAAACCTGAATTTAATGAATCAAATGTCTTCCATGATTTTGAATCTCATGGAAGTCGTATTAACCCATCAATGTTATTATCTATAAAATTCCACTTCATGTGTTTAGCATTTTTCAATAAAATAAATAATCTTTACAATCGAGGATTTAAATGAATGTAATGTAAAACCATTGAAAGTATTCTTATTTTTATCTTCTACATGGTAATATGTTTGTTTAGACTTCCAACATCACCCATTGACTACCATCAAGAAGAAGAACACATTTTTCAATATAGTCTAATTGAATACTCTTGATACTAAATCATAAAATCATTGGGACATGTAGATATTTTTTTTAATTTAGACATTGCTTGTTAAGAACTTTTTTCGTATCATAAAAATACTTGGGGATATTTGATTTAGGAAATGAATCACAGAAAAATTCCAATATCGTGGACATCAAATTATTTTTAATTCCTCATAGGCATTTGATAAAGTACAGCTTTAGCCAAAAATAATGTTTTGAATATTTCCAACATCCCCCATACATATCTTCATTTCCATCATCAAAAAAACCCTGAAACACATTTTTCATAGTGAATTTTTATCTTAAATTAGTTACCATAAAATCAAGAATAGGATCCGATGATATGTTACAATTATGATCAAGATGGTAAAGAGTCTAAAAAACATCACATGACACATTTCAATTTGTATCACCCTAAACTGGTAGTTCTGATATGTTTTTATGCTTATGTGGGTGTATTTCAAGGCCTAATGCATCATATATAAGGTTTTTTATTTATTTTCAATTGTCGATGAAGTTGGGAGCTCATTCTGCAGATTCACATCATCGCTCAACATTTTTGTAATGTTTGTTTCTCCCTTCCAAGCCCAACGTAAATATTGATTAGGTAATTACTTCAATATAAAGTGTTCATATACTTAATCTATGTTCAATAATCTCTTAAATTTACATTAATGGCATTTAAATCTTATTCTCCCATCAATGGATCTATTGGGAATTGAAAAATCTAAAAACTTCTCCAGAACCTTAGCATAATAAATTGTGTTCCTCGGTAATGTGATATAGCTTTTATCCATATATATCACAATGTACCTATAGATTATTAAAATAATTAAAACACATAACTGTTACTAAATAGGAATAGAGTTTAATATATACAGTTTAAAAACAATATGAATATATTGAATAGGGATTTACTATATAAATAAATAAATAAATTTCATATATAAGGCAGTGTATTGAAACCATAATTTCCAAATTTCATGATGGATGTAAATCTATATAGGATAGTCTTATGATCTTTAGTGGAAATATAATTCATGTGTCTCTATCACATACTGATTGTGTTCTGTTTTAAGAGGATTCCATGTTCATTTATTTAAAAAAGGAAAATGTGTAACATCATGTCTATTAAATAATTTTTGACAATATGGGACATCATGACCATTAATTATGAATAACATAGTGTATTTTCATTAATAGAGAATCCAAATAATTAATATAAAGTACCATTTCAATTAATTATAGTTAGAAATAATGAACATCATGTATGTATATTCAAATTGAATGTTAATGAATGTCATATCGTTAAATTTATAATAAAAATAATTAATTTCATGTATAATAGAGATGTTATTAAAGATGTAATCACATCCCTTCCAATGTAATATCAAGGAAACAAAAATAACACACAATCCATTAATCATTTAAATTAATTATTTAAGTTATATAGTTGCTAAATAATATGAGCAGACATTGTGTATAATCTATTCCACTATATCATTTTATTAACTCACTTTATCAATGTTAACTAGATAAATCAAATCCTAAAATGACATAGTGGTTTTTAGGTCTCAAAGGGAACATAAGTCATTATGGAATGTAGTGAAACTGACCTATGTGGTGGCTTGGTTTAGCTAATCAACCTACAAAAAAAATATGAAGGTCTCCAATCGTGTCTAGAATTGAATTTAAACAATTAATTTTGGGGTTTATCTATTTTAGGATAAATTTAGGGAAATTATGTAATATGGCACAACAAAAACCTAATATGAAACCCTAATTTTTTTAATTAAATGTATGACACCACTAACCGTATACTGGTAGATGAATCCGTTATAATACATTTATTCACCATTGAAAGGGAATTTTCAAAATTTAATAGTGGGATAATGATCATAGGATATGAACATTGACTGAGGGTATATAATCTTAAATGTGAGTAAATTTCCACATTATTTTAAATTAAAATGAATAGGATATAATATGATATACCACTAATCATATCTATACATAAATAAAAATGAAATTTTAGTTCATGAATTTAATTTCATACTTAACTTAAACAATTAAATTTTACGATGATAAATCTTATATAATGACAATGAACTCTAAAATATTTTGAGAATAAATGAATTTTTATGTTCATTACTACATGTTTTCACCAATAATGACCTATTTGAGTACTAGTATGTGTGAATAATTTTTTTATAAATATAATTTCAAAAACCCTGGTGAAACGTAACCATGAGCATATAACTCCTACACATGACTGATAACTCATAACCCTTTGTATTTATTACATGTATTATATAAACAATATATGAAAAACATAGATATACAATTATCAAAAAATCACTGTGTGAAAGAGAAAAGTTTTTACACCATACGAAGTTCAAACAAACAATGTAAGAATTAAAAAATCATTATAATTTAGAAAAATTATTTTAATTTAAATAGAATGTTTCTAAATTTAATTATAATTTAAACAAAACTAATCATTAATGATATAAATTATGGGAATCTTATATAAAAAACAAAAAAATCATGAAATGGAAAATATATTATTTTATCTGGGTTAATACTATGAATGAACTGAAAGATGAACTATTATCAGTATTTTTTTTTATTCTTTAATCAAGATAATCGACCAACTATAATTTCAATTCATTGTCAAGAAAATAAAAAACATGTTATTGAATTATACAAATTTTATGAATATGTATCTAACCATTTTACAATAATTTTTAATATTCTCATCCATTCCTTTATGAATACCTATCAATTACTATTTTTTATCATTACCCTTAATATTCATTCTCTTATAAAATACTCAATTAAAAAATTCATAAAAAAATTAAACTAATTCTTAAGAGTAAGGAAAAAACATAATGATAATTAATCCATATTATGATCATGATAATAATTTATAAGAATTCATTTAAAGTAAATAAAAAAGGTTATTGCATCATACCTTGTAGAAGGAGGATTGGCAAGGGGCTGTGAGTCGAGGGGCGGTAAGGTTCAGCAAGGAATAGTGAGGTGAGGGGTGGAAATTGGTGGCGATAGCCAACAACGATACTAAAACAGTGTCGATTGACATAGATTGGTGATGCGGGGGAGTAGGGATTTGAGGAGATTTTCTACTATATAAATTTGTAATTATTTACTAGAGGTTTATAATAAATGGCCACATAATTTTTTTTAAAATAATATTAGGAGTGGTTTAGTAAAATTCCGCTAAATATTCAGTTTGTTGTAGTGTTTAAATGTGATATCATTAAACTAATTCTTTTATGTTCATTTTATTTTGATAAGTCAAGTGTGGGATAAACAACAACTAATATATTGAATAATTAAAATGTAATATTGTAAATTGTGAAACCAAAGCATCCTTGACCTCAAGGGTTAATCCATCTTATAATAGAAACTCACATAGTAGAGAAATAAAAGAAAAATGAGTGTAATACAAGGGGTACCTCCAAATTAATTTGAGTATGAATAGTTCTGACCATGTCCAAGGATCTCATCCAATGTGAAATATAATAAGCATAACAGGCCACAGTGGGGAACATTAAGGGAGCCCTGTGGTTGATGAAATCATTGTAGTTCCAAGGAATGTATACATGGAATCCTAATATCTAGAAAATAGTGAAGGTATCCTATAGAATCATTCCATTAATCTGTAAATACAAAAGGACCATGTTCCTAGGTGTAAATCTCTCATAGAAACTAGAACCTTGATTTGGGATGGTTTCCTCTGTTTTTTTAGGGAATTCCCTATAGAATAAAAATCTTCTTCACATATGAACACTCATAAAAACCTAAAAAAGTCCATATAAAATGGGAACCGTATACATAATTAGTTATTTAATATAGGCATAGTAATAATCAATCCATTTGATAATTTAATGGGTTTATTCTATTTCCATTCATACTAGGTGATGAAGATAAATAGGACATGCAACTAATTAACAATCCAGTTCATTAAAATTTAATGGTTCATTCCATTAAGTACAAGAAACCAGTTAATATTTAGAATCCATTTTCAATTATTAGGAACATTCAATTACAATTCATAAGAATTACAAGGCAGGCTATATACATGCCACCATATGAAATTCAATTATAATTATCTATGTTATGTTAAATAAATAGTATAATTTCCATTTGAAATTTTAAGTTAAATAATAATGTTGGGAAATTACTTTAAAATGGTCAATTGGTAACTTTGTATTTTCTAGAAATTAAAAATTCACTTGTTTTATTAAAACACATAACTTTACTAATGAAAATTCTACCTTACGTGAATGGTGGTGCAGATAGTAATTATAATCCACTAAATAAATAATAGAGGGCACAACCTATATGTCTTGAATGGCGTTGTGGTCAAATCCCCCAATGGAATGTCGATCAAATATAGGATGTACTATAGAACACAATAAAATTGATTTTAAACGTGGAATATATATTCAATAGGAAGTTACCACTGATATTGGTGCTCAAAAAATGATTACCTTTAATAAAATGGGGACACTGGAGGGATAAGACATAGACCACCTACATTGTGCCAGTACCAATCTCCTAATGTAGTATCAACCTATAGTTCGTCCTAGATAAGTAGAAAATGGGTGAATTGATCAGTTCCCTAAAAATTGATAATGTGATATAGCATCAATATAGTTTCTTTAAGAAGAAGAAAAATGAAGATCCAATGTTATGGATTGTATATCATACATGTACAAATCCAATGAGACTGGTGGATCTTGAATAAAAATCAAGGCGGTAACATAATCTATACACCTGTGACCATTCCTTAAAAATGTCAGTAAAAGGAGGTGTAGAAGGCCTCTTATCGGCTTGAAAGAATAATATAGTAGTATGAATAAGATTAATATATTTTAAGTGAATTTTTCATTTTACCTAAAAAATTAGTGCCCTGCGATTAGCTAACCCATGTGCCAACTATACACATCTCACCACCTCAAGATGGGACCCACATAATTAGTCCACATTTTTTAAGAAACAATGAACCAATTTTTCTATATGGTTCTACTATAATCATAAAACCACCCACACAAGAGTTCCACCCATGAATCATGTTTGGAATGATAGTGTTCCCTGATTGGACCTCTTAAACTCCCCCACACTATTATTAGAAATGGTGTATGTTGGAATATGTGCTTCCTACTGATAGTGAAGCCCAATTATTTCATCCACTAGTATGGGTATCAAGCTCTTAAAAATTCCTATACAGAATGAAAACATTGTTAAACTCATAAGTAATCCATATCATGTCCAATAAAAACAATTATAACAAAATTTAAATGATTCATACCTAATGAAAAAACATTATTTTTATAGCACACCATAAGGTGATGAAATATGGAATATTATTCACATATCATGATTTACCTATAGGTTATTATTTAATTATTCAATCTAAATGGGGTATATTAAATATGGTTTCATTCAAATATGTGTAGTAGAAGGTTTGAGTTCTATTGACAACTCAACTAGACAATTTGAAGGAAACCTATAAAACTATTCTATAAAGACTTCAAAAAACTATTGTATTATAGTAATATTCTCAATGATGAGTTCCTCGTTGACAATATTAGATAAATAAACTTCTAATATAGTAATTAAGTCCCACAAGATAGAAGTATGTTCTTATTGATGTTTTAATTCCTTCTTTCTCTAATAAAATATATTTGGTTCAATAAAGACGTCCATTCATTGACAATTGATATAGCCTCTATATAATGAAATTAAATTTATTCCAAGAGTCACATAATATTATAAAGAATGGTGAATCATATGATTTAGAGGTTGAAAATTCTCATAATATCAATAGGGGTAACAATAAACATGAGATGCATCCATCATACCGTTATGGTTTTTCAATGTAATCTCAAAAACATTTTTTGGTGATAATTTTATAGCCTTTAAAATTAATTAGACCTAAAATAATTATTAGATCCACAATCATATAATTAATTTTCTATTTTAATTTTGATTATGTTGAACCATTAACTATTTCATTCTAATATCCCACTTCTGATGTTTGGATATCTTAATAATTCCTTTTGTAATGGGATTAAGAGGATGTTAAATTCGATCATGATCAAAAACATTATAATTTTACACCAGTTTGAAAATTGTAATATTAATTTTTTTTGAATCATTTGGGCATGGTTTGTATATTAGTTCTAACATTATTTTTCTCAATTATAATAACTATTTTCATTATCACCTCTTAACATTCACCTACATTATGACACAATGATCCACATTTAAGGAACCTCATGATTCATTTCATGTAATTCTATTGATGTTTCATACCAAATTACTCATGTAGATGGATGTAATATCTATTATCATGAGATTTATTCAATATTTTATCAGGCTATATCATCCTTTCCTTACCAAAACCATTGGAATTATGGGAATCTTTTATTTTTAGTTCTTCATTGATTATACAAAGAATGATTTCATCATATCTACAATAGTATCTTTTAGGTACTTCTATATTGAAATATATTTTTTTAGAAACATGAATCAACAAAATTTGGTTTTATGAATGATAAGTAAACTAGAATTATACCTTTCATGTCATTTAAAATTTTCCTCATAAGTAAAAATGGATTTTTCATCCTTCTTTTTAAGCTCATGGAAACCCTTCTCCATATTTTTATATTTAATATGAGGGAGGTAATTACTGAAAAATATCCTGTTAAACTCATCCTAATCTATATAGTCAATTTATTCCTCTTTCATAATTTTCTAATCACAATTAATTCATTGATCTTATTCACCATACAAAAGATAAATGTTACGAAAAAATTTCCCTGTTCAATCACAAGAAAATTGGAAATAATTTCCCAATTGTGTTGATCCATCATTCAACCACTAGTGGATTATGAGACCCATAAAGTGAGTTGGTTATTTCCTCTTTAATGATACAATAGTATGATATTCTATACTTTTATTATATGGAACCCCATCATGGTTCATAGATTGAGAAAATTGTGCATGAATATAAATAAAGCTCTACATTTCTACTCATATATCATTTGGTACCTTAAGTGGACAGTCATTTAATTTCCCATCACACTCATGTTTAACAATATGTATTATAGTTATATCCATTTAATATAACCTAAAAACATGTAATAATAAAGATATACAAAAAAGTGATTCTATTATATGCTCATGAAATATCATTGATAGGTTGTCTAAATCATGACTCCATCTTCTCAAGGTGTGGAACCAAAAGATAAACCTAGGATATACTTGGTTCTTAACAAAACATTTTGATTTTATCCTATTCTTAAACTTATCCCAAGGGTTTTCAAAAATACTTTCTAACCGTAAAGTCCAATGATTAACTAAGTCCCATTCTTATACTAACTATTACGGGTAATACATTTCATACATAAATATTACAACATTTTAGATGATTATTCAATATATAACATTAAGATATATTACAAAATCAGAAATGATTAATGCTTTTGGAAAATAGATATATAAACATTCTATTTTTGAACATAATTTATTATCTATCATAATTATATTATTCGTCTTTACCCTTTTAGACATACCCTATATAAAACTATTCTTCATAACCTGGGGAAATGAAACATAATAAATGGTGATTTGGATGCTCAATAATGAAATACATCGGATATAATAATCTATGATCATATAAAATCCTAATAAAAGTACTTCTGTTTGAGATCCTTCCCATAACATAAAAATTTAATAATGTATTTATCATGGATTATAAACAAGTATTATAAAATAAAACATTGACCTTTTAAATGGAATTAATCAAAAGAGTGATTAATAATTATAAATCAATCATCAACCATTGGTTCAGATCATAAGAATAACAATATTTCACAAAAGTATGGCACCATCATATGTATAGAAGCCATTCCAAATGTTAATATTAACTATAATGACAATAAAATCATAATGTATCATGAATCTACACATGTTCCCCATATAATATTGCATCAAGAATAATCACTTGTTTCTTTTAGTTAAAATGATATCATATCCAGTTTACCATAGTGAATGAATCATATAAAATTATTTAACATAATTACCACATGAAATATAAATCAATAAAAAATTAAATAGTGAAAAGATAATTCTATTCCATCTCATCACATTATTTAAATCCTAAATATGTATACCAAAGTATTTTAAAACATTCATCATAACATAACCTATGGAAAAGAAACATATTTTATAAACATTTATTCATTTTATCATAGCATATACCTTGGAAAATAAATTTGTTTCATAAGAATATCATCACCATAATAATCTTCCATATAGAGAAAGAATTATGATTATATAATTAGATCATATCCCCATTAAATAATAAGTAACATCAAAGAATTTCATCACAGTTGAAAATGCCTTTTAAATACTATTAGAACATTTCTTGATGAAAATATGTTTTTTATTTTTTAAATTAATTATTTAAAATATAAATTTTTCCCTAATACAAATTATAATATTTGTTTAAAAAATAAAATTTGATAATTTTAAAATAATACTCATATCATTGATCGGTCATGATGATGGGAAATGTTTTTAGGTTGGGGATGTTGAAAAAATATCCACTTCACATTTTCAGTAATATGTCAAAAGTAACTTGTTTTTTAAAATAAAAAGAATAATAATATGAAACATTTTTATATAATTTCTTAAATCATTAAAAATGAATTTTTGATATTCATCAAAACATTTTCAATAAATTATATATTTGGATGAAAAATATTTGCAAACGAATTGTTAAATATTGATGGTTTTCAATAAAAGCATTCCTTTAGTATAATGATTACATAATGTATGGAAAATGAGAGGAAAAAATGTATTTTCATGAAATAATTAATGGATATAAAAAATTAATGCAAATTATTAGATAGGGATCATATTATTTCCTTAATGTAAATTCAAGCATAAACAACCCAGAACAAAAAGGTATTTAGATTTAAATCTATAACCTCGTGTCTTGTTCTTTCTTAATACCTAATAAAAACTCTTATATAATAAATATATATTTATTATAAATATATTATTTAACTGAAATTATATATATCATAAATTATATGATTTTATTATATCATCTTCTCACCCATTTATTAATATTGTTGTATTGGAATCACTTTTTGGGGGGATAACTGCCACGTTTTTCAAGCATGTTTTTGTCCATCCATCCTAGTCCAAATATATTACCCAAGGTTCAATACTATAAAAAATGTAAATAATCATATAGATATTATATATATCAATTATATATATATTTATTCATCTATAAATAGTATATATAGAAAAATTAATTTCATTGATGTGGTAGGCAATACATATGCATGAATGTTGTTTTTACTTTTCAGAATATGGAACAAAAGAAAGGAAAATGATAATTGACCATTATAGTTTCATTATTAATTCAAATATTTAACATATCTAATATATATCACATAAATCAAATTATTATATTCTTATTATCATCCATGTAATGAGGAATATGAGAATAAATCTCACCACTTTGAAGAGATGATATTCCAAACGTATGCATGAGTGACATTTTAATTTCCCAATGTATGAGTATAAGGTGGATAAAGGATGTTACATCATCATAATTACCAATTTTTACATTGAAAAAAATAAAATCATAATTATATAATGGATACCATATAATTGAATTAGGAGTAATAAGAAATAAATTTAAATATGCACTTTTAAGAGTTGAATATCGTCACTAAGAAACTGTCTTTGGCTTACACCTTAAGCCTTTAATGAATTCTATTTTTGTAATACAGAACCTATAAGATGTTTTTGTGGAATTTGCGATGATATATTTTTAAAAAATTATGGTTAGGAGTCTAAATCAGTTTATAAAATTAGATTTGGACATATTTAAGTGATTTTATCACTATTAACCATTTGTTTTAACCCCTTTTTAACACATTGAAAATTACGAAAATATGAATTTTAAAATTTTTAGGGTCAATAATTTTACTATACATGTAAATTTCACCCATTAATGTATCTTGATAGATATTTCAAACTATATCCCATTAACATGGATGTGTATAATATATTTATTAATTTAAACTAATTTAATAATATATTATTTAAAAAAATACACAATTATAATATTGTTTTGGGATTATTACCAATATTTACCATTAAAAGAAACATGATTGAAATGGAAATGTAATTTATATTTTTAAAACATCACAATTATGTTGTATTTGTCTACCATGTTCTTGGAAGATAAAAATTGAACCAAATTTTATTAATTTTAATATATTTAAAATAAATTATTTTAATATTCTTTTAATTAAATAATTATTTTTTCAGTGTTCCATAAGAATTTAAGGTAATTATATTGTTACTAAAATGTAAAAATAAATTAATATGACAAAAAATATCTTTTAAAAATTATTTGTTATATAACATAACCTCATTAATTCTTTTGAAGAAAATAACTATATTAAAGGAAAGAGAGTGATATTTTGTATTTATCATTATATAAAAAACAATATAATGTTAATAATAAAATAAAAATCGAACATAATGGAAAAATATTCAATAAATCATGGAAATAGAATAAATCAACTTATCCAATAGGGTAAAATAATGTATTAGGTGAATTTTAATCCCTTGTCACATCATTTTACCATTATTTTATTTATTTTATTTTTGTTGAGCTGAAAAATATTTACAATGGTCACTATTTATAATGACCAATAATAAAACGGACATATTTAAAAAAATTAATTGGATTATTAATAATATAAGATAACTATTGTCACTGTTAAACCATTTTTAATAAAAAAACAAACCTTTTAATTTCTTGAAACCAAAATATTGTTTTTTTAATTATTACTTCTAAATATTCATTATAAAATCAATATAAATGGAAAAATACCAAAATTATACCTTAAGAAAATTTTGATGTGATTATTTTATAAGTTATGACCTTTCTATCAAATAAATTTTTAAGAAGTTCCATAAATTAATTATAATACGCCCATATAAAAAATCAATAAATCCCAATTTTGATGAAAATTATTTTTTATGAAAAAATGGAATTTCTCAAAAATTGAGAGATTATTTATCAAAAATTAATTATTAAATTTTTATTTATTAAAACCATTATATATATTTCATAATATTATTAATCTTTTTCATACATATATATTAAACTTTTTGTTGAAAACTATTACATTAAATGAAAATATTCCAGTTGTATAACATGGTTTGTTTAAGCATAGTGTTGTGTGTAAATAAATTTATAAAAGAAAAAAAAATTATATATATATAAATATATCATTAAATAACTCAGTTTCATAGTAATTATTCCCATAAAACTGTATAATTGTTATTAGATTATTTTAAGTGAAAAATGTCTTCATGTTATGTTCCCACTTGGGTGACACTAAATGGTTCCCCAACCCAGTCATCCACATACCCTCAAAAGTGCCTCCCTGTACACCATAGGCTACCGACTAGAATTGAAGGTCTGGTAAGTTAGTCTTAGGGAGAACATACCCTCTTTTATCAGATGACAAAAATAGCCAAGTGCGGAAGAATATAAATATCCAGAACAACACCATTCCAGGTGATATTCAAAACAGGAAAATAAAATACTCAACTAATAGGTAATGCAAGCTATGAAAATGTGATTGCTAGGATTCTACAATGAATTTAAAAGTAATGACACAATGACTCCCATGTGGGTCCCAAACCACATATGGTTCCCTCTCCCATGCACCAATCCCAAATATCAACCTATCCTAGGTCCTTTCCCCCATCCTTTCCTACAATAATAATGTCTACTTGGGTGCCAATCAGGTGTCCTAAATAGGGTGTGAGTACAACTGAGTTGGAAACCACCGACAACATCTAAAATGAGTATAGTCAAAATATAGTGTATTATTTTTTATGAATTAATAAGTTCAATTCATAATTAAATAGTTATCACACTATCATTTAATCCTTATTCATCTCATTAGGTCCAATTTGAATTCATGTTTTCCACTTGAATCATCATTCATTATTATCATTCTTTTGGCGTTTTACTTCATGTCAAGCACCCCAATCTCATTCAGTGTAGATCTCCATGCATGTCACTCCATATTTTATTTAGTGTAGGTCGTCATTCCTAGTAATAAAAAATCTAAATCATGGATAACTATTGGGGAGGAATGCCTCGTCTGTGTCCCAAATTATAATTGTTCTAGAACACCATTTCTACCACCAAACAAAATCACATCCATTTAATCAATCTTTAATTCAAAATATTTAGCCCCATTATTAAATTACTAATCCAATTATTATTTATACATTTCAAAGGCCATTATTGAAATCTAAAATTAACTAAGCACACAATCCATTAATTAATTCAACAATTAATTAATCAATCAACACAATTCTAATTCTGTAATTAATTATTCAAGATTAATTATCTATACCAAATCTCAAAATTGAAAATTACTTCCCATAATTAATTATCATTGATCCACATTATGGGACATAATTAATTCTCACAATTAATTTTCATTCATAACCAGCATCTTTTCATAATTAATTCCACCAAATAATTATCTTAACATAATCATTTAAATTTCCCAATTAAAACAACTCAACCCATAACTAATCTCCAAAATAAATATCGATTTTGAAAACCCCCTTCGTTTGTTATCTGATTCAATTATAAATTAATCACCAAGGAAATCACTAGTAAAATGGACATTCAATATTACTCCAATTTAGGAAATCAATCTTAAAGGGATGCTAGAAAATCCATAAAATCACATTCACATATAAAATCCACATCTATGGGATTTATATTGATACCTCCTACCCTAGTTTATTGATAGGTGTTAGCCCAATGGGAATCCCCAAAATTGGGGTAGCATAACGTTGTCGATCAAGCATCAGACCTAAATCACTAACCCAAAATTAAGGTCAAAGGGATCAAGATATTTAAAATCTACATCTATATTAACAATATTATATCTAGATATCAACTCATATGTTTATATCCATGGAAACAGTGTAGATAATCAAGGAAAATATCATAGAAAGGTAGAGGAGTGAATAGGAGAAGAAACAGGATGAAATCCACATACCAGAATGAGTGCGGATATTCAGTCTTGGATTTAGATATAAAATAATGATGTATGTATCACCTTGGAATCCCAATGGAATTCTCTCAGATCAACTATAATTTTCCAAGCATGAGCCATGGTTGAAATATGGGAGTCTCAGGGGGTTCGGGTGGTTTGAAAATGGATATTTAGATAATTAATCCCAGGTTCACGGTTTCCTAGGTAGGGGTGCATTGTTATGGAAAATCATGTGCAAACGATGAAGCCCTCTTTATCCTAATTTCCAGGGATGGAATGGTTTGGTCACACCGTTTCTCAAACATTGTGAAAACCATTTGGACCCCTCTATCCATGTTTTTCCCGATCTGAATCTGGTCTCCATACAAACTGGCACCAAACCCGGCCTGTGTCAAGGCTAGATCGGATTTCCTAATCCCCACGGGATGGAAAAAGTGCTCGAGTATCATATAAACCAAATAGGTAATGATTTACATGAGTTTATAAACATAAAACAATGAAAAAATTTCATAAAACAAATCTGGATTTTTCAAACATAACCCTCTTATACAAAATATTCAAATTGAATTATAAAATTGAAACCAAACTCAATGACTAAAAAAGGTATGAAATCCCAAAGGACATCCCAAGAACCTCCTCATTTCAATAGTAACCTCCCTCAAGCCATCTCTACAACACTTCATAACAAAGGACCAAAAAAACCTAGACCATCTACACTAAATACTAAACCCAATCCTGTGACAAAAATATCCTAGTCTTCTTACACCCAAATGTGTATGTATGGTGTGATTCAAATCCTAGTAGGATACCACCACTAAGATATTATATGTGATAAACATTCACAGAAGAAAATAATTCATGTTTTCATAAACATGGAATGACAATAATAATTTCTAAAAATTAATCTTTAAATAAAAACTGTTTTCAAGTTGTCTATTTTAATGAATCAAAACTTTTAAATAAAATACCAAAGATAGTAAATTTTCCATCCAAACATACAATATATTGATAGTAAGAATAAATCATCCAATAAGAACATACAATTGGAAATAAACCCTAGGAACTAGATTTTTTTGAGACCCAGGTACCTCATATGTCGTTGAAAGTAATCATCGCTATATCGGTTCCTATGCACATGACCCACTAGTAGGGATCATACCCATAACCTAGGAGTCCCCCATAATTATCACCACCACCATCACTGCAATTTATTTATTGTTTTAAGTGTCAAACTTGCTGCATGAAACTGAGGCCAAACCCAATGGGATTACTAGCTTACTAGTACATGTCTACCCACCTAGACACCAAGAAATCCCTCTTACGTTCAAACAAGTAAAACAAGCAAATGAAATTTAATTTTCACATGAACATATTAATTCCAAATAAAACATTCACCAAACATCCAACATTTGTATCACACAAGTCACATAATCCCCTTTTTTCATTCAAATTCATTTTGAAATCATACTCATGCCAAAATAGCCCACAACAATTTTCATATATCTTTAACACTTCAATAAATCCATTAAAAAAATTTACAAAAATTTCCAAGATGATATAAATCCCATAACAACAGACACACACACACACCAAATAATATCCTTTTTACCTTCAAATTAGTTTTATCATCATACTCACATGAAACATCCCACAAACATGTTTTAAACCCACATCGAAATTTAATAAATCACCTCGAAAAATTGAAAAACATTATCAAAACTTTTGACATCACAAAGTACCACTTTATCTTTAAAAATCAATTTTAAGAACATAACCCAACCAAAATAGTACATAAACATAATTTTCACACTTTTTGTAACTCTTTAAACCATTTAGAATTTTCATAGAACCCTTTGAAGAATCATGGCATGGTTTTGCACCTAAAATCCATGCAAAAACCTTCTTTTAAACCCAAAAGCACACCAAGACCCTGCCAAAGTAGAATTTTATCCCCAATGAACATTTGATAAACTACTTTAATATGTTATAAATCAAACCTAAATATTACTACAAGTGTTATACGTGGAAATCATCCAATTTAATGAAAAAATACGTCTATAAAATTGAATGCTTTGTAAAATTCATCAAAATAGTTTTTTTCACAACACACAGCATATGAAAAACGTGGAAAATAAACAAATAAAGCTAGATAACTCATGAATAATGTCATATATATGTAATCACCTAACAAAATTGTCTAAACACTCAAATAATGGTGTGAAACATGAACTACACCACTGTCGCACCAAAAGGAAGTGAAAAGCAACATAAAACCACCAAATTTCTCCAAAAAGGATCAAAGATAAAACCTAGGTACGAAAACTACCTTCTAGAAATTTTATAACTCGTGAAAGTGTGAAAGAAAAATTAAATAAATGATGAAGTCAAAGAGATAAAGACTTAATTGCATGATTTTTATGTTTCCCCTTTCATATTTCCCTTGAAAATTGAGTTTTAAGGGAGGGTGAGAGAGCATGGGGGTTTTCTATGGAGGTAGGGCATGAAATGGAGAGGATAAGGGAAAATTGGGTTAATTTCTAGAACAATAAACTTGGAATTTCAAAAAATTGTTTTATGAGCTGGAAACCCTTTCATGGTTTGGCTTCATGGTTTAGTAAACGGTGCGGCCAAACCAAGCGGCTAATTCTGGCCACCCAAAAACCTTCCATTAACCACCAATATTAGGGGGTCCAAGGGGGAACACAAAAGGGAATGATTGGCAAGGATATAGGATAAAAACTCTCAAAATAAAGAACTATTTTATCACTAAAACTCAACCAACTCATGGGTACAAACCACCTCGACAACATAACCCACAAGTGGAGAAACTAGGAGTATCACATAACCAACTCCAAAATACCACAACCTAATACCATCCCCTTGACCAAAGAGGAGGCCATATATCATCCAAGTCCCATAATACTATGTTCATAGATCAAAAACGCAAGAGGCACCAAAATTTCAATTGCAGAACACCCGGAAAACAAGAGAAATCTAATAACCAAGAGTTAATTTGAAACAAAGCATGGAATTGAAAATCTAAGTGTGAAAATTATCCCTACAATAAATCCTTATGACCTATAAAAGCCACAACAATGAAAAAGAAAACCCCAAAAACCAACCGAGAATCTAAGATGTACTCCCTAACTATACATCATTTACCCCAAAAGTCTAAAACACCTCCAATGATCAATTAATGAAGGAATACGCTCACAAAAAACAACTTACACTAATATCCAGAAATGATAAAGTACATTCAGTCATTATCCCAAAAGAAAACTACTCAAACACTATCAGAACTAGAGTAAAGAAATATACCTAGATGAACAACAACAATGAACGAGGTTACACTTTCCTTACATTAACTAAACTATTGGGCACTCTCCTATGACAATGTTTATCCCATGAAGAAGTTGGTAGTCAGATAACTCAGAACAAGACTACCTACCACCAAGCCAAGACAAAGAACAAACCTGAGTTACTAGTATGGGGAGACACAAATGGACTCCCCACTATAAGAACCAACTATCTTAACCAACCAGCAAGGGCCAGTATAGAAAGTCCATGAAATTTAAAAATTTGGGATAACAGCACGGTTAGTCGTCATAATTTTGGAAACTGTGTGCTAATTTTTGGGATCATTCTATATGTTTGGCTTCTTAGAACATGGTCACTACAAATCATTCAAATATCGTGTGATCAATCTGTCTAGCCAATTTCCCAACAATAACCAAAAAACACAATGGAAACCAAAGGGTAAAAGAATGACATTGTTTGATAACATGGGCATGAGGTCCTCCCACATCATCCCATTGAATGGTAAGAACAAAAGAAAGATTGTGACACATATTGTTAAAACAATTCCCATCATTCATACAGAGGATATGAATTTGTATAGGGGGTTTGAACTACCTCAATATTTCCCTTGACAATGCACCAACTGTACTACATGACCAATAGATAAAGCTCAAATGATTGCAGAATTTTCAGCCTTGTTTCTTTGGATGAGAATCAACAGAAGGAAATGGAACATATAAACACCTTCCTATAAAATTGAGTATTTTGAAGTGTTTACAAGTGAGACAAACTCAAAACATAACAGAGACTTTTAGAGGATTTCACAACCATTACCTTTATAGACAAATTAGTACACAACATCACAAGGCATCCCCGACCATGACAATTGCAACTAATAGAAAAAATACATTGAGGGGGACCTTCAGCAACATCCCCAAACATCACATAATTAAAGAAAGTGTCCATAATATCCTCTCATGACTATATTTCCCACACTTGGGGTTTAGCATAAACACTCCTTTAAAGAGTCTATGAAGACTTAGAGGCCCTCTTTAGACACTATCCACACTAACATCCCCAAACTACTTTCACCATTGACGAATCAGGTAACATAAGAAACTAAGGTCTCTTTTAGCCTTCCACGAGAACTATCATACTACAATAGGGTCCAAAAAACAAATAAACGGAAAGGTGTAGACACATTCTACACCGATCGAGAAAATATTCATTATATTGATCAACTATAAGATTTTCCAAAAGTGTAACAATCTGGGTTTCACATCAGTTGTGCACCAACCCTTAATGGGGTCGTACCATATCCAATGAGTGAACCCAAGGACCCAACCAACTTTTTCCATTGGTCAAAATGTGCCAAACACTATATCCAAAAACCATATGGGAGTCACCATAAAGGCTTCCTAAACTTTTCTCAGAAGATACCACTAAATGTCCCCTCAACTCAGCTTACTAACCAAACACAAACCCAAAAATCCATTCAAAAAAGAAGGGTTTTGGACTCAAAACATCCCAAAAAACATTTATAAAAACACATAAGACATAGTATCACAAACTATTTTTCAATACATAATTTTTTTTTAATATTCTCTTTAAAAACAATGCTTTAGCAGTTAGTGTATCCACCAATGGTTCTCCACGGGCCCCACACGTGCATTTTTCCATGACACACCAGGATCGCTCCTCATATCCATTCCGACCGTCATCCAGTCACTCCATTAACCATCCACCATCCCATATAACCCAATAAATATATTCTATCATTGAAATATTAAATGTTAAGACAAATATTCATTAAACGTTTCAAAACCAAAATAGGAAACCAACACTTCCCTTTTTCTCTGACCTGCTAACCACAAAATAAAACCCAATTTATAGCTTACGAATTTTTCATAACGATGAAATAATTCAAATGAAAACTCACATTCAACTCATTCACATAAATTTCAAAATATCTCATCCCATTAAAACACATTTCATTAGATTATTGAACTCTTCTGGAAACACTTTTTTTAAACCAACGTTAACATAATTTACTACATTCAAAAGAGGTGTAAACACACCATTTTCCATATCACAACAATTCTGAAAATTTAGTACCATCATTTCACAAATCAAACCCTTCCCTATTTATTAGATAATCATTTCACAAAAAATTTATGCATCTTAAATCCAATTCATTTTTTCGTTAAAACCAGACTTCTAAGATTTCATAACTAAATGACACAAGGTAATACATAAGAAAACTAGTTTCGATAACAACTTCACCATCATAGAGAGTGTTATAGGGAAATGTATCAAACTCCACATGGCTTTCTAGGCATTGCGATCTCAAGGATACAATTTACCCAACTATCTTTTCATTTCCCCAAATCATAATCAATCCAAGAAAACTAAAGGACTCAGTTAAAACCTAACATCCCCTGGCGACTTCAATGAGGTGATGAGATTTGCTGCCAAGGAACCCTACTGATAATCAAAATGTTAATCCTCGATAGTCCTACATTTGGACAATCCCAACTCTTCCCAAAATTACATGACTCAATGTGGGAGAACCGACTCCGATACCATTCTCTCACAAACCAAATCCGGTCACCATCCAAACCATCCCCAAACCTGGCTCTTAACATGGCCCAAAGTGCGTTCCCAATCTCCATGGGCTGGAAAACATGTCCATGTATCATATAATGGAAATTGGGAGCAATTTACCCAAGTTTATAAACATAAAACAATGAACAAATACCATAAAAATTTGGATTTTTCAAAAAAATCCAACTTTTACCAAATTTCAGAATTTAATTACACAATTGAAAAAATACTCAATGTCTAAAAATGGGGTACTAAACCCAAAGGACTAACCAAGAATCTCCTCCTGGTAAGAGGCACCACCCTTAAGCAATCTCCACAAGACTACATCACGAAGGACTGTTAGAAACATGAACCATCGTTACTAAAAACTATACCCAAACCTACGACAAAAAAACAAGTCTACATACACCTAGAGGTGTAAGTAGGGTGTGAGAAAAATCCTAATAGGATACCACCACTAAGAGATTCCATGTGATAAATATTCGAAGATGCAAATCTTGAATGTTTCATTAACATTGAATACTAGAAACAATTTCAAAAATATAAAACATTAAATAAAAACAGTTTCTAGTGGGCTATTTCAAAGTATAAAAACATTTAAGTAAAATACCCAAGTTACTGAATTTTCCATCCAATCATATCATTTTATAATGATAAGCATAAATCATCTAATGAGCATAAGAAACAGGAAATAACCCATATGTACTAGCTCACTTTGGTTCTGAGGTACCTTGTATCTCGGTGTAAGTAACCATCACAATATCTATTCTTGTGCACATGATCCACTAGTAGCGATAATACCCATAACCTAGTGGTACCCCATCACCATCATCATCATCATTATAGTGTAGTTAGTGTAGTCAGCGTCAAACTTGCTAAATGTAACTAAGTCCAAACCCTAGGGGATCACTAGCATACTTGTACACGTCCACCCACCTAGATACCTAGGTTTCTCTATTGTTCAAAAACAATTTCAAAAATCCATGAAATATAATTTTCCCATGAAAATACCAATTCCACATCACAAATTCACCGAACATCCCACATGTTTATCACAAAAGTCACATAATTCTCTTTTTCATTCAAATTCATTTTGAAATCAGACTCACACCAAAATTGACCACAACACATTTCACTTCTCTTTAAAACGTCAAAAAATACATTACTCATTATTTTAAACATTTCCAAGATGGTATAAATTACATAACATCCAACATAATCTTTCAATATAATACACGTTTTACCATCAAATTCATTTTATCATCATACTCCCATGAAATAGCCTACAAACATGTTTCGCACCCACATCACAATTTAATAAAACACCTTGTCAAATAAATAAAAAATTATAAAAACATTTGAAATCACAAATGAATACATTATCTTATAAAAACTCTTTTTAAGAACTCACTCCCACCAAAATAGTACATAAACTTCCTCTTCACACTATGTGTAACTCATTAAACAGTTTTGAATTTTTATAGAACACTTTCAAGAAACATGAAAAGGTTTTTCACCTAAACCCCGTTCAAATACCCTCTTTTAAACCCAAAAGAACACCCATACCCTTAAAAAGAAGAATTGGAACCCCAAAAAATAATTAATAAACCAATTTCAAATGTTATAATATTAACCCAAGAATTACCACAAGAGTTACACATAGAAGTCACCCAATTTAAATAAAAAATGAAACTATAAAATTAAACGAATAAGAAAATCCCTTAAAGTAGTTTTGTCACCATAGAAATGATATTGCGAACATGAAAAATAAGTTAATCAGTAAATCTTACTCATCATTAATTTCTTACACAAGTAATCACCTACCAAAAGTGTTGAAACCCTCAAATCATGGTGTGAAACATCAACTCTACCACTGTCGCACCACAAGGACGTGAAAAGAAACCTAAAACCTCAATATATCACCAAAAAGGATCAATGTTAAACCCTAGGTATGAACCCAAGTTGTTGGAAATTTTTGAAATCAGGAAAGGGTGAATTAAACTGTAAGGAATGGAACAAAATCAAAGGGATAAAGAATTAATTTCAATATTTTGATTTTTCCCACATTAAACATCCCTTAAAACTTGATTTCTAAGGGAGGGTGAGAGAGAATGGGGGATGTCCATGGAGGTAGAATATGAAATGGAGAAGAGAGGTGCAGATTCAGTTAATTTCTGGAAGGGAAAAAATGAAATTTCCAAACATTTTTTATGAGCTGGACAACCATGCACGGTTTGGTTACACGATCTAGTAAACCATGCAACCTATTTTAGCCACCCAATAACCTTCCATTATCCTCCAATTTTAGGGGGTTCCAAGTGGTAATTTAGAGTTCAAATATAGTTCAAGGATATGGGTGAAAAATCCCCAAACGGAAGCACTCTTTTCACCCCAAAACTCATCCAACTCATGGGTACAATCCACCTCAACAACATACCCCACAAGTGGTGCCACTAGGAGTGTCACAAAACAAACTCCAAAAGACCACAACCTAATAAAATTCTATTTATAAAAGAAGAGGTCAACTACCATACAATACCCCCCAAGACAATGGTTATAGACCAATAACACCAGGGGAAACAAAATTTCAAACCCATAACACCCGCAAACCAATAGAATTATAAGATTCGAGAGTGGATTTAAAAAAATAATGGAACATAAAATCTAAGTGTGAAAATTATCCCCAAAATAATGAATTTCGCCCCTAGAAAGCCACAAAATGGACAAAGTAGAAACCAAACCCAACTGAGAATCCATGATATACACCCTTGTTAAGCTTCATCTGCCCCCAAATTCCAAAACACCTCCATTGATCAATTAATGAAAGTGTACTCTCAAAAACGACAACTTACACAAGTTTCCTGAAACGACCAAGAACATTAGGAAATTATCCCAAAATAAAACACCTTAAACACTATCTAAATAGGACTCAGGAAATCTACCAAGATGGATAACAACAACGAACAAGGTTATATTTACCTTTCTATAACTAAATTGAAGGCACTCTCAAATCCCAACGTTTACCCGAGGGAGATGTTGGTATTCAGATAGCTTTGAACGACACTACTTGTCTCCAAGCCAACACTAAGAAAAAATCTCAGTTACTAGAATAGGGAGAGTAAAATTGGCTTTCTACCATAAGAACCAACCATCTTAATCGATCATCATGAGCGGACATAGGAAGACACCGAAATTTAAAAAATTGTGACAGCTACACGGATAGTCCACACAGTTTGGGAAACCATGTGCTAATAGTTGGGATCATTCTGTTTGCATGGCTTCTCTGCACATGGTCACTACTAATCATGAAAAAACTGTGTGCTCAACATGTCTTTCCAAATACCCAACCAAACACCAAAAAATCAATAGAAACCAAAGGAAAAAAACAATATCGTTGGGTTATAACCTGGGAATGAGGTCATCCCACATCTTTCCATTAAACAGTACAAAAAAAAGAAAGATGAAAAAACCCAATGTTTAAACTATTCCCATAGTTCACACTAAGGATAGGACATTGAAAAAGGGGTATGAATGACCCTAGGATTTCCCCTGACTATGCACCCGCTTCACTCTAGGACCAAAGGATAGAGATCAAATGATTGAAGTATTTTTGACCTCTCAGTTAAAATTTGGAATTCCACATACATAATCTATTTTAAATGTAAATTTCATTTAATTTCCATTGATTCTTTGTTTTAGGGGTTTCCCATTCATTTTTTGATGAAAGGGTGAGTTTTCATGATTTGGGCCAAATCGAGAGCCCATTTCCATATTTAAAAACTAATTTTTATTATTTTATAACTGTTCCATTTTTAAATATTTATCACCCATTACACTATGAAAATATCCTACACTGACCTTTTAACACCAACAATACATTTTTTACCCCTTAGGAATCCATTAAAATAGGGTATTTGGGTTTTATTTAAGAATTAGGCCAACCCGAAAGCCCATTTTCCAGTTTTAGATTGTTTCTTTAATGTTTTAATATAATATTCAATGTAATGAATTTTTTGGAAATTCCACCACACATTAGGCCTTAATAAGCCCAGGAACGCTCCCATTTCATTCCCCCCCCCCTCCTTGGAGCTCTTTGAAATCTCGAATAATTGCAGAACTTCATAGGGTGTCTCAAATCGGCCAGAATTGAAGAGGTAAATTAATCCCCTCTTAACTCTCTCAATTATTACTATTTTACCTCCATTAGAGTTCCTAAATGACCTCATAAATCTTTTTCGAACAATCCATTAATTTTGGACATTTTCAATTTTATCTACTGGTGTTTTGGGATGATTCATTCAAGATTTCAAGAGTAAGTTAGTCAATTTCATTCCCCTTTTAAATTACTTAGGTTTTCATTCTATTTATTTTGGATTTATTCCATTTTCCTTGAACTGAAAAACGACCAGGGGGTAGGGTTTCAAACCTAGGGATTAACCTTGGGTTTTCTTGGTCTTTTATTGGGGTTTTTGGTTTGATCTATGTACCTCTGGGTGCAGCGGTGGTGCGATTTGATTTTCACACAAAGGTTTCAAGGTTTTAACTAATTTGGTAGGTGATTCCATATGTATGTAATATCTGTTAGTTGAATTGCTATTTTTATGATATTTTCATGTTCATTTAATTTTATAGTTGTTGAAAAAAATAGTCTTAGTGGTTTTTGTAATGAAAATGAATTTTTAATGATAATTCTAGGTGAAATTGGGGGGTTTCTTCTTGGAAGTCTCTTGTTGGTTCTTTTGGGGCTTCCCTATCACTACTTATTTTTTTATTGGAATTAATTAGGGCGGAAAATATTTTTTTAATGTTTATCCCTTTTGTTTGTTTCTGTGAAAGATTTTTTTAATGGTGTTGTGGAACTTGCGAACCATAAGTGTTATGTTTGTTAATAAATTGAAGTTTTACAAAGATTACATATAATGGATCACATGGAGCTACCCTAAAATTATTTTTTGGTTTCATTGAAATGTACAAGGATGCCGCTTTCTGTTTTGGTAACTTATAGTTGTTCATATAGTGTGCAAAGTGGGATTTTTAGGGATTTTTGGGTGCAAAACAATGCAGGTTTTTGGGATATTGTTTTATGGAAAATCAAAGTGTTTTGATGTGTGTTTTAAATGTTATAAAGGGTTTTATAGATAATTTACTATTTTTAAGTGACCAATATTTGTGTTTTTATATGTAAATGGATGCATGTGGAATTCTAAATTTGTTTGAGCACAGCGGGGGATGCCCGGGTACCTAGGTGGGGTGGATGTGTACAAGTACGGCTAGTGGACCAGATGGGTTTTGTCCCTATTTCACCTAGCATTTGGATAACTACAACTCTAAATAAACTATGTGGATGATGATTGGGGACCAATAGGTTATGTTTATCTTCCCTACTAGATGATTTTTCATGAGAACATATTTTTCTATAGTTACTTTAGACCGAGGTACGAGGTACATAGGGCCCGAGACAACCTAGTGCCTAGGGGTGTTCCTGATTTTTTTGCTCAATGGATTTGTGGTATTTACCCATATACTAGGGGGTGTTTGGAATTACATTACAATAGATAAAATTTTTATTTTATTCTGTTAAAATTCTTAATTTATTAGATTGAAAACTTTTTTCAATTGAAAGTTGCATTTCTTGGAATTTTAACAATGTTTCCCCTTGTGTATTAAAATTGCTTGTTTTGTTCACATTGTATTGCATGATCTTTGGAATAATCTGATGTTATCCTATTGGTCTTAGTCTCACAACCTAATTACACCCCTTTGGTGTAAGTAGACCTTATTATGCTTGACCCAGGTAAAGGGAAGGCTAAGGGTGATGGCGGTTCAGGGTGTCAGTCCCCATCACTAGGGCGGAGTTATGGAGATGGCTTATGGGTGATGACCCCCTTGTCGTGTGGAGTCCTTGGGGATGTATTTCTATTGTCATTATTTTTATTTGGAAAAATTTTATTGGCTTTAAAAAAATGTATTCAGAACTGATTTTGTTAAGAATTATTTAGCATCAAATTTTCATATTCTTATTATTGATTGTTTTTTATGTTTTATGCTATCATACTCGGGTAAATCATTCCCAAACGAGATAATTTGATACCCAGGCACTTGTGCTAGCCCGGGGGATAGGGAACTCCTTTCAGCCCTTGTCATGGCCTAGGTTTGGAACTGGTATTGGTGGTGAATAGATCCGGTTCGTGACATGGAAACACCCTGAATATATATTATGCTTACGGTTCTATAAACAACTACACCGAAAAACCAAATAGGTTCTCCAAGACATAACAAATTCCAAAACTCACTTTACCAAAACCTGAAATTTTTAGGAATTAAGGGATAAGAAGATGCACACACATCACACCGTGCTTATTTGGATGAGAAACAATAGAAGGAAAGGGAACATATAAAAACCTTTTTCTAAAATAGAGTATTTTGAAGTTTTTCCATGGGATACATTCTCACAAATTAATAGATACTATTAGGGGATTTCATGACATTCATAATTATAGTCAAATGAGGATATGAAATCACAAGGCATCACCGAACATGACCATTGAGACTAACAGAAATAATACATTGAGGGGGGCCTTAAGGAACACCCTCAAACATCACACAATTAAAGAAAGTGTCCATAACAACCTGTCAGGAAAAGATTTCAGACATTGGTGGTTTAATATAAACCCCTTATTTTAAGAGACTGTGAAGGAACCATAGTCCCTCTTAGAAACCATCCACACTAACGACCCCATTCTACATTCACCTTTTATGAATCAGGTATCTTAAGAAACTAATGTCTCCTTCAAAAATCCATGAGAACTCTCTTATAACAAGACGGTCCACAAGGCAAATAATGGAAAATGTGTATACTCATTCTATAAATCTCAAGAAAATTTTCTTTATATTTATAAACTGGAAGATTTTCTTAAGGAGAAACAATCCGGGTTGCAATTTAGTAGTGCACCAAACCTTAATGGGGAATACCTTGTCAACTGAGAGAACCCAAGTACCCAACCAAGCTTGTATATTGGTCAAAATTTACCACAAACCTGATCTAAACACATAATGGGATCCACCGTAAAGGCTTCCCAAACATTTCTCAGAAGAGACCACTAAACGACCCCTTGACCGAGCTTACTGACCAAACACAAACCCAAAACACCGTTCAAACAAGAGGGGTTCATGGACTCAAAACATCCCACAACAAAATTTCCAACAACACATAAGACACAACATCCCAAAAAATTCATCAAGACATCATTTTTTCTTTAAAATCATCGCTTTTAAAATAATGGTTTAGCAGTTATCATACCCACCAATGGTACACCATTGGCCTCACACATTAATGTATTCGTGCCCCACCGAGCACCCTCCTAATATCCATCTTGTCACTCCTCCTGTCATGACATTAACCATCCACCATCCCATATAACCCAATGAATATGGTCTCTCATGGACAAACGAAAGGTTAAACCAAAAATTCATTCTACTTTTCAAAACCAAAATAGTCAACCAACACCTTCTTTTTTCTCAAACCCACAAACCACAAAATCAAACCACATTTACATCTTACAAAAGATTTCTGAATGAAATAATCATTCAAATTAAAACTCACTTTCAATTCCTTCGCATCAACTTCGAAAAATATCATCTAATTAAACACCTTTCCATAGTCTAGAGAACACTATTGGAAAAACGTTTTCAAAACCAACTTTTACATTATTTCCTGCTTTCAAAAGAGGTGTAAACACATCATTTTATATTTCGAAACAATTATAAAAATTTAGTTCCACCATTTCAAAAATCCAACCCTTCCCTCTTTATTATAAATTCTTTCACAAAAACAATACGCCTCTTAAAACCAATTCATTTTTTCTTTAAAACCAACATTCCAAGATCTCAAAACTAAATGACACAAGGCAATACAAGATGAAACTAGTTTCGGTGGTTGACCTAGGCATATGGTTGGAGTCCATATACCAATAACTACACCTTCATAGAGAGTATTCTAGGGAAATATCCCCTACTTCAAATGCCTTTCCAGGCCTTGTGATATCACTAAGACTGTTTACCCAACTCTCTTTTCATTTCCCATAATAATTATCAAACCAATAAAACCAAAGGACTCAGATTAACCTAGACTTCTCCTGGTGACTTGAATCACGACACAAGGTGTGCTGTCTTTGAACCCTACTCATTAAATAAATTTTAAGACTCAAAAATATTTACTTTGGACTATCCCGACTCCTCCCTAAATAACATGACCCCACGAGAGTGAACCTACTTTGATATCATTTGGTCATGAAGTGAATCTGGTCACTACCGAAATTGGCACCAAACCTATACGGCGACAAGGCCTGAATGACATTCTCGATTCCCACGACATGGAACAAGTGGTTGAGTGTCATGTAAAAAAAATTGGGAAAGATTTACCTGAGTTTATAAACATGGAACTATGAACAAATCTTATAAAACAAATCTAAATTTTTCAAACAAAACCACCTTTTACGAAATTTTAGAATTGAATTACACAATTGAAACAATACTCAAATACTAAAAAGGGATAAAAACCCAAAGGATAACCCATATACCTCCTCATGGACATATGAACTTCCCTCAAGCCATATGTACAACACTTCATCACAAAGGACTGCTAGAAACCCAAACCATCGACACTAAAATCTATACCCAAAATTATGAAAAAAAATAAATAAGTCTATATAAACCCCATGGTTTATATATGGTGTGATCCAAAGCTGAGTAGGATACCAACACTAAGAGATTTCGTGTGATAAAAAATAAAAGATGAAAATCATGCAAGATTTCATAAATATTGAATGCCAGTACCAATTTCTAAAATATTCTACGCTTAATAAAACAAATCTTGTGGGATATTTTAAAGAATCAACTGTTTTAAATAAAATACTCAAGATACATAATTTTCCTCTAAAAAAATAATATATGATGATGATAATCATAAATCATCTAGTGAGAACAAGAAACAGCCAAAACCCTTATGCGGAAGCTCGCTATGTACACTAGGTACCTCGTATCTCTGTAAAATTTACCATCACAATATCTATTCTCATGCACATGAGCCACTAGTAGGGATTATACCCATAACCTAGTGGCCACCCATCATCATCATAATCATCCTAATAGTTTTCTTATTGTTTTCATCGTCAAACGTGTTATCTACAACTGAGGTCAAACCCCACGACATCATTGGCATACAAGTACACATCCACCCACCAGGATGCCCGAGTATCCCTCTTGTGTTCAAAAAAGTTCAAAATTCTTGGAAATATAATTTCCACATAAAAATTCCACTTCCACATCACACATTAACAAAATAGACCACATGTTTATAACACAAGTAATATAATCCATTTTTTAATTCAATTTCATTTTGAAATCATACTCATGAAAAAATAGCCCACACCACTTTTCACATCTTTTTAACACATCAAAAAATCCTTTAATCCATTTTAAAACATTTCTATGATTATACCCAACACATAAAATCTCACAAACACATTCCACATAATACCCTTTTACCATAAAATTAATATTATCATCATACTCACATGAAATAGCCCACAAAAATGTGTTGCACCTATATCAAAATTTTATAAATCACCTGGACAAATTAAAAAACATTCACAAATTTGTTTACATAACAACTAACCACTTTATCATTCAAAAACACATTTTAAGAACACACACCAACCAAAACAGTATGTAATCATTATTTTCACACTTTATGTAACTCATTAAAACATTTATAATTTTGATAGAACACTTTCAGGAAGCATGAAGAGATTTTTCACCTAAAACCATTCAAAAACACTCTTGTACAACCAAAAGAACATCATGACCCTAACAATGCAGAATTTATATCCCAAACAAAATTTAATAAACCACTTTCATATGTTATTAAACAAACCCAAACATTACCAAAAGAGTTCCACATTTAAGTCACCCAATTTAAAGTAAAAATTAAATAATAAAATTAATCCCTTAGGAAAATTCATCAAAAATAGTTTTTTCACCACACACAGCATACATGGAACATGAAAAATAAGTAAAACCAAGAAGATAACTCATCAATAATTTCATACACATGGAATTTCCATATGAAAGTGTCAAAACTCTCAAATATTGTAATGGAACATCATCTCCATCAACGATACACCAAATGGAAGTGACAAGAAACCTAAAACCTCAATATTTCACAAAAAGGCTCAAAGTTCAACCCAAGCTATGGACCCTAGCTACTGGACATTTTAGAACTCATGAAAGGGTGAAAAAAATCCAATGGAAAGGGATGAATTCAAATAGAGAAAGACTTATTTGAATGATTTTGATGTTTCCCCCATAAAATCTGTAACACCCTAAGATTTCATGGTAATTTATTTTCTTTAAAGTAATTCAACAGCTTGTGCTACATGTAACACCGAGTTCAAGCGCACCACGACTTTCCAAACTAGCCGTTCAAAAACAGTTATGAATAGTAGTAACTGCATGTTGAATTTTATATACTCCATATAATTTTAACATCCATATTATGTGTTTCTTAGACATATTATAACTACAAATTCAATTTTTTAGATAAAAGAAGTATTTGGGAAAAAAATACAATTTTACCTCCTTTTAATAGAGAACCATTTTTAAATCCAATATTTGACACTTTTTTATATTCAATTTGAAGAAATAAATTTCTTCTTTAGAATAGGGACATAAAAATTTAGTTTGGATAAATTTTCGGTGCTTTTCTAACAACATTAATATTTTGATGAATAGTGAAAAATACTATATTTTAATTAAAAACAACTTTTTTAATAAAAATAATTCGTATTGTTAAATTATATATTTGAATGGTTTTGTTATATAATTAGATTATATATTTACCAATTAATCTATTTTTGGTCATTGGAGGTAATTTTACATTAAAATTGGACATAAACCCATATCAATCATTTGACAGTTTTTACTTCTCAAAAACCTGCATTCTAGTTTTTACAATGGGAGTATTTTTTTGAAATTAATTATTAAAAATTATATGTTTTTAATTGGGTGAAAAAGACTTAATTTTTTAATTTTAAGTTTCAAAATTATCTTAGAGTGAATTTTTTGTATATTTCTGAAAACATTCTATTTTTGATGAATTGTGAAAAAATACTAGGCTATTATTTAAACTGACTTTTTAATTAAATAATTATTTATTATATTTAAATTTATTTTAATTCAAAATAGATACATAATAACTATATAAATTCAATTCAATTAAATTAAATTCATTGAAGTAATTTTATAATAAGATTTGATTTATAAAATTTTATTGAACTTTTTACCATCTTTTACCCACCTTCAAGGCACAATTTTCAAATTTACATAAAACATAATTTTACGACTTATCTGGATTGAATTTCAAAATAAAAGGGAGATGGTAGACATCAATAAGTAAAATTTGGTTCAATAAGATGAAAATAATTATTGGTGAACAGTAACTTTTAAATTTTATTTACCACTGTTAAAAGTAAATAGGGTAATTAATGGTACAAATGCTATTATAATTACCGTAACATATATCCTACTTCTAGGGGATCTGTGTATTTTAACCAACATAAAAATTCGGAATAAAATATAAACCTTTTGGTTTACATCGATTAGATTGGGGAATTTATTATTATTTTATTTAAGGAACAGTTAAAAGAGTTAAATTCAATGTTTAATAACTAAGACATTTTTAATATTGGGTTATACAAAAGATAAATTCGACTGTATATATTCATTAAAAATATATAAATATTTACTACATAATAATATTTTATTTGTAATTTTCTGACGCTAAATAATTAAATTTATTTATGACACAGTGATGATTCAATAATTAACTTATTAATTAATGATTAAAATGATTTATATTATAAATATCCAAATAATGTTAATTGAGACTAATGATAAAATTAACTAATTTTACAGGTCAATATGACTTTTAAGGGTTTTTTAAATAATTTTTTTTGAAATGATAATGTTTTTATGACTTTCACAAAAAAAAATACTAAATAGTGTCAAAATTGACATACAAGAGTTTTTAAAAACAAATACAATATTATTAATTAATATAATATTTTTAAAAATATAAGGATTAGAAAAATAAATTATATATGGTTATATATATAAATAATTAACCACTTTGGGTTCTCTTGTATATTTGTAGTAAGTTTAGTAAACATTTTTTATAATAATACAATAATACATGGTAAAATTAAAGCTATTAAACAAAAAGTTAAATATAAAAGTTAAGGGTAATATGGTGACCTAAACCTGTATAAAAACCTATTTGTTGAGATGGTTTCGACCCATCCCCACCTTATCCTCGAAAAAATTAATTTGGATCCATTATAAATAGAAAAATAATTTATAATAAAATAATATTTCAAGCTTTTCCTAAAATGACCCTAACCTCTCTTATAAAAGGGAATTTCACCTTCTCTTAATTTCACTCCTCCAAATCCATTTGGCTTGGCCAAAACCCACCCAAATATCATCCCAACTACGTTAAATACATCCTTGATTCCATCCTTTTATCATAAAGCTAACCTAAGGATCACTTTTGATCCAATCAAAAGGTAGCATCTAGAGAAGAGGTAATAATTTCCGCACCTCTTCCAAAGTTATCTTCTTATTCCACTTCTTCTTTATTTTTTGTTTCCATACCAAACTAATAAATCTACTACCTTCTACATATTTTGATGTTATTAATATTATGTCGCAACCAAATTCATTGTTGAATCCATCCTATGAATGACAAAGTCAACATTCAGGTGTACGTAGAACTTACTGTCTCCACATCATGGTGTATTGGTTATTCAACACATAATTATTTGGATGAGTATAATAATTATTTATAATTGATGTAAATAATAAAAATTACACATTAATTATTATGTATATATTATTTAAAATCTAATTATATATGATCTGACCTTAAATAGAATGATATTGTCACACATGTGTATGTACGAATGACCCTCTCCACGAACGTGATGAGATTCATTCCCCATCTAACCATTCAAGAATAATTTTCATTTTATGGTTAAAAATAATGCTTCAAAACTTAAAAAAAAATTGATATTAATAAAATACATCATATCCATAACAAACATGACTTACGTAACAAAACATATAAATGAAAATGAATCGGTTAACACCCGAAACAATAACACTACTAAAATATTATTAACATAGCAATATTAGAAGATCATTTATGATATCATATTTATGAATGTGGTTTTGTATAATTTAATAACAATTATTTAACTATTATATAGTAATTTAATGTACCCTCTACTAAGGAAAATTACAAGGTAATGTGTTTCTTAACTCACTTTTAATTTCATGAGATTTCCATTGTTCACCACTTATTTATTACATGCAGTGTATTGTGTACATCCATTTGATATTTATTATCTTGATTATATTTATATTCATGGTATTATGTGATTAATTTGGTGGTTATTAACTTTTGGTCTTATGACTCAATTGATTACAACATGGTAAGAGGTTTTCATCTCACTTTTATTCTTATGAGATTCATGACCTATTTTCCACTATTACCTTTTGTGTGGTGTATTTACTACCCATGATTGTATTCTTTCTATAATATAAACTAATTTATGGATATTTACATCATATTTTTATGATCCTTCTTTCATGGGTTGTATGTTTCATAAGTTACCAAATTGGTTAAAAAATTTCCAATTTCTATTCCACTCATTCAGTTTTACAAAAATATCATTGATTATTTTTACTCCAATATTATGTGTTAAATAAATATTTATTTATTTATGAATTATTTTTTTCTCCCTTTTTGTGCATATAATTTTGATACACATAATCACTCCATTGGTAAATTTCTAAGTTGTCGATATGAACATGATAAGAGTAATTCTAACTCAATTTCTATTCATTGATTTAAACATCCAAGTCATTGAGGTTGTTTTTACAAGAATATGTGTGAATGTCCTCTGATTGATTTACACTGAATATCCAATCATATTGAGTTTATTTATAATTTTCACTCATAATTAGGTCATTGACTTATCTTTAACCTTAGGATATAGTCTTTATAAGGTATTTCATCTAAACATACATTCCATTGAGACTTATTTGTTGTTATGTGCCAATTGACTTTTATATGGTGTATATATTTACATAGACATATTATTTCATGTATCCCTTCATTTCAATTATATTCTAAAGTCTTAATTAAGTCAATTAGTTTTCTTAAAGAGTCTCTCATTTGGTTAGGAAATCTAACTAAAATATCATTTTAAATGTTTTAAAAATTCATTCTTCTAAATATTTTTAATTAATGTCCATGTTTTAAAAATGGGTTTAAAAATTTATTTATATGGACATTAATGTATTAAAATTAAAATTCCTTTTAAAAGTTTCAAAGATGTATGTGATACTTGGATTCGAAAATCAATTTTAAAAGTAATCTTGATAAATAATGATTCTTTTAAATGTTTTGAAGAAAAAGGAGTGTATTTCTCTCAAATAATTTTAATGATTATTTTAATCTATGTTAATATCCTTCATTATTCTCAATTGAGGTTAATTTATTATAATAAAATATTCTATATTTTATTTAATCAGTTATGTATGACTATGGATATTCTATTTTTATAACATTCAAGGTTTGTGGATAAAATATTGCCATTTCGTATGCTAGTTTTAATATGAATGTTTAGATTATGTTTCAACCTTTTAATATTAGCAAAGAATTGGACTAATTAAGTGGTGGGTGGAGCTAGCTATAGCTCCTCAATGTATCGGTAGGTCACAAGAGACAAACTGGTGTCTTGGCACAAGGCCTTGAAAAATTCTAGATTTTAGTATTGGCACGAGGCCATGACTATGTCGTTATGATATCCAACATTATGCATTTCATCATTATGATATTTGATATTCATATTACATTTTATTATACAGCTAGTGTAATATCCATGTGAAAAATTAAATGCAATTATTTGATTTGTATTTGCCATATTTTTATGATGTTTATGTTTAAATGTCATCTTCTTTAGTTATATACATTCCCTTAAACATTTATGATTATTTATGATATTTTCTGTTATATTGTAATCCTTAGTGATCATATGAGCTAACCTCTTTGTTATGTTTTATTTTTTCTTGGATGTGAAGGAGTATATTATGACTGACCTGCAAGAATAGGCTGAGGGATATATGATTGTTCAAAGGAGAGACTATATTGTTGTTTTTCATTTGATAATCTAATGTAAAAATTATGTATGTATCTATTACTTCCATGGATACTAAACTAATTGGTATTTCGAGACTTGATCTATTTTGATCATTCCAATGTTATGTAATAATTCACCGTCTATAGGTAATTATGGTCGGGGTATTATTGTTGGTATCATAGGAAGTTTATTACAAACCATAGATGCAAGATTTAGAAAAAACAATGTTTAGAAAACACTTCCCTAATATAGACTTTAATGATTAGTATTTAATAACATCTAAAAAATTTAATGTAAATATTATGGGGGGTTTTGCAAGAAATAAATCCCTATATAGATACGATTAGGGAGAGGCGGCTCTAGAACAGATGAACCTAGGAGTGAAAACACTAACAAGGGGTTTCAGGATTGACTTTGGGATTCCTGGTACATGAAAATGGGACTTGCTGCACTCTTGGTTACAAAACTCCCGAGGGACATTCTTAGGATAATTCACATTTTATTTACAAACTGATTTGAATGATTTTAATATAAGATGGGAATATATAACCTTGTTTAATACTAAGGTGTTTTATATATAAATTAATGTTTCATGATATTTTATAAATGATTTTATGACTCAATCTATGATTTCTTGTGTTAGTCAATGGTTGTATTCCTAGGAAGACATAGTAACATTAAACATGATGTACAAGGTGGGAAAGATGAGGAATATGAGAAACTAAATGAAATATTGATAGGTTTAAAACATATAGTGTTCATGTAAAATTAGGTTTCCAAAAATATGATAAAAAATATATACATTAACCATCTCCCAAACTCAACAAACAAGAGAAATAAAGAGAACAATAAGAGCTCCAATGGTGGAAACCTTGGAGAAAAAAAAGCTCAATATTAATCATGACAAAAATGTGGAAGGAGACACCCATGAAAGTGTCTCAATTGAACTAAGAAATTAATTATGTGTGGGAAATAAGGACATAAAGTAAGTAATTACAGAGGAAAAATGAAAAGTGCTATGGAAGAAAGTAAAAATGATCCTACGAATTAAATTACAGTCATTTTTCATAAATGTACGGGACCTTGGCATCACCCGAGTCAATTCTCCATTCTATTGGATAACTTCTATGTCATGGAAGAACCTATATAGAAATAAATGGATAGAGAAATGTTTAAAAGTATGGGATTACATTGGAAGACTATTCTCTTGTTTGTGTAACAATATAGTTTGTTATGGGAAAATTCTATTTGAGAAAGAATTATCTTTTATTTTGTGGATATAGTTATAAAGAATCATTTGGGTTTATATGATATGTGAATTTAAAGAAATTATAGGTTATCAATTTTTGGGATGAAAATGTGAGGTATGAGATAACATTTGTGGTTAAATTATTCTATGGTTATTTTGAGAAATTTATCTCATTTTGGGAATGTGGTAAAATATAGTTTTTGAAAAAGTATAACACGCATATTGTGTGACAACCAGTCATGCCAGAAAAAGCTACAGGAATCGAGCCCACAAGAAGAGTGCGGCTGGGATTTATCACCTACTACTGAACTACATGAAGTCCCTGGTTAGGGTGACTAATTATTTTTAGTTAACTTATTTTATTGATTAATGATAAGTTGATTTTGAATCGTATGTCTAGTCAAATAGATATCTTTAGTATAGGAAAATGATTTGGTGATTAGGTGAGAAATATTATTTTAGAAGACATACACTCTGTTACGAACACTATATGCCTAAGTAAAATAGAATACTATGGAATTTTATTTGAGGAATAATGATGGATTTTTTTATTTTTTAAGAATCTATGTTTTTCATATAGAGATTCGGGTTATTAATGGATATTAATAACCAATCATAGAGAATATGTGATTTGGTTAATTACACTTCTGTATGAGACTTTAAGAGTAGTTGATGTAATTTTGAGAGAAATGTTAAGATATACTATGAAAGACTATGTTATTAAATTCTTCTGATATTCCAATTTCAATCATAGTTTGGATTATATTGAAATATTTTAAGGTTGTCTTTATTGTAATTTTGGTATTGTTTTTTCAATTTTGGAAATTACGATTAGTATTTCATTCTATAAAGGATTATCCATTTTGGGGATCATCGGATCTTGTACTAACCATTTGGTTCTGGTTAACCTCTAAAGACAAGGGAAATATATAGTTTATCCATTTTGGATTATATGATTATCTAAAAGTTGATTCTAGTACTTCAGGTGTGAACAAGTCATCTTGAATACTAATCATTTGGAGAAAAGATGAGTTAGTGGTAGAAATTTATGAAAGGATTAAACTCTACTTAAAAAGTAATTATATCTCTTTATGTTCTTAGTATATCTCATAAATAAATTCCTCGAATTTATGAAATTTAACATAAAACAAAAAATGTTATTTGTTTGCTTTTCGTACTAGGAAACTAATGACTGTTTAACCCATCACAATTTTGTGGTTTTCTTATTTCTAACATTCTCGGGATCTTTTTTTCTATCACTATCCATCAGAACATGACACTTGGTTTATCTTTCATATCAATTTCTTCCAACATGGAATCCGAGTATGGGTTATCTCAGGTGACATTTGTACTTCTTTTTCATTCCTTTAAAGTTATAGTTTTATTGACTATTTTCCATTATGGGACTTTCAATGAAGTTACCAAGCCCACTTTTAAGATTTTGAGGATGCCGTCTCCAAAAGGGGAAGGATGTAAATTCCCAAGATTTCATAGTAAGTTATTTTCTTTAAAGTAATTCAATAGCTCACGCTACACGCAACACTGAGTTCGAACGTACCACAACTTACCAAAAATGCCATTCAAAAAGTGGTTATGAATATTATTAACTATATTTTAATTTTTAAATACTCCATATATTTTTAGCATGAATATTATGTGTTTTTTAGACATAATATATGAACAAATTCAATTTTTTTAGATAAATGAAGTATTTTTTCAAAAAATTCAATTTTACCACCCTTTAATAGAAAAACATTTTTAAATCCAATATTTGGAACTTTTATATAATAAATTTGATGAAATAGTCTTCTTCTATCAAATATGGACACAATAATTTAGTATGGATAAATTTTTGGTGCTTTTCTGATAACTTTAATATTTTTTTGAATAGTGAAAAATACCAAATTTTCATTAAAAATAAATTTTTTAATCAAAATAATTTATAGAGTTAAATTATATATTTGAAGGGTATTGAGGTACAATTAGATTATATATTTTTTATTTAATCAAATTCTGGTTAGTGGATGAAATTTTACATTTAAATTGGACATAAACACATATCAATCTTTTGATAGTTTTTACTTCTCAAAAACTAATTTTGGGTTTTGACAACAATAATATTTTCTTAAATTAACAAATAGAACTTATTAGTTTTTAATTTTGTGTAATAGACATAATTTTTTAATTTTAAATATCAAAATCAACTAACTATGGATTTTTTGAATTTTTCTAAAAACATTCGATATTTGATGAATAGTAAAAAAACACTCAGTTATTGTTTAATACCAACTTTTTATTTAAATTATTTTTTATTTTATTTAAATTTATTTTAAGCCAAAATAGATACATAATTCATATATAAATTTTATGTAATTTATTGTATTCATTTTATAATAATATTTTATGTATAAAAGTTTGTTGAACTTTTTACCATCTTTTACCCACCTTCTAGACACATTTACAATTTTGTGTTAAATGTAATTTAACCGCTTCTATGGATTGAATTTAAAAAATACAAGAGACATGGTTGAAATTAGTAAGTAAAATTTGGTTCAATAAAATTGATGTAATTTTTGGTTAATAGTAACTTTTGAATTTTGTTTACCATGGTTAAATGAAAATAGGGTAATTAATGATAAAAATGAAATTATACTTACCCAAACACATGTTATAATTCTATCGGATACTTGTATCTCAAAAAAATCAACCTTTGGATTAAAAAATTATCCATTTGGTCCCCATGGATTACATTGGGACATTTATTATTATTTTATTTAAAGAATAGTCAAAAGAGTTAAATTAAATGTTTAATAACTAAAGCATTTTTGATATAGGGTTATAAATATGATAAATTCAACTATAAATATTTATTAGAAAGATAAAAACATTTCCTATATAATCGTTTTTTATTTATAATTTTTTGACATTAAATAATTAAATTTATTAACAACATAATGATGATGCAGTAATTACTTTATTAATGAATGGTTAAAATAATTGACATTGTAAATATCCAAATAAATGTAAATAGAGACTTATGATGAATTCCACTGAATTTTTAGATTAATATGACAAGTTACAGTTTAATAAGTAAATTTTCATCGAAGTGATAATGTTTTTATGACATTCACTAAAACTAAATACCATAGAGTGTCAAAATTGACATAAATGAGTTTTTAAGACAAAAACTATATTATTAATTAATATAATATTAATAAAAATATAATGTTTGGAAAAAGGACTTAGATAAGGTAAAATATATCCATAATGAACCACTTGGGGTTCACATGGATTTTTATTGTATGTTTATTAACCAATTATTATAATAATACATGAATATATTGTAAAAGTTAACCTATCTCTTTCCAAATAAAATTTTTCAATTTCAAAAAGCCTCTTTAGTATTAACGGGAAACCTTAAATTTCAAAAAAAAGTTGCGTGAGAGTCCAAAAAAAATCAATTTCAAATTGAAACTTAAAGAGAACATCTTCACCCATCTCTATTTCCAAGAATCTTGAGTCACATGCCTGCCTCGAGTCATACACCTATAATGTCCAATGTCTCCTTTCACCTCCCCCACACCGGTGAGACCCACCAGAATCACCATCGCCGTAATCCACCATCGTCATCTTCATAAGGCAACATCATTAACCGGAATGAACATCGACAACCGAAAAACTAGACATCAACAGAAATCCAATTCCGTAATGAGTTCTTCCCACTCCAAACCATCATAAGTACTTACAAAGAGAAAATCCCAGGATAACAGATTCAGAACGAGCAGGACCAAAGCCAAAATTCAGGGCCAGCAAGAAAATCATCATTCCTAGTATGTCAGAGGAGCATAGCCAACCGTTTCACAACAAGAACAACAATATTCCTAGAGATATTCAACCAAATAAAACCAACACAAAACCATAGAAATTAAATCAAAGAAATAGTCAAATCCAAAAATGATAAAGAATAAAAAATATTGAGAGAGATAACCCATCACCAAGCCAAGACACGATAGATCAACCAAACATATTCCATCACCACTAATAGCCCGACCGGAGAAGACCACCACGAGCCTTCGAATAATACAATCCTTTGTGTCATGACCACAACCCTCAATCTTCTACAAAATAGGATGACGTCACACCACTAAAAATAAATCCATTTTGAGGCATTAACAATGAAAATTAATTTATAATAAATTAATATTTCAAGCTTTTCCAAAAGTGACCATCACCTCTCTTATAAAAGGGAACTTCCCCTTCTCTTAATTTCACACCTCAAAAGCCATTTGGATTGGCCAAAACCTACCCATATATCCTCCCAACTACTTTCACTATATCATAGTGTCCTTGTTTTCATCATAAAACCAATTTATAGAGCCCTTTTGATCGAATAAAAATGAAGCACCCGAAGAAGAGATAATAATTTCATCATCTCTTTCAATGTTATCTTCTTCTTCTGCTTCCTCATTTTTTGTAGATTCCATCCCCAAAAAATAACTCAACTAGCTTCTACATATTGTTATGTTATTATAAATATGGTACAACCATATTCATTATTCTATTAATCCGTTAAATGACAAAGTCAACATACATGCATACGTACAACTTACCATCTCCAAGTCGTGGTGTAGTTGTTATTCCTCACATAATTATTTGGATAGGTATAATAAAGATTCATAATTGATTTAAATAATAAATATAAAATTTTAATTATTCAGTATATATGATATAAAATCCAATTATATACGATCTCACCTTCTATTGAATGATATTGTCGCTCGTGCGTACAAACGAATTACCATATCCATGAACGCATTGTGATTCATTCCCCATCATAACCATTCAATAATAATTTTAATTTTATGATTATAAATAATTTTTAAGAACATAATATAATTATGGATATTAATCAAATACATTCTATCCATGCCAAACATGGCTTTCATAACAAAACATATAGAGGAAAACTAATCAGTTAACATCTGAAACAATGATACTACTACAATATTATTAACAATGAAATATTATAAGATCATATATGATATAATATTTATGTATATTGTTATTGTATAATTTAATAACAATTATTTTACTATTATACAGGAAGTTAATGTACCCTCGACTAAGTAAAAGTTTAAGGTAAGAGGATTCTTCTCTCACTTTTCATTTCGTGATATTTCCATTATTCACCACTTATTTATGGCATGTGATTTATTGTATACTAACATTTGATATATATTATCATGATTATATTTATATTCATGGTATTATTTGCATAATTTTGTGGTTATTAACTTTCGGTCTTATGGTTTGATTGATTACAATGTGGTAATGGGTTTTCATCTTACTTTTACTCCAGTGAGATTAATGCTATATTTTCCATTATTAACTTTTGAGTGTTCTATATACTACCCATGATTCTATTATTTTTGTAATATAATTTAATTTATCGGTATTTACATCATCATTTTATGAACCATCTTTCAAGGGGTGTATGTTTCGTAAGTTACCAAATCGTTAAGGGAAATTCTAATTTTAATTTCCACTCATTCAGTTTTATGCAAACTTCATTTATTATTTTACTCCATGATTATGGGTAAAATCAATATCTATTTAATTATATAGTAATTTCAGCTCCCCTTTTGTGGTTATAATTTTCATATGCATAATCACTCCATTGATGAACTCTCATGTCGTCGATATGAACTTGATAAGAGTGATTTAAACTCAATTTATACTTATTGAGATAAACATCCAAGTCATTGATATTGTTTTTACAAGATTATGTGTGAATGTACTCTGATTTATTTACACTAAATATCCAATCATATTGAGTGTATTTATAATTTTCACACATATTTATTTCATTGATTTATCCTTAACCTAAGGATATAGTCTTTATAAGGGATTTCATCTCAACATTCATTCTATTGAGAATAATTTGTTCTTAAGTGGCAATTCACTTTTATATAGCATATATACCTTAAATTGACATAGTATATCATGAATCCCTTTATTCACATTATATTATAATGTTTTTATTAACTCAATTATTTGTATTCAAGTTTCTCTAATTTGGTTAAGAACTCAAACTAAAATATCATTTTTAATGTTTTCAAAATTTATTCTTCTAACTCTTTATAATTAATGTCAATGTATTAAAATGGTTTTAGGTATTTATTTATATGGATGCTAATGTTTTAAAATTAAAATTCCTTTTAAAACATTAAAATAGGTATGGGAAACTTTGATACAAAAAACTATTCTAAACGGTGTCATGATAAATAGTGATACATTTAAATGTTTTCAATAAAAACGGTGATATTTCTCTCAAATAGTTTTGTTGATTAATTTCATATATGTAAATATCCTTCATTATTATCGATTGAGTTTAATTTATTACAATACTATCTTCCATATTGTATTGAATGAGTTATGTTTGATTGTGGATGTTCTATTTTTATACCATTCATGGTTTCTAGTTAAAATATTGATATTTTGTATGCTAGTTTTAATACGAATGTATAGATTATGTTTCAAAATTTTCATATGAAGAATTCATTGGACATAGTAAGTGATAGTTGGAGCCTCCTATAGCACCACGATGCATTAGAATGTCTCATGAGACAAACTATTGTCTTGGCACAAGGCCTGGAAAAAATCTTATTTTTAATCATGGTATGAGGCCTGGACATTTTGGTAATGATGTCCGGCATTATGCATTCCATCATTATGAAATTATCTATAGACATTACATGTGATTATACTAATTTTAGAATATCCATGTGAATAAATAAATGGAATTATTTAATTTCTATTTCCCATGTTATACTTAAGGTTATGTTTAAAAGGGTTGTGTATTAGTATTATAAGTTCCATTAAATGTTTTTGATTATTTATGATAGTTTCCTCTATATTGTTATCCTTACTAAGCATCTGATCTCTCCCCTTTCTTATTTTTTATTTTTCCTACGATGTGAAAAGTATATTATTACTGAACTAAAGTAATTTCATTGCCTAGCAGCACGACGCTTGTATGGCTCTCCCACAACCCCATTGTTCAAAGAAGACACTATATTGTTGTTTTTAATTTCATAATGTAATCTAAAACTTATGTGTGTATCTAGTATATCCAATGCCACTAAAAAATCAGTCATTCAATACTTGATCAATTGTGATCATGCCAATTTTATTTAATAATGCACCAACTATGCGTAACTGGGGTCGGGGAATTACAAAATCTCCCTTCAAAATTGTGTTCCAAGGGAGGGTGAGAGAGCTTGGGGATGTCCATAGAGGTAGGGAACGAAATAGATAAGAGAGGGGGTGAATTTGGTTTATTTCCAAACAAGAAAACATGGAATTTAAAAACATTTTTTTATGATTTATACACCATTTCACGGTTTGGCGGCACAGTTTAGTAAATTGTATGGCCAAACCATGTGGCCAAACCATGTGGAATGTTTTGGCCTCCCCAAAACTATCCATTCTCCTCAAAACATTAGGGGGTCCAAGGGGGAAACCCAAGGGGAAAGGTAGGAAAAGGTTAGGGGATAAATTTTCCCCAAACAAATAACTCTCATCACCCCCATAATCTTCTAACTCATGGGTACAAACCACCTCAACAACTTACCCCACAAGTGGTTCCACTAGAAGTGACACAAGTCCAACTCCAAAACCCCACAACCTAGTACCACCCCCTTAACAAACGAGGAGGCCAACTACCATCCAAATCCCCAAGACTAAGGTCATAGATCAATAATACAAGAGGAACCAAAATTTCAACCGAAAAACACCCAAACCCAAGATAAATCTAAGAACCAAGAGTGGATTTGAAACAAAGCATGGAATCGAAAATCCGAGTGTGATAACGTTAGCACACTTGTTATGGTTTAGTCCCACTTTTTTCAAACCATAGGAAAATTATGCACATCCCACTACCCCTTATTTTTCTTAAAAATTCACCCAAATTTACCCCAAGCCGCTGCTCCAAAATAACGGTATATAAAAACATAAAAATGAAGCTAAAAATGAACCTCAGATGACTATATAAAATATTAGTATCTTATAATCACCCCACATTATAACTGACCATCCTCGAGCTACACTCCCAAACATCCCTATGATTCTGAGCCAACAATATTGGGTCATTGATCCCTCATTTTGGCCTTCCATTCCCATGATTCTTCTTGAACAATTCCATGTTTCCAAAACACATGAACAAATGGCACGATATTTCCCTGTACCACTTTTTCAATTCATCCCAGCACACTAATATGATTCTCTTCAAAGAATGTATCAATCTCAAGGTAAACCAGTTCCAAATCAATCACATGAGAAGGGTCAGGGTGATACCACCATAGTTGTGACACATGTAAAACATCATGCAAAGCACTGAATTTCTGTAGAAGGTATAATCAATACGCCATTATCCTGATTCTCTCTAGCACCTCACACGGTCCTAATAACCAAAGTGCCAGCTTTCCCTACCTTTATATACTATTGTTACCTAATCTAGGTGATATACGAAGGAATTAACATTCTCCATATGTAGAATCTTGGGTTTATCTCCATATATTGGCATATGACTTCTTCCTACTCTGATTAGTAGCTATACCTTTCCAAATAAACTATACCAATTTTGTTGTCTCCTAAATGACACTCAGTCCTAGCAGCTCTTACTCACCTGCCATAATCCAACATAGTAGTGATCAACTAGTTCTACCATTAAACTACCTCATATGGTTCCATATATATAGTTTCATGATAACTGTTGTTATTAGAGAACTCTACAATAGCCAATTGCTTCTCCAAAAAACCATCAAATTCAAGAACATGTGCTCGTTGCATATCCTCTTACAACATTAAGGTAAGCTCCGACTGCCCATCTGTTTGTGGGTGGAAGGCTATACTTAACATATTCGGTATACCAAGCACCTTTTGTAAAGCCTACTAGAAGTCTGAAGTAAAGCATGAATCTTCATTTGAAGATGTAGTCTGTGGAACCCCCTTCAAACAAACAATCTCATGTACATATATTTCTCCAAACTATTCTACAGTAAAGGTTTCCTCAATAGAAAATAAATGTGATACCTTTTTTAGTAAATCCAAAATAACCCAAATATCATCATTCTTCCTAAGTGTATTTGAAATTCCTACCAAGATATTTATAGTCACATCATCCCACTTCCATTCCGGAATAGGTAACAGCTACAATAAGAATCTATGTTGTGGATGCTCAGCCTTCACCTACTGATTGGTCAAACGACTTGATACAAAATCTACTATCTCCCTTTTCATGCATGGCCACCAATACTATCATCGTAGGTCATAATAAATGTTTTTAGCCTAGGATGTACCACTAACATTGAGGAATGAATTTATTGCATGTGTTCCTCTCACATATTCGTATTCACACTAAGAAATTTTTTCACTTAAATGATCTCATACTCATATATTATCCATTATGAGGGTGTCTCCTCACCTTAAAGGATTTACCATAAGGCCAAAAACACTGGATCCTTATACTTCTAGTCACTAATCCAACTGAAGAGTGTAGAATCCACTGCTAAAAAACTAGATTCATCCTCTCTGGACTACCCCAAACTAGTACATGCATTTTTTCATGAAAATTCATCATATCTCACTCTTCACTCAACTCTTATACCTAGTGAGTCTGAGTTTTCCTACCCAAGGCATCAACCACATTATTCCCTTTTCTAGGTGTGTATTCCAGTTCAAAATCATAGGACTACATATACTCTACCCATTTTCGCTACCAAATATTCATGTCACGCTGTGATAAGATACAATTCATGTTTTTTTGATCCATAAAAACTATAATACATTCACCCAAAAGATAGTGTCTCTAACACTTAAGAGCATAAACCACATATACCAACTCAAGGTCATGCGTAGGGTAATTCCATTCATGTGGCCTCAACTTATGAGACCCATAAGCAACAACTTGATCACCTTACATAAACACATATCGGAGTCCATTCCCATAAGCATGAAAATACACCCTTTAATCCTCACCTGACTCAGGTAAGATCAAAATTGATGCTGATGTCAACTATTTATTCAACTAATAGAATGAATTATTGCATGTTTCTGTCAAACAAACTTTATCCCTTTCTTTATCAAACCTAAAATCACGTCTTCTAATCAATAAAATCCCTTGATAGACCACCTATAATAATCATCAAATCCCAAAAAATTTCAGATATCAAAAATATTCATAGGATTCTCCAATGAAATAACTACCTACACTTTTTTTAGGTCCACTTCCTCACTATATTCTGAGATGATATTCTCCAAAAAATTTACCCTATCAGTCAAAAAATAAAATATAGATATCTTGTAATATAGAAGATGATATCTTATTTTACCTAAGATTTTGTCAGGAATTTGGGCATAATCTTCATGAATATTAGAGTACAACAAGGTGTTGTCTACAAACACAACAAAAAATTGATCTTATTATGGAAGTATTATATTGTTCATCAAGTCTATAAATACTTCAAAATTATTTTTCAACCCAAAAGACATTACAAAAAACTCATAATGGCCGTACCTACTTCTGAAAGAAGGTCTTGGTATATCATAGGTTCGAACTCTCACCTGGTGAAACCCAAATATCATAATGAACATTGAGAACACACAATACCTCTTCAGCTGATCAAATAGATAATCAATGCATGTATGGGCATTTAATTTCTTCACATACATTTTATTATACTTTCGATAATCAAAACCTAATAATAAACTCTCGTCAGCCTTCTTTTCTAAAAAAACAAGAGATACCTAAAGAGACGTACTTTGTTGGAAAATTCCTTTATCCTCTAACTCCACCAACTGTGTTTTGAGCACTTGAAACTCAGTCAGTGCAATATTGTAATTTGGAATAAATACTATATTATCCCTCAACATGTAGTCTATAGTGAATTCTACATCTCTCTCAGGTGTGAAACCTTAAAATTATTTAGGAAATACATCCTTAAAAAGGTATACTACTTATGGAAGGACGTCTTGTCTACCACTCCCATTATCCCACAAAATACTAGAGACATGGGTTGTGATCTCAGCATGTTGCTAAGTAATTGTCCCCACTAATCCTTCATGGATATTCCATTCTCTCATATGAACATACTAATCACACTTAGAAGATACAGAGGTCACATACATGTGGTAACAATCTATGTGGGCTCAGTATGTGACTAGCCAGTCCATACACATAATCAGTTCGAAGACGATTATATCAAGGACATATATATCCCAAATAAAATTATACTCTTCAATACCTAGAAAAAATTCCTTACATAAACAGATGTCCTTAGACTATATTCCCAATGGTGTGTCGATATTCATTACCCTACCTACAAAATCCATCTCCAGGCTCAACGCATTAAGTAAATTTGTAGAAATAAAGGAATTAGAGGCACCAGTATCAAACAGGGAAATAGCTAATGTGGAAGTAACTAGAGTAGTACCTCTCACTATTGATGGACCAATCTCTCTCTCTAAAATGTAGGTTTCACTACATGTCACTATACTACCCCTATTCCATGTGGTGTCATCTAACTCCCTTGATTAGCACCACTCTGGTGATATGGGTGCTCATACCCTAAAGCACAACATCCACTACATATACCACAGCGTCTTGTAGTGTTCTAGGTGTCAGACCTATATGGTGTAGAAGACCCCCTTCCCACACTCTAAATCTGGGCACTTTCTCCCTCAGCACAAGCATCCACTGCTTTCTACAGAACTTCTGTTGGTGACCCATCTTTCCATAAAAATGGCACTCCAATTTTAGTTGTGGAAAATTTGTACGATCGTTTTTCTACCTACCACACTAGTTGAGAATCACATGAGTTAGATCTGGTTCAACTATTCCAACTAGCTATCCACTTTTCACATCACTGTCCTTACTATGGTTCTTGTAATGGTGCTTCTTACTCCTAGAAGGCCCAATCCCAAATCGTCTAGTGACTGGTACTTGTACAATACTAGAAGCCTCTTTTAGGTTACCTTATGAAATGATAACCTGATTAACCCATCAATATAATTTCATCAGCAACAAGATATTTCCTGGGGACATAAATTCACACCTGGGTTAGTCTTAAAATCATTTTTCTGATGAAGCCTCATTTGCTACCAAAGTAGGATTAAAATTCTATAAATCTATGAATTGATCAGCATAGTCTATTATGGATATGCTTCCTTGGGTAAAATTCATAAAATCAGAATCCCTCTCTTTTCTCAATGTATCTGGATAGACGTGCTCCGATAACTTATCCACAAAGTCCTTCTATAACAAATCATCATACTATCCAGATCGTACCTGAAAGTCCCACCAGTGATTTTCTAACCCCTATAGCATATATAAAAACAACTTGAACCTCCTCCCAGCAGGAATTTCCAAATGGTCAGGTATAATCTCTATGGACTCAATCAAAAATTCATCTTCCTCAGTTACAACCTCTTTAGTAAAAGTAAGAAACTGCTGCAACTAAAACTCCCTTGTCAACACATAAATCCTTTCTAGAACCCACCATGGGTCTCTCCCCATGAATTACATGAAATGGGAAATTTTCTCTAGGAATTTTTCCCCATCCTCCTTAACACTCACCAATGGTGCCCCAATTTCCCCATTTGGATGTTTGTTCTTTTCCATAACCCTTGGTCTCTGCCTTAACATGCATCATGGGGGAAAATATCTTCAAATCCAAACACATGTCTTATTTTTCATAACTCAATCATAAAACATTTACATAAGAGGTGAAACTAACAAAACATGTTCAACATGTCTTCATCCCATTTCTCTATCCATAAGGAAACATAGAGGACTTGTTACTACCCTTAACCTTCCTACTCCTAAGTCTTGCTGAACAAGGGTAAATATATTCTCATTAATTAATTAAAACATTAATTAATCATATTATCTCCAATTAATTAGTTAATCATACTCATTTCATCCATCAACTATCTCATTAGACGCCCATTTACTCTCATTTATCATCATTATTTTAATCTCATAAAAATCAAAAATAGTTCATGTTGAACAACATACCCATAACCTATTTTCCTATGAATTCCTAGAATTATGCATGTCACAACAACTCTGAGTGCCTATAATGACGCATGTTGACTCATGTATTGTGCATCTTTACTCCATGAATCAAATATCAACAACTTCCGAAACAAATATCACATCACACCGCATATGAATCTCCCAAGGTGAAATTATATCCAACTATAACAACAATCACAACAAGCACACCATGAGTAATAATATTTCCCCCCATACATGGGATTCCAACTCTCATACATGAGCTCAATACTATTCCTATACTCTTCCAAGTCTCCTATATACCATTACCAAAAACGTAATTCAAAATGAGAAGAAAGAAAATAAAACAGCTTTGTTACTGCTTTGTGATGTCTTGACCCGAGTTCAACTAAACGATGCCCCGAGATGATTGGACATATGACCTCAAGCACGCCTCCCTATATGACATAGAGAGCTAACTAGCAGCAAGGGTCTGGTAAGTCGGTCTTGGGTAGACTATACCCAATTTTATAACAACAAAAATCCTAGAGAAGAAAACAAAAATATCCAAGTGTAGAAGCATATAAATAACAAGAAAAAGACCATTCCATTTGATATTCAAAATAAAAAAATAAAATACTCATCTTAAAGGTAAAACATGCCATGATAATGAAAATTTTAAGTGTATACAATGCAACTAAATGTGAAGACCCGACGATGCCCATGTGGGTGTCGAACCATGTTTGGTTCCCTCTCCCATGTTCTAATCCCAAAAAGAAACCTATCCCAAGTCCATGCCCTTATCCTAACCTACAAAAAAAATTCTTCTTAGGTGCTAATTAGGCATCCTGAATATGGTGTTAGTACAACTATGTAGGACATCACCAATAGTGTCTAATATGAGTCCTGTCCGAATATAGTGTATGCAGTTTTATGAAGTAATAAATACAATGCATAATTAAACAGTTGGAACATTGTCATTTAATCTCTAATCATCACATTAGGTCCAGTTTCAATTCATGTTTTCAATTTGAATCATCATTCATTATTATATTTCATTTGGTGTTGAACATCATTTCAATAACCATCATTTCAGTCATTGTAGGTATCTTTAACTAATGTTCCATATTTTATTTGGTGTAGATCATCATGATTAGCACCCCAGAATCTGAAGAATGGCTAACTATTGGGGAGGAACGCCCTGTCCAAGTCCAAACTTCTAATTGGTCTAGAACTCATTTCCAAGCACCCCAGAAATCTCAGACATTTAATCATTCTTTAATTGTGAATAATTATCTATATTATTCTATTACTAATCCTATGAGTAGTTAAATGATTCAAATTCCATTTGTTAACTCAAAAATTAACTAAGCATGTAATTCCTTAATTAATCAAAACAATTATAATTCCATTATTAATTCTTCAAAATCAATTATACATATCAAATCTCAACAAGAAATAATTAATTCTAACAATTAATTATATTTGAAAAACATTATGGAACATAAATAATTAACAGAGTTAATTATCTTTCATAGCCAATAACATTTCATAATTAATTTCCATTATTAATTATCTTCAAAAAAGCAATTCATTTTCCCAATTACAAAATCTCAACCCATAACTAATATCCAAAACAAATATCTTTTTTGGTATCTCCCTATATTTTTTTCAAGATTCAATTACAAATAAGTCACCATGGATATCCGAAGTCAAATCCACATTCCTAATTACTCTAGTTTTGGAAATAAATGATCATGGGAAGCTATAAAATCCATAAACCCACATTCACATATCAAATCAATGACAATGGGAGTTTGATTTAGACCACCCAACTCAGTTAATTAATAGATGATAGCCCAACAGGAATCCCCAAAATTAGAGTGGCACAACGTCATCGATCATGCTCCGAATCTAAATTCCTTAAAAAATATTATGATCAAAGGCATCAAGATATTGATAATATAGATCTACATCCACAATACTAAATCTACATATCAAATCACAAGTTTATATTCATGGAAATTGTAAAAATATTCCATTAAAATATCAAGGAAATATAGAGTAGTGAATGAGAGAACAACATGATGAAATTCACTTACCGAGAAGAGAGAGTATCTTCAATCTGTTCTTTCTATCTAGAAGAAAGATGTTTGTATCACCTTGGAATCCCTATGGAAGGCTTGGGCATCACATTGAATTTTTGAATCCCAAGTCAAGGTCAAAATATGGGAGTCTTTGGGGGTTCTGGTTGTTTAATAAAGTATTTTTTGGATAATTAATCTCGTGCATATGGTTTCTAAGATAGGGGCACATTGTTAGAGAAGACTTCATCCAACCATGTGGACCACTCTTTCTAGGTTTTCACGGTTGGAATGGTTTTGGTCGCATGGTTTGAAAAACATATTTCAAACCTTACAAACCACTTTTTCTAGTTTTCACTAGTATCATGGTTTATTTTCACGTTTTTTCAAACCATGTGCAAACCGTGATTATCCCATTATCCTATATTTTTTCATAAAAATTCACCCAAATGCAACCCATGTCACTACTCAAAAATATAGGTACTTAAAAAACAAAAAAAAAATACATGAAAAAGTTCCTGATATGACTCCATAAGAGGCCAATATCTTACACTTGGTGATATAATTATTCTCTAAATCATGAAATAGTAGTTTTGTTTATTAAGAATGAGAATTGGGATTTTCAAGATTTTTATATGAATAGATAATTTGGAATGATAAATGTAATAGAATGTAATCATTAATGTGAATGAATTAACCAATTTCACATATGATATCATGTTTGGTAGTATGGTTAATTTTTATTCATTGACTAACACTTGGTTCTTGAGGGTAAGATACAAATTTACATAATGCATTTGTGTGATATGCATGTTACAATAGTACCTAACGTTTAGATTCATGGTATGTGGTTCATGTGGATAAGAAACATGGTTTCATGATGCCAGTGGGGGAAGGACTGAGTTTCTAGATGCATGAGGTCATGGTTCATTAATACATGCTGACTAAGGGAGAGAATCTTGATTCCATGGTGGCTAAGTTAATTTTTCATTATCAAATGTGATTAATGAGGCAAATAATTAACGATTTTTTTTATTCCTTTCTATTTGTTTTCACTAGGGTGAACATATTGGTAAATCATGATTTGTGTAAAGGAAGTCCAGGATGACCTATAGTGTCATCCTTTATCTAAATGTTCAAATGGTGGGTTCATTCTTTGCATTATTTTATGAACTACTTCCTATGATTCATAAATTTTTATATGAAAAATTATTTCAAATATTATTCTTTTATATACTCTGTGTGTCGACCTACTGATTTTTAATCACACCATGTTCCGCCATTATTAGGTACCCTAGAAAACATCATAGATGTTGGTATTGTCAAGGGAAAGGGTATAAGGCCCCAGCTTTAAACCTTACCTAATCTTGAGTTATTACAAGATTACACATTGAGGATCTTTTCAGGTTTAGAGTTTATAGAATTAGATCATGAAACTTTAATTACATTCCACATTTAAACAAAGTGGTTACATAAAAGACAGTATTCATTCTTCCCATCAACGAAAACATATTTAAAATAAAACACAGATTCTTTCTTGACACATCCTTGACACTATCATCACATCAAGTACCTTTCCCTTGACCTGTGAAAAACATTTCAAAAACATGGGATGAGCATAAAAAGCTCAGTAAGGGTTATAAAAATATGGAAAGGAAACATGAGTTCATATATACATGAGAATGAAATCATACTTTACCCATAAATCATAGGCACTTTAACATACCTCATCAAACCATTAATAAATCATAGAAAACATAAGACATAAAGGTAAATTGAGGCATTCATAACATTCTTACGTAGGGAGTAACCCTCTTGGTTACGTTTAGAATACCCATCACAGTATATTCCCTAAAATCTCTTCGGAGAAACCTTAACGTTTCACTCCTTCGCGTTACCCAATGCATTGGAGAGCTATATCGGGCTCACCCGCCCTTAGTTTATCACAGAACCACCCGTTCTTCATAACAATGCCCAAGAACCATAACATAATCGTATCACATAAAACACGCATAAAGGAAACATAACATTTCCACATTTCAATCACAAGATATCAATACAACACAAAAACATTGTGAAAACCATTTTCTATACCAAAATAAAATAAAAGTAAAACATGGTATTTATTTTTCTTTTAAAAAGAAGGTATGGCTTGTAGAGGAAGCCGAAACTCAAATAACGGTCATGACGGCGGAGAAGTCGTTGTCGCCGCATACGTACGACAAAAACATTCCCTTTTGTCGTTTAGTAAACGCTTCGTATAAAAAAGATTCCTTTTGAATAAACGTAAAAGTCAAAGGGGTTTATACACCGTATAAAAGAAAGTTGTGTATAAAATAAAATATGCCTCAATGAAAGGAGATTGAGACAAAGTACCATACCACCTTTAAGCTTTTAACATTTTAAACCATTAATATCCATATAAATAAATCCTTAAAACCATTTTGAAAACATGGATATTAACAAGAACAAATAATTAAAACATTTAAAACGATATTCTGGTAAAAGGGGTTTTACCAAAATTAGAGACACTTGAATACAATAATTGAGGAATAAAATTTAGTCAGAATTTTATAATATCATAAGAATAAAAGGATTCATGATATAATACTCCAAATGACAGTATATACACCATATAAGAGTGAATTTGTGCATAACAACAATGAACCCTCAATAGAAATGTCAAATGTGATGAAATCCCTTATAAAGAAGGTATCCTTAAATTAAGGACAAATCAATCTCAAAATATGTGTGACAAATATAAATACACCCAATATAAGTGGATATTAAGTGTAAAACAATAAAATTTCATTCACACATATTCAATGTATGACATATTCAATGACTACATGATGAACCCAAAGAAATCGAAATTGGGTTAAAAAGTTCCCTTGACAGCCTAACAGCATCACATCAAAATGAGTTGATGAGAGATAAAAAGTGTATCTCATCACTTGGACATAAAATTTACATTAATAAGGATATATCATAACATATCCCAACATAACAATTTTTAAATTAAAAGACCCAAAAAAGAAGTCTTTTAAAAAAGAGGGGGGTGAAAGGTTCCCTTACCGACTTGGGTATCTTTCAAAACATACACCCCATGAAAGATGGACAATAGATCATTGATGTAAATACTCATAAATGAATGTATATTACACAAAGAGTATAATAATGGGCAGTGCATACACCACTCAATGGAATTTGTGGCAAATGAAGCATAAATCTCACGAGAATAAAAGTGAGATGAAAAATCCCTTACGAAAACTCAGCAGCCTAACGGCGCCACTTAAAACTTCCAAAATGGATTGATGAGATCAAATAGCGTATCCCATAATATTAAAATAGAATTTACAGAAATAGGAATATAAAAGAAAATCCTCCAACATAACAAAGAGGAGCTTAAAAGAAGTGACATAAAGGAGAGTACTTAAAAAGAAAGAGAGAGGTTAGATCTCTTACGAAAGTTCGGCAGCCTAACGGCGCCACTCAAAACTTTCAAAATGGATTTATGAGAGAGAATAGGGTCTCTCATCACATGAACATAAAAATTACAGTAAGATTAATATAAAATAACATCCCAATCATAAGAAAGATGATCTTAAAAGAAATGACATAAAAAGTGTACTTAAAAAGAAAGAGAGTTGTAGGATCCCTTACCTCGGGTCCGACTTGACTCGATCGTTCTTTAATCTCCTGAATAATAAACTTGAGTTAATTTCTAATTACTTAAGAACCTTTTTCAAGTTAATTATTACTTTTATACCACTTATTACCATGTCATAAAAATTATGTAATCATTTAAGTTAATAATATTTGTTTTGCCGATATTTGGTTCTTAAGTCGAAAGTGGACTTCTTACAATTACATGTTGTTCGTGTGGCCAAATGTTTATTATATACAGAATTGTATTCATTATGTAGATATCATATATGTCATATATATCCAGTACATGCGTGCATTTATAACATTACATTATCATTTAGAGGTAAGAAATGAAATGCACCGTTCATGGAGACGGTAAGCCGTACGTACGCATGAACGCTACTTTCATTTCTATTTCATATTTTATAGAATGGAATAATAATTATATAAAGTTATATTATAATTCCAGTATAATATCATATATAATATCATATTTCCATCCTTTATACATCCCACATATGGTATTTAACGAATCAAATCACTTTGAGGGGGTCGTAGTCCGCACTTCCTTAAATGAAGATATCGCGTATACCCATAATGGAAGCCATAAATTTAAGACAAAAATGAAAAATACAGAAGCATAAATAAAACCTAAACATATTATATATCATATATAAAAATAGTGACATCATAATGGCCACCTTTTAAGGTGTTAAATGAGTATTGAACAATCATCGTTTCGGGAGGCAGAATTTCACCATCCACGGAAACCGTATGTTCTTTAACCATTTGATGTAGTTGTGTGAGAGTGTAGCTCGAATAAATCTTATAACAACATCCTAGTATATTGAAGATACTGGTTTTGTTAAAAAAGAATTAAATAAAAAGAGTTTAGGGGGTTGGAGAAGCAAAATAAAACAAATGAACATGAGAGAGTGAATTACCTTTAAAAGTGTAACTCCTTTTGATTTGAGCCTAAAGGCTTCCTTTGAAAGGATTCTGCCCAAATGGAATCCTCTAGGATGAGGAGAGGGATGTGTAGAGAGTAAATGGGCAGGGGTTGGCCGAGCCAAAGGCTTGAGGAGTGTGTTAAATGAGGTAGAGGTGGGGGCCTTTTATAAGAGGAGAGGAGGGGCACTTTTGGAAAGTAAAGAAATATTACTTTATTTGAAAATGTGTTTCGGTTTCAAAAGGTCCCACATTGATATCATTCTTGGATAAGTTGATAAGCCTTTGAAATCCACTCATCCAATAAGTTTTGGACAGGTGTAGTTCATATATTTTACATTATCTTTCCATTTTATTTAAATCGTCAAATAATGATGTCATCGTTGCATCATTATTATGTGATAAATAATTTAATTTAGTTAATGTCTAAAAATTATAAAAAAAATACTCTGATGTAGGAAATCTTTTTATCTTTCTAATTAATATTTATAATCAAAATTTGGACTTGTGTAACCCCACTTAAAAATTGTTTTAGTAGAACATATCATGTTTGTGTCATTTTTACTTTTACATTAAATAAAAAGTTATTTATGTCATTTCCCAACCAAAGTGGATCCATGGGGTCCCCAAGTTGGCCCATGGCTTGTCTGGGTCGGCCATGACTCACCCAATAGGTGTAGGACAAGTTTCATGGTGTTTTCACATTATTATAATATCATTTTTACCTTAAATTACACTAATTACCACTAATCGCGATTAAAAACTTAATAAGTTACTATTCACCAAAAAATTATTTTCATCCCATTGAACCACATTTTTCATACTAATTACAACCATGTATGTCGGATTTTCAAAATTCAATACACATTAGTGGTAAACTTTCATTTAACAGAAAAATCAGTTTTCTTGATTACCACTTAGTGGTTTCACTATTCATCAAAAATTGGAGTTTTTCAGAAAAATACCAAAACTTCACCCTAAGCTATATTTGATATTCCGAATTCAAAAATGAAGTCTGTTTTACAAAAATCAAAACATATTAGTCACATTAATTAATTTAATAATTAATTCCCGCTGTCAGAGCAAATAGCGTGTTTTTATAAAACAATAAGTATCAAAAGATTGACACTAGTTTAAGTCTGATTTCAAAGTGAAATTGATTCCAACGACCACTATTGGATTTAATGGTAAAAATATTTTCTAATTTCACTTTAAAACCAATTCAAAATATAATCTAATCATATAAATAAATTAGATTAAAAAGTGGTTTTGAATTAAAATACAACATTTTACACTATTCATTAAAAAAATGAACTTTATCGGAAAGATACCAAAAATTTACACAAAGTAAAATTTGATGTACCGATTCTTAAGAAGAGTTTTATTTGGTCCAATAGAATTTATAAGAGTGAACAAAACTATATTTAATGATGGTTCTCCATTAAAAGACGATAAGTGAACCTTTAGTGAAAACTAGGGCATATACGCCTAAAATTGAATTCTTTCCGTATTTTAAGCCTTTAGATTTTATTGGATAAATGTAAAAACATTTAAAAACATATATAATCATATTTTAGTTATTTATATCCATTCCCGCCATTAAAACGGCTACATGTTAACTACCATTTAAAATAATATTATTTTATTATTAGAGTGCAACTTAAGATTCCCAAAAAACTCGTTGTTGCGTGTTGGGTACGCCATCGAGCATAGCGTCCACTTAAAGTTATTTAAATATTTTATTCAAAAATATGGATAAATATGAAATGTCATATTCTTTATTTACCTGGGGAGTTACATCCTTCCCCCCTTTTGGGAATTGCGTCCTCGCAATTTTAAAATTGCGCTTGGAAACATCCTTGAAAGTCCCACATCGGAACAAAAGTCGGTAAAACAAACACTTTCAAATAAAGAAAGATAAGTACAAAGGTCACCCGAGTTAACCCATACTAGGATTCCAAGTATGAAAATATGGACATGGAGGAAAAAACAAAGGTTCATGTTCTGATGGAGAGTGATAGAAAACATATTTAGGAGAAAGTTAACCATGAGAAAATCACAATCTTGTGATGGGTTAAACGGTATTCGATTCCCCAGTAGGAAAAGTTAATAGACAAAATTTTTGTTTTAAGTTACTTTTTATTGAGGAATTTATTCATAAGGAAACATAATCACTTATCATGTTGACTCTTAAATTTTATTAGATTCCTTACACAAACTCAAATTTTCTCCAAAAGGCGAGTATTTAGGAAGACTTGTTCAAATTAAGAGTATTATAATCATCTTCTAGAGAATCACCTAATCCAAAAAAGAGAACTATATAATTCCCATGTCTTTAGGATTTAACCAGAACCAAAACCAAAAAGGTTAGTACAAGGTCAGATAATCCAGAAAAGGATAACCCTTTAAAAAGAAAATCTATGCTTAATCTCCAAAATTTGTCCAACAAAACCCAAAGTTCAACGAGGACCATCCGATAAAAAAATTTGTCCATAAAATTCTTCAAAGTAAACCAATATAAGATTGAAACCCAAATATTTGAAGGATTTAGTCACATAGTCTTCCAAGTTAAATCGTAACATTTGTCTCCAAACAAAATCAGTTGCCCCTAAAGTCTCGTATTGAAAAGTAATTAACCTAATCACATATCCTCCAAGATAGGTTAATCATTTTCATAAATAACCCAAAAATCAACTTACTCTTAATTAATAAAATCATATAACTAGAAAGAATCAGCCAAACTAACCAGGGACTTCACGTAGTCCAGTGGTAGGCGATAAATACCAGTTGCACTTTGGTTGTGGGTTCGATTCCCGCAGCTTTGTCCGACGCGACGGGTAGTCACACGGTCTGCGTGTTGTCCTTTTTCCAAAACTATATAATTCTTAAAACATTCCCCAAAATGAGAAAAAAAATCTTCAAGAATAATCATAACATATTTTAACCTCATGTTTATCTCATTCCTTTCATTTTCCATCATATCATAGAGTAACCCATAATTACCTAAAAATTAAGTATCATATAAACCCTAATGGTTACCTTAATAATTATTACCTGAATTTCCACATCGGGTTGGCCATCTCGTACCTGATGCATTAGAGAACTCACCAAGGTTGAAGTGGTTGATCATTACTCCTTGATATTTGGTTTAGAACAAACACGAGTTTCCTCATTGAATCCTCCATTTTATCTAGTATCTTAATCAGAGAACCACCATAGTTTCCTTCAAACCTGTTGTCTATTTGGTGCTTGCTAGATCCATCAATTCACTAAAAATAGAAATGTCAGTGTGAGTATATCAACAAAACCATCATGTACTATTGAGGAAGGTAAACAGTAAGATACACTTACTCATTCACTTTATCTAAAACTAGGACTCTTTCTGAAATCCTAACCATTATGGTAATGTCACTTATGCTTAAAGAATACCCTAACCTCTAAAGTTATCTAAACCGACCTTTGATACCAACTATAAGGCCCCAGCCTTAAACCTTACTTAATCTTGAGTTATTACAAGATTACACATTGAGGATCTTTTCAGGTTTAGAGTTTTAGAGAATTAGATCATGAAACTTGAATTAAATTCCACATTTAAACAAAGTGGTTACATAAAAGACAGTATTCATTCTTCCCATCAACGGAAACATATTTAAAATAAAACACTGATTCTTTCTTGACACATCCTTGACACTATCATCACATCATGTACCTTTCCCTTGACCTGTGAAAAACATTTCAAAAACTTGGGATGAGCATAAAAAGCTCAGTAAGGGTTATAAAAATATGGAAAGGAAACATGAGTTCATATATACATGAGAATGAAATCATACTTTACCCATAAATCATAGGCACTTTAACATACCTCATCAAACCATTAATAAATCATAGAAAACATAAGACATAAAGGTAACTTGAGGCATTCATAACATTCTTACGTAGGGAGTAACCCTCTTGGTTACGTTTGGAATACCCATCACAGTATATTCCCTAAAATCTCTTCGGAGAAACCTTAACGTTTCACTCCTTCGCGTTACCCAATGCATTGGAGAGCTATATCGGGCTCACCCGCCCTTAGTTTATCACGGAACCACCCATTCTTCATAACAATGCCCAAGAAACATAACATAATCGTATCACATAAAACATGCATAAAGGAAACATAACATTTCCACATTTCAATCACAAGATATCAATACAACACAAAAACATTGTGAAAACCATTTTCCATACCTAAATAAAAGAAAAGTAAAACATGGTATTTATTTTTCTTTTAAAAAGAAGGTATGGCTTGTAGAGGAATCCGAAACTCAAATAACGGTCATGACGGCGGAGAAGTCGTTGTCTCCGCATACGTACGACAAAAACATTCCCTTTTGTCGTTTAGTAAACGCTTCGTATAAAAAAGATTCCTTTTTAATAAACGTAAAAGTCAAAGGGGTTTATACACCGTATAAAAGAAAGTTGTGTATAAAATAAAATATGCCTCAATGAAAGGAGATTGAGAAGAAGTCCCATACCACCTTGAAGATTTTAACATTTTAAACCATTAATATCCATATAAATAAATCCTTAAAACCATTTTGAAAACATGGATATTAACAAGAACAAATAATTAAAACATTTAAAATGATATTCTGGTAAAAGGGGTTTTACCAAAATTATAGACACTTGAATACAATAATTGAGGAATAACATTTAGTCAGAACATTATAATATCATGAGAATAAAAGGATTCATGATATAATACTCCAAAGGACATTATATACACCATATAAGAGTGAATTGGTGCATAACAACAATGAACCCTCAATAGAAATGTCAAATGTGATGAAATCCCTTATAAAGAAGGTATCCTTAAATTAAGGACAAATCAATCTCAAAATATGTGTGACAAATATAAATACACCCAATATAAGTGGATATTAAGTGTAAAACAATAAAAGTTCATTCACACATATTCAATGGATGACATATTCAATGACTACATGATGAACCCAAAGAAATCGAAATTGGGTTAAAAAGTTCCCTTGACAGCCTAACGACATCACATCAAAATGAGTTGATGAGAGATAAAAAGTGTATCTCATCACTTGGACATAAAATTTACATCAATAATGATATATGTAACCATATCCCAACATAACAATATTTAAATTAAAATACCCAAAAAAGATGTCTTTTAAAAAAGAGGGGGGTGAAAGGTTCCCTTACCGACTTGGGTATCTTTCAAAACATACACCCCATGAAAGAAGGACAATAGATCATTGATGTAAATACTCATAAATGAATTTATATTATACAAATATTATAATAATGGGTAGTACATACACCAATCAATGGAATTTGTGGCAAATGTAGCATAAATCTCACGAGAATAAAAGTGATATGAAAAATCCCTTACGAAAACTCAGCAGCCTAACAGCGCCACTTAAAACTTCCAAAATGGATTGATGAGATCAAATAGAGTATCCCATCATATTACAATATAATTTACAGCAAGAGGAATATAAAAGAAAATCCCCCAACATAACAAAGAGGAGCTTAAAAGAAGTGACATAAAGGAGAGTACTTAAAAAGAAAGAGAGAGGTTAGATCTCTTACGAAAGTTCGGCAGCCTAACGGCGCCACTCAAAACTTTCAAAATGGATTGATGAGAGATAATAGGGTCTCTCATCACATGAACATAAAAATTACAGTAAGATTAATATAAAAGAACATCCCAATCATAAGAAAGATGAGCTTAAAAGAAATGACATAAAAGAGTGTACTTAAAAAGAAAGAGAGTTGTAGGATCCCTTACCTCGGGTCCGACTTGACTCGATCGTTCATTAATCTCCTGAATAATAAACTTGAGTTAATTTATAATTCCTTAAGAACCTTTTTCAAGTTAATTATTACTTTTATACCACTTATTACCATGTCATAAACATTATGTAATCATTTAAGTTAATAATATTTGTTTTGCCGATATTTGGTTCTTAAGTCGAAAGTGGACTTCTTACAATTACATGTTGTTCGTGTGGCCAAATGTTTATTATATCCAGAATTGTATTCATTATGTAGATATCATATATGTCATATATATCCAGTACATTCATTCATTTATAACATTACATAATCATTTAGAGGTAAGAAATGAAATGCACCGTTCATGGAGACGGTAAGCTGTACGTACGCATGAACGCTACTTTCATTTCTATTTCATATTTTATAGAATGGAATAATAATTATATAAAGGTATATTATAATTCCAGTATAATATCATATATAATATCATATTTCTATCCTTTATACATCCCACATATGGTATTTAACGAATCAAATCACTTTGAGGGGGCGGTAGTCCGCACTTCCTTAAATGAAGATATCGCGTATACCCATAATGGAAGCCATAAAGATAAGACAAAAATGAAAAATACAGAAGCATAAATAAAACCTAAACATATTATATATCATATATAAAAATAGTGTCATCATAATGGCCACCTTTGAAGGTGTTAAATGAGTATTGAACAATCATCGTTTCGGGAGGCAGAATTTCACCATCCACGGAAACCGTATGTTCTTTAACCATTTGATGTAGTTGTGTGAGAGTGTAACTCGAATAAATCTTATAAAAACATCCTAGTATATTTAAGATACTGTTGTTGTTACAAAAGAAGTAAATAAAAATAGTTTAGGGGGTTGGAGAAGCAAAATAAAACAAATGAACATGAGAGAGTGAATTACCTTTAAAAGTGTAACTCCTTTTGATTTGAGCCTAAAGGCTTCTTCTGAAAGGATTCTGCCCAATGGGAATCCTCTATGATGAGGAGAGGGATGTGGAGAGAGTAAATGGGCAGGTCTTGGCCGAGCCAAAGGCTTGAGGAGTGTGTTAAATGAGGTAGAGGTGGGGGCCTTTTATAAGAGGAGAGGAGGGGCACTTTTGGAAAGTAAAGAAATATTACTTTATTTGAAAATGTGTTTCGGTTTCAAAAGGTCCCACATTGATATAATTCGTGGATAAGGTGATAAGGCTTCGAAATACACTCATCCAATAAGTTTTGGACATGTGTAGTTCATAGATTTTACATTATCTTTCCATTTTATTTAAATCGTCAAATAATGATGTCATCGCTGTATCATTATTATGTCATAAATAATTTAATTTATTTAATGTCTAAAAATTATAAAAATACTACTATGATGTAGGAAATCTTTGTATCTTTTCAATGACTATTTATAATAAAAATTTGGACTTGTTTAACCCCACTTAAAAATTGTTTTAGTAGAACATATCATGTTTGTGTCATTTTTACTTTTACATTAAATAAAAAGTTATTTATGTCATTTCCCAACCAAAGAGGATCCATGGGGTCCCCAAGTTGGCCCATGGATTTTCTTGGTAGGCCATGACTCACCCAATAGTTGTAGGACAAGTGTCGTGGTGTTTTCACATTCTTATAATATCATTTTTACCTTAAATTACACTAATTACCACTAATCGCGATTAAAAACTTAATAAGTTACTATTCACCAAAAATTATTTTCATCCCATTGAACCACATTTTTCATACTAATGATAACCATGTATGTAGGATTTTCAAAATTCAATACACATTAGTGGTAAACTTTCATTTAACTGAAAAATCAGTTTGCTTCATTACCACTTAGTGGTTTCACTATTCATCAAAAATTGGAGTTTTTCAGAAAAATACCAAAACTTCACCCTAAGCTATATTTGATATTCCGAATTCAAAAATGAAGTCTGTTTTAAAAAAATCAAAACATATTAGTCACATTAATTAATTTAATAATTAATTCCCGCTGTCAGAGAAAATAGCGTGTTTTTATAAAACAATAAGTATCAAAAGATTGACACTAGTTTAAGTCTGATTTCAAAGTGAAATTGATTCCAACGACCACTATTGGATTTAATGGTAAAAATATTTTCTAATTTCACTTTAAAACCAATTCAAAATATAATCTAATCATATAAATAAATTATATTAAAAAGTGGTTTTGAATTAAAATACAACATTTTACACTATTCATTAAAAAATGAACTTTATCGGAAAGATACCAAAATTATACACAAAGTAAATTTTGATGTCCCGGTTCTTAAGAAGAGTTTTATTTGGTCCAATAGAATTTATAAGAGTGAACAAAACTATATTTAATGATGGTTCTCCATTAAAAGGCGATAAGTGAACCTTTAGTGAAAACTAGGGCATATACGCCTAAAATTGAATTCTTTCCGTATTTCAAGCCTTTAGATTTTATTGGATAAATGTAAAAACATTTAAAAACATATATAATCATATTGTAGTTATTTATATCCATTCCCTCCATTACAACGGCTACATGTTAACTACCATTTAAAATAATATTATTTTATTATTAGAGTGCAACGTAAGATTCCCAAGAAACTCGTTGTTGCGTGTTGGGTACGCCATCGAGCATAGCGTCCCCTTTAAAGTTATTTAAATATTTTATTCACAAATATGGATAAATATGAAATGTCATATTCTTTATTTACCTGGGGTGTTACAAAGGGGGCCTGCTTTTTTTACTATGAAATGATCTTCCTCACATGACTAAGTATTTGGTTCATGACTATTCTTTCGAGGCTCTTCAGATACTCTAATTATTGTTTCCATATTATTTCATGTGTTCCAATTCACTTGAGTTGTTATGTTAGAGTTTTTTGATATTTCTCTCATGGATTGGTATGACATCAGGTGTGTGCAGTCATCCATGTATGCACATAGTGAAAAACGTTTACATGAATTTTTCATGTTAGGGACTTGTTAAGAACATATGATATATCTTCCTATCTAAATAGTGAACCCCCCCCCCTTGAAAATATGATATAAATAAATGAATTAATTTATTATAACATGTTAAATTGTATTTTTAAGATAATAAATGAAGATATCTTTTGACTAGATATTGTTGGTCTCTTATGTCTTTAAAGTTGTTATTTTTATGTATTTTATGATATAACGATTTTTTTCCATTATAGAGAAAATTTCTCCACATCATCCTCTAGATGAGAACCATGAGGTGTGTAACCAGAAAATTTATTATGTAGGAAAGCCTAAAAGTCAAGTTTATATAGAGAATAAAATTGATTATATCCTTCATGATATTTTCGTTTGATTGATAAGATACTTGGAAAGAGATAGTAATAAAAATGATTCTTCTATATTTACGATTAATAGGGTGTTCCGGTTTTATCACCCTCCCAAATTTGAATAATAGGGATGCCCCCATGTTGTATATTTCTGGACTAAATCTACATTTATGGTCCTTAATATCTAGAGACACCCAATGGGAGGAGGTTGAGTCTTGGAGCGTAAAATTTTCACAGACAAGACCAACACTTTATTGAATTCTTCTTTCAAGAAAATCAGTATGAGGGGTTGTATTTGGAGAGATTCCATGAAAGGTTCTTATAATAATTCTAACTAGAGACACAAATGGATGAAAAATATTATAATTTCTGGCATAATATATTGGGGAAAATTTCATTGATGTATTATGAATTCTATTTAAAATACATATAGAATTTTTCACTGATATTGGACAGAGATGATATAGCAATTGAGAAGAACATCTTAGAGATTATTTGATCGAAGACAAATTATTAGGTGAATGTGATAATTTTGAAAATGTTATCTCATATTTTGAATCATTATATCATTTCTAACAGATATCTATAAAGGCCCTCAGTGGTGTGAGGGCATTTTCAACTGGGCAGACTGGTACTGCTTCCTCTAGTAGTATGAAACATCATTATAAACACAACCATCGTGAAAATAGTGGGAATAAAAATTTATGTAGTGGTCCATACTATCCAAAAGATTACCAAGAAAAATATTTACATTGTGGTATGTTTATAAAAAATCTAGAAATGTGTCCTTTGACTACTTTTATATTGTCATGTTTTTAGTAAGATAGACCACATGCATAGGTTCTATAGGATAACTCTCTAGTCGAGAGGTGGAAGGGGGTTGTGAAAACCCCTAATTATAGGAATATATTAGCTACTGCATTTTAAAACTGGTATATATAATTCCAATAGTCATAAAGATTGAGGAATATGATAGCTCAATCTATGAATTTGGAGATAGTATTTGTTGGAAGAAGCATCACAGGGGAGAAATACTATAGCTGAGGGCAGAGGGAATGTTATTTGAATGTCATGAAGTATAGTCTTCCAATTCTATCTATGGGATCTTGCACTGTTTGAAGTATTATTTTAGTTTCATATAACCTATCCTATGATATTTCTAATACAGGGTCATCAAACTCTTTCATATCTACTAAATTTTTTCATGGGTTGTCTTTACCCATGTATTATATGTTTGGTGTTATGTCTATCTATAATACATCAGGAGTGAAATATAAGGTATTCATACATGATAAGTAGTAATATCTATATATTGTTGGATACCATTTTATGAGTGACCTATTAGTGATAGAAATTATAGGATTGGATTTGACTCTAGGTATGGATTATTTATCACTGTTATAATCTCATATATACTATTATCAGAGGATTATTAAATTTCTATCTATAAAATAGGACACTTATACACATCATGGTGAATGGGATATCTAGGAGCTCATGTAAGAAAAATTCAGTAATGATTATAATTTCTAATGGGCTTTTATGTAATTTTTATTCTTAATGATGGTGTTTTTTAGAATGGTGCTTTTCCTAAATTTCTAGACAGCTTTGAAATTATATTTATGAATGAAATTTTATATATTACAACTATAGAGGAAGATGGAGTTCACTATCGAGTTGTTTCCAAGATATAAACTTGTTTAAATCTTTCATAATAAGAATAATTTTGGAGAAATTAACGAATTAAATATTCTTGTGCAACTTAATGAAGCTAATGGATTCATATGCCATTGTACAACCCAATGGGGTTCACCAGTGTTTTTTTATGAAAGAAGATGGACCCTGCTCCTTTTTGTGGATTATTAAAGATAGCATCATATGAATTTCAAGAGTTGGTATCCCCATTCATGTATAAATGTTCTATTTTATCATTTAATAGGTTCCTAGATTTTTTCAAATATTGAATTGATATCATGGTACTATCAATTGAGGGTGAGACCATATGACATACCTAAAACATCTTTTAAAATCCATTATGTCCTATAAAATTTTGTGGGGTTACTGTTTTTTGACAACAGATATATTTTGAAACCATTATTTCATTATTTATTAAATAAATATGCATTTAATAAAACACATGAATATCCTTAGGCCGAGTGTATTGGGTAATAAAATACATAGAATAACAATATAAAACATTAATAAAAAAATAAACTAATTATGCATAACATGCCTTAAGATTTTATTAATCCTCTAAAAATTCATTTTATTACTAGGGTGCGTACATTATTTGTAAGGTAATAGTAATTTTATAATAAAAAGAATGTCAAATATTTTGATTCAATTGAAATATCATGGAAATATAAGAGGTGTGAGAGTAATAAACATGAACATTAAAGCATGATATAATATGATAACATAAAGGTAACATGTGAATGTGGGAACAAAATAAAACATGAAATCATAAGCATAAGTCAAAGATAAATTCCAATATCACATAATATATTGTTTATTGGAAAAATTCTCATTCCCCATAAATTTTATATCACGAGATAAAATTATTACCCAATTCATTATAAGAATATATAAATCTTGGCCCACTCATTACATTCACTTTATGTACATGTATAAGTGTTTCACATAGATCATATGAAACAAGAATATCTTTCCTCAATTTTAATACAATGATTAAGGAGTGTGGGTTAACTTATTGTAGGTCCCAGTGAATTAATGATATGTAAACCTAGTTAAATTACCTTGATTGGAAATGGATATGTGTATTATATTCATAAATGTTTTATATTGAAGAATAATAGGATAATTTTGGTAGCATAGTGGGTGTATATAAAGATTAATTGATGAGTTCAATGAGGGTAAAAATGGTCTCTTATCACATGGAAAATATAAGGAAAAATAATAATTAGGTTTAAAAATATATATCAACATGAAATATTGGGAATAAAAATGATTAATATAAATAATTTTCAAGAATAAAATGTAGAGGGACAAGATCTCATACCTTGAGAGGGAATATCTAAACCCCTCAATTGATCCTGTTAAGAGCTTGGGGGAATGTTGGTAGGTTACTATAGAGGGATGGGTGGAGTAATTTTTTCCCTATGGGTATTGAGAAAATAGAAATGGCTGGTTTTGTGGGGGTTTTATAACATTATAGATGAGAATTATTTATTAATTCCTTGAAAATAGGTATTGGATAATATATGATAAATTAATCCAAAACCCAAACTATACCATTTTTTTCCATGGTTTCTTCTAAAGAGAATTGTATTTCATTATTTTTTAATTCCAGGAACCGAAAACCTTAAAATAACAGCCTTAGTGATATAGATGTGATTTTGGTATATAAAAAAATTATTTTAAAACATTTGAATATAATATATATTTTTGAGGACTCATTAAATGAATATAAAATTAATAAAAAAATCTCTGAAAACATATTATTTTAAAGTATAAACAAAACTTCTTCCCTAGATAATGTTTATATTATTTATTCTGTCTCATTTGGAATCTTATGATGTCATAATATATACCATATAATTATATCATATTGAATTTTTACCCAAAAAACGTGAATGACATATAAAACAATGAAAAAATTATTATTGGATAATTTTGATGGTATAATTTAAAAATTAAGTTTTCTTTTTAATAGAAAAATAAATCATTGGGTTTTAAATTTCTATCTTTTAAATAAAATTCAACATTTATTAAAAAAATATAAAATTTTAAGATAATGTTGTATAATAATTTTAAATATTACATTTCAAATTGTAAAATAATATTATCAATTATATTTAAATAAAAATTATTCAACATTAATAGTTTTTTAAAATATTATTTACTACAAAAATTCATGAATTAATAATAAAAAAATTATTGATTGAAAAATTTTATTTCTAAGAAATATAATTTCATATTCATTATTTCAAAATCATAATTTCATTAAACTCCTTATTTAAATGATTATAATATATTAATAAAAAGTAAAATATATAATAATTATTTTATTAAAAATAATATATGAAATATCATATAACTAGTATCTAGATATATATACCTTTAATACATCAGTTAATTCCCTAAGGTCATGGTGTGTGATGGTGAGATTTTATTGTGGTGGTTCGACAAACATTTTTTGGATCTTTATGACAATCAAATTTAACATCTCCTATAAATGGATTCTCTCATTTTTTATTTTTGGAATCCTATATTGGTCATATAAAGGGAAAATATCGTTCATTCCATCTTCCTTGGATGCTATGATAAATGGTAATCATATGTTACGATCCTACTGGTCGAGTACATTGCTTCATTTTTCTGTTTCAATTAGATTTATGATATACCTCTGTTAATAAAAATCATACAATCATTTTATAGGAGTTACACAACCATCAATTAAGATACTAAATATTCAATTAGATCTGATAATATCTTACTATTTATAGTCCAAAATAACAAATATAGTTGATTTCTTTTCTATGATTTCATTTCATAAAAAATTATTTACTCGTTTAAAAATGGAATTTTATTTATAAATGTTCTCGTTATTACATTATTCCACCATCACAAATTTGACCCTAAAATTACATTCATATAATTAAATTAATGTGGTTAATTATATTTCATTTCCTCCTGTGTTTCACAATATTCTTACTAAACTATTGGTTATGCCACTACACTTTTACCAGGTTAGTTGTCTAATTTTGTAGAACCTTGTCTCTATTACATAATAACCAAAATATATTCTCCTAAAAGGATTTATTATTCTCCAATGGTGCCCCAAAAAAATTCAATACATATATGGGTCTAGTATGTATATCCTTGAGAGGGATACATGTAAAAAACCATGTAATTGAGATAGGTTATGTGTGAGTTATCATTAATAGGACATCATTATAATGTGATTAAGGATATTTAAGGGGAGTGTGAGGTCACAAAAATATAATGTAAGAGTATTGTATTCAATAGAGTGATTGACATGTGAAACCAAGTTCATAAGGTAATATAATATCTAAATAATTTATAATATATCGACTATTTAAAATAGATTATATATATTTCATTAAAACAAACTCCATTTGTTAAAATAGTAGTTATGATTAATAATAACTAATATATGAAAATTATGGTTTATAAAACATATAATTTGTTAATTGGATACAAATTAATTAGGAATTAATATATAAATAAATTTAATATAATGTGAATATTTTTATAGAAATCTATTTTTATGCTAAAAAATTTGTTTTGTGGTAATATGTTAAATTTATTAAAATTAATGAGTTCTATTTATGTAATATATAAATTAAATATTCAATAAAATATTTTTTATATTCATCCATTATGTTTTATTTTCATAAAATAAGAACAAACTCTATTTTACACATAAAAACCTACATTTTTATAAAGTCTATTTTACCGCCTTTTAAATGGGAACTCATTTTAAATCCAAATTTTGAAACTTTAGTTGAATTATTTTGTCAACATAAACATTATATTTTAATAAATTCTTAATAATTATTCAAAGGTGAATTTTTTCTATTTCCCTGAAACATTTCATTTTTAATGAATAGTTAAAAAAATAGTATATTTGTTCAAAACAAATTTTTCATTTAATTTATTTATTATGTTGAATTATATTTTTTTTGTTTCATTAAATTTTTAATGAGATAATTTTTTTATCAATTAATAAAATTTATGACATTTTAATAAATTTTACTTTAAAATTGATTATAAAAAAATAGAAAAATTTCAGACATTTCTTCAGTAAAACTTTGCATTGTCCTCTCGCGTTTGGGAAAAAATATAAATCAATTTCTTCCAAATATATGATTAGAATTTGAAAAAATAGAATAAATATTTTAAATAATAATAATTTATAATTTCTAAGAATGCAAAAAATCACTAAAAATATTAGTAAAAAAATTAAAAATAATTACAATTATTAAAGCAAATTAAATCTTAATAAAGGACTAAGCCTTTAACTTAGGGCCCCAAATGACCTATCCACATTTCCATAAAACCACATGACATACATAATTCGGCCATGAAGCTTCCATTATTTAGTTTAGTTGTATTTTTCTGACATTTTATAGGTAAATATTTGGGTACACCTAACTTGGTTTAAGAATACTATGTGAGTCATTTTCCTCCCTTATAAATGGCTGCCACCTATCCTCAATACTCAAACCTATAAAAACTCTTTGGTTGAGAAAATATATGCCCATTTATAATCCCAACATCCCTCCCATTGATCTTGAATCCCACCTTTGGGTTTAAATCCATCCAAGTAATCCTTTTCGTAAAAAACAATAGAAAATACCAAATTAATAGTTAACGTCCTCTCTAGTTTTATTTACATTATCCACCCCCTAAAATATCATTATTATATGCTTATATAGAAACACATGTATCCTATATGTAATGTGATGTTGTTTTATTCAGGATTATACCTACACCAACATGCACTTCTATCTAATAGGTAACAAATAAACTGTTTATGTGTCCGACGAACTACTACATCATGAAATGATGATTGTTCATTTTTCCATTACCAACATTAATGGTTGGAAATTTGGATGGAAAATATATTTATATATTTTATATATTTTATATATGATATTTATTATGATTTTATATTTATTTAATCCTTTTATAACACATACCTCTAATACATTCCATTTTCTGTCAACATGAAAGCATTGTTTGAGGAAGTGTGGCCTACCGTCCCCTCAAAGCGATGTGATTCATTAACACAATACATGGACTGTATAAAATATGATTATAATTAAACATATAATACATAAAATAATGTTTATGAAATTCAAGACATAAATACCTTTCTGTAAACATATATATATATATATATATCATTTTCTTTAGTACCCATTATTAGATAAAAAAACTGAAAATGATATTTTTTGACGTGTGGAAAACAACCTCCTCAACACAATTTGATTCCTTTTTCTTCAAAATAATTCTACATATAAGTATATATGATTAAAAAAATTAATTTATGATATAATGATCATTCTTGAATTATATGGTGTTTATTACTTTCTTTTCTTAATGATCAATGAAAAATAAGAACGTTACTCATGTGTACATACGACCTTCCATTTCAAGAATTGTAAAAGTTTTTTATTTTTTCATAACCATGTGTAATTATTTTTTTTAAAAGTATAATTGATGTATAAATATGATATTTATGTAATTATTATTATTCTATATATGTTATATAATGACCCATTTGATCAAAGTTGACCTACCAAAGTTTTTTTTGATATATAAACCGAATTTGGTGAAAACATATGATGTAAAATAATTTATAATGTATATTCACACAACATGTTAATAAGTGAATTAAATTCAATGATAAAAATTAAAAAAAAAATTCATGATAGCTGAATATTAAAATTTGTTTATTATACATGATGTTAAAGTACATTTACCCAAAAAGATAACTAAATGTAATGGATTTTCATCTCAATTTTTACTTTTGTGGGATAAATATGATGTTAACAAATTACTTATTTTGTGTCATTTATCGTATGCCCCTTTTGTTATATTATATCATTAATTATGTTTTGTATTTAAAAATTCCATTAATCATAATCCTTTATGAGTTTTATGATTTAAAATGTTACAACGCAGCATGAGACATTTTGAAATGATTTAAATTATTTTCCTCAATAATAACATTAATAATACTTTAATGGTATTTCCATTTATGGATATTATATGAATCTTTTTCAATGAAACGCTTAATTTTCCTCTCCTCTAGCTATTTCTGACCATTTTCAAGTATTTGTACCAGTTTTTCACTCTTTGGTGCAAAAAATGATTTAGAAAATGTTTTTAAGAAACCCCAACTTTATTTCAGTCTTAATTCAGAAAACATTTATTCTTCTATAAACCATGTGTTTATCAAAATGTTTCCAAAATTTATTTTAATATAAATTGGTAAATACATTTTTACCTTTTTTTCTTTCAATAATTTTATAAAAGGAATGTTTTTATCTCTTTCCTAACAAGGAATTTTTGAAAACTTTTTAAAGTGGAAAAGTAATTTTATTTTACCTCATAAATCAAGTACGAATATAGTCATCATCATTTCATTGATGCTTAATTTGAATGTTCAAAAATATACATTATAAAGAAAGTATTTTCAAAACATATTTTCAAATGAAATTTTTTTAAAATGGTTTTTCAAAAAAAGTCTATTTTCCTCATGTATTTTTTAATATATTTTTATAATATTTCCATTAAACTATAATGAAAACCATTTATTTTAGTACCTTTTTGTAATTTTTTGTTGATATCATCCGTATTCATCCTCTGGGTGGTTAATTATTAATTTAGAAAAATATTGTATTCACATTCACTTACTTGATTCGTCTGTTAGTCCATTTTAAATATTCAATATCTTATGATCATTAAATAATGAAATTCCACTAATTCATTCATATCATTTATCCTGGATATTAAAATTGACTAAAAAAAATAACATAATACATAGGCTGTCTAATTTTGGTGTTATTTTATTATTTGGGGAAATAATGATAATTCCATATTCTTTATTCAATACTAACATTTCATAAGGAAAGTTTTTTATTTTGGTTAGTCGATATGAGGAATTCTCTAGATAGGAAATTACATGAGCATCCTAAAATTCATATTATTCAAGAATGCATCAATGAGTTCCCATTAGAAAAATTAGACACAATAATTAAATAGTATTCTTTATGTGGTTGAAAACCATGTTATAAAATGTATTGATTGTGTAGTTGTTCATTCCCCTTAGACATTTTGTCTGATAATAAATCATTTCCATCATATTATTTTAAGTAATTAATCTTCCATGAGATTTTTCATTAACATATCTATGGATTCATTTCATTTCCAGTTCACTGATTATATGGTATATCATTTAGTTTATTATATTGCCATATTTATTTTTCCTTATCTAGTCATTTGAATGTAATTTGTTTTAAGTCATTACATTTCAATAATGTTTACCCAATACCATTTAGTTTATTGATTAAATGGAATGTGTGGTACGTTATTAATCTTCCATATTTACTATTCTCACTGATTCATTATTATTTCCACTATATTTTTTTCCTTACTAAACATTTGATCTCACCCTTATTATGATTCATTCCCCAAGAATCCATTAAGTATACAACAAAAGATATCTAGGGATTTAATATATATATTAGAGTTATCCTCAAAGTTATTTATTTATTTAAATGAAAAAAATTCTATAATTAGAGTATTATTTTCTAATATAAGACTAATTTATGTATCATGTTTAATAAGACTACTAAACACTCAGTCTTTAGAGGATTGATTCCTTGTAATTATTCCAATGTAATTGATAGAATGCACTGCCGCCAAGCATTATGGGGGTGATTCTCTACATTTGGATTCAATATTAATTTAGTTGAATCCTTGGGAACATGATTTATGAAAACATAGGTTATATAACACAACCCTAAAGTATAATTTTAAATTAAATATAGAATAACATATTATACTTTTGATAAGGTAGATATTATGTGGTTATTCATAAGAATACATCCCAATATGGATGCTACAAGTGGATGTTCCTCTAGGTTAAATGTACATCAGATTAATAACTTTGAAAATTTGTTCTGAGACTCACTTGATGTAACAATGCACATGACAATGGCCATTACTATGCACCTAGTTAGACACTATCAAGGAATATTCTTAAGTTAAATCATATTTTTTGTTACAAACATTATAAAGGTTTTGAAAAGATTATGATAATTAATATCCAAGGTTAATCTTATGTTGTTTTATATTGAAGATAATGTGTCATAATTTATAAATCCTAAATATGATATTATGGACAAACTCTATACCAAAGAGGGACCATTGTGGAAATAAATAGATGATGTGTTTTTTTATTAGTGTTTTATAGAAAAAATTAGTTAAAATAAAATTTATTAATTTACCTTATTTCAGAGATATCCATTAGATTTATCTTAAAAATTATATTAATATGGTTTTAAATTAGGGAAAAATGAATGTCGGTTGACAACCAATCATATCAGGAAAGTCCAACCCATGACTGAAGGATGATAAGGGTTTCATGCCAACCAATAACCTTTGAAATTTCATCATTAATGTTTCATTGTTTCTAGTAAAAAAAATTAGCTGACAAAAATGTAAATGATGAACTAATAGTATCACATTTTAGTGTTTGAGATTATTGTACTAACCATATTTGTTTTCGAATATAGTTAATGAAAAATCCTCCGAGTTTCCACTCTTTTATTTTCTTTAATATCCTTTAGAAATTTATTTCTTTCATCATGAGTTATTATTTATTGAAATATATCAACTAATTATACATAGGTAGTAGAGTAGTACCTGACATTAGTAAAATTAGTTCAAAATAAAATGTTGTCCTGATACCTTAATTTCTATTCAACATGTTATGTCCTAAATCACCGAAGTTTTATGGATTTGAGGCCCTCATAATTTTATTTATCATTCAATATATTTTATAGATGACATCAATCACTTCCTATAAATATTTACACATTTCCTTTAAGTACATATCTCTAATTTCCATCGATATTCTCCAAATTAGAAACCTAGTTACTTGGTAGTTCAGAAAACCTTTGTACATTCCATTCTATCTTGTATAAAGGATGAATAATGAACCCTTATCAAGATATAGTATTTCAAAAATTGAAATATTAAAAAAAATATTTCACCATGATCGAGTTAAAATGGAGAGGATGCAATTTAAATAAGGTGGGTACAATGTGATGCCCTAAAAATCTAATGTAAGAGCCTTGTATTCAAGAGAAAGTATGAGAGGTGATAAAAAGTCTATATGGTAATATAATATCTATATACATTATAATATATTTACAATTTAAAATATTTTCTTTATATTTTAATTCATTTAGTACCGAGTTAGTCTGCATTACATGTAAGAGATACCTACTATTATGGATCATGTTAGACGCAAGACCCAGTTTTATTGAAAAATAATATATTATTAAAATATAATGAGATATAAAATAGCTGTTAAATTAGAAGTTTTGAATAGTAAAAAATAACTTATAAAAAATATGATTTATAAAAAAAATATAATGAATTTATTAGTTACAAATTAATGAGAAATGAATATAAGATATAATTGAATATTAACTGAATGTTTTTATAAAAATTCTATTTTTATGCTCAAACAATTTGTTTACACTAATATATTAAATTAATTACAGTTATTGAGTGATATTAATGTTATATATATAAATATATTATATTAAATAAAATATTTTTTTTCTTCATCCATTATGTTTGATATGCATAAGATAAAAAACTCTATTTTACACATAAAATCCTATATTTTTATAAAGGTGATTCTTCCAAATTTCAATGGAGAACCCCCATTAAATATTAATTTTTAATCATTGATTGAATTAATTTTACAAATTAAACTTTTATTTAAAAACTAAAAATGATCATTAGGTTATGGTTAATTTTTTATATTTTTCAGGAGTATTCCATTTTTTACTAAACTGTTAAAAATATATAATTTTAGTTCAAAACTTACTTTTCATCTAATTTTGTTAAAAAGATAAATTATATTTTTCATTTTTTTTAATGATTAATTAGATAATAGATTTATAAATTAGTATAATTTATGTCATTGTAATATATTTCACATTGAAATTTATTATAAAAACATTGAAATGTTTCATATTTTTTCTTTAAAACACTGTGTTATCATCTCTCTTGTGGGGATAAATTTAAATCAATTTATTCCATTTATATTATTGGAAATTAGAAAAATGGATTACATATTTGGAATAAGAATAATTTATATTGTATAATAAGACCAAATCTATTTTGACCAAAAATAATTGTGATAATAAATAAAATTAATTTCAATTATTAAATAAATATTAATCTTAATAAAGGACTTGACCATTAAATTAGGGGCACAAATGGCCTAGCCACCTGTCCAAAACACATTTTCTACAATAATTTTTCAATTATCATTTACTCCTTTAGTTAGGATAGTTTTTTATACTTTATTAGGTAAAAATGGGGGTACACCATCTTATCTTAAAAATACTAAGTCTGTCATTTTCATCGCTTATAAAAAGCTACCACCGCTACCCATTACTCACACCTCTCAAAAAACATTCTCATATCTTAGATTTGACTATATAGAATTTTAAAATTTCTCCATTTGAATATGAATGCTACCTTTGGTAATAAAACCTTACATGTAATCATTTTGGAACAAAGAAAAAGTAGATACCTAATTAAGAGGTAATGTCTTCTGTGAGGCTCTCTAGTTCCATTTCCATTATTTGGCCCATAAAATCTACTTATTCCAGGCTTATAGAACAAAACCAGTATACTTAATATACTATGATATTTTTTTACTAGTTTTTTGACCTAAAAAAATATACACTTCTATCTAATGGGTAATGAACATATTCCTTCAATGTACGATGAAGTATTCTGTCACGAAACGATGATTGTTCATTTTTTCTTTACTATATATTAATGTCTGCCATTATGATAGAAACTCTCTTTATATATGTTATATATGATATTTACTATGTATTTATATTTCTTTAATCCTTTTATAACACATAACATTAATACTTACTATTTTTTTATACGAGGACATCATTTAAGGAAGTGTGGACAATCACCCCTCAAAGCAATGTGATTCATTCAAACGATACATGTAATGTGTAAAATATGATTATAATCAAACTTATAAGACATAAAAACATCTATATGATATTAATGTAATAATTAAATTTATGTATATATATATATATATATATCATTTTTATTTCTCTTTCACAAGCTTAAAATGTGATAATGTTATTCATGTATGTGTGCACTACCGCCTCCACAACATGTTGTTATTCCTTTTTAATCATATGAATTATATATTTAAGTTCACATGACATGATCAAGATGATGAATACTTTTTCATAACCATCTTTAATTATTTTTTAAAATTATAATTTATGAATAATTATGGTAATTATTTCATGATAATTATTTTTTATATGTAATATAATGACCTCTTTGATAATAGTTGACCTAGGGAAGATTCTTTTGACATATAAACCCAATTTTTTCAAAACATTTGATGTAAATTTAATTTTTATGTAGTGGTACAGAACATAGTAATAAGTGAAATAAAAGTAATGATAGACATTAAAAAATTTCTCAATCTAGTAGAAAATTGACATCAGATTATTATACCAGATGCTAAAGAACATTCATCTAATAGGAAATCCAATGCAAGGAATTTTCATCTCACTTTTTATTTCTGTGAGATAAATGTTGTGTTCTACACTTTCATCATTTTTGGGGTGTAACTACTTCCCCTTTTATATATTATATAATTAATCAAATTTTATTTAAAATATCAATTTAATATTCTTCCTTCTTTAATTTTATGATTTGAAATGATTAAATGTGGTATTCCATGCTTTGGAATGTCTAAAGATTATTTTCTGTAATAATAACATTAATTATCTTTCAATGCTATTTCTATATGAAGAAATTATATGATAATGTTTTTAAAAAACATGAATTTTCCTCTCCTCTTGTTAATAGATGACTTTTTCAAGTATTAGTACCATTGTATCTCTTTGTTAATCAAAAAGATTTAGAAAATGTTTACAAGAAAACAAAACTTTATTTCTCTCTTTATTTGGAGAAACTATTTTTTTTAAAACCCAATTTTTATTAAAATGTTTTTATAAATTCTTTTTAAACGACTTTAACTAAATTTTTAGCCTTCTGTATTTTACTCTTGTTTTCAAAGGATTATTCTGGTCTCTTTCTTGAAAATTGATTTTTCAAACCATTAACCGTAGAAAATTAATGTTCATTTACATTGTATAAAAGTATGAATTTAATCACAATAATTTTTATAAATATTTCATTTCATGTTTAAAAGAACGTGTCTTAATGGAGATAATTTCAAAATTTATTTTCAATGATTTTTTTTCAAAAGTATTTTCAATACAAGAAGATATTTTCCTCTGGAATTTTCTTGTGATCTAATAATAATATTTCCATTCATCGACAGAAAAAACACTTTATTTTAGTTTAATTTGAATTTTTTTATTTGATACCATCCTTATTCTACAACAGGATGGTTAGTAAATATGTCACCAAGGATATTATTCACATTCACTTCATTGATTCATTTGTTAGTCCCCTTGAAATATTCGATCTTCAATGATAATTAACAATTGAATTTCCCCTGAATTATACTTCTTATTTATCAGTGATACTACTATTACTTAAACTGTATAAAATATAACATACAATATCTAATTTAAAAATTAAATAATTGTTTAGGGAAATAATGATAATTGTATATTCTTTATTCTATATAGATATTTGATAGGTCATATTAATTATTTCGATTCTACACTATGATAAATGTTTTGGACTGTAAATAATTGTAGGATCCTGGTCTTTATATAGCTCATCAACAGATCAAGAAGTTCCCATAAGATAAATATTTCATGAAAATTAAATAGGTTTCTATATTTGGTATTAAACCATCCTGTGAAAGGTCTTGAAGGTATTGGTTTTCATGTTCCATATAGATGACGTCCATTAAGAAATAATTTCCTTCATATTTGTTTTAGTTATTAATAATCCATGAGATTTTTCATGGATATATCTATATATAAATTTCATTTTCAGTTCATTGATTAAATGAAATTTGTTTTAGTCTTTTACCATGCATATTTGTTTACATATCTAGTTATTTTAATGGAATGTATTTTTAGTTATTAACTTTCCATAATGTCTACACACTTCAATTAATTTTATTGATTATCTGGTATGTCTATTCAGATATTTAACTATCCATATTGACTATTCTCATTGATTCATTATTGAATCTTCTATATCTTTACCTTATTGGGAATTTAAGAACACCCTTATAATGTTTCATTCCATATGAATCCAAGAAGCATACAATGAATCATAAGCCAAGATTTACTATTTGGATTAGAATTTTCCAAGATGTTATTTATTTATGTAGAAGAAAAAATACATCATAATTAGTGTATTGTTTTGTAATAACAGACTCATTTGCATATCTAGTTTACCAATACTACTAATCTCTATGACTATTGGGGCTTGATTCCTTGAGATCATGCCATTTTAATTAATAGAAGACCCTAGCATTGATCTTTTTGTTGTTGGATCGCTACAAGCCAGATGTATCACAATCCAATATTTCTATTCCTTCCAAGCGTTATAAATTTATTCCATAGTGATATATGAAGGAAGGATTTATATTTTTCCACAAAATCCTAGATTATTTATGACTATCATCATAGCGTTTTTGTATGCTTTTTGCAGATTTCATATAAAATTGAATGGTTTGAACCTTCTATTTTGATTGTTAGACAAGATCATGTCCCTTCAGTATTCAATTTCCATTTTAATACCAACATGTTGGACGCTGACATATCTTCCCATATAGAGTCTAATAAGAATCTATTTGAATGCTATAATGGAAAATATTTTTGTATTAGAAATCGATTATGTTATATTTGTTATCCCAATATCCTTGGAAATCCATTTAACATGATCTCAAAACATGATTTTGAGTTATAATGGTTCTATAAAACTAACCATCTATACAATGGTTATAAGAAGCAATGAAACTCATTTCTATATCAAAAGTTTTATGAATTTTTCTCTACAACATTGAGGTAAAACACATATCTCAATTTGATAAAATAGATGGTGTAGCACCCTGTACACATTCTATTTCCCTTATATATATCATGGATATTTGGTCAAGAGATATATATTATTTCATATCAATATAATGAACTGAATTGGTAAGGAAATCAACTAACATTCAATTGGCATTATTACATTTAGGGGACCTATTTTGTCCTATGAAAAAAATTGTTATGTTTTCCAATTTAAATACTAGTATGAGAAATATCATCACTATACCCTTATACTTCTACAATTATCCATGACATGTTTCAATACATATAATTATGATTAAATTAAAAAATATTTAACTTCATGTTAACCCACTAAATTTTTTTCTTTATACCTCTTTATATCACTCTAATTCCTATATGAATTGATAATGATGAGCTATACAAGTCATTGAGAATATCAATATTTAGTTATAGTATTGATGGGACACATATTCAGCTTCTAGAACTTATAACTCTATCTTTATAAAAGCTCAACTTTGTAATACATGTTACCTTCTTATTTATCACCTCATAAACCTTTTAGGCCTCCTTGAACCCCTCAAGAATGTATGGTCGATAAATTTTTCAAAAAATGAAGAATGGAGATCCTTTTTTATTCCTATATCAATCATTTTTATTTCCACGAATAATATATCTCTAGACATCCTCATCATGAATAAGGTTAAATGATCATTTCTGCTTAAATAAAATTCTACTATGTTTTCATTCTTATGATTGTAATATATTGAACCATCATAATCCTTGATAATATTTAACCACCATATTGCCTCATTCTAAGATAATTTTGGGTGAATATATACATGTGGATTTTATTATCTATATATATGACACACATCTCCCAATAGAGAAAATGTCATAAAATCATTAATGAAAATATCACTATAAATAAGTCAATGCCATTTATTTGGTTGTTTTTATAATTTATCATAAATTGGTAAGAGGCATAAAATATCCATTTTTCTTCATTCATGAGTACACAACCCAATATTTTTTTGGATGCATCACTATAGATAATAAATCTTTCCCATCTTTGGGGAAATGTGAGTATATGTGTAATGATTATCATCTTCTCTAGCTCTTTAATGTTTTTTACTCATTCATAATTTGATAAAATCTTCACCCACATCTAATTTAGTTTGGTTAGTGTCATATAAAATCATGATAAGATTCTAAAAAATCAACATTATTACCCAATTAATACAAAGTAAATTATGGATTTCCATCACAAAGACAAGAATGAGGTTGCGCCCAGATATAACATCTTGTAAAAGAGATCGATGTAGTACATGTGGGGGTCAGATCCATAGGGACAGAAGAAGTAACCTTGAGACACTATGATTTTTTGGAGGATGGGTTGTGAAGTGGCCAAATTAGTGTTGAATGGATTGGATAACAAATTATTTAATAAAAATAAAATTAAAAAAGAAAAATTTACATGATCTAAAAAATTAATTAATATGGGTTGATACTAGGTTGTTTCCTGGGGTGGATTGAATTCCTTTGTTTCTTAGAAGGTTTGAGATCACTAATTTAAGATGAATCCACAAAACAGGATAATTCCACAACCTCAATCACCAATTTAGTTCTTACACAATTACAAGGATAATAACCAATTCACTTATAGGACCAATTTCATGATCACTCCAAGAAATTCTATTGTACTAGCACTTAGAATGTGTCATCGTTAAACATGGAAAAGACGAATAAGAACATAACTTATCAAATAGATATCTTTAAATAACAAACATATTAAAAAATTAATGTACATGAAATAACATCCAATCCATCTCATGAAACTCTATAGGACCAAACCATATTTGTTTATCCCTCCATTGATGTTATTCTATGAATGGAAGAGATAATTTTTCTTAAAGAAGTCGGATTGAAGAAGAAAATCATTAATAAAAATTAACAATCCACCGTTTTAGAAGAAATTAACAAGTGTTGGTGTGAATAAATTCTCACATTGATTCAGTAGTTTCAACATGTGAAGAGAATGAAAATAAAAAATTGAAGAAGAAGAATAACGTTTATTAATATATTTAACATGAAAGAAAAACTTACATTAGGGAAATTCATGATGCTATTACAAAACAAAAGCAGGAAATTTCAATTGAAAAAATAAAAACATTTATTGAAAGAAAAATATTGGATGATAATTCCCTTCACCAATAGCTCCTTATATAGTCATATTAAAATCCTTAGATACACCCTCAATAATAAATTACATCTCCATTAATTGGGAGAGTTAAAATAAGGGTGAGAAAATCAATGGAATTTGATGTTCTGAAGTTGATGAGGAAATTCATCCTGATTCGTCCACCGTATCGACGTGTTAATTTTTAATTAAAGGAGGTCAAATATGGAGGGATCATAGAAGATAACTATGCTCGTACATATGTCCTCTATTATCTTTAAATCTTTTTAAAACTTTGGTGTATCCGTGTGGATGTTATGATCAAAATGGTGGGAATAAATTATTGGCGTTCAGGTCGGGCCCACCATTTAAATATCAACATCAGATCCCTTTATCATCATGAAAACTTAAGAATTAGATCTGGACATAGTTTAATAAAATTCTCCCAATATTTTTGACTTTCTTCAGTAAAAAATGGAGCTTTGTTTGGATTGGTTTATGGGCCCCACGTTTGTTTGATGGGCCTTATTCCCATTATGATTTCTCCAGAAACTTTCTTCATTCATGCTGAAAAATATCCATATTCTCCAGGGATTCATGCATCAATCCTAAAAGATAAAATATTCCAAAAAAAATTGATCAATGATCTCCCAAAATATGAATTTCAAAAAATTAATATAACATTCTCTACAAATAGATGATTGATTGGTCCGAAATTTTCATTTTAAATGGGAAATGCACTTAAGATGAGAAATGATGTTTGATTTATTTAATGCACTAAAATTGATGTTTATAGACTTTGGAACACATAAATATTAAGATATTAACAATGAATATTATCCACTTTTAGTGGCTAATCAGCCTAGGACATATTCAAATTGCCTATATTTTTTATGGATCTACTAAAACCCCTTTCTTGCAATAACATTTCCCAATAATGTTACATTCAAAATCTAGAAATATTATATAATATAAATTAAACATAACATAACATTCATAAACTTATTCAATACAACATTTAAATACATTCCTTGTCCCTCCATTATTTAAGAGCTGGTAAGAATTTCATCTATATATACTACAAAAAATTTATCTAAATAATCCCTAAAGGCTTTTTTCATTATAATTTTGAAGATAGTAGGATCATTAGTGTGTCAAAATGTAATTATTAGGAAATCATAGTGATCATATATTTTATGAATATTATACTTAATTATATCATCCATTATTACCATTTCTGGATAATATACTAAACAACGACACACTTTAGAGAAGTATCAAGCCCCGTATTATTGATTGAACAAGTCACAGACCTTTGGTTAGGGATACTTTATCATAAAATTTATCTTTTTGAGCTAACTATTATCAATTAAAAGGTTCATTGACCCATCCTTCTATTTGGGAAAGAGGACAGGTGCACCCCATGGGGAATCACATGTCCGTATAAACCCTTCATCTATATTGGCTTGTAGTCTTCTCTTTATCACCCAAAGTTAAAAAATGAATATTATATATGTATATTTCTATATTGAAAATTATTTTGGTATTTGATAAATATATAAATAATCCTTTCATCATTACCTAATTCCGACTAATTTTTGTGAAACACATTGGTAAATTCACTTATATTGGGAATATCTTCAAGGATATACTTTTAAACAGTATCAATAATTTGAGATTTATAATCTTTATCAAAGGTAAATAATATCTATTATTTAGATGATAAAAGAGATGAAAATTCATCCTCATTCTTCTGATTGAATAGGTCCAGAGGGTGATTTGTGACATGAATGGTTATTTCATTCTGTTCAAAAATTTTGTCGGATTTATACAAGGAACGAAATCCATTACTATAAGTGCATAAAATTATTCAAAAATGGTGTTTCATAATTTTTAATGGGAAATTAAGCCCAAAAATTTTGAATGTGGAGGGGTTATATACATGGGATGTATTAATTTCCACATTTTTCATTTTCATAGACAGCTCTACATCCTTGTTTTGTGGGGTTGTTTGTATAATTCTACTAGACATATGTGATATAAAGAAATTAATGGAACTGTAATAACATATTATTTTTAAATTCATTGGATTAATAACAATAATACCATTCATGACATTTGTTTCAAGATCCAACTCGATAGATGTGACATATAATCTCTTTCTTACTCTCTATGATGTAGAGGTTATTATCCTCCCTTTTCATTGAAATTCACTAAAATATTTCATTGATTCTCATTCTCTCCAATTTCATTTTAGTTCAATAATTATACAATAGGATGATGGTGAAAATTTAAATTCATTTCTTCTATCCCGGTGGTAATTTTCTCCTATCATAAGTTACTATCTTTGTGCACTCCCTTCCCACACCTAAAGAATTTCCTTTTCCCCTTTAGATAACTTCTAGTATTATTCTATCCCATTTGTATTTTGGAATTATTTTCTCCATGATAATTTTCTATGAAATTGGAGGAATCAAAATCAATTCTCCATTTCTTTTGTATAGACCCATGATAACCTTGACATTCACTAGCCTTTTGACTTTTAGGACACATCGAAAAATTTCCTCATAGTTGTAAAAGTCCCAAATCATGAACAAATTTCTAGACTCATCATTATCCCTCAAAAGAATTAATAAATTTAAATTCAAGAGAAATGATAAATTTAGAGGAATATCATTCATGTAATTTGATGTTTTCATAATACGCTTTAATGGATTATTCATCCTTTTTCATATGGATAATGAAGTCTCTGTCCATCTTCAGTTAGAGAGTGCAAGGAAAATAATTATAAAAAATAGTTTCTTTTATTATTTATCTTCTATTACATTGATCTCCTCATCATGAAATATATTTATTATCAACATCCACAATTCATAAGATTCGTCCTCTATAAAAAATAGCAAGAATGAAATTCTCTGGCACAAATCATTGAATGGTAGAGAAGATCTTTTCAATGGAGATGATCCATTATTCTATAATTTAATTATTATAACATCCAATGTTTTTTGACTTAGTTACTCATATATCCATCCATTGACTAAAATATTGTGAAAATTAAAGTTGAAATTTTTTTATATTATACACATAAACGATAAACCATGAAAATAATGGGATAAAAAAATAAATGACATGTAATGCTTAACCTATAAATTTATAGGTTTCAATCAAAGTTATCAATGGCCTATTACCAAACAAGAAATATTATAGTCATTTATGTTCCCATAATAATATTTTTATTAGGTGCATATAAATTTACAAAAGACTATATCCTATGAATTTAAAATGAGGATTATTGAGGTCATCCTTTTTATGTACCAGGTGGGGATCATGTTTGGTACAGTGCTCCAATTTTTTGATCCTTTCCCCTTGGTACAATTGTTCCATAGACATGTCAACTTGAATTTTATATACAGGGTTTTGTTTTCATAGAAAACTCTTAATTTATAATTAACCTAAATTTAGGGATCTTTAGTAATTATTATTAATATCCATAATGATTTTCTGAGAATTTAATAATCCTAATCCTTAAAAATAATATGGTTTTCCTCTAATAGCAACTCTGGATATCCAAATCATTCACACAAATTATTTAGTTATTTATTTCATAAAGATAAACTTAATATAACCTAAGAATATTATGATTCTAATTTTCATTTTGTAATTAGGAACATATCATAACAATATGAAACAAAAATAAAAAAACTCTTGAACATGATGTTGAATTTCTGCGATCTTCTAAAGAAGTAAAAGATTTCAAGGGGATGTACAAAATAAATGAGTGAATTATAAATCCCAGTAATTTAATAAATAAAAGATAACATGAAGAAAGTAATACATGTGAGGAAATTTTCATATTATAGTAATTTAATATTGGTGATAAAAATAAACATGAACATTGAATCATGACAATATATGATAACATAAAGCACCATGAGAATGTGGCAGTAACATAAATCTGGAAATCGTAATCATAATTCATAGATAACCACTTAGAAATCATAACATAGTATAAATATGGTAACCTCACTTGAACAACTAATTTACTATCATGAGATAAAAAATTACCCAACACATTGAAGGCGTATACAATTTTCTCCCCACCTATCACATTCATATCATGTGCATGCATTGCTGGGCCACATAGATCATACAACATATGAATGCCTTTACTCACATTTAATCCCATGTTTAAAGATTGAGGGTTATATAAAATTAATTCCCAAATAAATTAATGATATTTAATCCTTGTTTAACACCCTTAAGTTCAAATATGGAAGGTTAGTCACATAAAAATATTTGGCATTGCGGAATCAAAGGATGATTTATAGAGCATAATGGTGGTAAAAACTAATTAATGGAAGGATTTAATGATATTTTAAAGGGTATATAAATCAATTGAAATTTTAATTAATGATATAGAGATATGTAAAATCATATAAAACAATGAAAAATTAGGAATAAAAAAATACTAATATAAAAAAAGAGTTGGAATGAAGAGTAGAAGAAGAGAACCATGTACCTTAAGATGACACATCTAAAATATCGGTAATAGCTTCTTCAGTGCCTGAGGAAGCTTTTGAGGGATATTGAGAAGTAATAGTATATTCAAATCATTACATAATGGTTTTTAGTGAAGTGGAATGGGATTTTGGGTATTATTTTCAGAAAAATAGATGATGATTATTTATTAAATTTTAATTAGTGATTTTTAACTCACTATAACAAATTATTCCATACCACAAATCATCCAATTATTCATGCCCAAGGCCTCTACAATATGGTATTGGATTTAATTATTTTATAATTCTAGGAAATTAACTCCTTAAAATAATACCCTTTGTGATGTGTAAGTGAGTCATGTTTATAAGTAGTAGATTTTATATCCCAAAAGTGTAAGATAATATTTAGAGGATTCATTGAGGATTTATAAAATTAATAAAATAACATAAAAACATATTATTTTAAAAGGGAAAAAAATTTCCACATTAATTTTATTTATATTATTTATTACACCACTTTTGGGCTTTTATGATGTCATAACACATTCCCTATAATTATATAGTACTTAATTATTATCCAAAAGTGTGAATATTTTATAAAACTATGAAAAATATATAATTCAATGACTTGAAGTGTAGATTTAAAGAAAATATGTCATTAATAATATATCAAAATTTTAAAATTCACCCTTTTAAATATAATTCCTCATTTATTGAAAAGTATTTTATTTTTATAGAAAATGTTTTATGGACTTTATAGAAATTTCACTTGACTTCATTAAATTATATTTTCATTCATAATTAAATAAATATTAAATTATAGGAGTTTAATTAAAATAAAATATATTTAAAACCTATGAAATTATTTATGAAAATATCATTTTATTAAAAATGACAATTTTCAAACAAAATATAATTTGACTTTCATCGTATCAGAATTTATTTTTTATCAAACTCATTATTTAATAATTTATAATTTTTTAATAAAGAGAATAAATGTATTTATGATTTTATTGAAAAGAAAACATCCTCATTCATATTACTATGGCCTAGATACATATTCTTTTACCCCAACGGTGAATACCCTAAGCTTAATGTATGTGATGGTGATATTTTCTTTATGTGGTTCGGCAAACATTGTTTTGGTTACTATCTTGATGGTCTTGAGCTTGTCTCATAAAAAAAATTTCTCATGATTTAGTTGTTGGATCCTAGAATGGTCATAGTCAAGGTAAAATCTCACTAATTTCATCTCCCATAGAATCTTTGATAAATGGGATTTATATGGAAAATCCTAAACATCGAGGCCATCACTTCCTTTGTCTTTGTAAATTAGATTTACCATAATCATATAAATATTAGTCATATGGTCATTGTATAATGGATATACTATCAGTGGTTTTGATACTTAATTTTCTTCTAAATCTGATAGGATAAAAATTATAGTGATCCAAAATAACTATTGTAGTGCATTTGTTTTCCATAATTTCCATTCTTAATAATTCAATTACCCATATAAAAAAGCAATTTCAATTATAAATCTTAGGTACATTGCATGTTTATACTGGAAAATAGACCAATGATCTTTGTGTCCTGGACAAATGAGATCTTTCATCCCTATATAAATCATTTTTGTGGTTTTCATCATTGAAATCATAGTGTACTCTCAATATAGAGATGATAATTTTTAACATCATTAAATTATCCTAAGTCTTCAATATTGAAATATCATATTTGGTAATCTACCTAAATTTCATTTCCATAAAACAAAATATCACCAATTAGGGTACATTCTCTCAAATTCTATAGTGTTTGTGTACCCATAAATGGTGGGAGTTGTGGTATCATGGGACAACCAAATAAAATCTTCAAGATTCAAATATTCCCATGATTAATTGGATATTATTATTGTTTCATTTATGACTTATCCCATCTACAATATTTGATGTCACATATAACCAAGTATGGGGAGAAACATTTTTATAGATGTTTGTAAGGAGGATATCTAAGCATTGAAGATTAGGTTAACCTCAACACTGATCCTCACCATAACTATTCAAGTTATTTAGTATACCATGTATTGAGACTCATCATGTGTTAGGATTTGAGAGGTTTTGATAAAAGAGGATCGAGTTATTGATTTTGGATCCATATAGAGAAGACAAAATGAGTGTAATTATCCCAGTCATTATATAAATTTAGCTATAGTGGTACTATACATGAGACACTAGTGGTACAATATTATTGGAATGAGGTTTTTGGGTATACATGAACAAAAAATCTTGGTCTAAATATTCATGCAATTGGACATGAATCATTATCTGATGAGGTGGTTTGAGCATTTATAGTCCTGAAACATCATTTTTCTTTTATACTTATGGAAATGAAAATTTCACTACTGATGATTTGAGTATTAAAACATAATCATATGAAGTTTATTAATATTATTATTATTAATGGATGATGGAAATATTTTATGAAATGTTTATGCATATTTAGAAATTTCTGAAGAGATATACACTATGAGTGGCCTATATATTTCCTATTATTATATATTAGATCTCTAAGAGGATGATATCTGATCTTTGGAGTTTTTATATAAGATAAATCATATATAGAAGGTATCCATTATCAATATGGTTTCTTGATATTGATGATGTTATTCGTGTCTCTAGTCTCATTTCAGTTCGTACAGGTATGTGCGAAGAGAACACTATGGAATTCCATTCCTCTAAATCAAGAATATATCCTAGGATGACATTGATTTATTATAATCTTAGTTGGAAGTATATGTGGATAGAAATGAAGTATTATATTATTGGTTTCATAGAAATATGTTTCGTAGATGAACATGTGAAGACGAAGAAAGTGTGTACTAATATATTATTGTAGCCTTTTCCCTTTATTGAATGGAATTGGGATGATATCCCCATGGGAATAATTATTGCATTACCCAAGATAACTCATAGAATTTTGTATTCTGTCCAATCGTGGAAAACTGATGAAGGTAACCTAAATAATGCCAAACGGGGAGACCTCCACCATCTATGATATGTGTAATCTCCACATTGGGGATACAATTAATATATATTGAGTTTATTGAGTCTCATTTTGGATCTAGATCCTCAATTCATGCCATATTCAAGGTAAGGGACTCCAACACACATTGATATCCTAGGTTTTACTCAGAAAAGAATTCCATTGTTAGACTAACACAAAATATGATCAAAATATTCACATTCTAGAGGATATCGTGTGAGATAATGTTCTAGACCTTAGTGATTCTTGGGATTAACATCTATAAATATATTATATATATTATAATAATATCTTGTAGTCAAAAACCCAAAATGGATCCTTTCTAGGCCTTATAATGTAGGCCATTATGTTCACCCATGTGTTGGCTAGATGTTGGCATGTCAACACTTGTTGGACATGTCTCATGCTAGAAATATTTGATAATGTTTAGTTGGTTATGAAGAATTTGGTAACTGTGTCGAGTATTATAAAATTATTATATTTACAATCATAAATGAGCACTCATGTTTTATGTTGGTAATCAGGTCCATTTTTTGCTGATGTGTTTGATGGGAAATTCCATTTTAGAAAAGGGTATGTTATCTCCTTGGATTTTCAGGTTGTTTGACAGATTTTAAGAAAACAGACTTATTGAAAACTGAATGTATCTTTCATAGAACTATAGATTCATGAACATCATGTTTCATGTGTTCCACATTTAGATATATCACCATGATACTTCTCTAATGATAAATTTGGATTATGTTGATCTCAATGTTGATGTGTCCATTTAATAAAATCTAATATGTATTGTAGACCATATTTAGAATAATATCTAGTGAAATATCAATCCCCTTGTATGATTTTAGTTGAATCATTAACGTGTGAAAGTGGATACCAAAGGTAGGGAGCTTGAAATACAAACCCAGTTACATGAGTTATTTTCCAATACCCCTTAGTGATGCATGGTATAACTTCTCAAAAATGTGTTTTTATAATGTTGGGAAGTTATAATATTTTACCTTTTACCCAAGTAATTTATATCTTAAATCATTATTCTATAGCTTAAAATTTAAATAGGTGAGTTTTCCATGTTTTAAAATAAGTTTTTTAAAGGTACATGAGGTCTCATAGGAAGACGATTAGTTGAGTATAGCGGTGGGATGTAGCATTAGAGATGTTTCTATTCCACCAGTTGGATGATTGGTAAACCATATATTTCAAAAGATATAGGAATCCTAAAAGCCAGTTGGTATGGTACCCAACCATGTAGTGGACCTAGATGAAACCTTTTCCTAACTGGTGGAAATTAGCATTTAGTGGTTGGGGTTGTGATATTCCCCATATGTGAGGTATGGAATCATTTTACTACCCCAAAAGACCTATGTGCAAGCATTTAAAATCCCCTTATTCAAACTTAACAGAATATTTATAATTTTTAAGGGTTCTCTAAGTCTTCTTAAGGCTCATGATCATTTTTCCATATATCTATATTCTTTTCTGCAGTCTTCAAAACATGATTTAGGGAGTTCTGAATAATTTTTTTATTTTCCTCTTCATCTCACCTCGCATCTCCTTATTCCATCCTCAAAGTGGTGTGTCAATATCTATATATTGGGGATCATGGTATGGTTTTATAATCCAGATTCTTGATCCATGTAGTAATTCTTTTCTTCATTTTGGTGGTATAATAAAACATCTTAATGTTTAAATTTTATTTCTATTGTATGTGTGACATGTAAGATAATGTGGGGACGTAGTATAGAAAATAATTTTAACTATAATTTTTTTGTTATCTTGAATTATTGTCCTTTGAACCCCCCCCCCCCCCCCACAATGGAACCAATTTTGATTGATGGTGATTATGGACGTGATATGTGGAAAGCCAATAAGTGTTCCTACCCTTTACCCTTTATTGGGAAATATGAATTATGTACCTAAAACTGAATAATTTGTATTTGTCTATTATGAAATACTAATGTATCGATGATATAGAAACTTGGCGAATCATGAAAAGGTAAGTGGAACTATTTTGAATCAAAATTTTATTTACATACTTATTATATGAATTGATAATTTGGAAGGGAAAGGGCTGTGGTATATAATTAGTAATTAGAATGAATTAACAAATTATGAATATTTTAAAATGTATGTCTTGTATGGTGATTTTATATTCATTAACAATTACATGGTTCTTAACTGAAATATATACATTGAAATTATGTTGGAGGGGTAGATTCCTATTTTAATTATACTTGAGGGTGTGAAGCTTTTATATATGGTGCCTTAGGGAATAAAATGTGGTTTCATTACACCAGAGGATGAAGGGATAGGTTCCTTAAGGTCAGTAGAAAAGGTACAAGATTATAGGATTACTAAGGATGAGATACATGATTCATTGGTGAATGAGATCATGATGTTTGGACATACTAGATTTATGAGGGTGATAAAGGGTATTTACATTATGTTAATTTCCGGATATTATCACTAGGGGGTAAGAACAAGCACATCTGACATCCGTCCAATGCAATATTGGGATGTCCCATATTTTCATCTAATATATCGATGGTCTACAGGTAATTTTATATCCTATATTAATTTATGAATTAATTTTTGTTATTATAATATTATTTCATGAACTCTTATTACAACCTATATTTTTTTCACATATCATTGGTGTATTCCTACTTAGTTTTAATCCCACCCAATCTAGGAATTGTGGGGTACTCTAATAGACATCAAGAACGAATGTTGTGAAAAGGGAAAGGGGCTCTATGCGTGGGTTTCAAATTATTTTCTACATAGGATTGAAACTTAGATATGGGACCAAGCATGGGTTTGGGGTCCAATATTCAGAGACTTTATTTTGAGTTTATCATTTAGTTGTTTTATAGTATGAATATTAACATGAAATTTAATTTTCCTAGAGTATGAAATGACTTGGTTTATTATGTTTGCTTTTTATTTGGAATTGGAGGTTTATCAATTGTACATTTTTATATTTTTTTATTACTATTTCTTCTATATTTATTATTCAGTACTGGGGGGTATAGTCTCCCTAGTATATATATTTGACGCTAAACACTATTTAGTTACATCCAGTATAGTTGGAGGAGTACTTGAGGACATGTGGGGACCGGTCTTGATCATGTGAGGGTAAGGGTGTAATTTTGGCCCGACCCAGCCCCGATAGGGCTAGGAAAGCCCTACCCTACAAACAATCGGCTCACTGACCACTATTCGGGCCAGTTCCGGCCAGCCAGAACTACCCCATGAGGAGGAATGAGCCCAACTTAAGGTCGTCCCAAACCATCAGCCAGGGCCGGGCCTTTTCTGTCCGATCGACAATTTTTTGAGTCAGGCCATGGGGGGATTTTTATTAATTTCAAAATAATTTTTTGTTTTAAAACATTATTAAAATGTTTTTATTTAAATATTTGTTTAACATTTATTTAAAACATTTTTTAAATTTATTTTTAAACAAATTTTTTTGGTAAAAATGTTTGTTTTATTTTTTTATTATAATTTTATAGTAAGTGGATATGTTTTTTGTCTAAATATAATTGAATATTATCAATCTAAATATATTATGATAAATTGTAAAAAAAATTAATGAGTGTTTGGAGGTGTGTAGCAGTGGGAGAGTATAAGGCATTATTGGATAATTTTTATTGATATTTATTTAAACCTTCTTTTACATTTATATTTTTAACGTATTTATAATTTCATAAGTGTCTTTTAAGTTTGTTTATTTAAATTCTTTTATTTAAAAAGATTTTTAACATCTGTTTAAAATTTTTTTACAATTGATTTTAAATGATTAACTTAAAATGTTTTTTAATTATTTTTAAATGCAACCTTTATACATGTATTTTCTTAAAACATTTAACTTTTTTCAAACTTTAATGTAAAATGCCTTTTTTAAATTAATTTAAATCATTTTTTAAAAAACCATTTATAAAAAAATTAAATCATTTTTATTTAAACCATATTTAAACAATTTTTTAACACATGCTAAAAGGGTTTTACATTTATTTGTAGACGTCTAATTTAAAACATTTTTTAAATTAATGTTTTTTACATTTATTTTTTTAAACCTCTAACTAGTTTTATGTAAAATAAATTATTGACATTTTACAGTGGGTGGTTATGTTTTTTTAAATAGATTTATATATTTCTATGGATTTATTTATATTATGTGAAAATTGAAAACAAATGAGTGATTGGGGGTGTGCTATAGTGGGTGGGTTTATAACATTGTTTTTTAAATAATTTTTATCATTTATTTAAAACATTTATTTACATTTATTTTTCTTAATTTATTTATGAAAAGTTTTTCTATGAATTTATTTAATTTAAAACATATTTTTAAAAAAAATTATTTTCTATTTTATTGAAATTTTACATGGGGAGGATATATTATTTTTTTCCTAAATTGATATATATATATATATGTGTGTGTGTGTGTGTGTGTAAATCTATATGTATTATGTGAAAATAAATAATGAGAAGTTGGGATGTCTGTACAAGTGGGTGAGTTAATTTTATATCTAAATAGATTTTCATATGTGTATTTAGTATATATAATATTTGAAAGTTTCATTAAATTTAAAAAAATTAACGAGGTTGGGGGTGTTCGAACATCATTGGGTGTGAAGTTTTTTTGTTAATTTATAACAAGTTATTTTACACACACACACACAGAGAGATATATATATATATAATGTTAAATGATAGATATATATATATAATATGAAAAAATTGTATAAATATAATTAGGTGTTGGGGCGGGTTTATATTATTTATAAATGGATTTATATACAATATATCAATGTAGTAACATACATAAGAAAATTAATGAGGTTAGGGGACGTGCACGAACATCATTTGGTGATTGTGTTATTTTTCTGTAAATATACAATAAGTTATTATATATATAATTTTAAATCATTGATATATATATATATATTTATTTAATAGCTTTATATATATATTATATTAAATCCTATATATGTATTAATTTATTCTTAAAATCCACTCTTAATAGAGATATATTATTAATTTCTTTGTATATATATTATTTATGGCTTTGTTTATATGTGTACATATATTATATCATATCATTGATGTATATATATATATGTGTGTGTATATTAATTTATTTTATTATATATTTACATAAATATAATATGAATGTTTTATCATATTTAAAAATAATAATTAGGTTAGGGTTGTGCACGAATATCATTAGGTGAGAGTGTTATTTTTTTGTTAAAATATAATAAATTAATATACATATATATATATATATATTTAAATGGTTGATAAATAAATATATATATATATATATATATATATAATTTGAGAAAATTATAAAAATAATAATTAGGCATTGTGGGGTGCGCAGCAGTAGGTGGGTAAATTTTTTTTCTAAATAGATTAATATATTTATAGTATATATATTATATGCATGCTGTAACATACTTAAAAAAATTAAGGAGGTTGGGGGACATGCCCGAACCACATTATGTGAGTGTGTTATTTTTTATTAATATAAAACAAATTATTATATATATATATAATATTAAATCATTGATATATATATATATTAAGATCTTTGTTTATATATAATTATATATCATTGTATATATTATACACACACACACACACATTGTAATTGTATATAATAAGAATTGAGGGATGAACCTGTAAGAGGGGATTTCGCTAGGGTTTTGCTCCGCCGGTGCCTCCCTTCATCTTGGTTGGGATTGGCTCACTCCCTCGACATTCCTTTGGCGTGACTGTGGCTGCGGTTTCTCCACCGCAGAGGCGTCGTCTCTTCGACTCGGCCGACACTGCCTTTCTCGTCGTTTTTGGCCTACTCCCACCTTACTCCCTCTTTCAGGTATGGATTCTCTTGGCAGCACGAAGCTGGTTCCGTGGCCGAGTTCTTGTTTTCGTGACTGAGGGTTTCATCATCTTCCACTAAGGGTTCACTAGGTATTCGGTTGTGGTCTCTGAGGATTTTTAGATGGCGGCGATGGGACATGGATCTGGTTTGTGATGGGGACTTTTTCTGGCATTCTACGCTGCTCCTAATGCTGATGATTTGGTAATGCTTCTTGGTTCTTAAGGTGTGCCTTCATTTGGTTTTGGTTGTGCTTTGTTGGTGTTTCTGTTTTTTGGTTTCTTACGGTTGCGGGGAAAGGATTTGGTTGGTCGTTTATTGGTTGGAATGCTTAGCCTTTTGGATCGTGTTTTTCTGTGGAATTGTTCCTCGCAATTGTTCCAAGATTTTGGGTTGGTTGCTATGGATTTTCCACTTGTGGTTGATTTTTATTGGTTTGGGTTTTGATTTTCTTGCCTGTTGAATTGTTCTATGGGTTGATGAGGAAATCAGGTCCAGGCATTGTTGTGGTTTTTAGGCCTACAACAATTTGGATCCATGAATGTTCTTTTGAGGCTGGAAATAAAATTCTCATAGCCATCATGGTGGTTTTGACATTGTGTTGAATGCTTGGAAATGGTGGAGTGGTTGGTTGAATGTGTTGAATCGGTTTAAGGGATTTTTGGCTTTGTGTATTTTGGGTCTCTGATGGTTCGAGGTTTGGGTTGAAGCATCTGTCTCACAAGGGGTGGCTCCCGATGGGGTTTAGAGTAGTGGGTTTCTCCTAGAATTCACTAATGATTTGGATGTTTGAGAGGGTATGGCTTTTCCATCGGTACCATGCCCGTACATTCATACACGGGACAGTTTTCCGACAGCGAGGAGCAGGAGGAAGCTGTTTTTATCGTCTTTGTTGCTGGGTCGGGGCTCTTTTGTGATGGTGTGGTGTTTTTGGCTTAAAACGTTTGTTTCATGGTGATCTGTTTTTTATGTCATGGAGTCTTGTTTGGTTTCTCACTTTTTCCTCAAAGGTGTATGAATAATAAAAAATTTAATTTTCAGTCATATAATAATAATTATATATATACATTATTATAATATATATATATATATATTATTTTTTGATAATATATAATGATATATATAAACATATATTATTGATATATAATAATATATATATATACATATATTGTTGATATATATATATATACAGTCTGGTGATAACATAACAGGAACAGATCCTTGACCAGTTGGTCTAGGCGCAGCACCTGGACTAGTTGGTCAAGGCGCAGAACCTGGACCATTGGGTCACGGTGTAGCCATGGAAGCTTATGGTTTGGGGATAGAATCTCTCTACTAACAGTTTCCTATTAATTATTTTTATAGTAGACAGGCTTCGCACGGGTTGGGCTTCGCGTGGGCCTGCGGACTGGGATTTTTTGGACTGGCCCGACCAACATGCCTTCTTGGATTGGTTGAGTGTAGACTTGATGATCCTATTGCCTGAGCCTAGCATGGCCGCACGTGGGCTTTGCAGGGATGGGTTGCTTGTTCTTTCAGTCCAGGAATGTCAGAATTTTGTGATGTCGGGACAGAATTACACCCTTATGTAAGGGCGTACCAGTCCAAGTACATTATAGTGGATATTATTTCTAGGTTATAGGAATGAATGTTAGGATTTATTGTTGGGTTTCTCATAGTTAGGTGATTTATAGTTTCCTTGAGTATGGCTTACGTCTTAGTAGTCATTTATGGTCTGGAGGCTCAATATTTCAAAGTTTTTCATTAAGTCTAGGTCTAAAATGGTAATTTTAGGGTGTTATATGACATCAAGATTAATTTTTTTCTTGATAGAATGATTTATTTTTTGTTGAAACCTATTCTTTAATATAAGTGATGGATTTTTTATCTTATTTTTCATGGTTCTCCATTAGACTACATCTGAGACATAAGGAATTTTCATCAAGAATTATCTGCGATCTTATACTACTGATATGGGTTTGAAACAACTATTGTCTAATATAATATTTTTTGTTCATTTTCGGTTTGAAATTTAGGGATAGAGGAACTAAAACACACTATATTTATCTATGTCGTAGTGATGGTCAAATTAGTATAATGTAAAAAAATAGATTAAGGGATTCTATTTTCTGTGGATATTTTTTTCATAGTCATTAGATCTCCCTTTGATTCACTACATGATGAATGATTATTTACTTTACCACAATGTGGTGAGTCTTGTCATAATTATTAATAAATATTTATGACTCCTATATCTTTTTAATTAACTTTTTAATCATCCTTAAACATTAGAGAAAAATGGGTACCAATTTTTTATTTTTTAATTCATGCCATGGATCTCAAGTCTTATTCTTCACATCAGCAAGTCCTTCATTATAAATTCTATTTTTTCCTTGTTTATTTTTTTCATTTATATTTTATTATTACTTATCATAAGGTTATGTTAGTTGATAATGTACATGAAATTATGTTCATGGAATGATCTTGATGAATATCAATGGTTCATTGGTGGGTGGGGTTACCCCTGGGATCTTAGGTGGTGCTATTTTTACATTTATCCTATACATTGTATACTATGATCATTAAAGCTCTATTTAGATTAACTAATTTGAAATATGACTTATTTATATTATATTTTAATTAAGTTATTATTTTACATTTGGTTTTTTATAAATGTTTTAATTAACCTAAAAAATAAAATGAACTATAATCAACTAATTAAAAGAGGTCATGTTATTATAATATTATATAAATATATTCTATGATATTTGTAATATGTACTTTCAATGGATGATTGATAAGTGTAATTTAATGAAATTATTTTTGTCTTTATTGATTTTATTTATCATGTTTATATTTAATTAATGAAGTAAGAATAATAATGAAAAGTGAATATGAAATTTTTAAATGTTTTCTATAACCTATTATGTTTGTGAGGATTAGTTAAGCATTGAATATTTTATTAAAGTATTGGATGATTTTTTTATAATTATTGATACTTTTTTTCATTGTATTTTATATTCCATGGTAGGATTTGATTCAATTTTTTATGGTCATCTTATTATTATTTTGAATTTTTTTTGATATATTTAATTGCATCAAGAACAAAATGGGGTTTATATAAGATAAATTATATTATGTATTAGAAATCATGGAAATGGTTTTTTTGGTTATTGGAATGAGTTAATTTTATATTGAAGTAGTGTTATGGTGGAATTATGTGGTAATGTCATAGTTTCCCAAAAAAATGTAATGGTGTTTATATTAATGAAATTATTTACATGAATGGGTTGAAAAATTATTTATAGAGTTCGATTAAATGAGTAAATGAATATATGTGTGTGTGTGAAAGGAATTAATAGTTTAAAAAGGATTTGTTAATGAGAAATAATTATTTTTTTGAAGAAATGAATAATGTATTGGAGAAATGATATATGGTAAATTGAGTTATTAATGATGAAATGAAAGTTCTCATATATAAAAATAATGTTTGGAATAATATATATGAAATATTTAAATTAATATGGATAGAAAATATTATGGTGGTTTTTGAATGGACATGGTTTCAAATGTATAATGTAGGAAATAATTAATGAAATATAAGAAGGTTGTTAATTGAATATTTTTTATGTGATCATGATTTATGAAATTATATGAATATAGTTTATTGTGAAATAGTAGTGATATGTAATTGGGATAAATTTGTTTTCTGGAAAGTGTAGGAGTGATATTGAAAAATAATGATAATAGTTTTGGTTATAGTGTCATGTGTAAATTATTTGATATTTTGTTCAGTATGTGATGTAGGTGCATGGTGGAAATTCACATGGAAGGAGGATAGAATGAGGTTTATTTCAATCATTATTATATACTCTACAATGTTAAAGAGGATATATGTGGATATTGTTTTTATTTTTCCATCATATGAGGTATGTGGTAATGATAATGTTGGTGTTTTTTATTGTGGTGTAAATTTTTACTAATGTATTTATGTCGATACATTGATATTGTGGGGATGGGAGAACATAGACATAGGCTATTTGGGGAATAAGTTTTATGAGTTTGGTGGGGAAGGTTGTGTGGAGTTTCATTCCCTATATTTTCTAAATATAATATTTTACCATCCTTGTGTTAATATTTGGGAGGGTAAGACATAGTAAGGTATGGTGATATTTGATCTACTATTGGAAACAACTATCATTTATATTTTTTTCAGTGAGTTTTTAGTGCCATTCTTTCACATTTTCATGAGAGATTTGAGGTAATATCTTTTTGAGTATACTATTTTTCTCATCCATATATATATATTTATATTTATAATTTTTTTACTATTCATTAATGTCGAAATTGAGATCAAGAATCTCATTACTAGCTTAGGAAATTACATTGCATATTTTTCATGAATTTTTTGACATTATAGTTTCATCACAGTATTTTTTAGAGAAGTTAATGTTTGAATAGGAAAAAAATTTATTATACTATAACGTCCTCGACCTGGATTCCAATAAAACGGATTTTTAATTCCCCTAACTCGGAATCCACTAAACATGTTCCCTGAGCTGGGTCGCCACATGACCTCAAGCGTGCCTCCTTGTATGCCAGAGGTTGCCAACTAGATTCAAAGTTTTAATAGGATTTTTGGCGGGACTATACCACCTCTACTAGATAAATCCACGATATAAATAGATTAAATAACAGAAAAAATTTAGAACAATCAATAACATGGATAAATAACCAATTCCCAAACTCGGTATAACCATATACAATAGAAAATATGGCATGTCATGCTACAGTGTCAAGTGAACCAACCAAAAAAGAAAGAAAAATATAAGAATCCAATAAATGATCTGGACTCAATATCATGAACCTCAACCATACCCGTCACATGTCCAACTCAACTCCCTTGTATAGGGCACTTTCCCTTGTTCTCACCTGCAAGCATGAAATCTGCTCAGGTGCCCAATAGAGGCCCGAGCAGGGTGTGTGTATAACTCATTAGGCCACAACCAATGGTGTCTACATAATAGACATCAAGAGTAGATAATTCATGATTGAAATAAATGATGTAAAATTAAGGGAAACAGTTCAATAGTCCATTCTAGAGTATGATTCATTAATTTATACTACTAATAAACCAAGGATCACTACTTGGACATTCCCCAATAAAAACTACCTTTTTCTTGTGTTCAATGGATTAGGCATGTTCAATATTCTCAAGAATGTGGTAATAAAAATCAAGTTCAATATCACTATGAATCAGTTTATAAAAACCACATAATCCTCACCTTGAATCCTGAATTCGGTTTGAATGTAGCCATTAGGGTAATAGAACTTTGTCCCCTTCCATAACCCATGTATTTGGGGGTGGAGCTATAACCTCATTCCGACTTAACTCGTGGGCGTAGAACATAATGTCTATGCCCCCACTCTACCAATCCATGTGATCATTCTTATTTTCCATTCACCACAATTAAAAATATCACAACAAGCATTGTCAATATCATTTATAACATAAAAACTATATCAATAAATGGTAAATTAACATTTTCCTCAATCCATTAACATGTTCATCATTTATATTACTTAAACCTTTAGCCACATTCCCATTTCCCATTCCTATATCACCAATCATATTCAAGATTAAACATGATTCCTTATTATATTCCCATTTTCCCATTTAATTAATTTAATTTTCAACCGAATAATCTTTTATCCTTTAACCACATTAGACACAACTATACATCCTTTATTAAAACATATTACATAAACCAATTATCCTACTTTTTATGTCTCTATATTTTTATGAGTCAATTTCCCAACATAAATTTCCATTAGCCCAATCAGGAGGGTTGACACACCCTGTGGGTGGACTTAATTTGGTCAAGCCAACCTCCTTGCACCCCATAAGGATCAAAAGGGGTTCAGTTAATTATATGGGCACCCAAAACATCACGTCCCATTGATGGAATCATGAACACATCAAGATGATAAATAAGAATAAAACCCTACATGCATGAATATATATGAAAAATAAGGGATATGACTTGTATACCACTTACCATGAATTTGTTGGTGAATGCACCCTTAATCAACACCTTAGATCCCAATTCAACACACCATTAAGGCCTTGACCATGAAATCACTAGAAAATAAAGGGTTTTAGTTATTTGGAAGGATATAGAAAAAAGATTCCAACCCTAAAAAAGAACAAGAAGAAAGGAAGGAATTAACCTTACCCAAATCTTCATTTTGTAACTAAGGGAACACCAAACGGCCTTTGACTGAAAGAGAATCACCCTTGGAAGATCTTGGGAACATTGGTTCGTACTAGGGTTGCAAGAGGGGGGGTAAATCTTTAGTTGGTACCTATTTCCAGTAATTCCATTTTTATAATATTTTAAAATTTTCAAGGCCACATGGTTTACCAGCACTGTTTTACAAACCATGTGAAAACCATGTGAATGCTACTATCCAAAAATCCTGTTTCTTTACAGTTTACCTAGGTTATCCACACGGTTAAGTCTTACCATCCACAGACCGTACGGATTGGCTAAATAACTCCTTTATTCCCTTTTTAGTTTCTCAACCCCCCAGAACACACCCGTGCCTTTATAAAAATATGGGAAAACACTTAACTGACCAAAAGGAAGAATTTAAACTAAAACACAGGTAAAATATACCTTATGGAGAAATATGGAATCTTATATATAGTATTTTTTTCATTTTATATTATATTTCAGTTAATTGTAATATCCATGACTATAATACCAATAAAACACCCATGTCACATGTTCTGTTACCCCAAAGATAACTCCTCGTTCCACATGCGATCAAGAATAGAGTTGTGATTGATGATATATGTTTTTTAGATGACTAAACCACTTCTATCATGCGATATTTCACGAAAAATCACTATAAGAAAACTGAAAACCCATTAATTATTGTAACATTAAAATAATAAATTGAAAAGATAACAATGAGTAATAAGAATGAATATGATATTAAATATCTCATAATCATAAAAATTAATGAAAATAATACCCATATGATGAATAATTTCACATAAAACCGAGCCACAAAAATTTACAAACCAAATATTTCATGATTTGGGGGACACCAAAGTAAAAAATATTTATTGAGGAAAAAAGTCCTCCAACCACCTTTATATTATCAAACTTTAATGTGGGATATTATCTGTAACAGCCCAAGATTTTATAAAAAAATATTCTTTTTAATTTTATTAATGTCTTGTGTTGTACGCTACACCAAAAGGAGCTTGCACAACACGCATCCTTGACTTGCCTTGCATTACACGCAATCGCGACCTTCCTCGATAGCGTGTGTAATACGCAATACCGAGTTTCACTAAACAACGATATGCTATTAAAATATTATTAAAACTAGCCGGTATGAATAGTAATAACCACTTTTTAAAATTCTGTAAATCTTATTTTTCAAAATGAACTTCATTTTTGGATTCGGAGTATCGAATTTAGCCTAAGGTGAAATTTTGGTACATTTCAGATAACTTTCATATTCTAATGAATAGTGAAAATTACTAAATTATAATTAAAAAACAACTTTTTTAATCGAAATAATTAATAGTGCTAAATTATTAATTGGAGTAGTTTTAAAGTATATTTAGAATATATTTTTACAATTTAATACAATGTTGGTCATTGGATGTAATTGCACATTTAAACCAGACATAAACAAGTGTCAATCTTTTGATAGATATTGTTTCTTAAAAACACGCTATTTGTTTTAACAGTGGGATTTAATTATAAAATTAATTAATGCAACTTCTATGTTATGAATTTGGTAAAATAGACTTCATTTTTGAATTCGGAATATGAAATATAGCTTAGGATGAAATTTTGGCATTTTTCTGAAAACCTTCATTTTTTGATGAATAGTGAAACTACTAAGTGGTAGTTAAAAAACTGAATTTTTCATAAAACTTAATTTTACCGCTTCTGTGAATGGAATTTCAAAAATCCGAGAGACATGGTTGATGTCAGTAAGTAAAATGTGGTTCAATGAGATGAAAATAATTTTTGGTGAATATTAACTTTTTACTTTTATTTACCACGGTTAAAAGTAAATAGGGTAATTAAGGGTAAGAATGTTATTAATATTACCCTAACACATGTCCTAATTCTATTGGACAAGTGTATCTAGACCAAAAACAACCTTAAGTGTAAACTATTATCATTTAGGCCCACTTGGATTAGATTAGGACATTTATTACTATTTAATTCAAAGAAGAGTTAAAAGAGTTAAAATCAAAGTTTATTCACTAAAACATTTTTAATATGGGGTTATACATAAGATAAATTCGACTATAAATATTAATTAGAAAGATAAAAAGATTACATACATAAGGATATTTTATTTATAATTTTTAGACATTAAATAAATTAATTTATTTATGACACAACAATGATGCAGTAATTACCCTTTTAAGGAAATATTAACATAATTGATGTTATAAATACTCAAATGAATGTAATTTGAGACTTTTTATGAATTACACTAATTTTATAGGTTACTATGATATATTATTGTTGATTTAATCAACTTGGTTCGAATATATAATTCTGTTATGACTTTCACAAAAATCATATATCAAATAGTGTCAAAATTGACACAAAATAGTTTTTAAATCAAATATTGTATTATTAATTGTTATTTTTTTCCTAAAAATCTAAGGTTCGGCCAAATGACTTAGATAAGGATATATATATTAATAATAAACAATTTGGGGTTCGTTTGGCATGTTATAGTAAGTGTATTAACCATATAGTGAAAGAAAACAAAAAGACACGGTAAAAGTTAAATTATTTAACTTAGAGTTAAATCTAATTGATAAGGTTAAAATAATAACCTAAACTTGTCTAAATCCTATTGGTTGATAGGATTTCGACCCATCCCCACTTTAGCTTCGAAATAATACCCTTTGGAACCATTATAAACAGATTTTTACTTTAATATAAAATAATATTTTGAGATATTCCTAAGGTGCCCCTCTCCTCCCTTATAAAAGGGCACCTCCTCCCCCTCCTCCTCACACCAATTTGAGCACTCAAGCTCGTCCAACCCCTGAAAATATATCTTCTCCACTTCCCTAGCAACATCCTAGAGGTTCTGGTCTTCCTCAAAGACCAATTTTAGTGCCCTAAGAGGAGGTCTCAAAGAGGCGCTTCAAAGAAGAGGTAATTACCGTTACCAATTCTTTCATCTTTATTTCTTCTTCCACTTCTTATTCTTAGGTTGTTTCATTATGAAGTAATAACATCAGTATCACTCATATACTGATATGTTATTATAAGTATGAAACAACCCTATTTCACCATCTATCTATCCTACGGAAAAAGAAATCACCGCGCGTGCGTACGTACGGAATACCGTCTCCACGCCGTGGTGTAATCTATTTTCCACCACCACCTTACATGGATGGGTATAATGGTGTAAAGAATAACTATACATAGTTATTAAAACATCATATTGATTCTGATATATTGTATAATCCACTCCGATTCAATTAAATATTTATGAAAATGATATCATCGCTCGTGCGTACGTACGGACTACCGTCTCCACGACGCGATGAGATTCATTCTCCATGTTAACCATTTAAGAATGATTATAAAGTATATATAAGAAATAATAAAGAAATATATAACATTATAAAGCTACTGGATTTATGTATATATATATATGTATGTCATCTACTTACTTCCATTCAAGACAATAGGGAAAGGAAAACAGCGTTCATGCGTACGTACGGACTACCGTCTCCATGAACGATGTTTTTCATTTCATTTATCTATCTATTATATATATATATATACTGAATATATATGATATATAAATCATATTTTATATTCTAGAAGTAAGTAAATCATGATATAAGTAATAATAATGTCAATAACAACAATTCAAAACACCTACTATAAAAGAAACGATTTTACCCAAAACGCTTCTTTAACATGGAATTTAAAAAAGAACGGGTAATATAATGTCATAAGTGAACCATATATGATATCATAACAATGAATATGATTCTTTAATAAGTCAATGACATTATTTAAACCATTATACAGGAGCTTCGGACACGTACAAAGCAAATCGGACCTAAGGTAAGGGAAATATCACAATCTCATTTTTATTCGAGATTGTTTATACTTTGGCATTTACTGGGGTGTATTTTATCATCCACATCCATGTTTCCTCAATATGTAATATTATTTCCATCCACCTACAATTTTTTAAATCCAATTTTACCCTTCGGTGAGTTTTTAGTAAAAGATATGAAAGGAATCTTTTGTCGTTTTACGTACGAGGTGCTTTTTGACTTTTCTGACAAAAGTACGAAGAATGTTTTTTTTAACTTATACGGCATGAATGGATTTTTAAAACATTATTTCCAGGAATCTTCCTTTACAAGTTTTCAAGTTTATTTTTAATCAACTTCTTTTAGTTTTAAATTGTAAGACATGTTAAGAAAGGAAAATGTTTTTGAAGAAGAAAGGATATTTTCCTCAAGAATGGAGTTCAAGTATTTTATCAAAATTATTTTCCATCTAAGATAATAAAAGGGTTCTGTTTTTATCCCTATTATTACATGGATTTGATTATGTTGTGATGGAAATATTTTTATGAATTCCTTTATCTTATATGAATTGTTTTATGATGTCATGTTGTTTAAGAATCCCATTTTTATTACATGGGTTATGCGATGATGTATGATTTATGATTATGTGGAACACATAAGAAAGGATTCATTATAAGATGGGTGGGACCTACATCTCCCTCCAATTCATTGGGTAAAGATTTTGTATCTCATGAGATAGACATGGCTGGAATGGTAGGTTATACCGGTTCAGTGAAACAGGACTGAAACGAGGGTTACTCGATTCAGAAAGGGACTTTGTCCACTAAGATAGTCTTGGCAATGAGTCTTGACTAACAAGAAATGATTCTCTATGATTATGTGTGAATGCCACAAAGTTTCATGTTTTAAGTTATGATTATTGTGATTACATTTCACTACCATGATTTATCCCATGTTATGAAATTATGCTCTCTTTTGCAGGTTATGATTTCCGAAATGTTATGTTCTTATGAATACGATGTGATTGACATTTCTTTTGTTTACCATTACTGAGCATTTGAGCTCACCCTTTTTTGTTTTCTTTTCCCCAGGATATAAAGAAAGGTTTTAGGTAAAAAAAAGGGGGGAAGATCTTTATGTGAGATATTGAAGATCTTTCACCAAGTTTAGAAGATTATGTTCCGAGTTTCCAAAGACACTAAACTATTACAATCCTTGTGTGTGTGTTTTTGTTATGTACTAAGTATTCCGCAAATGTAATGTAATGTCCATGTACGTCAAGATACGGGTCTCTACAGTTGGTATCAGATGAAAGGTGTAGTCAACCTTTGGAAACTAGGATGCGAAAACGTTAGTGAGATCCCTAGAGATATTTCTAAGGTATGTCTAGGGATGTCCTTAAGGTTAAGTATACGTATAGGTTATAGTCCTAGAATTTCTCTAACGATCTTAGAATTTAACCTAATATGTTAGATATTGAGGGTACTACCCCTTTATTATGTTGTTTTCCCTAGCATGATTTTTTCCTCTCACACTATTCTTTTGGGGTTTTAGACGATGGCTGGAACCCGAAGGAACCGTGTTGATCAATGCAATGGACAATGCAATGATTGTCCCCCTAAGAAACCAAACGATATGGGAGCTGGAATGCAAAATCTTGTAGCCATGCTCACACAACTTTCTCAAGCTATGAATCATGCAGGACTTCCAAACGAGCAAAGGAAGGAGCAACATTCTGTTGAATCCTTCATGAGGCAGCGTCCGCCTTCTTTCAGTGGGTCTACTGATCCATTAGTTGCTGAACAATGGATTAGTACTACTGAAAAGATATTTTCAGTTCTTCAATGTTCTGAACATGATAATGTCATCTTAGCAGTATATCGTTTGGAAGGTGAAGCTGATCAATGGTGGAATCTTATCAAGAATACGAGACAAAGAGATGAAATTGATTCCATGGAATGGGACGAGTTCAAGAACTTGTTTTTCAGTAAGTACTTCCCTCGTATTCTTCGAACGAAGATGGAAAAGGAGTTTCTTGAGCTGAAGCAGAAGGATGAGGAATCTGTTGGTATATACGAAGCGAATTTTACAAGACTTGCAAGGTATGCATCTGGCATTATCATCCAACCTGAAAGTAAAGTTGATCGATTTTTCAGTGGCTTAAAACCAAGTCTTCGAAGGGCATTAGCTATAAGAGACTTCAGTAGCTATGAAGAAATTGTGCGTTGTGCTATCAAGGTAGAAATGGAAGTTGGTGTTACATATCCATCTCATGGTTTTGACAAGAAACGAAAGATGGAGTTCAAGGAGAAATCTTAGAATAATGGTGAAAAGAATATGAATGTTTCCTTATGCACAAAGTGTGGAAAGAAGCATGGTGGAGATTGTCTTAAAGGGACTAGAAAATGTTTTAAGTGTGGAAAATAAGTTCATCGAGCAGCTGAGTGTCGAAGTAATGGAAAAAGGGATTCTAATGAAGTGAATAAAGCAAACACTGCAGAGAACGCACAACCAACACTTCAATGCTTCAAGTGCAAGGAGATGGGACATTATGCCAATAAATGCCCTAATCCAAGGGTTAGTGATGATCGACATGAGAAACCGCTTAAGGCAAAGGACAAAGGGAAGTCACATGCGATCACTATTGGCAATGTTGAATATGACAACGATGTGGTGGAATGATTAAGTTTTTATGTAATGGGATTCCAAAATAATGTTGTATCATGGAATATTGGAATATTTATGTATTGGTCTAATGTGGTATTCAAATTGATTGATATATTATGTGCATAATGAAGGGAAAACGAGAAAATGAAATGTTTAATAGTATTCATGAGCTCATGATTGATATAAGGACTAAGTGATATCATGGTTTGAGTATATAGAATTTTGAGGATTTTGGTATATGGAAAGTGTTAACTTTTAACTGCATTAATGTTTTCACTAAGGTTCAATGGGTATTCATTTTTCAAGAGAATACATGATTAAGGCCTTCTAATGTTTGGAATGTGACCAACAAGACATATCTCATGATATACGAGGATCAATGATGGTATTAACATGCTTGTTATATGAACTCTTTGGTAATCATTTTCACTATAATATGAGATTAGACAGAAGTATTATGGATAAGCCTAAAGATTGGAATGGACTATGTTGGACATAAGTTAGTATTGTTTAAGTATTAAAGTTTTTTTTCGATATTATTGATGGAATGTTATAGTAATGCAGCTTTAGAAAAAGGACAACCTGCAGGACGGGCCACAGCCTATCGCTTCGGACAAGGCTGTGGGAATCGAACCCACAACCGAAGTGCGACTGGCCTTTATCGCCTACCACTGGCCTACAGGAAGTCCCTGTTTAGTAGAAACTAGTTTTATTATATTAACCAGTATGATATATGAAGTATAAGTCCATTTTAGGAACCATATGTGATTAATCTCACTATAGATCGACTTATGTATATAATTTTTGCTAACCTTTTGTTTGAGACAGATGGAATGACCCGTCATTCTATCACATGATCTGCTAACACTTCACGAATAACAAATTCAACTTTATTTATTTAAGAGATGAAGTGGAAATTGTTCAAGGCATGAACAACAGTGAGATTGTACCAAAATAAAGAAAGTATTTATTCTAATTCAAATTTTCAACTTTAAAGAAATGATCTTGAAAACCAAAAATGTTTTCCTAGTGATCTTATACCTGATGAATCGGATGGTACCTTAGATCGTCACAAATTTATGGATTTGTGATTGTTGGATTTTCCATAGCCATGTTCTCTACCACTCTCCATCAGAACATGATGGTTAGATTTCTCTTCCATATCCATATTTTCACCTATGTGGAAACCCAATGATTAGTTTATTTGGGTAACCGTTACGTTTCATACTTTTGTTTTTAAAGATTGGTTTTGATATTCCTTTTTATGATGTGGGTTTATATTAAAGAAACTTTCAAATAGTAAACCATTTATAACCCCGACGAATTTCGAGGGCGAAATTCATTTTAAGGGGGGTAGAATGTAATAGCCCAAGATTTTATAAAAAAATATTCTTTTTAATTTTATTAATGTCTTGTGTTGTACGCTACACCAAAAGGAGCTTGCACAACACGCATCCTTGACTTTCCTTGCATTACACGCAATCGCGACCTTCCTCGATAGCGTGTGTAATACGCAATACCGAGTTTCACTAAACAACGATATGCTATTAAAATATTATTAAAACTAGTCGGTATGAATAGTAATAACCACTTTTTAAAATTCTGTAAATCTTATTTTTCAAAATGAACTTCATTTTTGGATTCGGAATATCTAATTTAGCCTAAGGTGAAATTTTGGTACATTTCAGATAACTTTCATATTCTGATGAATAGTGAAAATTACTAAATTATAATTAAAAAACAACTTTTTTAATCGAAATAATTAATAGTGATAAATTATTAATTGGAGTAGTTTTAAAGTATATTTAGAATATATTTTTACAATTTAATACAATTTTGGTCATTGGATGTAATTTCACATTTAAACCAGACATAAACAAGTGTCAATCTTTTGATAGATATTGTTTCTTAAAAACACGCTATTTGTTTTAACAGCGGGATTTAATTATAAAATTAATTAATGCAACTTCTATGTTATGAATTTGGTAAAATAGACTTCATTTTTGAATTCGGAATATGAAATATAGATTAGGATGAAATTTTGGCATTTTTCTGAAAACCTTCATTTTTTGATGAATAGTGAAACTACTAAGTGGTAGTTAAAAAACTGAATTTTTCATAAAACTTAATTTTACCGCTTCTGTGAATGGAATTTCAAAAATCCGAGAGACACGGTTGATGTCAGTAAGTAAAATGTGGTTCAATGAGATGAAAATAATTTTTGGTGAATAGTAACTTTTTACTTTTATTTACCACGGTTAAAAGTAAATAGGGTAATTAAGGGTAAGAATGATATTAATATTACCCTAACACATGTCCTAATTCTATTGGACAAGTGTATCTCGACCAAAAACAACCTTAAGTGTAAAATATTATCATTTAGGCCCACTTGGATTAGATTAGGACATTTATTACTATTTAATTCAAAGAAGAGTTAAAAGAGTTAAAATCAAAGTTTATTCACTAAAACATTTTTAATATGGGGTTATACATAAGATAAATTCGACTATAAATATTAATTAGAAAAATAAAAATATTTCCTACATAATGATATTTTATTTATATTTTTTATACTTTAAATAAATTAATTTATTTATGACACAACGATGATGCAGTAATTACCCTTTTAAGGAAATATTAACATAATTGATGTTATAAATACTCAAATGAATGTAATTTGAGACTTTTTATGAATTACACTAATTTCCTAGGTTACTATGATATATTATTGTTGATTTAATCAACTTGGTTCGAACATATAATTCTGTTATGACTTTCACAAAAATCATATATCAAATAGTGTCAAAATTGACACAAAATAGTTTTTAAATCAAATATTATATTATTAATTGTTATTTTATTCCTAAAAATCTAAGGTTCGGCCAAATGACTTAGATAAGGATATATATATTAATAATAAACAATTTGGGGTTCGTTTGGCATGTTATAGTAAGTGTATTAACCATATAGTGAAAGAAAACAAAAAGACACGGTAAAAGTTAAATTATTTAACTTAGAGTAAAATCTAATTGATAAGGTTAAAATAATAACCTAAACTTGTCTAAATCATATTGGTTGATAGGATTTCGACCCATCCCCACTTTAGCTTCGAAATAAGACCCTTTGGAACCATTATAAACCGATTTTTACTTTAATATAAAATAATATTTTGAGATATTCCTAAGGTGCCCCTCTCCTCCCTTATAAAAGGGAACCTCCTCCCCCTCCTCCTCACACCAATTTGAGCACTCAAGCTCGGCCAACCCCTACCAAAATCTCTTCTCCACTTCCCTAGAAACATCCTAGAGGTTCTGGTCTTCCTCAAAGTCCAATTTTAGTGCCCTAAGAGGAGGTCTCAAAGAGGCGCTTCAAAGAAGAGGTAATTACCGTTACCAATTCTTTCATCTTTATTTCTTCTTCCACTTATTCTTCTTAGGTTGTTTCATTATGAAGTAATAACATCAGTATCACTCATATACTGATATGTTATTATAAGTATGAAACAACCCTATTTCACCATCTATCTATCCTACGGAAAAAGAAATCACCGCGCGTGCGTACGTACGGAATACCGTCTCCACGCCGTGGTGTAATCTATTTTCCACCACCACCTTACATGGATGGGTATAATGGTGTAAAGAATAACTATACATAGTTATTACAACATCATATTGATTCTGATATATTGTATAATCCACTCCGATTCAATTCAATATTTATGAAAATGATATCATCGCTCGTGCGTACGTACGGACTACCGTCTCCACGACGCGATGAGATTCATTCTCCATGTTAACCATTTAAGAATGATTATAAAGTATATATAAGAAATAATAATGAAATATATGACATTATAAAGCTACTGGATTTATGTATATATATATGTATGTCATCTACTTACTTCCATTCAAGACAATAGGGAAAGGAAAACAGCGTTCATGCGTACGTACGGACTACCGTCTCCATGAACGGTGTTTTTCATTTCATTTATCTATCTAATATATATATATATATATACTCAATATATATGATATATAAATCATATTTTATATTCTGGAAGTAAGTAAATCATGATATAAGTAATAATAATGTCAATAACAACAAGTCAAAACACCTACGATAAAAGAAACGATTTTACCCAAAACGCTTCTTTAACATGGAATTTACAAAAGAACGGGTAATATAATGTCATAAGTGAACCATATATGATATCATAACAATGAATATGATTCTTTAATAAGTCAATGACATTATTTAAACCATTATACAGGAGCTTCGGACACGTACAAAGCAAATCGGACCTAAGGTAAGGGAAATATCACAATCTCATTTTTATTCGAGATTGTTTATACTTTGGCATTTACTGGGGTGTATTTTATCATCCACATCCATGTTTCCTCAATATGTAATATTATTTCCATCCACCTACAATTTTTTAAATCCAATTTTACCCTTCGGTGAGTTTTTAGTAAAAGATATGAAAGGAATCTTTTGTCGTTTTTCGTACGAGGTACTTTTTGACTTTTCCGACAAAAGTACGAAGAATGTTTTTTTAAACTTATACGGCATGAATGGATTTTTAAAACATTATTTCCAAGAAGCTTCCTTTACAAGTTTTCAAGTTTATTTTTAATCAACTTCTTTTAGTTTTAAATTGTAAGACAAGTTAAGAAAGGAAAATGTTTTTGAAGAAGAAAGGATATTTTCCTCAAGAATGGAGTTCAAGTATTTTATCAAAATTATTTTCCATCTAAGATAATAAAAGGGTTCTGTTTTTATCCCTATTATTACATGGATTTGATTATGTTGTGATGGAAATATTTTTATGAATTCCTTTATCTTATATGAATTGTTTTATGATGTCATGTTGTTTAAGAATCCCATTTTTTTTACATGGGTTATGCGATGATGTATGATTTATGATTATGTGGAACACATAAGAAAGGATTCATTATAAGATGGGTGGGACCTACATCTCCCTCCAATGCATTGGGTAAAGATTTTATATCTCATGAGATAGGCATGGCTGGAATGGTAGGTTATACCAGTTCAGTGAAACAGGACTGAAACGAGGGTTACTCGATTCAGAAAGGGACTTTGTCCACTAAGATAGTCTTGGCAATGAGTCTTGACTAACAAGAAATGATTCTATATGATTATGTGTGAATGCCACAAAGTTTCATGTTTTAAGTTATGATTATTGTGATTACATTTCACTACCATGATTTATCCCATGTTATGAAATTATGCTCTCTTTTGCAGGTTATGATTTCCAAAATGTTATGTTCTTATGAATACGATGTGATTGACATTTCTTTTGTTTACCCTTACTGAGCATTTGAGCTCACCCTTTTATGTTTTCTTTTCCCCAGGATATAAAGAAAGGTTTTAGGTAAAAAAAGGGGGGGAAGATCTTTATGGGAGATATTGAAGATCTTTCACCAAGTTTAGAAGATTACGTTCTGAGTTTCCAAAGACACTAAACTATTACGATCATTGTGTGTGTGTTTTTGTTATGTACTAAGTATTCCGAAAATGTAATGTAATGTCCATGTACGTCAAGATACGGGTCTCTACATTATCTCACTTCTATAACATCCATACATTATTTTTTAATTTGATAAAATAGCTAATGATTCTAGTATATACATAAAATTCAGAAAAATATAGAGTTCTTTCCACTAGGGTGTACAAGCCAGATTTGAGTATAAAATACTCAGTAGGGAACAAAAAATTATTCCACTATATGATAGTATTAAATGTTTTTCATGCATAAATTTATCAACATATTCACATATATTAACATTAATAAGATTATCCATTCCTTGTAATCAATATATATAAAACTCAAAGACTACAACAAAATTTTGTTCATGGATTAATATTTATAGATGGTTTATACCTAAACTACCCAATTTAAGACTCAACTCAAAATCTATGATGATAATATTGGGTATTATTCTATTGAAGGATCCTTCTTTACCTATAAATAACTCAATCATAAACACATATGATCCCATTCATATGAGTATAGGTGTGTAATGGATATAGTGTCCCTGTGACCCATCCCATGTACAATAAATAGGGAAATCATGGGAGAGAAATCTTCAAACCTACCATAGGGAATGGGTGAATGGGTATAATGATTTATGGAATTATGTCCCCATCCCACTCAAATTTTAAGAAAATATTGTATCATATTCTGTTAAATAATATTATTTCAGTTCCTAATAACCCTACATAGGAAATTTATAATAATGAAACAAATTATCATAGAAATAAAGATTCTAACTATCAAGGAAAAAATATTTCCTATAAGAAAAACTATATTTTATCAATCACCATTATAAACTATTTCAAAAAAAATTGTTGGTCAAATTATGCAACTTTATGACTGATACAATTATCTATCATATTATAATATATTGAACCATATCATTACTCAACACACCAGAATATCATAATGTAAAATAATTAAAATATCAAACTTAAACTAAATCCTTTGAATAAAAACTAAAATAAATAAAAAAATAAAAAAATAGGTTACCATTTATACATGTTGTTTTCAATACTAATGTAAAATGAAGGTATGATGGATACTAAACCCAAAAAATTAATTTCTATCCAAAAAACTAAATACATATGGTAATAAAATAGTTTCTCAATTGGAGAAAATATTCAAATTGAGGAAAAAAAGAACCTTCTGATGGTTCCACTCAAACAAGAATAGATAAGTCTTATCCAATTACTAGTGTTATATGTTCATGTTCATCAATATATCAAAATTTCTATTTTATGAGTTCACTCTTTAATGAAAATACTTTTATTCACATTTAAAACATTTTCTATAATTAACTAAAGACTCAATTTTCAATGGAATTCCATATTTATGTTCTATTTTTATGAAAATCATTTCAAAAAATATGAAAACCATTGAAAATATGGTATATTATAAACCGACTTCATATTTTACCATTTTATTAAAGTGTTAGAAACATATATATAAGATAATGTTATCTGAAAGGATGATGTATGAATTAATTATAGTGAGAGGTTTTGTAAATTTGTTTTCACAAAACATTAAAAAGAAGAAGGATTGAATGAAATTAATTTAATATCATGTTTAAAAATAAATATAATTTTGAAATTAGGGTATTTTATAAAACTCATTCCTCCTCAAACATTATAAAAAATTATGTCATTGATATACAAAATCTTTATATTCAAGATGAGACTTTTAGGTTTTGATTTTACAAAAATTCTTCTCATTTTTTCTACCCAACCACTACATCACTAGTGAAACTCTCTCTTAACCTGAGATTCGGCATGGTTTGTTGATTTATGATTAATTCAGTTATATGTGAGAAGATTTTATTTCCATTTATAAATAAATGAATCAGGTAAATCACATATATTTTTAATTTAATAAACAAATAAGGCATATATCATATAAAATTATCTATCTCACCAGTTTTACACTAATGGTTTTATATAAGGGGCACAACATAAGTTATAATTTATGTAAAATATTTATAATAGAGGATGGTTATGAAATGTTGATACATGTGGGTTAATACAATATAACATAAATATGGTCACTAAAATCATATCTCAAGTAAAACTATATCAATAATAAAAAATGAATCAACAGACACAATACTATTTATAAAAATCCATAAAATAATAATAGGGTAAATAATATCCATAATTTATAATATATTAACCCATAATAATTATTTTTAAAATATATCATACTTCCATTAGAAATATTTAAATCAACATTATCAAAATATGTATTCAGTTTTACTAATGATTTTTAGAAAAATATAAGGAAAACATGTCGTGATTATATCTCAAGAATACCTCATAGGGTCAATATGACCTACCATTATATGACCCTTAAATAATCATCACGAATTTTACCTTACTACGAGCATGATGATGCATTCACACAATGTGCCAGTATAAATGAATCAGTGTATTCCTGAATTAGTCAATATGAATTATCGACCAAAATTGGCTTGAATACTATAAAATTATGATACATCATGATTTCAGATAAAGGGATCCACGAAGGTTATGTATTTCATTTCCAATATCGAGTAAGAATATGATGTAGGATTATAGATTTTTGATCTTTAAACTCTAAAAATACTCTAACCAAAGGCTAAACATGGTTATTGATGGGCAGTGTCGACTCCACTGAGAATAAATGATGAATATGAGTTTGAATTAAATTATACAACCATAAGCTGTGATCTAAGTGGGGTAGGTTGAAAAAGAACCTTCACTTACTAGTTTCCTAGATTCATGTTTAGTTGGAGTATTCTTAATTAAAATTTTATCAAATTAATTAGTTTTAATTTTAAAATTATTGTCATATGAATATTATAATAAATTTAGTTTAAAGACAATGAGACATTTTACACTTAGTTAAACATTCTATGATGAAATCCCCAGAGGCAGTTAATAAGATTCTATTTTATATTCTTGAATGGTGGTATGCATCTAGGCTACCAAAATTCTCTAGACATATATTTTTAGAGTGGTTACAGAGGAGAGATAAGATTGAATTAGTGTGCAAGACAAAGACCTTGATAATGAGAATATATTCAGGGAAGACACATTATATTCTAATAATTTATTTATTTTCTATTTTAAAATTAGTGGGATGTTAATTTTATATATTATGTCAGGATAAATTTTTTGTAGGAATAACACTGATCCAGTTAACTTATTAACCATCTTATGTGATTTTATTTTTAAATTAAAAAAACTTTTTTTCTTAAAAATTAAATGAAGTTATATGTGGATAACTGAAAACTCAATAAATATATCCATTATACGTGATATATTTTGTTATATATATGTTTTCAATTGTTGACTTGTTGATATTTTCACATACGAAGACAAAAATTTAATTGATCAATTGAAATTCCCTTTATATACTTCCCTTTCTCATTCATGGTTTATTTTTAATCACATATATTTGGATGTTTTCATCTCATCCATGTAATTTATACTTATCATATTTTATTCAAATACATATATTTTAATCACTTGTAGTCCTATAATATTTTTTGATTTTTTTAATTTTATTTTTGATTTTTTATTTAATTATATATCTTTTTTTATTAATTTTACCTTCACTAATTTATGATGCAATTATCAATTATATCTAGTACTTTATAGGTTTTAAATTTAAAAAAAATATAATGAAAATCTATCACACACCATAGTATTACCTCACATAACAAAATAAACACCCAATAAAAATTACATTCATTTATACATCACATAAAAAATTAACCAATGGAATTATAAACTGAATCCAAGATATAACACCATAAGATAATCATATTAGAAATTGTACCTAATATTCTCATGGAGGCTCTAATTATAATTTACCATAAAAACCAAAAATCAATGTCCCAAATAAAAATAACCATATATATGATGTTATTCAAATAATTATTATCAAAATATTTAAAAAAGACCCAAAACCCCCCTTATAACTTCCTCAAACCCAACCTAGATCCAATCAAATAACTTGAATGGATTTTAGCATGACATTAAATGAAAACCCCAAAAACATTTCATGAACATCAAGGGGAATGAATATAACTTGAAAGGGGAATGGGAAAGCCCATATAGTGCGTTCATTCATTAGATAACGAGATGGAGTGAGGTGAGTTTTAGTATTTAATGATGTAAATGAAAAAAATTATACAATCATTTATAATCATATAATAAAAAAATCCCATAAGGCCAAATAAATATCGATGGAACCCCAACAGACATCTAGTGACACTCTAGTGGCTACATAGCCACTGGTTAGTCCTTGAAATTATTTTGGACATCCATTTGAGTTTTGTGGGGGTGAGACAACCAACTCCATTTTCATTTCATTCTATAAATACACCTTTATCCAATTATAGTCATTCATAAAACCTATAAAAACTAAAACCCCATCTAAAAAGCTTTTAATTTTATCTCAATCACAAAAAATCATAATCTAAAAAATATAACCCCTCAATCAGAATAATGAATTTAAGAAACCAACACTTTATCCATTTATATTCAATAATTATTTCCTTAATTCCCATAATCAATTTCATCAAGACATAGGATATAATAAACTCTACACAATATGATTTATCATCCAATATAAGAGAAGTGATTTTCTAAATAAAAGACTCACTAATCAAAAGTCTCAAATTCAAAATCTAATTCATTAACTACACCCTTGAAACACTAATTATGTAGCCATTACATGTCACTAAAGTGATATAATTCAATGTCCAAATTCACTAATCAATTATCATATTAAATTCACACAACCTAAAACTGGCCTTTTTTTAATATATCAAAATAGTCATTAATTTTTAATTCACACTTTCATATCTAATGAGCAACATAAAAAAGCTCTAAATTGCATATTCATATCAATAAAATTATCAAAATTATAATATCCAAGATATATACAAATCATTATCATTATAGAATGTCCATTAAATCTTCATAATTAGAATGTAGCATGACTCCTAAGACAATGACAATATATTTATCCACCATAAGATATATAAATATTAAGGGATATAATATTGTCATTATAACTCCCTAAATACCATCTCCATCCCCAAAAACCGTTTTTACTATCCACCATATAAACCAACTAGGAAATATATGCTTCACCTCCCATTTCATTTCCCATTTACTAAAGAAACATATTTTTAATTGAGTATCTGGAAACTAATTCAATTTTGGAAAACAAATTTTTTTCAAAATACTTATTATTAATATAATAAGTGATAAAATCTATTTCATTTTAAAACCAAAGAACAATTATAATATAATTCACTTTATCATTCCTTATATTGACCATAAAATTTTATTTTTATCACCTTTACAGCATATAAAACATTGGTAATGTAAAATAGTTTTTTCAAAAAAATCTAATATAACTACTAAAAACTCATATTAAAAATGTAATTTTTTTCTAAGACTGAAGAACATGAACAAAATGTTTTTTAATTAAAGAAAAGATCCAATTTCAATATATATCACTGTTCTTAATATTTTTCCCATTTAGTTCTTCTAATAAGTAACATATAATATTTCTGGTAGCATATTTTCATGAAACATTCTAGACTCCTTTTTTAGAAATATATCAATATGCCAGAAATTATAAATGTGTTCCCTTGTATGATATTTCACACTCTAAAATATAAATAATCTAAAACAAATCACCCATTCTCTCTAATAACAAGTCATTTGTAATATATGTTATATACCTAGAATATATATGTAAATATAAAACATATGTGTTCTCTATTAATAATAGTAATACAAGAGTATTTATCATTCTTGGTTAAGAATTGTACTTAGAAAAATGGAACATTATAAAAAATAGATGTATAAATAGAATTAAATGGAATGATTCAAAAAAATAATGTATTAAATATGGATGACTACCTATTGATGAAATTATAATTACTATCACAATCAAAAAACCCAATTATTGGTTCATATTAACCTATTCATCATCAATATATATATAAATTTACTATATATATATATATATTATAATTTAGTAAATATAACACTATATTGGTTGCCAATATAGTATTATAATCATAGGTATACATGTGGAATTGAATGAAATCATATTTATGATAACATATTAATTCCTAGAATGATTTATAAAACAAAATAATGGTTGTATCTTGATCTATCCCATGACACATGTGATAGATCAAGATACCATAATACTTTAGACAAACAATTATAAGCCTCACTCAAAACTATAATGCCTAATTTTTTCTCATATACCCGATCAAAAAATGATATGTTTCTATGAAGAGATTCACTTCAACTTTTCATGGGTTACATATCTGGTCATTATTGTCCTAGTTCCTATATAAACCTCATATTTCAATATACCTAATACCAATAATATATATCCCTAAAACTACTTTATAATATACATGATCAAAATATCTATATAGAACCCCTATCAAATTATTTATTTACCTTGGAGCACTCACTAATCACGTGGTGTTGGTGATAAGTTCTGTGGGTCCTAATATATGTGTTTCTGACGCTTCTGTTGGGGCGCGCGCGTCCGTCTGCTTGAGTGCGATGGGTGCGGCTTTTTCTTGCCCGGCATTCCATCTTTCCAAAGGCGGGCAACATTCGCTCCATGTTCGGGGATGTCTACTCCATGATTGAAACAAGATGATGGGATGTCGGTTCTTCCTTCCGTGGATTCCTCCTCAGAACTTTTCTCCTTGTCTGGGTCTCCCTCATATATTAAATACATTGTTCTTGAAACTCTTCCCAACGCCATATTTTTATGGACACCAGTTAATTATGCTCCTTATGTCAGGACATAACAACGGGTCCGGTCAGGGAAGCAACGTTCAGTTAGGGGAGTAGTCATGCTGGGCATCACTAGAATGTCTGGATGCTAGGGATTGGTGTGTCTTTATTCTGTCCCTTATTATAGGTCTTCTCAAGGGAACGAAAACCTGAGGAATCCCACATTGAGCGTGGGGAATCATATTCCATAGGCATGTCTCTGAGGTTTTCCTTAGCATCCCATGTATAACATAGGGTAGGCTGTGAGTTTAACGTCCAGTGGGGATGGATCAGACTGATCAGAACACTGGGTAGAGTGGATCAGATTGAGGACCCCCCCTGGAGGGAGAACCGATATTGGGGCCAACACGTGGGTGGCTCCCTAAATGATGTGGAGGGTAATGAAGTGGCATCATCTCACCGGGATGTGGCGGCCCAGATAAGAATCATGATGGATGATATTTTTGGGCTTGAACCTCGTGGAGGCTTCCCACATACCATGCCTTGACATGGATCAAAGTCCCTATAGTTCAGGAATATAGTTTAACGTCATTCGGGATGGGGGTGAACCGACATGAAGAGGGGTTGGAACAACCCGACGGTGGGCTTGAACCTTGCAGAGGCTTCCTATATACCATTCCTTGATATGGATCAAATTCCCCGTAGTTCGGAATGGGGTGTGTCAGTGAACCAACGTGAAGATTGACCAGGGGTCCGATGGGTGATGGGATTGAACCTCGTGAGGTTTTCTACATACCATTCCTTGACATGGATCAAAATTCTTGTAGTTCGGGTAGGGTATCGAGAACTGACGTGAATAAGGACCATGGTCCAGGTGGATGGTAGGCTTGAACCTCAGGGGGGCTTCCTACGTACCATGCCTTGATATGGATCAAAGACCATGTAGTTCAAGAATGTGTGGGGATTACACCCTAGGATTCCCATGGTGTGTGGTGAACCGACATGGGGGAAAAACTGGGTGGTGTGCTTGAACCTCGTGGAGGATTCCTACATACCATGCCTTGACATGGATCAAATTCCCAAAATTTCAGGTAAAAAAGGGCTGTTTAACCGACATGGAGGTGTGCCAGAACAAATGGATGGTGGTCTTGAACCTCAGGGAGCACTACTAAAAAATCGGGCATTAGAGACCGCCATAGGCAGTCGCTATAGGCCTATAGAGACCGCCCAGTGACCTCCATTGGTGGTCACTTCATCTTCGTCGTTGTAGGCCAATAGCGACCACCAATGGAGGTTGCTATAGGTGGCCGAAATTCCCGCCTTAAGTGACCGCCGTGGCGGTCGCTAATGTTGCCCGGTAGGCAGCCTATAGCGACCGCCTTTGGTCGTCGCTACCCTGGGAAAAAAAAATTTAAAAAAAATTCCTACTGAATGAATTATATATATATATTAAAAAATATATTTATATATATATTATTAAAGAAAATATTTTAAATATATATATAAATATAATATTTTGTAAATATTTTAACATATATATTTATATTAATGAAATATATATATAATATTAACTTTTTTTTAATGAAATGTACGAAATGTGCTTTTTTTCTTCACGGTGTAAAATAAGAGATAAAACAATGTAAAACTCATAAAAACTGGAAAATAATTTCAAACAGTAAAAACATCTAGATCTTCATAAACAATAAATGATAAACGTGCTTCAATGATCCGAGCATGTCCATCCATTTCAATCTTCTGCTTCAATAAACCTACAATAAGACATAACACCAACAAAACAAAACAAACGTAAATTGTACATAATTATTCAGTTATTATATACATATAATAAAATTAAATTTAACATCAAATCATGCATCTATAAAAATTTATATCCTCCAATTTAAGAAATGCTATCATTTCAGGTCATTCGGAGCACGTTTGCTCCGAATTCGACCGTCTCACGCCATTTTTGGTGTTTTATGACACCAGAAACGCATTTCTGGTCACCTCCGTCAAACGACACCTACGATTGATGTGACATCTGCCTGACCATTTCAAAAATCATACAACAGTTGTTGTCGTACGGTTTCATGTCATTCTGAGGTCGTTCAGGTGGTTTTGACCCCCCAACGCGCCATTTTAGCGCGCGTCAAGCTGCTGAAAACGACAGAATCGTCCGTACCGCGCGCACTGCAAATCTGATGGGCATGCAGTCTTTTCCTACACGTTAAGAAAAATATTACTAATGTTTTCGTGTGGTTTCAGGTCATTCAAAGTACGTTTTCTCCGACTTCGGCCGTCTCACGCCGTTTTTGGTGTTTTATGGCACCGGAAACGCGTTTCCAGTCACCGCAGTCAAACGACACCATCGATTGACGTGGAGTCTACCTGACCATTTCAAAAATCACACAAAGGATGTTTTCGTACGGTTTCATGGCATTCCGAGGTCATTAGGGTGGTTTTAACCCCCCCAACGCGCCATTTTAGTGCGTGCCGAGCTGATGAAAACGACACAATCGGTCGTACCGCGCGCACCGCACGTCTGATGGGTGTGTCGTCTCCTCCTACACATCACGAATAATGTTCCTAATGTTTTCGTGTGGTTTTAGGTCATTCATAGCACATTTTCTCCGAATTCGACCATCTCACGCCGTTTTTGGTGTTTTATGACACCAGAAATGTGTTTCTGGTCACTACGGTCAAACGACACCTCTGATTGACGTTCCGTCTAGCTGACCATTTCACAAATCAAACAACAGATGTTTTCGTACAGTTTCATGGCATTCTGAGGTCGTTCATGTGGTTTTGACCCCCCCAACGCGCCATTTTAGCACGCGCTGAGCTGTAGAAAACGACACAATCGGCCGTACCGTGCGCACCGCACGTCCGATGGGCATGTCATCTCCTCCTACACGTCACAAATAATATTCCTAATTTTTTTGTGTGGTTTTAGGTTATTCGGAGCACGTTTGCTCTGAATTCGGCTATCTCACGCCGTTTTTTGGTGTTTTATGACACTAGACACGCGATTCCGGTCACCGTGGTAAAACGACACCTCCGATTGATGTTCCCTCTACCCGAACATTTTGAAAATTACACAACGGTTGTTGTCGTATGGTTTCATGTCATTCTGAGGTCATTCAAGTGGTTTTGACCCCCCCAACGCGCCATTTTAGCACGCGCCGAGCTGCTGAAAACAACCCAATCAGCCGTACCGCGCGCACCGCATGTCAAGTTGGTGTACCGTCTCTCCTACACGTCGTGAATAATATTCCTAATGTTTTTGTGTGGTTTCAGGTCATTCAGAGCACGTTTGCTCTGAATTCAACCGTCTCACGCCGTTTTTGGTGTTTTGTGACACTAGAAACGCGTTTCCGGTCATCGCGGTCAGAAGACACCTCCGATTGACATGTCGTCTACACGACCATTTCATAAATCAAACAACTACTATTTTCCTACGGTGTCATGGCATTTCGAGGTCATTCGGGTGGTTTTGACCCCCCAACGCGCCATTTTAGCGCGCAACGAGCTGCTGAAAACGACACAATCGGTCGTACCAGGTGCACTGCATGTCTGATGGGCGTGTCGTCTCCTCCTACATGTCAAGAATAACATTTACAATGTTTTCGTGTGGTTTTAGTTTATTCGGAGCATGCTTTCTCCGAATTCAACCATCTCACGCTGTTTTTGGTGTTTTATGACACCAGAAACACGTTTCTGAACACCGCGGTCAAGCGACACCTCTGATTGAAAGGTCGTCTGCCCAAACATTTCAAAAATCACACAACGGCTATTGTCGTACAGTTTCATGGCATTATAAGGTCGTTCGGGTGGTTATGACCCCCCAACGCGCCATTTTAGTGAACGTCGAGCTGCTGAAAACGACAGAATTGGCCGTACCGTGCGCACTGCACGTCCGATGGGCGTTCCCTCTCATCATACACTTCACAAATAATATTTCTAATGTTTTCGTGTGGTTTCAGGTCATTCAGAGTACGTTTTCTCTGAATTCGACCGTCCCACGCCATTTTTGGTGTTTAGGACACCAAAAACACGTTTTCGTTCACCGCGGTCAAATGACACCTCTGATTGACGTGTTGTCTGCCCGGCCATTTAAAAAATCACATAACGGCTGTTTTCGTATGGTTTTATGGCATTCCGAGGTCATTCGGGTGGTTTTGACCCCCAACGTGCCTTTTTAGGGCGCACCGAGCTGCTGAAAACGACACAATCGGCCGTACCGCGCGCACCGCATGTCCGATGGGCATTCCCTCTCCTCTTACACGTCACGAATAACATTCCTATGTTTTCATGTGGTTTCAGGTCATTCGGAGCACGTTTTCTCCGAATTCGACCGTCTCACGCCGTTTTTGGTGTTTTATGACACCAGAAACGCATTTCCGGTCACCACGGTCAAACAACACCTCAGATTGACGTGTCTTTTGCCTGACCATTTCACAAATCACACAACGTCTGTTGTTGTACAATTTCATGGCATTCTGAGGTCGTTCGGGTGGTTTTGACCCCCCAACACGCCATTTTAGTGCGCGTCGAGCTGTTGAAAATGATAGAATCGGCCGTACCGTGCGCACCACACATCCCATAGGTGTGTCGTCTCCTCCTAAACATCCCAAATAATATTACTAATGTTTCTGTGCGGTTTCAGGTCATTCAGAGCACGTTTTCTCCGAATTCGACCGTGTCACGCCGTTTTTGGTGTTTTATGACACCGGAAACGCGTTTCCAGTCACCGCGGTCAAACAAAACCTCCGATTGATGTGTCGTCTACCCAAACATTTCAAAAATCACACAACAGCTGTTCTCGTATGGTTTCATGGCATTCCAAGGGCGTTCGAGTAGTTTTGACCCCCCAATGCTCCATTTTAGCACGCGCCGAGCTGCTGAAAACGACACAATCGGCCGTACCGCACACACCACACGTCCGATGGGCATTCCTCCACCTCCTACACGTCACGAATAATATTCCTAATATTTTCGTGTGGTTTCAGGTCATTCAGAGCACGTTTTCTCCGAATTCGACCGTCCCACGCCGTTTTTGGTGTTTTTTGACACCTGAAACACATTTCCGATGACCGCAGTCAAATGACACCTCCAATTAATGTGCTGTCTGCCCGACCATTTCAAAAATCACTCAAAGGATGTTTTCGTACAGTTTCATGGAATTCCGAGTTCGTTCAGGTGGTTTTGACCCCCAAACGCGTCATTTTAGCGCGCGGCGAGCTGCTGAAAACGACACAATCGGCCGTACCATGCGCACCGCACGTCCAATGGGTATATCGTCTCCTCCTAAACGTCATGAATAATATTCCTAATTTTTTTGTGTGGTTTCAGGTCATTCGGAGCACGTTTTCTCCGAATTCGACCGTCTCATGCCGTTTTTGATGTTTTATGACACCGGAAACGCGTTTCTAGTCACCGCGGTCAAACGACACCTCCGATTGACGTTCCGTCTACCCGACCATTTCAAAAATCACACAAAGGATATTTTCGGACGGTTTAATGGCATTCCGAGGCCGTTCGGGTTGTTTTGACCCCCCAACGATCCATTTTAGCACGGGCCGAGCTGTTGAAAATGACAGAATCGGTCGTACCGCGCGCACCGCACGTCCGATGGGCGTTCTGTCTCCTCCTACATGTCACTAATAATATTCCTAATGTTTTCATGTGGTTTCCTGTCATTTAGAGCACGTTTTCTCTAAATTAGACCCTCTCATGCCATTTTTGGTGTTTTGTGACACCGGAAACGCGTTTTAGGTCACTGTGGTCAAAAGACACCTCCAATTGACGTGTCATATGCCCGAACATTTCACAAATCACACAAAGGCTGTTGTCGTATAGTTTCATGGCATTCCGAGGTCGTTCGGGTGGTTTTGACCCCCCAACGCGCCATTTTAGCGCCCGCCGAGCTGCTAAAAATGACACAATCGGCTGTACCGCGCACACCGCATGTCTGATGGGCGTGTCTTCTCCTTCTACATGTCACGAATAATATTCCTAATGTTTTTGTGTGGTTTTAGGCCATTCAGAGCACTTTTGCTCCGAATTCGACCGTCTCACACCGTTTTGGTGTTTTATGACACCGGAAACGTGTTTTCGGTCATCACGGTCAAACGCAACCTCCGATTGACATGATGTCTTCTCAACCATTTTTTAAAAATCAAAAAAAGGCTATTGTCGTACGGTTTCATGGCATTCCGAGTTCGTTCGTGTGGTTTTGACCCCTCAACTCGCCATTTTAGCGCGCGCCGAGCTGCTGAAAACGATAGAATCGACCATACTACGTGCACCGCATGTTCTATGGGCATGTCGCCTCCTCCTACATGTCACGAATAATATTCCTAATGTTTTCGTGTGGTTTTAGGTCATTCGGAGCATATTTTCTCTGAATTCGACCATCTCACACCGTTTTTGGTGTTTTATGACACCAGAAACGTGTTTCCAGTCACTACGGTCAAACGAAACCTCCGATTGACGTTCCGTCTACCCGACCATTTCGAAAATCACATAGTGGCTATTTTCGTACAGTTTAATGGCATTCCGAGATCGTTCGAGTGGTTTTGACCCCCCAACGCGTCATTTTAGCGCACGTCGAGCTGCTGAAAACGACACAATCGGCCGTAGCGTGTGCGCCGCATGTCCGATGGGCATTTAGTCTCCTCCTACACATCACAAATAATATTCCTAATGTTTTTGTGTGGTTTCAGGTCATTCGGGGCATGTTTTCTCTGAATTTGACCGTCTCACGCTGTTTTTGGTGTTTTTTGACACCGAAAACGTGTTTCCTGTCACCGCGGTCAAACGACACCTCTGATTGACGTGTCGTCTACCCAAACATTTAAAAAATCACACAACGGCTGTTGTCGAACAGTTTCATGGCATTCTGAGGTCGTTCAGGTGGTTGTGACCCCCCCCCCCCAACGTGCCATTTTAGTGCGCGTCGAGCTGCTGAAAACAACACAATCAGCCGTACCGCGTGCACCACACATCTGATGGGTGTGTTGTCTCCTCCTACATGTCACGAATAATATTCTTAATGATTTAGTTTGGTTTCAGGTCATTCGGAATGCGTTTTCTCCAAATTCGACCGTCTCACGCCGTTTTTGGTGTTTTGTCACACCGTAAACGTGTTTCTGGTCACCACGGTCAAACGACACCTCTAATTGACGTTACTTCTACCCAACCATTTCACAAATCACACAACGGCTGTTTTTGTATGTTTTCATGGCATTCTGTGGTCGTTCGGGTGGTTTTGACCCCCCAACGCCCCATTTTAGCTCGCACCGAGCTTCTGAAAACGACATAATCGGCCGTACCGCGCGCACCGCATGACTGATGGATGTGTCGTATCCTCCTACACGTCATGAATAATATTACTAATGTTTTCGTGTGGTTTCAGGTCATTCAGAGCACGGTTTTTCCAAATTCGACCATCTAACGCCGTTTTTGGTGATTTATGAAACCGGAAACGTGTTTCTGGTGACCGCGGTCCAACGATACCTACGAGGTGGGGGGCATGTCCGAGGTGGGGGAGGGATGTACGGGGTGCGGGGAGGGCTGTTCGGGGTGCGAGGGGGCTTTCCGGGGTGCGGGGAGGGCTGTCCGGGGTGCGGGAGGGCTGTCCGGGGTGCGGAGAGGGCTGTCCGGGGTGCGGGGGCTGTCCGGGGTGCGGGGGGCCTGTCAGGGGTGTGAGGAGGGCTGTCCCGAGTGCACGGGGGGGGGAGTGTACGGGGTGCAGGGGGGGGGGGGCTGACTGGAGTGCGGGGAGGAATGTCCGGCGTGCGGGGGGGCTTTCCGGGGTGCGGGAGGGCTGTCCGAGGTGCGGGGAGGGCTATTCGGATTGCGGGGAAGCATGTCCGGGGTGCGGGGGGGGAGCTGTCTGCGGTGCGGGGGCTTGTCCGGGGTGTGGGGAGGGCTGTCTGGAGTGCGGGGAGGGCTGTCCGGTGTGCGGGAGGGGTTGTCAGGGGTGCAGGGAGGGCTGTCTGGGGTGCGGGGCAGGCTGTCCGGAGTTCGGGGGGCTGTCCGGAGTTGTGGGGGCATGTCCGGGTGCGGGGATGGCTGTCCGGAGTGCGGGAGGGCTGTCCGAGGTGCTGGAGGGCTATCCGGGGTGCAGGGAAGGTTGTCCGGGGTGCGGAGGAGCTGTCCGGGGTGCGGGGGGCATGTCCGGGGTGCGGGGTGGACTGTCCGAAGTGCGGGGGGGGGGCCTGTTCGGGGTGCGGGAGGGCTGTACGGGGTGCGGGGAGGGCTTTCCGGAGTGCGGGGAGGCGTGTCCGGGGTGCGGGGGGGAGGGAGGGGGGGCTGTCCGTGGTGTGGGGGCCTGTCTGGGGTGTGGGGAGGACAGTCCGGGGTGTGGGGGCCTGTCCGGGGTCTGGGAGGGTTGTCTGGGGTGCGGGGAGGGCTGTCCGGGGTGCAGGGAGGGCTGTTCGGGGTGCGAGAGGGCTGTTTGGGGTGCGGGGAGGGCTGTCTGGGGTGTGGGGGGCTGTCCGGAGTGCGGGGGGGGGGGGGGGGGGGGGGGGGGCTGTCCGAGGTGGGGTGGGGGGGGGGGGGCATGTCCGGGGTGCAGGGGGGGCTGTCCGGAGTGCAGGGAGGGCTGTTCGGGGTGCGATGGGGGGGGGGGTGTTGTTCGAGGTGCGGGGAGGGCTGTCTAGAGTGTGGGGAGGGCTGGCCGGGGTATGTCAGGGACTAAAAATAGTGAACTCGGCTCATTCATCAAAAATAAGTTTAATGGTTTATATTAGGAATCACATGTTTTTTTCAAAAATATTACAGAACATGAAATTCTAAACATTGAAAATTAAATGAACAAAAAATATCCAAATCATTAATCAGTTTCATGGTTACTTCTCAATTCGTGCACACAAATATTGCATGAGGCCAAAACACACATGATACCCCCAAATCACAAAAAAAAACTCACTAGAAACCCAACATAAATATCAATAACGACCCCACCATTAAAAACAGAAACACACCTCGGGAATATGATGTGTCATGTGTGTCATGACTACTACCTCCATCAGATGGGTCAGGGGCCTACAACAAAAAAAACATTATGAATATTTTCATAACAAAAATAATATAAATTAAATAAATAAATACAGTATAAACCTGCATCTTCTGATCCCCTGCACCATCACCTGGACGCACATATTGTCGCAGTGCTCTAACCTCAGTGATCAATTGCGCATTTACCTCCTCGGAAGCATGCAGCCGTGCCTCGAAATCTGACAACTATTGTGTCATCTAAGCAATAGCTGGACCGACAACCACAGCACGTGACACTACAGAACGAGGAATCCCTATTCCATAGGTCAAACTATATCCATGCCCATCCCGACCAATAAGGCGACGAAAGATCTCATCCCTTCTCATGGGAAGCTGTCGTTGTTCCTCCGGAAGATGTTCTAATTCAGCTTCCAATTGAGCCTATGAAATATTTAAATATATATACATATATTAATATATAGATTTTATGTAAGTATTTATAATGAGTACAAGCACTTACTATCAATGTTGTAGCCTCTAGATCATTGCGATCACGAGTCCTCATCCACACCGACATTTTACCAGTTGGTTCACCTTGATCCCGCAACTGTATATGAATAGAATATAAACAAAAACATTGTTAATTAAAAAAACTAAAAAATGAATAATAAATACCTCATGTTGGAGCTGAGTCACGTGATGAGTCCTGATCCTATGAGGTGGTCCCTGTAACGCTCGATTCTCAGAATGGCGTTTTGACACCTCCTACATTCAATTCATTCAAATTTCAAACAAATCACACATTCCTGAAAATATATATACCAAAATAAATATACAAACTGCAACACCCTCAGAAGACCAATATGCAACTAAATCATGCCACTGATCCAGGAGGACACCTCTCGTTACTTTTTCCAAAATTTCTAGGGCACCCACATTTGGTAACCAGTGGTCCCTCTTGACTTTGCCTTTATAGTCTTTCCACATCTTACAGCATTTGATCATACACACTGGCCGAAACTCATCGGGACATACTTTAAAATTTTTCTATTAAAGAAAAAAATCACATATTTTATTGTTGGATATACATAAGGAATAAAGTAAAATGTTCTTCTTACCTAAACCTCCCTCCAAATATGATCTAATGTGTCCTGAGGGATAGAAGACCAGACACACGTGGTCAATGGAAATCGATTTGGATCACGTATGATATGACCCAGCTGAGGAATAAATGCAGGGGCATTCCGTCCCATAGGATGAAATTCCTCATCAAATGAAACATCAAAAGTTATGTCGGAATTCCATGATAATATGCCACGACCAGGGCCTCCCCTGCGAGAGGAAGAAGCAGTCGAGTATGATCCTGTTGAAAACAATTTTATATACAAATTGAATGTTGTTATAAATATATATATATGTTTATTAATTACAAAAAATAGATACAATTACATTCCAACATACCTCGACCCTGAGACGTAGATGCCTCAGATGGATGATGTGGATCTTCTGCCTCTTCCCCTGACATGCCAGTAGTCACGGAAAACATTAGTAAGGGGACTATACAACGTTTCCAAATGATAAATTGGATTTTTTTAAAAAAAAATCAAACTTGTACAGTTTTTAATCAAACACAAAGGTATTGAATAATTAGTTGTCAATGAATTTTAAAAAATCATAATGTTGACAAAACAGATATAAAAATTATTGACAAAACCAATCAATTCATAGCCAAATTTCAAATTGAATTAATAATAATTCAAGTAGCACATGAACAAAATGAAGAATGCCTCAATGGGAAGATACACCGATAATAACATCAATATAACATGAGTTAAATCACCATAAATATTTATAACTGAATAAACTTACATAAGTGAGGATTAAAACATAGAAGGATTTATAAAATGTTTAGATAATTTATGATATCATAAGTTGAATAGCGGGAAAACAATTATACCTTTCATTAAGCATGCAAATAGACCATTTCTCCTTCAACAGCCGCTCCGACCCAATAAATATCTTCTTCACGTTAAACTACGGTATGTTGATCAAGCTGTTGGGAAACAAAAGGAATAGTCTAAGGTTCATCTTGTTCAAATACAAACACTCCTTGCCGAGACATTTTGACTAAAACTTGCCAACATGGATTCGAAGGCAATGTAACGAAGAATACTTGTTCTGCTTGTGATGTCAAAATGAAAGGTTCATTATCAACTCGTTCATTTCTATATAACATATAGTTAAAATTCACCAATGAAAACTAATATTGATCGTCTTTACATCCACGCACTGGATCAACCCAATTACACTTTAACAATATGTACTTTAACCCGTGTGTGTATATAACTTCAATGATGTATATAAATTGACCATAGTAATAACCATAATCGACAAATGGACAACTGATTCCACTGTTTTTTGTTGCTCATTTGTCGTCAACATCTTTAATGCGAAATCGAAAACCCTTAGCCTCTATATATTTATAACGAAGAGCCGTTATAGATGGACCCTCAACTCGTCGGATAAATTCTTTAGTTAGCATGGGGTCCCCTAACTCCCTATGCTTATGAACCTACATAATTCATAGAATTCAATACTGAAATATGAAGAATGAAATTAGTATAATAATTCACTCATAATGAAAATCAATTTATACGTACATAATCCTTGAACCAATCATGAAATGACGCATAATGAGACTGTTGAATTTGCAACTCAGTCGCACGATACATCTCTTCTTTTATCTCATTAATGTGTTTCCTGCAAATGATAACGCGATGTTTAAATGATCAACTTATGCAAACAAAACATGTGAAAGCAAAACAATAAAAGTGATAAGATACTTACTGCATTAATGGTGCAACTGATGGAGTATTGATCAAGATATATTGATGCGCTTTCATCCACTCGATGTTGTCCATATCATATATGGTTCCTTCTCCAACTGGACCATCCTGAATACAACAGGGATTATCTAATTTTGATTCAACATCCGTAAGATATTCTGCAGAAAAAGTAGTACACTCCTCCATCAAATAACCATTGGCTATTGATGCCTCCGGACGAGCTCTGTTGCGTACAAATCGTTTCAATGTACTCAAATACCACTCAATAGGATACATGCACCTGAATTGCACTGGACCAGTAGCCGTTACTTCATCAGTTAGGTGCACTGTGAAGTGGACCATAACATGAAAAAATGAGGGGGGAAATAGTTTCTCAAAGTGACAAAGCATAAGTACAATTCGGTCCTGTAAACTTTTTAAATCACTCATTCATTGATTTCTTAAACAAAGCTGTCTAAAAAAATTACTCATCTCAATCAACGGATGAACAACATTAGGGGATAAACAATCACAAATTGCGATTGGAATCTACTGCTGAAGTAGTATGTGATTTTCTTGACTTTTCAACCCTTGCAATGTCTTGTTCATCAGATTCACACACTTTGAAATATTATAAGAGTAACCATCAGGCACCTTGAGCATCTTCAAAATGGAAAGAAATGTCTCTTTCTCCTTTATAGTCATCGTATACTGTGTAGAAGGAATATATGCCTTGTTTCCCTCAGCTAACAATAAATGAAACTATTTTATTAAATCCATTTCTTCCAAATCACGGAGTGCATTAACATGGTCCTTTGATTTTCCACTAACACCTAAAATGGTCACCAATATGTTATCACAAACATTTTTTTCAATGTGCATGAAATCCAAATTATGCCTCAAAAAGTTAGTTTTCCAATATGGAAGACTATAAAAAACACTTTTCTTTTTCCAATTGTGACTGCACTGCCTACCCGCAGCTCGAATATTACGTACCGGAGGAGCAAGCAAATCCTGAATTTCATATACCATGCAGATGTTTTCTTCCTCAATCTGCGATAACATTTCAACTCCTGTCATGATCTTTGGTGCTGGGCTGAACTCTCTAGAACCATCAAATGTCACTCTATCCTTTCTAAACATTTGATGAGGGTGGAGAAAAAGTCTGTGACCCATGTGTGCCCATTTTTTGGAATGATTAAGCCATAAATTTTTTTTACTTTTGTTGTAACAAGGGAAAGAAAATTCCTCTTTCATACTCCAACCAGATAAATTTGCATAAGCTAGGAAGTCATTCATTTTCCATAATAAAGAAGCCTGTAGTTTGAACATTTCATTTGTTTCACAGTTATAAGTCATCACACCATCGCCCCAAAATTCATTCAAGTCATCATTCAATGGCTGAAGGTAAACATCAATCTTATCCCCCAGACTTTTAGTTCCATCAATAAGAGTGGAAAGTAATATAAATTGTTGCTTTATACAAATCCACAGATGAAGATTATACAGAACCAACACCACGAGCCATGTTCTATGAGTTTCACCAACCATAGAATTGAATGGATTGAAACCATTTGCTGACAATCCCAATCAGACATTACGAACATCTTTGGAAAAGTCGGGATATCTCTTATCAAAATCCTTCCATGTATGAGAGTTTTCCGGGTGGGTTAACATATCACTTTCATGAACTCTTTCTGCATGCCATCTCATTAAATTAGAAACTTTAGATGACATAAAAAATATTTTCATCCTTGGTTTAAGGGGAAAGTAACGCATTTGCTTTACGGTAATTGGTTTCCCCTATATCACAATCTGACTTTGATGAGTCTGATTTCCCCTGTTCTCTTTCCACCTAGAAGCACCACAAACCATACAAATATCCAAATGGGCAGTTTCCTTTCTAAACAACATACTATTGTTTTCACATGCATCTATGGTCTCATATGTAAAACCTAAGTTCTCTGTGATCTTACGAGCATGGTAATATGACTCGGGAATCTTACTGTCAAGAGGAAGAACCTTTTTTAATAACACCAACGGCATGTCGAATGATGTGTCTGAACAATGATTTAAAGTCATAAAATGCAACAAATCCACGGTAAACGACAATTTAATGTAAGAAGTACATCGAGGATATAATTCTGTTTTTGCATCATCAATTTCTTCATAAAACCTCCTCGAATCATGATTTGCACCAGAGCTAAGATTTATCTCACCGGTCTTAAGATAATGGATGTCAATGCCTTAAGGATCCAACCCACATACCATTTCAGTAAGCATTTCATGCATTGGATCATTCATCCTTGCATCAACATCCATCAGAACTGCATCCGTATTTTGACAACGAACATATTCTTCTCCATGACGCGTCCAAATCTTATAATTTTTCAGAAATCCATTAAAGAATAGGTTCTCCCTCATAGTATCTCATGTGAATTGGTATATGTTAGCACATATTCTACATGGAAAACTAATATAGTCACTTTAAAATCCTCTGGTGAAGTCAATAAACTGAATAATGCCATTTAAATACTCTCTAGACGTTCGATTTGGAAGATCAATCCAACTCTTATCCATAATAAGATCCCTATAACAAACATTTACACAAGACTTATTACATATTCATTTTTCATATCAAATATATTTAAAATAAATACTAATTAATTGTTTGTGAACCATTTATAAAATAATAATGTAAGTGAAAGCCCATCTCATACCTGATTATGCTACAATCCTGGAAGGGAGGGGAGCTGAAGGCAGTGCTGTGAGGGAGAGGAGAGGCAGTGGTGGTGAGCCAGAACCGGAGCTGGTGCAGCGAGGGAGGGGACGGGTGGCGGCGGGGATGGGGAGCCGGAGGAGAGGAGGGGTGATGTGGAGACAATGCAGCGACGGTGGGAAGAAGAGGGAGGGGACCGAGGATAGGGGGAGCCGAAGTGGACGAGCGGCAACGGAGAGGGGACGAGTAGCGGTCATCAGGGGAGGGAGGGGACCGGGCAGAAGTGGTGCGACAAGGGAGAGTACAGTGAAGGAGGGGACGAGTGGTGGTGGTACGACGAGGGAGGGGAAGAAGAAGGAGGGGACGGGGGGTTGGCGGGGTGCGGGGGGGGGGGGGGTCTGGGTACTGGGGGGGAGAGGGACGAGGGGACGGAGGGATGGGGGCGGAGGTCGGAGGCCGGAGGGGCGGGAGGCCGAAGGCCAGAGGGAGGAAAGAGGGCTACCGGAGGGCTGTCGGAGGCGGGTGGCGGGAGGCCCGAGGGCAGTGGAAGGCCAGAGGGCGGCCGTAGGGCGGAGGGCGGCCGGAGCCGGAGGGCAGAGCCGGAAGAAGCTCGGAGGTGATGGAGGGTAGGGAAGAAGGCGGCCGGAGGGCGGAGGGATGCCATCGGAGGGCGGGGCGGCGGAGGGCGGCCTGTGGAGGGAAGGAGGGCGGACGCCGGAGGGAAATGGGGACGACTGCGAGGGATGGTGCGCGGCAGCAGGGCAGGGCACGTGGCGACCGGGGATAGCAGGGACAGGGAGGGCACGCGGTGACAGGGAGTGCGCGCGACGACGGGGAGGGTGGAAGGGTTCAAGGGGGGGCGCAAAAGTCAGTTTTTTTAGGAAAACCTAGAGGCCGCCATTGGCTGTCTCTATAGGTAACCAATAGCGACCGCCAATGGTGGTCGCTATAGGTAAAGGGGCTCAAAAGCCCATATTCTTGTAGTGGATGCTTCCTACGTACCATGCCCTGACATGGATAAATGTCCTCGTAGTTTAGGATGGGTTTTGTTAGTGAACTGACGTGAAGGTGGACCCAGGGGTCCACTGGGTGATGGGATTGATCCTTGTGAGGCTTCGTATGTACCATGCCTTGACATGGATCAAAGTCCACAAAGTTCAAGATAGGGTTTTGTCAGCGAACCGACATGAAGGTGGACCCGGGGGTCCACTGGGTGATGGGCTTGAACCTCATGAGGCTTCCTACGTACCATGCCTTTACATGGATCAAAGTCCTCGTAGTTCAGATATATAGCTTAATGTCATGTAGGATGGGGGCGAGATACAGTTTAATGTCATGCGGGATAGGGTTGAAACGATGTGAAGGGGGTTGGAACGACCGAGTGGTGTGATTCAATCTCATGGAGGCTTCCTACATACCATTCATTGACATGGATCAAAGTCCACGTATTTCATCTAGTTGTCATGGTTGGTGCTTACCTTAAGCCAACGTGAGTCCTGCTCGGTGTGAGAAACAAGAGGCAGGAGGGACCTGAAGATCACGTCATGAGAGGTGCGTCTGTGGGATGTGAGGATGGGGGGCTTACGCGTTGAGTGGCCCACAGTGCCGAGACTTTCTCCAGGATGGAGGCCCGATGGTAGCAAAGTGCAGTGAGAGTGGGGTTTAGGATTGAAGAAAGGAGGATCCCTATTTCCTATCACACCCTCGGCTGGCCTTGGCACCGATGAAGTGAGGAGGAGCAGGGGTGCTGCCTCCGGATGAAGAGTTAGGGGCTTACTCTAAGGTGGCGGCCCTTCCCTGCGGATGAACTCCACTCCAAGAAGGAGGATATCATCCCCTGTGGAGACCAGGGGGCGTGGATAATTCCCAAGGAGGGGGGACTCTACGTGCGAGGCATGGGGCCAGGTCACAGTTTAACATCGTGTTTTGAGGATGAAGGTGCTTGGCAGTTTAACGTCCGGAAGCTCGGAAGAAGTGGGTTTGCTCTGCACTCCTTGAAATTACATAACTGGTAGCCTCTTCTCTTTTTGGGAGGGAAGGCATCGTCAAGTCCATGGTAAAGGGGGGTCACAGAGCAAACCATCGTGTGGTCCATGTTAGCGTGTCTATGAGAAGAAAAAATATCCATTAGCGTGCCTATGAGAAGAAGCATTAGGTGCAGAAACGCTACGGGCAGTATCATCCAGGGGAATTTGAAGTCACATCATGCGAACCTGGAGGGTCGCACGGGAAAAGGATTTTCCAACCATAGGGGTCCATGGGTAGGGGCCTTGTTTATCTCTTTTGTCCCGCATAGCGGAGGGAACTTGATAAGGGGTTTGCTTTGCGAAGTGGGGTGCCTTAGACATATCCTGGGGAGGAGGTGAAAACTGGAGGAGCTTCGCAAAGTGGAAGGGTATTCGTGGTGCACAGCCTCACGGAGCAAAGGTGCCTCACAAAGTAAGGTTTTGGGAAGTAATGTGCTTCGCAAAGTACATTGATCCTGCCTTAGAAAATGGTTCAAGTGTACATGGAGGGTTCTTCATGAAGAATAAATGCTCCACGATGACCTAGGTCCCCTTTGGGATCCCCTTCCATTTTGAAATCCCTTAGGATTTGCGAAAGGCATCCCTCTCGAAGGAGGGGTTCAAAACGAGACAATGTGGAGGCACATCACAATGCAGAAGTACCTCGCACAGCTCATAGTTCTCCGAGCGGAAGAGTGCTTCCCGATTTGGGAGATGAGAATCCAAAAGGACGGATTGTCCATCCTCCAGATCTCAGGGGGAGCCCAATATTTATAGGTAGGAGACGCCGCGGAGCAGGGCTCAAGTGGCGTGAAATGTGGTTGGGTGGCTTCGTGGTGTGCTCACAAGCTTCAAATGGGTTCGCAGAGCTTCCCGCCATCGTTGCTTCACAGTGGGATCGTGAACGTCAAATGCATTCGCGAAGCCTCCCACATTCATTGTTTCATGGCGGGCTCACTAACGTCAAATGCGTTCGCAGAGCCTTCCGCCTTCTTGGATTCGTGGCGGCTGCGGTGCTGGGGGAACTCCTCGAAAGGGCTTCACGAGGTAGTTTGTGGGGCCATCATGGGGAATTTTCTTCATTCCAAATTTTGGCACCAACAAATGCCCCCCTCAGACTTGGAGAAGCGGAGGGATAAGGGGTTGAAGTATGAAGGAAATCACCAAAATCCCCAGCCATTCGTGGTGCGAATTTACAAGGCCTGATCACGAGGCATACTCGGGATGCGCGGGCCAGGCGCGCCACAAAGCTCTGTGCGGACTGGACACTCCACGATGCTCCAAAGGCCGTTGCCTATAAATTTGGGGTCAGCCCTCTCTTTTTTCCTTTCCTTTCTCCATGATCATTTCTTCTTACGCTCTTGATTTGTGAAGCTCTGCATACCACGCGAGTGATCTCTGCGAATCGAGGCTTCCCGGTGCAGAGCGAGTCTTTGACTCCGCATTTGTGCTCCGCGATCCTACTTTGAACGCAGAGGTAGTGCTTCTGTGAAAAGTCTTCATGATCAGCCGTCACGGATTAACTTCTCAAATGATCTTCATGAACCAGCAAACCAAACGACCAAGTTCTATAACTGAATATCCCACTAAGAATCTTCCCAAGTGTCCTTGCGGATGCCGCCTGGAGGGATGAAATGGCGAACATTCTAGGGCTAGGAAAGATAGTCTGTAGCCACTCGGACCATAGTTCATTGTTGGAGCTACTATCAGAGGTCCAAAAGAACTATCCGCAGTGCAAGAGATTTCCTCTGTATGGATTCGGGTTGATGGATGATGTCTTCATCCCTACATCAAGTAGGGATTAGCCAACTTACTGGTTCCGGAGCACATAGTGACAGCACCGATAGTTCAGGGTGCCCGATGGTCATGCCCGGGAGGACTTCATGCTTGTCTTTGCCGACTGCCTATACAATCATCTGAAAAAAGTTTATGGGTATGCATTGGAGCAAGATATTTCTCCTACCCTATACCAAACTATCCTTAGGGCGACGATGGGGAACCCGGAGAAGGGGTGGTCTGAGGAATGGTACCTACATTATGACGGAAATTTCATGGATTATTGGGCTTGGTCCTACTGGGTAGGCACCTCGTGCGAGGAGTTTGGGGGTGGAGATGAGAAGAGTGGGCCTGTATGAGGTAGCTTGGGCTTCCTAGTTCCATATTTACAAGCTGAATCAGTTGATGCCAAAACTATTGAGCCGGTGGTCACCGGGGACCAATACCTTTCACCTGCATCACATGGAGGTTGGAATCGGGCTATGGGATATGCATTAGATCTCAAAGGTCCTGATACTGGGGGTGATATACGACGAATTCCTTCTGGACATGGGTGCGTGGGAGGATCTGGTGTAGATGTCACACCTGGCGATGGCACGGATAGAGCTCGTGCCCAGGGAAGACAAGGAGGTCATGAGGGATGTCCACATCAAGAACTGGTTCAATAAGTTCATGAACTTTCCAGAAAGCAGGAAGTTCCCGGAAAGGGCTCTAACTTTCCCGATGGGTGCCCAGAGAAAAGGAAAACTCATACTGGCAGCTGCTGGAGAATAGCTAGTGGAGGACCTGGGGGTTCATTGTCAGCACCGAACAACGACCAATAGTCAGGCTGGTGGCATTCATCGCAGCCCTTATATCTGGTTGGATCCTGCCAGTGAGGGATACAAACATGGGAGTGTCTCCAAGCACTTTCTTCATGGAATCCACCTTGGCAATAGGAGGGCCGGTCAACCTGGGGATCCTGATGCTTTCCAAGTTGTACAAAATGTTGTGGCACATCAGTGAGGGGAAGAGGCCACAGATGATATGCGGGCCGTTCCACCTCCTGTACGGGTGGATGGTGGCACACATCATGGGGATCTATGAGTATCCGAACCCTTTCCCGCCTTCAGGTTCGAACTTTTGTCCCTTGATCTTGAACGATGCGGGGAGCTTTCTGACCATGATGACCGCACCATCGGTTCTGAACTGGGTGTGGAAGGTGGAGGAATTCAATTTCCACCTGTTCACATTGCCAACAGGGACCTTCACGAATGATGGTCGTGGAGCAGAAGATCACTTAGCCTAGCTCATGGCCTTTCGAGGAGCAGTCCTAGTAGCCAGGGAGGACTGCGAGCGTCTCTTAGAGCCGTACACTGCACACCGGTTCACTAAGAAATTTCGGGGTCTGCAGCAGTAGACCCCACAGGTCTACCTAGGGGTGCGCTATGAGGAGCACCCATGTGTAATGAGACAGATCTGGCTCATGTTCACATGGGAAGATGGGAGGATGCAGAATGTATTGCCTCTGCCGACTGTCGTCCTTGGGCTGATAAAAGAATATGCCCAGAGCTGGGAGGCAGCCTACCCAAGGGAGATGCTAAAGTAGCCAACCATCCTGGTAGGTGAGGGTTATCCTCCCCAACCACATGGATGGGGCCGAAAGGCGATAAGGGCATCCCGTAGTGGCAGGGCAGCTATAGTGGTGGCGCCCGTACCAGTTGAGGAGGGAGGAGCATCAGCAGGTCCTGCAGTGGCAGTAGAGTCGGTGGTCCCTACAGAACATAGTCATCCAGAGGGGCCGCCACCGAGAGGGTTCTGTAGTATTTCCACTCAGGCCCTGGGGAAATGGCTATGCCACATTGACATGCCAGAAAATGCTGCCTTTCCAGAGGCCTGCGACATCTGGGAGGTCAACAGACAATTCCTTGGCCCATCCGAATTATGGAAGCACCGTAACCACCTCGGGATAGACTTTCCATGGATCGGCCCCATTAGAGATGGATTTGTAGTGTCCAAGGTAGAGGCGGATCATTACATAGCCGAGTTGGAGGACTTCATCCATTCCTGGGGCACCCTGCACCCATTGATAGACTGGGTGAGCGTACTACTAGATCAGACGGTTCCCCCACAGCTATCGGCTGCTGAGCTGAGAGAGTGCTTCCCCCTGCCAGACAAATCAGACGTGTCCTCCTGGGGGGATGAGGCTTGTAGGGAGTGTCTGCCAAAGGAGGTCAAAGTCGGCGACCAGTCCTCGAATCTCAAATATTTTGTGGAGGCTCTCGAGGGAAAATCCCATGTTTCTTCTACAGAGCCTACCCTTAGGTTACTCGAGATTCCATATCAGCGTCTGTATTATGAAGGATGACCTTGTGCATAGTCATCGTTCTTTCCCCTCAGTGGGAATCGATGTGGGACCATCAGGATCCACGCCTGTGGCTGCATCAACCTCCATGTCTGGCAGGGCAAGGACAGTCGAGGCTGCTCCCCTAGAGTCTCCAGACATTCCAGCCATATATGGGGGCCCACGTCTCAGGGTTCTGATGACATCATCCCAAGAGAAAGACTAGGGATTTGACCTCTGTAATTCTTCACTACTGCATCCACAAATGTCATCCCCTGACCACATTAACAGACATCCACATCCCTTTCTCGGCGTGTACAGTCCTTCTACGGGCCAATGCTGCTACGATGATGTTGGTGGGGGCTTCTGGTAGCACTCTTCCCAGGGGTATGCTGATGCTTGTGGAGGTGAACATCCATCCCGACTGAACCACATCACTTCTGACCACCGGTGGGGGTGCTAGTGGGACTGTGCCTGAGATCATCGAGGTGGGATCCGATGATGAGGATCAACCAGATGATTCAGGCCCCGCCAGGCCTGATCTGACACCATACATGGACCCGACCAAGGAGTTTTTGGGGGCATTTCTTGCATACGAGCTGAATAATCATTCCTACATGGACAAGACGGCCTCTGACAAGGAGGACAGTAAGATAGTCTGTCGCCGATCATGGAAGTTAATCACACGCTTCATCAATGAAACCCCCAAGGAGCTATGGTTGAATGAGATGGACAAACTTCATTTGCGCCTGCGTGAACTATGTGATGGGGTAGTGGATGCTCGACATCCTCACATGCTCATCCGAGATCTTACGGCAGAAAATATTTGAGTGTATGACTGAGGCCTTGGCGTGGGCTGGCATCAGAGGGAGGCGGTGAACATCAAAAGGCTCTAGAAAGATGAAGACAAGGTCCAGCGGCTGAAAAGCCAGGCAAACGAGAACCTGAACTCCCTCAAGGCACAATCTGAGCTGATATCACAACTGAAGGCCTGGCCGAAAGAAGCTAAAGAGGGCCTGAGGTGAGCTTCTGGGGAGATGATCTCCATCTGGGCTAACATGGAGCGAGTCCAGTTTGTGGCCAACTAATTGCGCCCCCTCGCCACCGAGGAGGAGCGGGAGGTGAACAGTAGGAAGCATCTCCTAGACGCCATGAGTCATAGGTTGGAAAAGCTACAACTTTCCTACGATGAGTTCAGTCCATCCATGGGGGGAGTCATCCCCCAGGTGCTGTAATGATTGCAATCCCTTTAAATGTATATTCTTTCTTTGATTGTATGAATTTCACAGCAGGCATGATTTCCATTGTTCACATTGGTTTACTTCATCCTTGTGATGTTCATGGAGTGTCCAGTGACCATTCCATAAGATCACATGGGTCAATCCCAATGTGAGAAACAAGGGATCGTTACCTCATTTCCCGATCCAAATGCAAGAGTGCAAACCAAGCTTTGGCATCCGAGGTTTGGACAACCGGTCTGGATTTCTGGGAAATGGGAGAGGCCTTGCTGGAGAATGAAGTCCACAGAATAGCCGAATTACCATTTTTTTATTGTGCCCTCATGCAAGAACGATGTAATACCAGGGTTGCTGAAATCGATCCAAACTGATGGTAATGGGAGGTGTAAATCACGATTACCAAGATTCAGAACATTATGGAGTGGCGTGATAATAAAGAATCACTGTTGACTGCATTCAAAACATTTTATTCTTATTGTATTAGCCTATAGTGAGGATAAAAAATTAGGGTTTACCATTGAACATGTTCAAAACATGGGACCTGTAGCAAATTCCGTCTGTTAGTCTTCCGAAAAATAGACAAGGACAGTAGGCGGGCCATAGACGAAGCATCCAAAATGTTAGGGGCTTCCTCCAAAAATCTGTTAGTCTTCCAGAATGTTGTCCCAGGATATTAGGCAGTCCATAGGCTGAGCATACATATTGTTAGGGGGTCATCCAGACATGAAAGAGGACGAGGGTTCAAATAAGGGGCACGCGAAGCGTGGAACGTGGAGTCAAGGTTTGTTCTAACAGAATCCAACGCTCTTGAAATTATCACCCCGTGGTGGAATCACATCGGATGGGTGCATCAGTTTTATCATGGATCATTCTTTATTTCAGACAGTTCCTCTCTATAGAGGGGGATAATGCTTCACAATGTCATTTTGGGGCAACCTGAACTTGTTTGGGGAACAGTTGCAGTTACGCGGTTCCTCACGAGGGGTCAGGCCATGGGCCAAAAATGGAGTGGAATAGGACATATGATTCCTGTGGCTAGACCCTAGGAAAAAAATACTGTGGTGACTCTACATATCCCATGAGGATGGTAATCAGGCCGTACATAGTTCTGGAAGCACATTGTAATCATAGACCAACACTGACAGGTGAAAGTCCTCTCTGGTGGAGGCTCTGGTGCATCCCATGACTAACATGGGGCATCCTGAACTTGTTCAGGGTAGAACCATAGATTAGTGTCATGTGTTGAGGAAATATGGACACCTGCAGTTTAACGTCATATGATAGGATGTGGAATGAAATGGAATATCCCAGGTATCACATGTTGCGGTAGCTATGAAACCGACATGAATGAGGACTTGGGGTCCAAATCACACCAGGTACCCTCGGAGGAAACTCTTTAGGTCGAGGGACCAAGAGTGAGAATTATTCTAGGCCCGAAGAAGAGTGTTCAGGCATCCCTACATACCCCTTGAGGACGGCAATCAAGCCATACGTAGTTCTGAGAGAATGGTTTAACATCCTGCGGGATGATGAGAAACTTGGCTGTGTTGGTACACATCCTACCAAAACTACTAATCCCACGTGAGTCATGCTCGGCATGGGAAATAAGAGGTAGTAGTAGGAATTCCCTGAAATAGGAAGGGGAATTCTTGGATAAAGGGACACTCAGTGAATACCCGCCCAATGATGATAGCCCGTCCATGAAGCGTAGCTAGACGCGTGAAGAGATAAAGCCGAGTATGTCCAAATTCAACTTGAACATGGGGATGTGGAAATGTGTGAATAATGATGCTCAAAATATGGATCACAATGATAGCAGCGTGATGATAGAGGATAAATATTAACTGTGGTGGAAACATATCATCCACATCATGTTACCATGGAATGGGGACAGACAAATGATGGTTGATCGTTGACCATGTTTCAAACACGGGACCATGTCGCAAATGTCGTCAGAGATCCTTGGTGATGTTGGCCTGAAATGGTAGGAAATTACTTATGCCTAGCATCCATGGAGAGCCCTTAGTCCTAGAATACATGTCATTTGAGGGTCCTTTTGGATGTGTAAGAGGATGAGGATCCAAATAGCGATCTCACAAATCTTGGACATGGAATGAGGGTAATGTCCTCATGGAAATTCCACACTTTGGGCTCTCTATCAAAATGCATCTAAATACATCAATGAGACATATTAGATAGAGGGAGTTGAGTCCCTACCAATAGGGAGATCTTATTTCAGGGTCGTAGAACTCAGACTATAGGTGGTAGGAAACACGGGAGACTCATGGTGAGTAATTAAAAAAACCCAACATGAATGGGAATTGGGGGTTCCGACCACCACATGTTCCTTGGGGAGGTTTTAGGTCAAGGGACCAAAAACAAGATTTGAGTTGGGCCTGAGGAAAAGTGCATAGGCATTCCTATGTACCCCATGAGAGTGGGGATCAAGCTGCATGTAGTTCTTGAAGTGGAATGGTAAGGTAACAATGCCAATTATAAGGGGGTGTGCGGGTGTGGCCTCACACCAAAAGAAGCGGTATTTGATAAATCTTGTTTGTACTTTACAGTGAGTGGGTTTTTAGTGAAGCGACATGCCTAGGATAGTAGGCCCTGGAATCGCCACAAGAATCAAGCCGTAGTAGGTGTTGACAGATGGTATGGTAAACGACCAATACTCAACGTGATGTCTTCTTTGATGAGGTCATCACAATGCAGTTTGGTTTTTCATTGTCTGTACAAGATGATAGTACCACAGTTTAGGGTCGTGTGATGGGAACATGAATGCATTTTAATTTCGTGCACCTCAAATATAGGAGAGATGATGCTAGGTAGGGAATTTGTATGGTGCAATAGAACATACCCGACGTGAATGGGTAAATGATCCCATATCACACCATATGAAATTCTGAAAGGGGAACCTTAGGCCATGGAACCCAAACAGAGGTAAGAGGGAAATGGGAAGGAGAAACTAGCCTCCAACTGAGTTGGACCTGATGAAGAGGAATCTGTGTGGTCCTACATATCCCATGAGGATGGAAATAAAGCCTCACTTAGTTCTGAATGAGATCTTAGTTTATGTTCTTAGAGATCGGATAGTAGGTGGGGTAAAAAAGCCCTCCAAGTAAGTGAAGAACTCAACCCGATCCCTATTCCCATGTGAGTTAAACTCAGTGTGGGTAACAAGGGAGGTGAATGTGTTTTTCAATACTTGGGACGCATGCTAAAGGCAAATCGGTGGGGAGCCCCAATTGATGGTTTTGGTCCTCCCAACGTGCGGATTGGCACTGAAGAATAGTGTCGAGAGTTTCGGAGTTCTACTTGGACATGATGATATGGAGAAGGATGTGAATCATGAAATCGACATTTTGGGCTTAATGGGTTGGTGTGGAGATGGAGGATAACTAATGACTATTTTCGAAACACAGTATCCATATCGCGTTAGCCTGAACTGGGACAACAATTGAGCATTGACCGCTATCCATATTCGCAACATGGGATTTTTATCGGTTTGTTATATGCGACCCTCAGGGGAATTGGCCTATAATGGTAGGAGAACCCTTAGGCCTATCATCCATGCCACTCGGGTCTCGTAATGGTAGTAGAGCCCTTAGGCCTGTCCTCTATGCCACTAGGTGGTCCCTTTGGGTGTGAAAGGTAATGAGAGACATAATGAAGTGGAACACAAAGCCTAAAAAGCGGGTGGAAGAATGTTCGAGCAGAGTCCAACATTCCAGTTAATAAACAAGAGTACCCTTTGGAATATTGGTGAACCGCCAAAGTAGGTCGATGAAAGTGTCCAGGAAGGAGAGGGTAGGCCAAGGGGTGAAGGTGAAATGGAGATTTCCAGGAGATGGGGATGGACTCGAAGTCTAGACATTTGGGTGGTAGTACGTATCCCATAAGGATGGGAATCAATCCATACATAGTTCTCAAGATGTAGATTAACATCATGTAGGATGAGGAGGGGAGTAGGATACCCCCAAAAAATGGAGGTGTATGGCATGGTGAATAAACTGATGTGAATGAGGATGTAATCCCACACCAAACCATAAACTCCCATGAACGAGCCTGGACAAGGGGCCCGAGAAGGCCAAGGGGCCTAAGGCTGGGCCTCGGCCTGGAAGGCCTGGCCAGCTTGCAGTTTAACGTCTTGTAGTGAGGATGATGGTCGGGGGCCCAAAAAGAACAAGGGGCCTGTGGGTGGGCCTTGGTTTGGGAGGCCTGAATAGATTGCAGTTTAACGTCTTGTAGTGAGGACAAGGGGAAGGACAAGGTGTCTCATATGGGTATGTTTACAGCATGACAAGTAACCCGACGTGAATGAGGACATAATCCCATACCACGCCGTATAATCCCATAAGAGAGAACCTGTCCCGGGGGGCCTGAAAAGGAAAAGGGTCCTGAGTCTGGGCCTCGGTCAGGAAGGCCTGACCAGATTACAGTTTAACATATTGCAATGAGAAAGAGGGACGGGGCCCGAAAAGGCCAAGGGGCCTAAGGCTGGGCCTTCCCCGAAGGGAGTTCACCACTTGGATATACAACGGGGCAGAATGAACCACTACACGCAATGTTTGGGATATATTGGGGTGGTCCTAATTATCCAAGATGGTGGTTGACCATGTTCGAAACTTAGTGTCCCTATAGTGACCACTCAGAAGCAACAAATGAGCATCGACAACTGACCATATTTGAAACATCGGACTTGTATCAGTTTGTTGCTTGACATCCTATAGGGAATTGGCCTGAAGTGGTAAGAGAGATCCCTTAGGCCTAGCATCCATACCATTCAGGGGCCCTTCCAGATGGGGAAGGTGATGGAATCCCAATCTAGGAGTGGGTGAGGCATAGCTGCAACCATCTCTCAAAGAGCCAAACGTCTCCAGGGGGCGGGACATACGACCAGATCAAGGTTATATTAACATGGAATGGGGAAAAAGTACACCCTATCCATATATCTTGAACCAGGGGGAAGATTCTGGCATTTAGGTTGGGCCAACAGATGAAATGTCTGGGCATTCCTACATATACAATGAGGATGGGAATCAAGCCATACATAGTTCTTGAAGGCCATGCAGTTTGACGTCGTGCAGTGAAGATGTGGGAGGATAAAAGAATGGGAGTGGGAACATGGGGTGACCATCATAATACTTGTATGAGTGGGGATAAGTAATCCTACTCCATATCATGTAAGGATCCTTCGAGGAAGCTATACCCAGGGGGAATAGTCAAAGAGAAGAGCTCGGGGCTGGGCTCAAGGCGAGGCATCTGAGCGTTCCTACATATCCCATCAGTATTAGAATCAAGCCTTACGTAGTTTTCCAGGTTCAGTTTAACATCATGCAGGAAGATACAAATATTAAATTCATACTGGACTGAATAGTTTAAGGTCATGCGGCAGTAGTGGATCCACGCGGGGAGGCTGTGCTGCTGTTTCCCCTACCCCTGCGTAGGCGGGCGGGCGATGATCGTGTTCCCATGGCAGCAACCTGATTCCTGAGAAGCAGGGAGGTGGACTCATTAGTGCTGAGAGGAAAGAAAATCGACAACCTATGCACCAGTGGCATCCCGTATTCCGTGGCCAGTAAGAGGGATCCATGCTGACAACGTCGCAGAATGGGATGCCCAATGTTATACTACCCCAACTTCTAGTGAGTTTCATGCCAGGCCCACTATTTTCTTGGTGGGACCCAGTTCCAGATAGCTGGATCCAGTGACATTTCAATCCATGGATGCCCTGAGTGTTACTAATCATCATATTTGGGAGAATAAATTCACGTCAGGTTCACCATTTCTATTTCCGTCGCTTTCGTCGGGGCGCGTGCGTCTGTCTTCTTGAGTGTGACGGGCACGAATTTTTGTTGCCCCACATTCGTGCTTTCCGAAGGCGAGTAGTATTCAATCCTTGATCAGGGACGTCTGCTCCTTGATCGAAATAGGATGATGGGAAGTCGGTTCTTCCTTCCATGGATTCCTCCTCGGAACTCATCACCTAGTACGGGTCTCCCTCATAGATTTAATACATTGTTTGTGAAACTCTTCTCGACGCCATATTTTTTATCAACACCAGTTAATTAAGCAGCTTCTGTCAAGAAATTCCAAGGGGTCTAGTCAGGGCAACAACCTTTAGTTAGGGGAGTAGTCACGCTGGGCATCACTAGTATGTTTGGATGCTAGGGATTGTTGTGTCTTTCTTCTTTCCCTTATTATAGAGCTTCTCCAGAGTGAGGAAACCCAAGGAATCACACATCAAACGTGGGGAATAATATTCCATATCCATGTCGCTGAGGTTTTCCTCAGCTTTCCATGTTTAACATAGGGTATGCCGCGAGATTAACATCCAGTGGGGATGGATCGGACTGATCAGAACACTGGTTAGAGTGTATCAGATTGAGGAATCCCCTTGGAGGGAGCACCGATATTGGGGCCAACACGTGGGCGGCTCCCTAAATGCTATATAGGGGAAGGAAGTGGCATTATCTCACCAGGATGTGGCGGCCTAGGTAAGAATCAGGATGGATGATGGTTTCATGCTTGAACCTCATTGAGCCTTCTTATGTACCATGCCTTGACATGGATCAAAGTCCCCGTAGTTCGGGAATAAAATTTAACATCATGCGAGATGGGGGTGAACCGATGTGAACATGGGTCAGAACAACTAGGTGTTGGTCTTGAACCTCATGGAGGCTCCCTACGTACCATTCCTTGACATGGATCAAAGTCCCCGTAGTTTGGGATGGGGCATGTCATTGAACTGCTGTGAAGATGGACCGATGGTCCGATGGGTGATGGGCTTGAACCTCGTGAAGTTTCCTACATACCATGCCTTGACATGGGTGAAAGTCCTCGTAGTTCAGGTATGGTATCGGAGAACCGACGTTAATAATGACCTTCGTCTAGGTGGATGGCAGGCTTGAACCTTAAGGAGGCTTCCTACGTACCATGCCTTGACATGGATCAAAGACACATAGTTCAAGAAGGTTGGGGGCTTACATTATATGCTGCCCAATGTGTGTGGTGAAACAACAAGGGGGAACGACCGGGTGGTGGGCTTGATCCTCGTAGAGGCTTCCTACGTAAGATGCCTTGACATGGATCAAAGTCCCTGTAGTTTGGGTAAAAATGGGTTTTTGAACCGACATGAAGGGGTTCTGGAACAACTGGATGGTGGTCTTGAACCTCAGTGATGCTTCCTACAAACCATGCCTTGACATGGATCAAAGTCCCCATATTTCGGGATGGGTTTTGTCAGTGAACTTCCGTGAAGTTGGACCTGGGGTACCACTGGGTGATGGGTTTGAACCTCATGAGGCTTCCAACATACCATGCCTTGACATGGATCAAAGTCCATATAGTTCAGGATGGGGTTTTTTCAGCGAACCGACATGAAGGTGGACCTGAGGGTCCACTCGGTGATGGGATTGGACCTCGTGATGTTTCTTGCATACCATTCCTTGAAATGGATCAAAGTACCCATAGTTCGAACATAATGTTTAATGTCATGTGGGATGGGGGGAAAGATACAGTTTAAAGTCATGCAGGACGGGGGTGAACCGATGTGAAGGGGGTCAGAACGACTGAGTGGTGGGCTTGAACATCGTGCAGGCTACCTATGTACCATGCCTTGACATAGATCAGAGTCCATGTAGTTTATATCGTTGTCATGTTCGGTGCTTACTATAAGCCCATGTGAGTCATGCTTGGTGTGAGAAACAAGAGGCAGAAGGGACCTGAAGATCACTTCATGAGAGGTGCATCTGTTGGATGTGAGGGGTGGGGCTTACGTGGTGAGCGGCCCACAATATCGGGACTTACTCCATGATAGAGGCCCAATGGTAACAAAGTGCAGTGGGTGAGGGGTTTGTGACCGAAGAAAGGAGGAGCCTTGTTCCCTATCATGCCCTCTGCTGGGCTTGGCATCGAGGAAGTGAGAAAGATTAGGGGTGTTGCCTCCAGCAAGAAGAGCTAGGGGATTACTCCAAGGTGGCGGCCCTTCCCCGTGGACGAACTCCACTCCATGAAGGAGTATATTATCCCCTATGGAGACCAGGGGGCGTGGAGAATTCCCAATGTGGGGGGACCCTGCAAGCGAGGCACAGGTCCAGGTCAAATTTTATCGTCATGTTTTAAGGATGAAGGTGCTTGGAAGTTTAATGTCCTACAGCTTGGATGAAGTGGGTTTTCTCTGCACCCCTAGGACATACATAATCGGTATCCTCTGATCCTTGTGGGAGGGAAGGCATCGGCAAGGCCATGGTAAAATGGGGTCACAGAGCGAACCATCGAGGGGTCCATGTTAGCGTGGCTATGCGAAGAAGAAATATCCATTATCATGCCTATGTGAAGAATCATTAGGCGTAGCAACGCTATGGGAGGTATTGTCCAGGGGACAATGAAGTCACATAGTGCCAACCTGGAGGGTCGCACGAGAAAAGGATTTTCCAAGCAGAGGGTTCCGTGGGTAGGGGCCTTGTGGAGATCTGTTGTCCTGCATGGCGAAGGGCACTTGCGAAGGGGTGTGCTTTATGAAGTGGGGTACCTTAGCCTTAGCATGGGGCGGAGGTGAAAACGGGAGGAGCTTTGCGATGTGGAAGATAATTCACAGAGCACAACCACACATATCAAAGGTGCCTCGCGGAGGAAGGTTTCAAGAAGCAATGTGCTTCGTGAAGTACATTGATCCTGCCTTAGCAAATGGATCAAGTTTTAATGAAGGGTGCTTCGCGAAACATAAATTCTCCACGATGACTCGGGTCCCCATGGGGATCCCCTTCCTTCGCGAAATCACTTAGGATTCGTGAAAGGAATCCCTATCGAAGGAGGGGATCAAAACAAGACAATGGGGAGGCACTTCACAAAGAAGAAGTACCTTGTGCAGCTCATGGTTCACTGAGTGGAAGTGTGATTTGCAATTAGGGAGATGAGTAGCTGAATGGTCAGATTGTCTGTCCTCCAAAGCTCAGGGGGATCCCAGTATTTATAGGAAAGAGGGGCCGCGGAGTAGGGCTCAAGTGGAGTGAAAAGTGGTTGGGTGGCTTTGCGGCGCGCTCGCGAACGTCAAATGGGTTCTCGGAGTGTCCCGCCTTCGTTGCTTCGTGGTGGGCTCGCGAACATCAAATGAGTTTGCAGAGCCTCCCGCCTTCGTTGCTTCGCGGTGGGCTCGCGAACGTCAAATGCATTCATGGAGCCCCCCAGCTTCTTTGCTTCGCGGTAGCCGCGGTGCTGGGGGAACTACGCAAAGGGGCTTCGTGAGGTAGTCTGTGGGGCCATCTTGGAGCCTTTTATTCATTACAAATTTTGGATTCAACAATATGTTTTAGGAATGATATGTCCACATTGTTATATAAATAAATATTGGAAATTTAATTTCATAAAACTAACATGAAATTCCTATATATCGACCCTCTAGTAAGAAAATATTGTCCAAATAGTTCATACAAATAGTTAAAAAAAAGTAAGTAGACCATAAGACTCAAAATGAATGAAAATAATTACCATATATTAGAAATCATCACATAAAAACTAATCCAAAAAAAGGGTTCATTCCATTCCTGGGATAATATGGGTAAGGAGAAATAAATTTTTTTTCAGTGAGACAGAAATTACTTTTGGGCTCCTAAAAAATCATTGACTATGAGTGCGAATTGGTCCATCATCCATAGCCATAAATAATGATCTCTTTAGGTGAACTAATAGCTATTGGTACCTCTAAGTATATGAAATGTTGAATGATATATGTTTCATGAAAAAAATGTGTACATGTAGGGCACTATAGACAGTATCTCAATTCAATATTTATATGACTTGTGAATAAAATTAAATAGTTCATAATTATTTATAAAATATATTCTAGTTAAACAATAAAGAAATTTAGAGACTAACACAATTTATAGATGATAACCACTAATATAAAGAATATTGATACCTGTATAACCTCCATCAATCCTCAACCCAATTTCTAATATGTTAGTCTAGATCCATCCCTTGTCAGGGGAAACAAGAGTAATAATAAATATATAAATATGTGAACATATACACCCACCCATATGAAAAAAATTTGGAAGAGAAGGTTGGGTCTGAGTGACCCATACCAATTATAACAGTTATTCTAACACATTTAGGGTAATATTTTATTTGATCCATGGGAATGGGGGAATGGTTATATTGACCAATGTGCACATATCCAAAAAAAAGGTAGCAAAGTATAATAAATTGTTCCCTTAGATGACAATATTTTGAAGGAAATAAACCATAATCAAGTAGTTTATAACAATAATAAAATATATCTCAGAAATACAAAAACTCTATATTAAGTAATATATGTCTTATACATGTGGAAATACATATGATCGATCCACATTAAAAAATATACTACATGATATGAATTATATAATCTATCAGCAAGCTGATTGACATAATTAGCAGTCATATTACAATATAATAAACAATATTCATTCTCAATATAAACAAATTAAAATGTTTATAATAATGAAATTATCCAACACAAATTACATTCATTGAAAATTTATTAAAAATAATTCAAAACAAAATGAAACCATATATAATAAGTGAAACTGATTAGTGTAAATCCAAATAGACGCCTATTGAATGACATAAACAATCCTCAATATAAACTAGTTGGATGAAAAACAAATAAATAGACATGGTAATTCAATTGTATCATACAAGGTATAAAAATTCCATGTGGGGAAAAAATAAAACCTACTAATTATAAAACATGCAATAAAATAGAAAACGAATATCCTTTAACCAAAGGTATAAGTTTCTAAAAGTCAATTTTGGTTGACATGGTTTCTAATAGGTCACTATTTCATGTAAACCCATGCCATTTTCTTTCAAATAATTACTTAGATTAATTAAATATCATCTATAATGTTATAAACCCCTATTTTGTTAAATATTTATGTAAATAATTTTTTAACACATGAAAATGCATGGAAAATTGGTAAACTAAAAACCAAATTCTTATGTTTTAATTTCATTAAAGTGTTATAAACACATATTTATAAAATAATTATTTTTAATTTTAATTTCAAAATAAAATAGTTTGGTAGGTTTAGTTAATATATTTTTACAAAATATTAAAAATAAATAGGAAATATAGAAGTTTATTTAATGTAATATTTCAAAATAAATTCACCTTTAATACAAGGTTTTATATAAAACTCCTCCAACATTATCCATCATAAAATCCAAATTGATTTCCTTAGACAAAATTTTCATGTTGTTGATTATATAGTAATATTTATTTATAGAAAATCACTTAATTTCACATAGTCTACTCAACCACCTCAATTTCACTGAAGTACTCTATTAACCTATAACGAAGCATAGAATATTGATATATGGTTCATTCATATTTAATTGTTGAGTGATTATATCCATATTTATACATAAATATTTCTAGAGGACATCTCCTTTATACACACTTTTATAAATAATGATTTTTGGTTCATGATATATTCTTTAATGTATTAGTATTCATTGCATGGTTCAACATAAAATACACCACACCTGTTCTCTATGAAGCCCAATATTAGTGATGTGAGAAAGATTATCACATTTTGGGACTCATGGTTATAAAGAATAACATAAATATGGGTTTATAAATTATTATATAAAGGTTAACATTAACAATAATAAAAATAATAATAACTTCTAGGGATCAACATATACAAATCAGTAAAACCAAATTCCCAATAGAAAAAAAACTGGAAAAGAATATATCTACATTATAATTTTATGAACCCAATAAAAATATTTTTTAATTATATAAAAATTAAATTTGATATTACAACTAATAATATATAAATATATATTCCTTTTTTATGAATTATTTAAAAACAGAAGGAATACATGATGAAAACAAGGCCCAATAGTTACTCAATGAGTCGATACAACCTACCCTTACATGAGACTTGGTGAATCATCACCCAGACTCTAAACCCATCATATAAACACATAATATCACCAAATAAACATTATATGAATTTTATATTGAATCAGAAATGTACTAATGAAATCTAAAATAAAACCAATGTTGAACCCTATATATAATAACAATAATCATCTTAACCATTATTCTGTAAGAATATTATTTTATAAAAGACCTAAAAATACATAAATTATTTCTCTTATTATCACTCAATTTTACACATAGAGGAAATGGTTTTTATGTGATGTTACCTCCAATATGTGAAGGGTGAAAGGCATAAATTATTGGGAAATACACTTCCTATAAGCTCACAGGCATGGAACATTTGAGGGAGTACCCTCCATTTCCAAGAGTTATGATTTCACTATATATAGACCCATTGGGATCCCTAATCATGACTATAAGAAGACATAAAAATATTTGTAGCACTACTAACCTAACTCCATCCCCTATGTTTGAAAAACCATTAGGTTTTTTATAAAGGCAGAAAATATGTGTTTATTAAGAGAAAGAAAGTCTTTTAAAGTTTCATAAGGTCCCAATTATAACATCCATTATCATGAAACACTTATTCCTAATATAATGACACTAATTCAAAGGACCATTACCTATCTACAAAATCATGTTCACATTTTCCAAAATAATTCATCGATACCACTGGTTATTCGAGAAAATTTTAACTTATGTCTTGTCTCCTAGGTAACTATCAACTCATGTAGTACACTTTAGTCCACCCCATAATCACTAAGTTTAGGTACTTTTTAGTTTTCATAAGTAAGAATTAGTTGAGATACATTCCATTTCTCCCAAGTATCACTTAAGAGAGATACATCATACTTCACCCAAGTATCACATGTGCAAGGTATATTCTGGTTCACCCAAGTACCACTTTGGAAACTTATTCTCAAGTCACAAGTTCCTCCCATATAATGATTGATAGGTCAACAATTTCATCAAACACATTATATGAGGGATTCGAAGTCAATACATCCACCCAAGATTATAGTTGTGTATGATTAAGGCATAAAATACACTAGTGCTTCCCCCTTTCTATCCTATAATATCATGGTAAAATACATCCCCCATTTTTCTTACCAAGAAATTTTGTTCCTAAAAATGTTCATTGTTATAATTTCTCTTGGTAACAAGGATACCATCCCTAGGGGTGGTTGTGGGAGGAACCTCAATTCCAGGAGAGACTCTCACATCCTACATGATCAAAGAAACAAGGATCAAATTAGTTTATATTCAAATTTTTTCCAATAAATGGATACATAAATCCCAGTTTTTTCTTTAAAACATTCATCTAGATGAAAATGTGAAATCCTAATATTTATTCTTGACTACATCATTATAGTCTCACCCTATTCCATAAAATTATGAGGACAAAATGTGTTCATTGGGATTCCCTCCTATAGTATTCTCTTAGCATTTTTTATAATAAGTCACACTTTCCATTCCATCCATATAACCACCCTCATCCACTAGTGTATGGTAAAGGAAATTCCCACATCTGATTCAAATTTAGGTTTAATTATCTTTCAAATAGGAGACTGTGTGATATGATGATCTTCTAATGTCTTGATTCTTACACTAAGCAAGACTCACAGGGTCTTAGAGATTAGTTTTAATCATGTCATTTGCAAGATCAATTTTCAAATTGGCCCTCCACTTTCTGTATTAGTCCCAAAACTCTAAATTATACTTCCTAAAATTACATTAATAATGGGATACGTAGAAATATTCTCACTAGTACAAACTCATCGCTATTAATCGATCACCACATTTATTAGGCCATTCTTCTAGTAACACCAAACCCCTACCTGAAGGGCCACATTTATTTTAGGATCCATTATCTCTTATCCCCATTAGACATATATTTTAGTTGATAACTATATTAAAATGGATATATTATTTGTAAGATCAACCTAAAATAATCTGGCCATATTCCGTCTAGGATGATCCATAAAGGGTATCTCATGCATAATTCCCAAAAAAAAAATTTTGGAAGCGTTCACCCATACTTCCAAAATGAGTTTCATTAAACTGCATTTTCCTCTACTTATCGCATGACACTAAAATATATAAAGTATAATTTCTTGTATCATCGAACTATGTGTGTTATAATTACTTAAATTATGACACTTATTAATCCATTTATATGGGCCCACTATCAACATCAAAAAACCCCAATATCCTTATATAATGTTAATTTCTAGAGTGATCCACTGTATGGCTTAAAACCAACATCCATAAATTACAATCAAAATAAATAAAATGGAAAACCTATGATACAAGAAAATGGTACCATTAATGGAAAACCTTTGGCACATACATATGGTATCATTAATGGAGAAAATTTGAAACATAAACATGGTTTTACACCAAAACATGTCAATAATTTATTTTTAGTATAAGTGAAATTATACACACACTTTGGTTTTTATAATGATTTTTTAATATTTAATAAATTCATAAGAGAGACCTAGTGTGTGAATGAACCCCACTCCCCAGGTTTTGATGGGATTGATCTATCTTCCTCTTAACTGATGGTGGAAAATAGTCGTCCTAGAGAGGGAAAATTTCCAATTCTTACCTGGTAATACTAATAATATAGTATGGTTGTAATCATTGAGATGGCTTATATCTCTAACAAAGTTCATCAATTCCTCTAGCACATCGTCACAGAACATGGATAAAATTGGTAGAATATAAAAAATAAAAATTGGGGCAAACCCAAATATCACTCCCATACAAGATGACAATCAGTATATCACATTATAACCTAAAATATAGGATATGGAATATATCATTTCCCCATCAATGAAATGGCAATATATTCTCAATGTAGCAGCAGATTTCACCTAGAACATTATAAAAGTGATGGAAGGGCTCACATATATTCGTTCCCACATTCTAAAAACCCTTCAAGAAATAAGGGTATTAGTGGAAACTATTAGGGGTTAATCCTATAACACATCCTCTATAATTATTGTAGATTATCAGCACAATGTAATGTTTTTAGAAGTATGAACATAATTTTTATTCAATCTAATAGATTTTTTTGTAGGACCTCATGATAAATGGACAACATGGTTGGGAATATATCCCATTTCAAAAAGTATATCATCAAAAAATTAAAATAGTCTCTTCATGGAATCCATATATATCGCTTTCATGCCCCAAAAGCACTTAACATATTCTACATAAAATATAAGATTCGGTCATGTGGGCTCTGAATGTATGAATCTTTTTTTCCATAGAAGGTGACTTAATAAAACCAAAGGATAGCACCGAAGAATAAGTCTCAACAAAGGAAAAATAAATATAAGATCATTTCCATGATCCTTATCTTATATATGCTGGTGTTTGGAGCCCCTCTAATAGCTATCTATTTTGACCTATAATCCTGGTTAGAGAAGCAATATTTTTAGTCGTGAAGTTCATCAACAAAACATTGCTCCTAGAAACACAAGTGGTTCTCCCTAGAATATTAACAATTGTGAACTCCCATGTCGGAGTACCATGATAGACCATGATAATCCTTCTCTTAAAGACTTCTCTATAAAACCTCTTCATGTTTAGAAGATCAAACAACAATAGGGTCCTACCATTCACATTTTCCACCATGGAGGTCCTCCCTTTGATATACAGCCCAATATTTATCCCTATGATCAAACACAAAGACATGATGGTCCCCCCATGATGGTTTTTACTACCAATGTCTTCTATGGGGTGGTATTTCATTTCGACAACAAGTTTACCCACTTGATGATTAAATTGTGAAAAATCACTTATATCATGAGGTTCCTAAGAGGATGTGGCCAGCCATGCATTATTACATATCAATAAAAAGAAATATTCACTCTCAACTAGAAGATATATCAAGCCTATGATATCTCTATGACCAATATTTAGATCTATAAGCTTCTATAACATCAAAATATAATCCCATCAATACCAAATCGAATATTAAATTATAATGGGAACATATTATTTGGTTATTCTAGGTGAACAAATATCATACAAATGATGAATGGAATACATTTCTTATAAGAATGGAACTCATTAATTATAGAATAAAATTATTTCTTTGTCCCTTAAAAAATCCTCAATATAGAATTCTGTATATATTGATATATGTTTCAGTTTATAAAAGTCAACTCAATTTATTCTCTAATATTCTCTTTTTAAAAATAAATCAGTACCTTATGAATGATATATAAGTCATTTCATGATAATAGAAGAATTTATTTTTAAAATATATAGGGATTCCCTTTCAATTCCATAAAACATAAAATAGGGAAGATAGGGGGAAGGTCTTTAAGAAAAGTGTCTTATTGTATTTTGCAAGAAATGTCAGTTGATCACTAACAACCCAACTTCTATCTATATCAATGGTTGAGGTGAACATGGAGAATTTCATTTCACCCCGCACCCTATTCATCAAAGCCTTCTGTTGGTGTCATCATGAATTCCATTACTTTGATCCAGCTCTCAAAATAGAGCAATGGTCACTGAATATGGTATGCTCATATGAAATTAGCTATAAACACATCACATAATCTTTGAACATGATGACAGATAGCCATTGAGATATTCTTGAATAAAGTGTCTGAAATTATTAATCAAACTTCATTATTAAGGAATGATAGTCATCAAAAAATCAATTTCATTTGATACAACTAGATATTTTGAAGACTATACATTGTACCCAAGTCATTTTATAATAAATCTATGAAATATAAAGAGGGGGTCCTAGTGCCTACACTAGTGAAAAATAGGATTATCCCCAGCCCATAGGGATCAGGGTGTATTTGACATAGCCAACTAATTTGAGGATTACAAATCAGGCCTAAATCCTTATAGAAATGGAATAGGCACAATCCCTACCTATAGGGTTGAGGTAATTTTTACCTCAGCCTCCTCCCTAAAATAATTGAATAATTTCCCATTTTCCTGGAGAATCTTATGGTGAGTTCCCCTCCCCCCAGTCAGTCTCAAATCATAACCAGTCCAAATTGATGGGAAGGCTCATAGTGAATTTTTTTTTGGAGATTCTCTTCAAATCAGTCATCACCTAGGGGCTCTAAGATAATCCTTGAAGGGAATGATGAGCCTCGATAGGGATCACAAGCCATGGTGACTAATCAAGATTACAAACATCAAAGAATATGATATCCATTTTAGTGGATATCATAATGGAAACCACCTCTCCTATCATTATGGATCTAATGAGACAGCAACATTGTATTATAAGTTAGTGGATGTCATTAGTAGCAGCCCTACAGATGTTATAGAACATAAATCCAATGTAGGGAAATATAAGGAAAAATTTTCTAGAAAAAATAGGGTCTACAAGGAAATGTTTGTAAAAGGAGTGTATTTAAGAATTAAAAAAAAAATCTAGAATCATGAGGGAACCTAGAAATGTTTACATTATACCCCGATGAAGGGTATAAATAAAATATATAGTCAAATGGTGTTTTTACATCTCAACCGCTAGCTGAACAAGTTGAACCTCTGAACCTCTCACACATGAGGAAATATTTTCTTTATATGAAATTGTGATAAAAAAGGTAAAGAAGATGAACATTTAATTCCTAAAATTCAATATTCTTAAGAGATAAGTTCTTAAAAAAATCATTGTCCAACCCTCCTATAAGATCATTATCTATAGGAAGAACTGAGTGTGTATGAAAAATTACATCCTGTAAACCCACTTAATTCATGATCTAAATGACTAATATATCAAGAACTCTTGGAGTTAGGATTTCTATAATTCCCTATAACTCTGATGTAGCCAAAATTATTTCAAATAATATATAAAATTACATCCCATGTTGGTTATAATCCACAAATATAGTTTTAACCATGACATCCATCTCATCTCGTTACTCCCCTTAATCAATTTCCTACTCTGTTGGTCATCCTACCGAAGAAAATCGATGTTATTGAGGTTTTGATATATTGATTGGAATAATTGAAGGAAAAATTGCACTTGAATACCTTGAATGGAATCCATACTCCAAAATAGGTTGATGCGACCCCCCCCCCCCCAACCTAACATTGTGAATCTTATGTTTCTAAAATTCAATGTCTTGGGGATTCAGAACAACATTTGATGCATTTCATGTCCTTGTGATGTCCAATGATAGTGAAACTTAATGTAAAACCATTAATTTTAATGAATTATTTTTTTAAAATAATTTAAATTTTTCATAGAGCTTGTATTACACACAACACCAAATTAAGATTACTCTACATTCAACACTATGTTTCAACAAAACCATGACATAATTTTAAAATAATTATTCAAACATTAACATCCAAACATGCCTCTTTTAATAACTGATATGAAAATTAATAAGTAATCAATAAATTTAATTTATAATGGGTTTAAAAAAACTAAATATATTTATAAAACATGTAATTAATTTTCATAAATAGGATTATATGTTTCAAAATTACTCTTTCATTAAAAAAAACTTTTTAATTAATTTTTGTGGACAATAAAAAAAATAATTACAAGAAATTTTATGAAATTAATTTTATAAAAATCAAATTATTTTCAAAATCATAATTTTAAAATTATGTTTTTGTGAAATTTTTTGACTTTTCTTAAAAGTTTAATTTTTTTATAAATATTGAAAAATAATTCATTTTAATTAAAAACTACATTTTAAAATAATTTATTTATAAACATAGTTTTTTATGTCGGTAATAAAGTGAAAATAGATGAATTATACAACCATTAACTTAATTTATTTCATTTAAATAAATATTATATTGAATTATGATATAAAAAAATTTGAAAAATTTTGAGCATTTTTTCTTTAAATACTCACATTCTTGACTTATCTTTGAGATTAATATTATATTAATTTTGGAAAATTATATAGATTGATTAAATAAAAATTTATTCCATATTTTTAATTAAAAAAATTTATATTATATAATGCGTTTATCATACTTTTATACCAAAAGTAATTGTTAAAACCATAAAATTTGTTTACCGAGTATTATATTAAAATTGGTTTATTGGGGGGTTTAACTAAAAAGTTAATGGTTAAAAATTACAAATAAAATTCAACACCCATTGGAAATAAATATTTATAACTTATATCTTATATTTTATATAATATTCCTTTATTGTATCCTTGAAATTTTAGTAAAATGTGGTTGGAATTCTTTCATTCAAAAAATCAAAACTATTTCACTCCCCTAAATTATAAAAGAACACTTGATATCTTCTAATTTTAAAAAATTAAAAGAATTTTAATTGCAGAAAACATGAATATATCACTTCCCAATATTGTTAATAACATGAATGACACCATATTTTCTACATAAATCCAACGAAGAAAGGATTTTGGTGAAAACGTAAGGAGGATACTTGCAGAAGAGGTAACGTTCATCAACAAGAATTTTTATTTTAATTCATTATCCACCTATTATTATTATAATTAAACCTTTATGGTAAAATAAATATATTATATTTCATATAATGAAATTTCTATGGTAATTTAAGGGCCTTAAAACATCCTCACATCCATCAAATGTGTTAGAAAACCATCTTTAACGATTATTGTGGACTACCACCTCGGGAATATATGTCATCCATTTTTCCATTACCACCACTCATAGTTGGACATAATGATGGATATATTATTGAAATTTTATATTTATGATACTTTTTTCCTATTTAATTATTATACCACACATAACTTTATTTAATTAAATTTTTTAGAATACAATAATATATCTCGGGTGTTCGGAGGATTACCACCTTGTATAGGGATATGATCCCTTCATGATTTACATGGATGATAATAAATATATAATTAATGAAAATATGTGATATATATTACAAAAAAATTATTGTGTAATTATAAAATATCATGTTACTTTTTTCATTCAAAACTTCTAGAAAATGGAACCAACGTTCATGTTTACATATAGCTAACCATCTCCATGAATAACGTATTTCATTTTATATATCTATCTTTTATAGATTGATATAAATAAATATAATTTAAAGATATAAGATATTTAAAACAATTTTTACATTATATAGATGATATAACAATGATCAATTTATTATGACTAAAAATTACCAATCAAAACATACATGAAAAACAAAGCAGATATTGCTCGAATAATGACATTAACATTGAATTATTAATTAATGGGTAATAAAAGGACATAATTAAATAATTTAGTGTAATATATTAATATATGTATTTATGTATGTATGGATCTTTAATATATTAATTATAAAACTATATTAATTATATAGCATGTTCAAACATTTACAAATTAGGCCGAGACTAAAGATAAAGGATTTTCATCTAATTTTTTTTACATTCACGAGACACATTCCATTTTATTTTTTGTATATAATTTCCATGAATTTATTTTATAATTATTATTAAAAATAAATTGGGTTTTACATATATATTTTAGAAATACTCTTCCATGAGTCTTACGACTCAAATGTTAACAAATCGGTAAATGATTTTATTCTCAATTTACCTTCTTTGAGAAATATGTTATGTTATATAACTATATTAATTTAGGAGTGGTATATAAAACCCCTTTTACATTTAATATAATTAATATATTTTTACACATGATATTATATGTTTCATTTAATTATGTTCCATCAAGTGGATAACATTTTAAATTTTCTATATCGGTAATGATTTCTTATTATAATTTCATTGTTTATCGGCCTTGTTCATGATTATGTTTCAGATGATAATATATAATCGTATATATCTCAAGAAACAAATTAATTTTCTTCTTATAAAAAAATTAATGAAATTAATACTAACATTTTTCTAGTCTATTGTACTTAAAAAATTTTGGAACTGTTATTAAGAAAACCCAACTTTATTTCTCTCTTCAGTCAAAAATCAGTTTTCTTCCAAAACCATGTTTTCTAAAACTATTTCCCAAGAGTTTTAAAATTATACTATAAATTTTTTAAGAAATATTTTTACACATGTTTTATGTCTAAAATAATTAAATTAAATGAATCGTTATGTAATTTTCAAAATAATTCCTATTCTAATTTTACAAAAATGTGAAATAAATAATTGTTTTAACAAATACATCATGAAAAAAACATCCCACCATCATGACCATTATTTTATTTCAATATTACATTGTATTTTTGTATTTTTCTTGTATAAAAAAATTATAATTTTATTATGTTTCAAAATGTTTTCTCAAATTGAAAAGGGTATTTTTCACAAGAAAATTTTTACTTTATTTTTAAAACATCCATTGTATATTTTCAAAGTTATTTAAAAAGAAATTTACGTACAAAATATTTAATAAATTTTTAGTTATAAGATGTTATTTTAAAATAAAATTTATTTTTCTATAGAAATATTCTATGTGACTTATCTTTAAAATTAATTTTCTCTCTAATATGAAATCATTTGATCTAACATATGATTTTCTGGGAATACGAAAAAAGAATAGAGCTATTTTTATTTCAATGAATTTTTTATGTTTCTGATGGTATAAAGCTTATGATACCCATTTATATTCCATAGGATATACTATGATACAATTATTATGAAACCCATTTCTTTTTAAAAAGGTTATGCTATGAAGAAAGAATGACAATGATTAATAAACCTTTCTCATTTCTATAGGATATGATTTGATGAAATGTTTATGAAACCCATTTCATTTCATGAGAGATGATATGATTAATGTTTTATAATCGTGTGGAATATATATCTATGTCTTTTATTATGTGATCTCTGGGACCTATACCACCCTCTAATGCATTGGGTAATGGTTAATGTTATTTGAGCTAAGAGGGTACACATGGGGATATACCATGCCCGAAGGAAGGTATATAGGAGGTCATACCAAGAATACAGTTGGAACAAACGTGGTTCTCCTAGCCTAACATCTTTTTAATTAAATGGTGTGTAGAATTGAAATAAGATTTTCTATGCTTATGTGTAGGTCACAAAAATATTTATTGTGCCAAATTTATTCCTTCAAGGATCATATTAATTGATTCCAATATCATTCATGACTTATGAACTCTATGTATTTATCCATGACTCTAGATTATGATATTTCATATGTTGGGAACTATTTAAAAAATCAATGCTCATTTACTTATACCCTTATGTTCATGGTATGATTATGTATCTCACGATTCCACCTTTACTAAAAATATTATCTCACCCTTTCTTGTGTTTCCTTTTCCATGTTATGATAAATGTTTTAGGCATGGTATTCCTAAGGTGGGACTATATGAGAATATATTTGTTGGAGATTTTTAATATCTTTTACCAAAGTATAAGACTGTGTTCTTAGTCTCCAAAGATACTTTACTATTATGGTCTTTAGCATTCTATTTGTGTAATTAATTTAATATTCATCAATAAAATGTAATATATATATATATATATGAATATTCTAGGTCACTATAGTTGGTATCAGGGGAAATGTTTTGTTAACTGATTTAAATAGCATGAGAAACCATTAGTGAAATCCCTATAGATATATCTAAGGATATTTCTAGAGATATGTATAAGGATGAGTATAAGGATGAGTCAACGTATCTGAAAATATCTGGAAATTTTGGTAAAGGCTTTAGTGAGTGATTTCAATAAAATTACATCTCTTTCTAGATACTGTAAGTTGATGTGGCTCTAGCATAGAGGTAAAAATGTTTAAAAACTCTGAGCATGAAAAATTGTGCTAGAATTGATCATCACCTAGTGAATAAAAATGGGTAATATAACACAACTATTTTGACACACCAGGGGAAAACAATTTTTAAATTTAAGACTCTTTATGAACCATAACTAATAATTAAATTATACGGTGATAATGAATGGATGAGGATAAAAAAGTGTAATAAAATAAAAAATAAAGTTTCAAGTTTTTTTCTAGGTGATTCCCTCTAAGACCTATGGGACATGTAATTGTCTCTAAGCGCTCGGGCCTTGTAAGGGTTCCACCTCACCCCTTGAAAGATGGATTATCAAAATAATAATAAAATGAAGGCCTTCGGGCCATTCCGTCTATTTGTGTTAATAGTGAAGGAAAAAAGACAATTCAATGATTATCCTCCTCAGTAACCATGCATTATGGGAGATGTAATGAAAAATATTTTTTATATTCTCAATAAAATTTCTCTATATATGAATCATGTTTAACATAAAAATGAGAGAAAGAGATCACAATAATATGTTCAGTCTTTCATGAAGAAATAACCACATTATTTTAGTTATTCCAATGATTCACTAGTTTTTTTGTGATGAATATGTAAATATGGAACTCTATATTATGGTATCTAGTGTTTAGAGCATGAATATTTAATTTTGGATATCAACCATTTGTAAGGTTATGTGGATCCATTGTGGTCTCTTCTCAAGAATATGAGGCATCATTATGGAATTGTATTAATGTATTGGGATGATTTCAAGAACAAATATTTTAATAATTACTTAACTCATATTCTCTATATGAGTATGGAGAAGGAGCTCCATGAGATAAATGAACAGGATGATTAATTTTTTGATAACTATGAGGAAAACATTATGAGACTTGTTATTCACACTTTTTTATCATCATCCAACCTGAAAGTAACATTGATTGACTCATCAAGGGCATAAAACCAAATCATTAAAAGGCCCTGGTTTTAATATAAATCATAATATATTAATAATTCATCAAATTTTAACTATTAGTTGAAATAGAAATAGGTTATTCCATTCATTCCTATGTTCTAAAAATAAAAATAATGATTGAGTCTCATGAAAAATCAAATAGTGTAATGAAATTTGAACCATTTTCATGACATAGATGTGTGAAGAAGCATCAAGGTAATTGATTAAATTAAATAGATAGGTTCATTAAATTTGGAATGGATGGTTATATGTAACACCCCAAGATTTCATAGTAATTTATATCTTCAATGAAATTCAATAACTTGTGTTGCACGCATAACTATGTTCGAGCGCACCACAACATAACAAATTAGCTGCTCAAAAAGTGGTTATGAATATTATTAACATAATTTTGGAATTTATATACTACATATAATTTTATAATCCATATAATGTGTTTCTTAGACATAATATAAGAACAAATTCAATTTTTTCAGATAAAAGAAGTATTTTTCAAAAAAATGCAATTTTACCGCCTTTAAGTGGAGATCCTTTTTTAAAAACAATATTTGAAACTTTTATATATTAAATTTTATGAAAATAAATTATTCTTTTAAATCAAGACTTAATAATATAGTATAGATAAATTTTTGGTACTTTTCTAAAAAATTTCATATTTTGATGAACAGTGAAAATTCTAAATTTTAGTTAAAATCAAAATTTTTAATCGATATAATTTATAGTGTTAAATTATAAATTTGAGTAGTTATAATTTATCATTAAATAATATTTTTATCATTTAGTATAATTTAGTTCATTTTATGTAAATTCACATTTAAACTGGACATAAACAAGTGTCAATCTTTTGATATTAATTATTTCTTAAAAACACACTTTTTGTTTTAAAAACAAGAATTTATTTTAAATTAATTTCTTTCACTTTTGTGTTTTGAATTTGGAAAAATTGATTCCATATTAGGAATCAGTAGGTCCAAATTGTGTAAATAGTTAACTTTTATTTTGAGACATTATTAATATTTACTTCAGTAAATATTTTATTTTCCATGGTTAAAGGATAAATCCGGTAAATTAGGGTAAATAAATATTATTAATATAATATTAAATTACCCTAAATTGTGTCACATTACTTTTTGATGATACATGACTGACGATTGGGATCCTTATGTATATTTTGGGACCCCATGGAGCCACATGAGAGTGGTAATAACACTTTATATTAATTAATTTAAATTAAAAAAAATCACATAAACATGTATCTTTTTGTAAAATAAAATTTACTAGGGGTTATATAAGTTATATTTTAGACTATAAATATTAATTTGAAATATTAAAATATTTCATACATCATAGTATTTTTTTAAAATTTTTTAAAATAAAATAAATAAAATTATGTATGATGTAATAATGATGTAGTGTTTACCTCATTAAAGAATGATTTAAATAAAAGAGATTATAAAAATTAAAATAGTATCCAAAACCAATGCAATTGTTATTGGATTATTTTATTTAGAACATGAGTCACCTTATATTCAAATTTAATTTGTTTTGGAAGTTTATAAACCGAAAATCATTATATAATAAAATAATACTGTCAAAAATTCCAAAAGAGCCCCTCCTCCCCCTTATAAAAAGCCCTAACCTCTAACCCATTTCTCACACCTCTAAAAACCCTTGTATCATCCGACCACTACCCAATTAAACTCCCTACATCACTATCTTTCTCTTATAATCCTTACCTTAGGCAGAAGTCACATCGAAGAAGCCTTTTGGTTCAAACCAAAGGGAGTTACCTGATTTAAATGTAACATCTCCTCTTAAGATCTTTTCCTTTATTTTACTTATCCAACCCCCTAAACACTATTTATTCCTTTATTATAAAAATATGTATCCTAAATATACTAGTTTTTTATTAGATTTATTTGAGCTGTACTTACACACACCTCCATCTTATTGGTATATAACATAATGTTTCTTTGGATGGTGAACTACTGCCTCACGAAACGATGATTGTTCAATATTCTACTACCACCTCTTATGAAGACAATTAGGATGCAACTATAATTATACATGATTTTTATGATATTTATTTAATCTATAAGACTATGTAATTCTCTTTTATAGCATACCTTTATTCTTTTCTTGTTTTATATATACGATAATTTCGTTCGAGGAAGTGTGGACTACCGCCCCCTCAAAGTTATATGACTCGGTCATACTATACACGGAACGTATAATGGATGGTCTTAATGAACTAACATAACATATATAAAATATTATATTATAATAAAATAATAATATAACTATGTGTTATTCAGTTTTATTTTCTTTTTAAATAAAAAAATGAAATGGAAGTAGCATTTGTGCATACGTACGGATTACCTTCTCCACGAATGTGATGAGATTCATTCCACATCATAACCATTAAAGATTTATTTTTATTTTAATATTTAAAATAATATTTAATAATGATATATCATTAGGGATATGAATCAAATACATCATATCCATAACAAACATGACCTATGTAACAAAACATATACAGGAAAACAAATTAGTTAATATCTGAAACAATGATACTACTAAAATATTATTAACAAATAAATATTATAAGATCATATATGATATCATATTTTTTTATTTAGTTCTTGTTTAATTTAATAAAAATGATTCAACTATTATACATGAGGTGAACAAACCATTAACAAATGAAAATTACAAGGTAAGGGTTAATTTTACTATATCTTTGTTATTCAAGGTTGTTTTTACGTAAGTGTCTACTGGGACTTCTTTATCATCAACATATGTGTTTCTTAAAAATGTATTTAAAAACATTTTAACTATTTAATAGAATATGGATTAAATTCATTTATACCCTTTTTTGAATTTTTATAAAATGGTATGAAAGGAATCCTTCTGTCGTTTTCTAAACAATGTACTTTATAAACTTTCGACAAATTAAGTTAAGAATGTTTTTTTATTTATAAGGAGGGTGTGTTTATTCTCCATCATTATAACTCCTTTGAAGCTTCCCTTACAAACTTATAAGAATATTTTCAACATACACTTTTTCATTTATAATTAAATGACTTTTAAATGAATTCAAAATTGAAATCTATATTTCACTCCAATAGTTTGTATTTCATTTATGTCATCATCCTTCAATGGATTTTATACTTGGTTTAAGTTGATTTATTATGATAAAAATATTCCATGTTGTATTAAAGGTTTGGTGATATTTTTGATGGTGGATGTGTTATTTTTATACCATTCATGGTTTATGGATAATGTGTTAACATTTCGTATGCTTGTTTTAATGCAAATTTCTATGTTATGTTTCAACCTTTTCATATGAGGATTGAATTGAACTTAGTAAGTGACGGGTGGATCCAAATATAGCTCCTCGATGCATTGATATGTATGAGGATACAAACTAGTGTCTTGGAACATGGCATTGAAAAAATATTATTTGTAGTCTGGGCATAAGGCCTTAACTATGTGGTTATGATTTCTGGAATTATGCATTCGATCATTACGAAATTAGCTATTGGTATTACATGTGTTTATTTTACAAGTAGATTATCCATGTTAATAAGTAAATGGAATTATCTGATTTATCTTTTCCATATTATGCAGATGGTTATATTTAATAGGCTTTTGTTTTAGTTTTATACATTTCCTTAACTGTTTATTCTTATTTATGAATGTTTCCACTATATTGTTATCCTTACGGAGCATCCGAGCTCACCCATTTATAGGTTTTATTTTTCCTAGGATGAAAAAAAGGACATTATGACTAACCTGTAGGGATATTATAAGGTATATGAATGTGGTCAATAAAGACAATGTATTTGTTGTTTTTTATTTTATAAAGTTTTGTAACATTCATGTATGTAATATATTTTCCAAGACTGCTAAACTGATCAGTCATTCGGGACTTGATTACTTGTAATCAAGCAAATATATTAAAATAATGCACCAACTCTGGGTAACTGGGTTTGGGGTGTTATAGTTAGTATTAGAGGATGTTTATAATAAACCTTGGAAATATATTTAGATAAACTCTAATTAGAGAACATTGACCTAAGATAAACATTGAGGATTAGTATAGAAGAAATTACAAGAATTTTGATAATTTAGAGATTTTGTGAATTTTCCCAGAAATACATCTCTGTCTGGATACGAGCTGGTAGAGGCAGCTCTGGCACAGATGTACCTAGGAGTGAAATATCCAACAAGGAGTTTCGGGCTTCACCCAGAGTATCCTAGTACACTATAACAGGCCTTGCTAAACTCTTGGTTATGACTCTCCTGTGGGATATGCTTAGGAAAATTCACATTTTCTTTACAAATCATTATGATGGATTTATGAGTAAATAGCTCCTAAAAATAAATAATTTTTTATCATTATGTATTATATCCATAAAATTTCCAATTTATGTTACGTATTTTACATGATTGAAATTGTGCATTTAAATTCATAAAACTAACAACGTGTATGCCATTTTTAGAAATGGTGCCTAGTATATGGAATGAGAATTCCAAAAATACGCATGATCCAAATAGTAAGAAAGATCTTATATTTCATGCTATTAATCAAACATTTAGAATGGAAATATTTACCCCTTGTATTACCATCATATGAAGAAATAGTATCATGTGTTAATAAGATATGTAAAGAATTCTCTATGTCATATGACTTTAAAGGGAAGCAAGAGAAGAAAAGGATGGTTGATAGAAAGATAGATAATGGGAACAGGGGAAAGAAGGATTTTCCCATTTGTGATAACTATGGAAAAAATCAACTTTGGTAAATACATTAATGGAATGGGAGTTTTTTATAAGTGTGGAGGAAAGGACACTATGTACATGATTTCTAGGGTAACAAAAACGTTTCAAATGTACAGTGCTTTATCTGCAAGGAGTTGGGACACTACAAGAATCAATGTCACAATCATTAGATTATAACACAAATGATGTTATTCAATAATAATAATGTTATGATATTACCATAGATAAAGAGTAATGACTAGTTTTCTTATGTTGATATTTAAGAATTATTTCATTTGAGTGTATTATCAATGATGTACAAGTTATAATAATTATAGAGTATATAAGGTTTGTACTATAGAACTATTTCATTAAGAATTTGAGATTGTGCGGTACCAAGAAAAGTGACTCAATAGCATGTTAAGCTTTTTTTGGAAAATACATGGTTGAAGAAAGATAATATTTAATATTGTCCTGATACTGTGGTACTTATTTTTGAATAAGATATGATTGATTTGGATAAATTATATTTGATATTATTGACTACATTGGAACTAATTAATGGTTTTTTATTATTGTTAGTAATTACAACTTTTTTGGATTTTAGGAGTACATCCAGTATTCTATGAATTATTGAAGGAATAAACAAGTACATTCTATTTCAAATATGGTTTTCTGTAAACTCATTTTATTACCACATTTTAAGAGAATACACGATGATGGTATTCACAAGTAAATTATGTGATCTTCCTTATAAATTTTAGACTGTGAGTTCTGATAGAAGTATTTTGGATAAGTCTAAAGGGTTTAATAGATTAAGATTGATATTGGATACTATTGTTAAGGTTAAATCATTTCTTGAGATTATTTTTGGATTGTCATTAAAAGGACTACCTGGAGGTCGGGAAATAACCTGTCACATCCGGTATAGCTAGGAGACTTGAACCCACAATTGAAGGGTGACAAGGGTTATCACTTACCATAGGCTTATGTGATGTCCTAGTTTGTATAATTTAGTTTTTTTAAAATATTCTGAAAAATGATTTATAAATTAATAATTTTTTGAACCATATACGATTAGGATAAAGAGAATATTTTTTAATTCTATTATCTTTTGGAGTGAAAGATGAGTTTGGGGTAGGAACTAGTTGAAGGATGAAACTCTACTTGTCAAGTTTATTTTTTCCTTTTATTCTATAAATAAATAAATTCTTAAATTTCAGATAAGATATCTTAAAACCAAATTTTTTTTATCCTAATACTTTATGTTTTATTGAACTGATGATATTTTAAATCATCATAGATCGATCGCTTTGAGGTCCTCAATTTTACACTTGTTTGTGATTGATGACCTCATTCACTCCCTATAAATATTTATGTTTTTTATCCAATTATGTGTATCTAATTTCCACTAATTTTCTCTTAATCATGATCATAATTTTGTGGTGATTTTTCCATTTTTATTTCCCTCTTATTAAGATTTAATTTCATTAACCTAATTTCCGTTGTGGGTTTTCCATGAAGGTATTTTTCTATTATTACACTTTTATTTTCAAAGTAAAATTTCAAATTGCAAGGACAAAATTTATTGAAGGGAAGGAGAATTTAATACCCCAATATTTCATAGTTTGTTATCTCTTCAAAGAAATTCAAAAACTTGTGTTACATGCAACACCGAGTTCGAGCGCACCACGACTTACCAAACCTGCCATTCAAAAAGTGGTTATGAATATTATTAAATTAATTTTGAATTTTATATACTCTATAAAATTTTGGAATTAATATTATGTGTTTTTAGACATAAAATAAGAACAAATTAATTTTCTGCAGGTAAAAGTAGTATTTTTCAAAAACTGCACTTTTACCACAGTTTAATGGTGGACCTTTTTCAAAACCAATATTTGACACTTTTATATATTCAATTTAATGAAAATAAATTATTCTTTAGAATTAGGACATAAATATTTTTTTGGATAATTTTTTTTACTTTTTTAATAACTTTCATATTTTGATTAATAGTTACAAACACTAAATTTTAATTAAAATCAACGTTTTTAGTTGAAATAATATTTACTGTTAAATTATATATTTTAAAGCTCTAATGTATCATAATATTATATTTCTATCATTTAATATAATTTAGGTCACTGAATGTAATTTCACATTTAAACTGGACATAAAAAAGTGCCAATCTTTTGATTGTTATTTTTTCATAAAAACACCCTTATTTGTTTTGGCAAGGGGAATTTATTTTAAATTAATTTTTGACACTTATGTGTTTTGAATTTAGGAAGATAGATTCAATATTTGGAATAAAGAGGTCAAAATTTTGTAAATATGTATCTATTATTTTTAGATATTATGAATATTAATTCAATAAATATTTTATTTACCATGGTTAAAAGATAAATCAGGTAAATAAGGGAAATGAAATATTATTATTGTAATATTCAATTACCCTATCATGTTTCATATTCCTTTTTGTTGATAAATGTCTCACCATAATAATCCTTGGGTCTATTTTGGGACCCCATGGATCCACTTGAGAGTAGTAAGGACAATCTATATTAATTAATTTAAAGTAAAGACAAAAATGACATAAACATGCATATTTTAGTAAAATAATTTTTATAAGGGTTTATATAAGTTATATTTTAGACTATAAATATTAATTTGAAAGCTAATATTATTTCTTACATTTTTGTATTTTTTTTTCAATTTTTATCTATCAAATAAATAATGTTATTAATGACACAATAATGATGTTGGGTTTACTTCATTAAATAATGTTATAAATAAATGAGATAATAAAATTTAAAAAAATATTTAAAAGCTATAAAATTCTTATTGAATTATCTTATTTCGAAAATTAGTCATCTTATATTCGTTTTTTATTAGTTTTGGAAATTTATAAACCGAAAATCATTATATAATAAGATAATATTTTCAAACATTCCTAAAGAGCCCCTCGTCCCCCATATAAAAAGCCCTCACCTCTAACCAATTTATCACTCCTCTCAAGCCCCTTGGCTCATACAAACTCTTCCCAGTTAATCTACCTACATCCCTATATTCCTCTTAGAAGCCTTACTTTATGAATAAGGCACTTCCAAGAAGCCTTTTGGTTCCAACCAAAAAGAGTTACCCAATTTAAAGGTAACATCTACTGTTTTGTTATTTTATTTTATTTTACTTATCCAACCCCATAAACTCTCTTTATTGCTTTATTTTATAAAAAAACCAGTATCCTTCATATACTAGTTTGTTTTGATGAGATTTATTTGAACTAAAATTATGCACACCTCCATCTAATGGGCATATAACGTAATGTTTCGGTGGTCGGAAAACTATGGCCTCACGAAACAATGATTGTTCAATCTTCTACAACCGCCTCTTATGGTGGCCATTATGATGGAAATATAATAATATATGATATTTAGTTTATCTATAAGATTATATAATTATCTTTTATAGCATCATTTTATTCTTTTCATGTTGTATATATTTGATAATTCCATTTGAGGAAGTGCAGACTACTACCCTAACAATGTGATATCACTTGCTCATACCATACATGGAACGTATAAATGATAGTATAAATGAACTTATGTAACACATATAAAATATTATATTATATTTAATAATATACATATGTATAATTTGGTTTTATTTCCTTTAAAAATAAAAAATTAAATTGAAGTAGCATTCGTGCATACATACTGATTACCGTCTCCACGAACGCGATGAGATTCATTACCCACGGTAACCATTCAAGAATTATTTTAATTTTAAAATTAAAAATAATTTTTAAGAAAATAATATCATTTTGGATATTAATAAAATGCATCCTATCCATAACAAACATGACCTACATTACAAAACAATAAATAAAAACTAATTAGGTAACACCTGAAACAATGATACTTCTAAAATATTATTAATAATGAATTATTAGAAGATCATATAAGAAATCATATTTATGTATGTTTTTATTTTAAAATTTAATAACAATGATTTAACTATTATATAGGAGGTTAACGTACCCTCTATCATGGAAAAGTACAAGGTAATGGTTAATTTCACAATCTCTTTATTATCTGAGTTAGTTTTTATGTAAGTGTCTACTGGGACCTCTTCATCATCCACATCCATGTTTTTAAAAAATGTATTTCAAAACATTTTTAATATTTACTAGACTATGGGTTAAATTAATTTATACCCATGTTTGAATTTTTATAAAATATTTTGAAAGGAATATTTCCATCATTTTCCACAAAACGTACTTTATGACCTTTTCGACAAATTAAGGTAATAATGTTTTTTTAACTTATACAGCAGGTGCGGTTATTATTTCCTTTATAACACCTTTAAATATTCCCTTAAGAGATTATATGAATATTTTAAAAAGAAATGTTTTCTTTTATAATTACATTCCTTTTAAATTATTTCAATATAGAAGGAGATATTTCTCTCAAATAGTTTTGATTTCATCTATGATAACATACATCAATGGATTTTATACTTGTTTGAAGTGGATTTATTATGATACAAATCATCCATATTGTATTGAATGTATTGTGATATGTTTGATAGTGGATGTTTTATTTTTATAACATTAATGGTTTATGGTTAATGTATTAACATTCTGTGTGCTAATTTTAATACGAATGTTTATGTTATGTTTCATCCTTTTTATATGAGAAATCAATTGGACTTATTAAGTGGTGGGTGGAGCCCACTATATCTCCTCAGTGAATTTGTAGGTCTCATGATAAAAACTTGTGTCCTGGCATAAGGCCTTGACAAAATATTATTTGTAGTCTTGGCATGAGGACATGACAATGTGGTTATGATATCCGGAATTATGCCTTCCATCATTAAGAAATTAGCTATTGATATTTCCTGTGATTATTTAACATGTAGAATATCCATGTGAATAAGTAAATGTAATTATTTGATTTATCATTGCTATATTATGCTGAAGTTTATGTTTAAAAGGATTTGTTTTAGTTTTATACATTGAAATAAATGTTTATGCTTATTTATGAATGTTTCCAGTATATTTGTATCCTTACTGAGCATTTGAGCTCACCCATTTATAAGTTCTATTATTCCCATGATGAGAAAAAGTACATTATGACTGACTTATAGGGTTAGTTTAAGGGATATGAATGTGTTCAATGTTGACAATGTAGTTGTTGTTGTTTTTTATTTTATAATGTAATATAATGTTCATGAATGTAATATATTTTCCAAGACAGCTAAACTGAACGGTCCTTTGGGACTTGATTCCTTGAAATCATGCCAATGTATTAATAAAAATGCAATCAATCTGGGTAACAGGGGTCAGGGTGTTACATCTTAAGATCCGTAGATGTAAAATTGATATTAATGGGTCGATTAATGAAAGGGAGGAAAAGTGGTCACTAACTAATGCACCTCCCACAAAACAAGTTTTTAATTTAAAGTGTTTCAAAATTATGAAAATAAATTCCCTTAATCCAAGGGATAATGTGAATGATAATACACAATAAAATATAATCAAAAAGGGGTAAGGAAATCATATTCAATCACAATGGATGAATTTAATCATGATATTTACAACATGATTATCTTCCCCTCCATGATTTGGAATTTCATGTTTGATTTTGTAATAATGAGCCCAATTAAAACCTTATTATTCTTCCATTAGTCAATATTTATTTTATTATCTATTTATACATTAATTTTGGAATCAAAAATCACATTTTATATTCTATCAATAATAGGTTGAACCCAAACATCCAATGGTTGTTTTTCATTTAAGATAATAACATATATATGGAATAAAGTGTGAATTAACTTTTGGATGTCTATATGTATCAATGTAAGATTAACATAAGAGTTATGGATACCATCATGGGTTTATAATTATAGGGTTCATCATAAGTCAATGACACCCCTGGTGAGGTTTTATGATATGGGATATTATTATGATTAAAGATATTTTAACAGACAATGATTGAAATAAAACGTTTTGGTTTTGTATATGTTTTAGTGAAAAAATTATTTTATAAGTAATGACATTAAACTTATTAAAAATATGAGTACAGGTACCAATAACATTTAGGTTTTATCTTATAATGGATAATGGTTTATTCACCGTATGAAGTCATAACACTTCGATGCTATAAGAGAATATTTCTCATTGGATCTTAATTCTAGAATATACATTAATGATGTTGTATGGTATCTTGGATTACCACATTCAATCATATATAATTTCAATATAAATATTTCCACAATGTTTTCATGAAATATTCTATAGGATCTTTATATAGAGTTCAGTTTCAGCACTGCGATAATAATTAAATCCCTGAAAAATAGGATTAGATTTGGTTTAATTTACTTCAAAGGTGGTTGTGATGAACACCTTCCTCATGTTGATATTTAATAAAAAAATATGTCAATCAAGAATTATAACAATCCTTATGATTCCCATTATGGAAATAATTTTACAACTCCGTTCTAATAGAATGAATTTATATAAACAGAGCTACCGGGTCCTGGGAAAGGTTATGAGATGGTAGATAAGGTTAAAGTTATTCATCAACACATAAAGATAACTAAAAATTGAGAAGAATATTATGTATATAATCATTTAAGATATCTATAATATGATGTTGGTAAGTAGGTATTTCAATGAATTATTCCATTTAAGAAAGAATAGAAAAACTAATCCCCAGATAAATCGGCCCCTTTGCAATTCAAGTTCAAATCAGGATAGTAACCTATCAATTGGAACATCCAACAATCCTCTCTCAAGTGCATGATGGGTTCAATATATCTCCCCTAAGAAAGTATATACCTAAATCTTAACATGTGATGAACTCATAGGTCATACCACTAGATAATTATCATTCTTACGAGGACGAACTGGTATAGATTCTAGATCAAATAGAGAAAATTCTATTAAATTAGACCAATCACCTTATCAGTGTTTTTTGGATAAAACAGTATAATTATCCTCATTTTTTGGCAACAAAGCCCTCAAATTAAAGGAATATAGTTTAACATCCTAAACAAGGATCCACTTAAACCATTCCTGAGGCTGGTGAATCACATATCCTCAAGCACGATGCTTCGTATGCCATAGTTTTCTATCTAGAATAAGGGTGTAAAGTTGATATGGTGGGGAGACTATAGCTTCATATTGTTGTGACATAGTGAATAAAATATATAATTAACAATTTTGGAAGCCCAGTATAACATATAGATTAAATATACAAGCATTATATGAAAATATAATTAAACAACTGAATAATAATCAAATGCCACTATGTAGTTTCATATACATGGATCCATGGAGTGTTGATATAAAAAAATAGAATCTTGTAGGCATATACAATCATGTTATAAAAAACTAAAAAAGGTTTCTCCACTAGAATATCTAGGACATGGTCATTCCTTTTCTCATATGATCCTTATATAGGTAAATAATTTGAAGAACCTATATAAGGGTGCTTTCCCTTTTCCATACCTGCAGTCATATAATATTCTCATGTACCATTGGTAGCATATATAGGGTGTGAGATTAAATACTAGTATTTCACTACCATTGGTGTCAATAATTAATCCAAGTAGTGATCGTGGCTAAATATTGTGAAGCTAATAATAATTTATTAAAAACTGAATAAATAATTAACAGCTCCTCCAATTTCCTAAAGGCGACCTAATAGCTCTACAAACCCAAGATCATGGCCAGAATGGAATTCTAATTAGTCAATATGTTTTTGTGTGATTCTTTTTGTGTGTGTGTTAATAATAAATATAGTATATTTGTATATTTGGTCCTTCTATATTAACAGAATACATGAAAATTTAAATGGCCATAAAACTAGGATACTTGGTGAAAGGACCTGGGCGTTGTCAGTCATCCATAACTATTCTAATGAAAATATAATATCATGAAATAGGCTACATTCCCTACATCTCATAATGAGTGGGAGTCATCAAGCTCATCACTCGACATGGTGAGAGTTTTATCATGTCATCACTCTAATAAAGGGACATGGCACATCATACCCAATGTCAAAATAGTGTCATTGATGTGAGACGTTATGGGAAACATGGAACCATCATGACCAATATAATTTGTATCATTATTACACTACCTATATTAGAGGCGTAATAGTATTTATAATATTATGAATTAGTAAATACCTCTCGTTATTTATGTTCATCAAGATCAAATGTAAACAATTATTATAATTCATTTAATGAACTCAAAAAACATGAGGTAATCAAAGTGGTCTTTCCATCCTATATAATTCATTCTGTTTAATTAATTCATTTCATTTAAGGAAAAGAAAACCATAATTAATAATCTATCTTATTTGATCAATACATTAAATACCTATATCATGGAATATCAATTTATAAAGATCTAAGAGTCACTTAGTAGGTTACGTGGTAAAAAGAATAATTACCAATGTGGGAAACACCATTTATAAATATTGTCCAAGAACATTGGTTGTTCATGGGATTCAATCCATAATTAAATAATATAGTCCAATACATTTTTAAATCTGAGCCGAACTCTTAAAATAATATCAAGCAAATTAATCATTTGTTTGTAAAGGAAAATTCAATGTGGCGAACCCGATATGTGTCTATAACTGAGCTCTACGTCCTTCATCCTACTGAATAAAAATCAAAAGGGGTTCATCATTATATAGATAAATTTGATATGAATAACTCAATTAAATTTAGATAGATGGAAAAATATGGCATGTGTCATAATATACAAATTATGAAACATCAAAACACTTGTGGAAAATTACAACACCACAATCCTTAAGTTCATTTAAATATCCACATCAGATAGAGGCCTCATATTCAAAGTAGGTTTGTAGAAATAAATAAAATAATCCAATACCAAAAAAATAGAGGAAAATAGCTTGCACCTAAATAGTGTAATCGATTTAAAGATAAACTGAAATATCAAGGGATGTGATTATAAATCCTACCATGATATAACTAATGCTTCTAAAGGATCTCAAGTTGTCAATGGATGTGTGAGTAGTTAGAAATTATAGATTTGGATTAATGTATATCAATGGAGGAGACATGTGAATTTCATCATCTATCCTAGAGAAGGAGAAAATGAATTTGGTAAATATATTTAATTAAGTCTAAAATTTAAATTTTACAATCAAAATGGGGGTGCACGGTTTGATCACATAGTCTGAATAATCCATGCACAAACCATGCTCAATTAATTTATTAAATAAAATTCATGCATGGTTATTGTGCACCATTTCCATTACCATGAAAATCCCACTAGAAAATGTTTACAAATTTTCTCACAATTTTGTGCCTGGGGTCAAATTATTTTAGAAAAACTATGTGGCTCCTACTACACCGCATTTTTACCTTGCATGATTAGTAAAGACCATGGAGACATGGAATTAAGGTTTCTACTAACCATGTAGACAAGTATTTTTGTTCATTTTCTAGAGCTATGGGCTCTAATAAATCTCAAGACAAACCTTGGACCATCCATATGAAATAGTGAATTCTTACCAATATTAAACCATGAATTTAAATTGACAGACAAAATATGTGTAACTTTGTAAAAATATGGTTCCTTACAACACCCCTTTCTTAACACTACTCGTCCTCTTGTTTTCTTTTTTAGGATAAAATGGTACTATCTACAAACAGTTCTGTCTACTGAGCTCGTATGTCAACTTCTCATTCACATGTCTCATCCTATAATCATTTCTGCATCCATAGTACCCATACCAAAAAAACTCACCTGAATTAGAGTGTATTCAAGATCAAATCAATATAACACACTATATACTCTTAGAAAAAATATTCTAAATCCAAATAAACCTCATCTAGTTGGAAAGCATGTGATGGGTCTGGATAGTACTGGCGAAGTTGAGATATATGAAATATATTAGGAATAAACTGGTGTCTCTAAGGAATTTCTATTTGGTAAGACATCATTAAAATCCATTTCTCCCCCTTGAAGGTCTAACAAAAATCAATGATATCTTTCCCCACCTATAAATTCATCTATGTCCAAACCATGGTTAAACTAATAAGAATACCGTGTCTTCGACCACAAACTGAAGAGGTCATCGATGTTTGTTTGAATACAAATGTTGTTTGGACTGAGATGTTATCATGCACTTTCTAATCAGTTTACCCTTTATTTGGTCTCATGCATGAGAGTTGGTCCAAGAATAGCTACTTATCATGCCTATATCCAACAAAAATTTGAATTACAAGGCATACAATATAATGATTCATAATTATACATCTCGAATGAATCACAAAATATGTTGTTATAATCATACCAAAAATGAAGAATGTGTTCCTCCAAGGACCCCCCATGTTAAGGAAATATTAATGGATAAGGTTTTGTAGCACTTGAATTGTGCATTATGTCTATCCATTAGTTGGTAGTTGATAGTTCATGCATAAAAGAACTTATTTACCCAAGAAATTCTAAAGATCCTTCCAAAACTATGATATAAAGAATGAATAACTATTAGAAATAATAGATTTAGGATCCCCATGAATAAGTACAACCTCCCTTACATTCATCCTTCCTAGATCATCTACAGATAATTTCTCTGATAGTGGTAAGAACAGTGAGACCTTCATCAAATGATCAAAGACAACTGACACTATATCATTTCAATAAATTACTCTGGATAAAAAAGTTTGGATGTCAATTGATAAATCATCCCATTTTATATACAAATGAAAAATGACGGTAAAATCCCAACCAGACACTGTTTTTTAGCCTTCACCTACTGAAATTTGAAACAATGAGTGATGAATCTAGAAATATCATGTTTCATATCAGGCCACAAATACTCGTGACAAATATCCATGTAAATCTTGGAGACATCAGGATAAACTACCCATAAGGATGTGTGAAATTCTTACATCATCTCATATTTTTTGTCCACTGGGACCCAAACACACCCATGGAATTGTAGGGCATCATCCTTTCCCATAGTGTATCCTAAAGATGTATCGTCATCTAAGACACTTTCACATAGGACAAGGCCTTCAAGATCAAATAATTTCATTATTCATACATGTTATAGAAGAGTATAAGTTATTTCTAAGGTGGAGAGTATCACTTTAACAAGATCCTCTGTAACCTCAATGAGCAACTCTGAGAATAATTCTACGAGCTTCCATTCTCCACTAGACTTCAAATCCACCTTTTTATAAGTCTTTCAGCTCAAATCAAGAACTACTACATTGACATTACATGGCGAGTAGGACCACTCCAAATCAAATTAATTTAGGGGCTCAACCAACATATTCTTCCTAATATTCAGATCACACCGCTTAATGATGTACAATAAGATTTTGTGATCATTATATACCATAAAATTATATCTATGTAGATATGTCTCCAACAACATAGATAATGAAAAACAACAGCTAAATCGAGGTCATGCATTTGGAAATTTCTTTCATAAAGACTCAAATGACAAAACCTTTATGTGATGACTCACTCATAATGAATTAGAATAGATCTAATCCTAATACCAATTGAATCACATTATTTAGTATATATCCTTCCAATATTTATAAGAATTAGTATTTGCACTGACGTCAATCTTCCCTTCAATTCAAGAATGACTGCTTCAAAATATTCTTAATAAAAAATCATCACACCCTTATTTGTCAAGTTTATAAGGATAATTATAATGCATGATAAATTGTAACACCCCAAGCATCCATAGTATATTTCCCTTTGAATAATGTCGTAACTTGCGTTATACGTAACTTTGAGTTTTAACACCCCACGATCAATCAAATTAGCCGTTATAAATTGTAATAACTATTTTTCGAAATTTTATAAATTTTATTTTCCAAAATTGAATTCGTTTTTAAATTTGGAATATCGAAATTAGCTTAGGGATAATTTTTGGTACATTTCTAAAGACTTTCAATTTTTGATATATAGTGAAAAATACTAAATTTTATTTAAAAACAACTTTTTTAATCAAAATAATTTATAGTGTTAAATTTTAAATTTGAGTAGTTTAAAAGTCTCATTTGATTATATTTTTATCATTTAATATAATTTATGTCATAGTATTTAATTTCACATTTAAACATGACACAAACAAGTGTGAATCTTTTGATTGTTATTATTTCTTAAAAACATGCTTTTTGTTTTTTCAATGGGAGTTAATTTTAAATTAATTTATGCCACTTATATGTTCTGAATTTGGAAAAATGGATTCCATATTTGGAATAAGTAGTTTCAAAATGTGTAAATAGGTAACTTTTAGTTTTAGACATTATGATCAATTACTTCGTTAAATATTTTTTTACCATGGTTAAAGGGTATATTCGATAAATAAGGCTAAAAATATAATATTGTAATAATATTAAATTACCCTAACATGTGTCCGATTCCTATTGGTTGATACGTTTCTGACCATGGGAATCTTTGGTCGATTTTGGGACCCGATGGAGCCACATGACAGTGATAATGACACTTTATATTAATTAATTTAAAGTAACGGAAAAAATGCCAAAAACATATATCTTTTAGTTAAAAAAATTTTAAATGAGGTTATATAAGTTAACCATTCTAATATTAATACTAATTAAAATGATAAAAATATTTCATAAAAAAGGTTAATTTATTTATAATTTTTATAAATTAAATAATTAATTTTATTTATGACACAATGGTGATGAAGTAATTACCTTATTAATGAATAAATCAAATAAATGGTATTATAAATACTAAAATAAATATAATAACTAAGTTTTTTTGAAATCCATGAATTTTATATGTGAATATGACATGTTATGGGTGATTCTATGTATTTCTTTTGAAGTAATCAAGTTTTTATGACTTTAACAAAAACCAAATACTAAATAGTGTCAAAATTGACATAAATGAGTTTTTAAAACAAATATTATATTATTAAATTATATAATAAACCTAAAAATCTATGGTTCTACCCAAGACCATATATTATGATAGGTATATCATTAATGAACTTTTTGAGGTTCTCTTGGCATTTTATAGTAATTTTCTTAACCAATTATTGTAACACCCTGAGATTTTATGAAAAATATTTTTTTAATTTCATTAATGTCTTGTGTTGTACGCTACACCAAAAGGAGCATACAAAACACACATCCTTGACTTTCCTTACATTACACGCAATTGCGACCTTCCTCGATAGCGTGTGTAGTATGCAATACCGAGTTTCACTAAACAACGATATGCTATTAAAATATTATTAAAACTAGCCATTATGAATAGTAATAACCACATTTTAAAATTTTAGAAATTTTATCTCTCAAAATGGACTTCATTTTTGGATTCATAGTATCGAATTTAGCCTAAGGTGAAATTTTAGTACTTTTCGGATAACTTTCATTTTCTGATGAATAGTGAAAAATACTAAATTTTAATTAAAAACAACCTTTTTAATCGAAATAATTAATAGTGATAAATTATTAATTTGAGTGGTTTTAAAGTATATTTAGAATATATTGTTACAATTTAATACAATTTTGTTCATTGGAGGTAATTTCACATTTAAACCAGACATAAAAAAGTGTCAATCTTTTGATAGTTATTATCTCTTAAGAACACGCTATTTGTTTTGACAACGGGAATTAATTTTTAAATTAATTAATGCAACTAATATGTTTTGAATTTTGTAAAATAGACATCATTTTTGAGTTCATAATATCAAATATATCTTAGGCCTAATTTTTGGTATTTTTCTGGAAACTTTCATATTTTGATGAATAGTGATACCACTAAGTGGTAGTTAAGAAAAATGAATTTTTCATAAAACATAATTTTAACGCTTCTATGAGTGGAATTTCAAAACTCTGAGAGACATGGTTGATTTCAGTAAGTAAAATTTGATTCAATGAGATGAAAATAATTTTTGGTAAATAGTAACTTTTTACTTTTTTTACCACGGTTAAAAGTAAATATGGTAATTACGGGTAAAAATGATATTATTATTACCCTAACACATGTACCAATTCTATTGGATAAGTTTAATTCGACCAAAAACAACCTTAGGAATAAAATATGACCAGTTAGGCCCACTTGGATTAGATTAGGACATTTATTATTAATTTATTTAAAGAAGGGTTCAAATAGTTAAAATCAAAGTCTAATAAGTATATAATTTTTAATATATCGTTATACATAATATAAATTCGACTATAAATATCAATTAAAAATATAAATGGATTTCCTACATATTGATATTTTATTTGTAATTTTTAGACTTTAAATAAGTTAATTTATTTATGACACAAAGATGATGCAGTAATTATCTTATTTATAAAATATTGACCTAATTGATGTTATAAATACCCAAATAAATATAATTTGAGACTTTTTATGAATTCCACAAATTTTATAGGTTAATATCACATTTTATTATTTATTTAATTAACATTTTTAGAACTAATAATTCTATTATGAGTTTCACAAAAATCAATTACTAAATAGTGTCAAAATTAACATAAAATAGTTTTTTAAAAAATATTATATTATTGATTGTTATTTTATTCCTAAAAATCTAATGTTTTAAAAAATGACTTATATAACGTTATATATATTAATAATAAACAACTTGGGGTTCGTTTGTCTGATTATAGTAAGTTTATTAACCTTATAGTATAAGAACATAAGAAGACACAGTAAAAGTAAAATTATTTAACTTAATGTTAAATATAAATGATAAGGTTAAAATAGGAACCTAAACTTGTCTAAATTCTATTGTATGAGAGGATTTATACCCATACCCACCTTATCTTAGAAATATATCAATTTATAACTATTAAAAACAGAATTTGACTTTATAATAAAATAATATTTTTTGTTATTCCAAAGGTGCCCCTCTCCTCCCTTATAAAAGGGCACTTTCTCCCTCTCTTCCTCACACCACTTTGAGCCTTCAATCTCGTCAAACCCCTACCCAATTATCTTCTCCACTTCCCTAGAAACATCCTAGAGGTCCTGGACTTATTCAAAGACCAATTTTAGGGCCCTAAGAGAAGGACTCAAAAAGGTGCTTCAAAGAAGAGGTAATGTCTGTTACCGATTCTTTCAACTTTATTTCTTCTTCCACTTCTTATTCATAGATTGTTTAATTATTAAGTAATAACATAAGTATCACTCATATACTGATATGTTATTATATGTATGAAACAACACTATTTCACCATCTATCCATCCAACGGAAAACGAAATCACCGTGCGTGCGTATGTATGGAATACCGTCTCCACACTGTGGTGTAATATATTTTCCACCACCACCTTACTTGGATGGGTATAATGGTGTAAATAATAACTATATATGATTATTTTAATGTGATATTGATTCTGAAATAGTATACATACACTCCAATACAATCCCACGATCATGAGAATGATATCATCGCTTGTGCGTTCGTACGGACTACCGTCTCCACGACGTGATGAGATTCATTCTCCACATTAACCATTCATGAAGGATTATAAATTATATATAATAAGTAATAATGAAATATATGAAATAATAATGATACTGGATTTATGTGTATATATATGTATGTCGTCTACTTAATTCCATTCAATAAGGAAACGAAAACAGCGTTCATGCGTACGTATGGCCTACCGTCTCCATGAACAGTGTATTTCTTTCCATTTACTGATCTATTATATATATGTATATTCTGAATATATATTATATATTAATCATGTTTTATATTCTTAAATTAAGTAATCATTATCTAAGTAATCATATGAATAATTACAAGTCAAAACACGGACGACAAATGAATCGATTTTACCCAAAACACTCTTTAACATGGAATTTACAAATGAATGGGTAAAATAAAGTCATAAGTGAACCATATATGATATCATAACAATGAGTATGATTCTGGAATAAGTAAATGACATTATTTAAATCATTATACAGGAGGTTTGGACACTTACGAAGCAAATCAGACATAAGGTAAGGGAAAATATCACAATCTCATTTTTATCCGAGATTGTTTATACTTTGACATTTACTGGGGTATATTTTACCATCCACATCCATGTTTCCTCAACATTTAATATTATTTCCATCCACCTATAATTGTTTAAATCCAATTTTACCCTTCGGTGAGTTTTTAGTAAAAGATATGAAAGGAATCTTTTGTCGTTTTTCGTACGGGGTACTTTTTAACTTTTCTGACAAAAGGACGAGAAGAATGTTTTTCTTAACTTATACGGAATGAATGGATTTTTAATACATTATTTCCAAGAAGCTTAATTTACAAGTTTTCAATTTTATATTTAATCAACTTATTTTCGTTTAGAATTGTATGACATGTTAATAAAGGAAATGTGTTTTTGAAGTAGAATGGATATTTTCCTCAAGAATGGAGTTCAAGTGTTTTATCAAAATTATTTTCCATCTAAGATAATATAGGGTTCGGTTTCTATCCCTATTTTTACAATGATTTGATTATGTTATGATGGAATTATTTTTATGATGTCCTTTTATCTTATATGGATTATGTTATGATGACATGATGTTTAAGATTCCCATTTTTATTACATGGGTTATGCAATGATGTATGATTTTTTTATTTTGTGGCACACATAAGAATGGTATCATTATGAGATGGGTGGGACCTATATCTCCCTCCAATTCATTGGGTAAAGATTTTATATCTCATGATATAGACATGGCTGGAATGCCAGGTTAAACCGGTTCAGTGAAACAGGACTGAAATGAGGAGTGAACTAGGTTTAGAAATAGACTTTGTCCACTAAGATAGTCTTGGCAAGGAGTCTTGACTAATAAGAAATGATTCTCTATGATTATGTGTGTATTCCACAACCATTCATGTTTTAAGTTATGATTATTGGGATTACATTTCACTAATATGATTTATCCCATGTTATGATATTATGATCTGTTTTGTAGGTTACGATTTCCAAAATGTTATGTTCTTATGAATATGATGGGATTGATATTTCTTTTGTTTACCCTTATTGAGCATTTGAGATCACCCTTTTATGTATTCTTTTTCCCATGATATAAAGAAAGGTTTTAGGAAAGAAAAAAAGGAAGATCTTTATGGGAGATGTTGAAGATCCTTCACCGCGATTAGAAGATTATATTCCGATTTTCCAAAGACACTAAACTATTACGGTCCTTGTGTGTGTGTTTTTGTAATGTACTAAGTATTACACAAAAGTAATGTAATGTCCATGTACGTCAAGATTAGGGTCTCTACAGTTGGTATCAGAGGAATGTTTTAGTCAACCTTTGGAAACTAGGATGTGAGAACGTTAATGAGATCCCTAGAGATATTTCTAAGGTATGTCTAGGGATGTCCGTAAGGATAAGTATACGTATAGGATATAGTCCTAGAACTATGGTAACGATATTAGATTAAACCAAAGATGTTAGATATTGAAGTTACTCCCCCTTTATTATGATTTTTTCCTCTCACACTATTCTTTTTGGGTTTTAGAAAATGGATAGAAATAAGATGATTCACGATAATGGAGGATATGATGGAAAATGGAATGACATTCTTCATGATAAACCAAATGAAATGGGATTTGGAAGTCCAAACATCATTATTATTCCGAATCAACAATCTCATAATATGATCAATAAAGTAAAATTTGGTAAGTTTCCTGACTCGGCTAATAAGAGAAAGATGGAGTTTCCTGATAATCATAAAGGAAAGAAAGTTCAATTTCCCCTATGTAAATCATGTGGGAAGAGGAATCAAGGAGAATGTTTCAAAGGAACAGGAAGATGCTTTGGGTGTGGAAAAGAAGGACACAAAGCCGGTAAGTGCAAAGGAAAAGGTTCAGTTAACACCAGGGATGAGGATAATGGTATTGCTATGAAATCAACAATGGTTAAATGTTTTAAATGTAGAATATACAGGCATTATGCAAACTAATGCCATAAGGGAAAGTCTCATGAAAATAATCAGTATGGTCGTATGGGTAGTATTTATGTTGATGATGATGAAAAGACTACAAATGATATGTGAGATGAAAGAATTGTTGAAGCTCATTCAATGGTTTAAGAATGTAGTGGAATGATTACATGTTTATCATGCGTAATGTTGTATAAGTAATCTCATGGTACTATGGAATAAAGTGACATCTAAGGATTGTTACACAGTTGTCTTTCCTTGAGTTTTGAAAGTGTATGATTAATGGTACCAATATCCATGAAAGGTTATTTAGATATTTTTGGAATGTAGATGATATGCGCATAATGAAGGGATAAGGAGAAAATTAAATGTTTGATAGTATTCATGAGCTCATGACTGATATAAGGAGAAGGTTATATCATGGTTTGACTATATAGAATTTTTGTATTTTGGTACGTGGAAAGAGTTAACTTTTGACAGCATTCATGTTTTTACTAATGTTTAATGGGTATTTATTTTTCAAGAGAATACATTATTAAGGTATTCACATGATTGGAATGTGACCAACAAGATATATGGGGGACAAATGATGGTATTCACATGCTTGGTTGACGACATTTCAAGTAATCATTTGCTATATACTATGATCTTGGACCGAAGTATTTTAGATAATCCTAAAGATTGGAATGGATTATGTTAAACATATGTTAGTATTTTTTAAGGATAGAACTTTTTTTGATATTATTTATGTGATGTTATAGTAATGTAGTTTTAGAAAAAGGACAACCTGCAGGACGGTCAACAACCCATCGTGTCAGACAAGGCTATGGGAATCGAACCCACAACCGAAGTGCGACTAGCCTTTATCGCCTACCACTGGCCTACAGGAAGTCCCTATTTTGTAGAAACTAGTTTTATTATATTAAGCAGTATGATATATGAAGAATAAGTCCATTTTAGGAACTATATATGATTAATCTCACTATAGATGGACTTATGTAAGTTTTGATAACTTTTCTAACCTTTTGTTTGAGACAGATGAAATGACCCATCATTCTATCACATGATCTACTAACACATCATGAATGACAAATTAAACTTCATTTATTTAAGAGATGAAGTGGAAATTGTCCAAAGAACGACCAACGATGAGACTATACCAAAATCACGAAAGTATTTCTTATAATTCCAATTTCATCAACTTTAGGGAAATGATCTTGAAAACCAAAAATGTTGTCTTAGTGCTCTTATATCTAATGAATCAGATGGTACCTTAGATCGTCACAAATTTATGGCTTTGTGATTTTTGGATTTTCCATAGCCATGTTCTCTACCACTCTCCATCAGAACATGATGGTTATATTTCTCTTCCATATCCACATTTTCACCTATGTGGAAACCCACTGATTAGTTTATATGGGTAACTTTTACGTTTCATACTTTTGTTTTTAAAGATTGGTTTTGGAATTCCTTTTTACGATGTGGGTTTCTATTAAAGAAACTTTCTAATAGTAAACGATTTATAACCCGAACGAATTTCGAGGGCGAAATTCATTTTAAGGGGTGTAGAATGTAACACCCTGAGATTTTATGAAAAATATGATTTTTAATTTCATTAATGTCTTTTTTTGTACGCTACACTAAAAGGATCTTTCACAACACGCATCCTTGAATTTCCTTGCATTACACGCAATCACGACCTTCCTCGATAGCATGTGTAGTACACAATGCCGAGTTTCACTAAACAACAATATGCTATTAAAATATTATTAAAACTAGCCATTATGAATAGTAATAACCACCTTTTAAAATTTTAGAAATTTTTTCTCTCAAAATGGACTTCCTTTTTGGATTCATAGTATCGAATTTAGCCTAAGGTTAAATTTTGGTACTTTTCGGATAACTTTCATTTTCTAATGAATAGTGAAAATTACTAAATTTTAATTAAAGCAACTTTTTTAATCGAAATAATTAATAGTGATAAATTATTAGTTTGAGTGGTTTTAAAGAATATTTAGAATATATTTTTACAATTTAATACAATGTTGTTCATTGGATGTAATTTCACATTTAAATCAGACATAAACAACTGTCAATCTTTTGATAGTTATTATCACTTAAGAACATACTATTTGTTTTGACAACGAGAATTAGTTTTTAAATTAATTAATACAACTGATATTTTTTTAATTTGGTAAAATAGACATCATTTTTGAGTTCATAATATCAAATATATCTTAGGCCTAATTTTTGGTATTTTTCTGGAAACTTTCATTTTTTGATGAATAGTGAAACCACTAAGTGGTAGTTAAGAAAAATGAATTTTTCATAAAAAATAATTTTACTTCTTCTGTGAGTGGAATTTAAAAAATCCAAAAGACATGGTTGATGTCAGTAAGTAAAATTTGATTCAATGAGATGAAAATAATTTTTGGTGAATAGTAGCTTTTTAGTTTTTTTTACCACGGTTAAAAGTAAATATGGTAATTACGGGTAAAAATGATATTATTATTACCCTAAAACATGTCCTAATTCTATTGGATAAGTTTAATTCGACCAAAAACAACATTAGGAATGAAATATGACCATTTAGGCCCACTTGGATTAGATTAGGACATTTATTATTAATTTATTTAAAGAAGGGTTTAAATAGTTAAAATCAAAGTTTAATAAGTATATCATTTTTAATATAGGGTTATACATAAGATAAATTCTACTATAAATATTAATTAGAAGGATAAAATGATTTCATACATAGGGATAATTTATTTTTAATTTTTAGACTTTAAATATGTTAATTTATTTATGACACAATGATGATGCAATAATTATCTTATTTATAAAATATTGACATAATTGATGTTATAAATACCCAAATAAATATAATTTGAGACTTTTTATGAATTAAAATAATTTTCTAGGTTAATATCACATTTTAGTATGGATTTAAATAACATTTTTAGAACTAATAATTCTGTTATGACTTTCACAAAAATCAATTACTAAATAGTGTCAAAAATTGACATAAAATAGTTTTTAAAACTAGTATTATATAATTAATTGATATTTTTTTCCTAAAAATATAATATTCGGCCAAATGACTTAGATAAGGTTATATATATTAATAATAAACAACTTGGGGTTCTTTAGGCTGATTATAGTAAGTTTATTAACCTTATAGTATAAGAACACAAGAAGACACGGTAAAAGTAAAATTATATAACTTAATGTTAAATCTAAATGATAAGGTTTAAATTGGTACCTAAACTTGTCTAAATTCTATTTAATGAGAGGATTTCTACCCATCCCCACCTTATCTTAGAAATATATCAATTTTTAACTATTAAAAACAGAATTTGACTTTATAATAAAATAATATTTTTAGTTATTCCAAAGGTTCCCCTCTCCTCCCTTATAAAAGGGCACCTCCTCCCTCTCTTCCTCACACCACTTTGAGTCTTCAAGCTCGGCCAAAACCTGCCAAATGCTCTTCTACACTTCCATAGAAACATCCTAGAGGTCCTGGACTTCTTCAAAGACCAATTTTTGTTCCCTAAGAGGAGGACTCAAAAAGGTGCTTCAAAGAAGAGGTAATGTCTGTTACCGATTCTTTCAACTTTATTTCTTCTTCCACTTCTTCTTCTTAGGTTGTTTAATTATGAAGTAATAACATCATTATCACTCATATACTGATATGTTATTATAAGTATGAAACAACCCTATTTCACCATCTATCCATCCTACAGAAAATGAAATCATTGTGCGTGTGTACGTACGGAATACCGTCTCCACGCTGTGGTGTAATCTATTTTCCACCACCACCTTACTTGGATGGGTATAATGGTTTACATAATAACTATATATGATTATTTTAAAGTGATATATATTTTTAAATAGTATACATAAACTCTAATACAATCCCATGATCATGAGAACGATATCATCGCTCGTGTGTATGTACGGACTACCGTCTCGACGACGCGATGAGATTCATTCTCCACATTAACCATTCATGAATGATTATAAAGTATATATAATAAGTAATCATGAAATATATAACATAATAATTATACTAGATTTATGTGTATATATATGTATGTCGTCTACTTAATTCCATTCAATAAGGAAACGAAAACAGCGTTCATGCGTACGTACGGCCTACCGTCTCCATGAACGATGTATTTATTTCCATTTACTGATCTATTATATACATGTATATTCTGAATATATATTATATATAAATCATGTTTTATATTCTGTAATTATTTAATCATGATCTAAGTAATCATATGAATAATTATAAGTCAAAACATAGATGACAAATGAATCGATTTTACCCAAAACGCTCTTTAACACGGAATTTACAAAAGAACGGGTAAAATAAAGTAATAAGTGAACCATATATGATATCATAACAATGAGTATGATTCTGGAATAATTCAATGACATTATTTAAATCATTATACAGGAGGTTCTGACACTTACGAAGCAAATCGGACCTAAGGTAAGGAAAAATATCACAATCTCATTTTTATCTGAGATTGTTTATACTTTGATATTTACTAGGGTGTATTTTATCATCCACATCCATGTTTCCTCAAAATTTAATATTATTTCCATCCACCTATAATTTTGTAAATCCAATTTTACCCTTAGGTGAGTTTTTAGTAAAAGATATGAAAGGAATCTTTTGTCGTTTTTTATACGAGGTACTTTTTTACTTTTCCGAAAAAAGGACGAGATGAATGTTTTTTTAACTTATACGACATGAATGGATTTTTAAAACATTATTTCCAAGAAGCTTCCTTTACAAGTTTTCAAGTTTATTTTTAATCAACTTCTTTTAGTTTAGAATTGTATGACATGTTATGAAAGGAAAAGTGTTTTTGATGTAGAAAGGATATTTTCTTCAAGAATGGAGTTCAAGTGTTTTATCAAAATTATTTTCCATATAAGATAATATAGGGTTCAGTTTCTATCCCTATTTTTACATTGATTTTATTATGTTATGATGGAATTATTTTTATGATGTCCTTTTATCTCATATAGATTATGTTATGATGGCATGATGTTTAAGATTCCCATTTTTATTGAATGGGTTATGCAATGATGTAAGATTTTTTTATTTTGTGGCACATATAAGAATGGTATCCTTATGAGATGTGTGGGACCTATATCTCCCTCTAATTAATTGGGTAAAGATTTTATATCTCATGAGATAGACATGGCTGGAACGGCAGGTTAAACCGGTTTAGTGAAACAGGACTGAAACGAAGGGTGAACTCGGTTCAGAAATGGACTTTGTCCACTAAGATAGTCTTGGCAATGAGTCTTGACTAATAAGAAATGATTCTCTATGATTATGTGTGTATTAAAAAAAGTTTCATGTTTTAGGTTATTATTATTGGGATTGCATTTCACTACTATGATTTATCCCATGTTATGATATTATGATCTGTTTTCCAGGTTAAGATTTCCAAAATGTTATGTTCTTATGAATATGATGTGATTGATATTTCTTTTGTTTACCATTACTGAGAATTTGAGCTCACCCTTTTATGTTTTATTTTTCCCAGGATATAAATAAAGGTTTTATGTAAGAAAAAAAAGGAAGATCATTATGGGAGATGTTGAAGATCTTTCACCACGATTAGAAGATTATATTCCGAGTTTCCAAAGACACTAAACTATTACGGTCCTTGTGTGTGTGTTTTTGTAATGTACTAAGTATTCCGAAAAAGTAATGTAATTTCCATGTACGTAAAGCTTAGGGTCTCTACAATTATTATAATAATACAATAATACATAGTAAAAGATAAACTATTTAACTAAGAGTTAAATCTAAGAGATATGGTTAATATGGTGAACAAAAACTATCAAAAACCAATTTTTTGAGAGGTTTTCGACCCATATCCACCTTTTCCTTGGAATAAGTCATTTTGGATCCATTATAAACCTAAAATAATTTTATTATAAAATAATATTTCAATCTTTTCCTAAGGTTCCCCTCACCTCTATTATAAATGGGCACTTCCCCTTCTCTCAAAATCACACCTCCAAAGCAATTTGTCTTGGCCGAAACCTGCCCAAATATCCTCAAAATTCCCCTAAATTAAACCTAGAGGCCTTATTTTAATCAGAAATCCATCCTAAAAAGCCCTTTTGATCAACTCAAAAGGAAACACCCGAAGAAGAGGTAATAATTTCCCACCCTCTTTCGAGTTAATTTCTTCTTCCACTTCCTATTTATTTGTTTTTCACATTATAAAATAATAAGTCCAATATATTTTATATAATTTGATGTTATTATAAAAATGGTACATCCATATTCAATTGTCTATCGATTATATGAATGAAAAAGTCACCATATGTGCATATGTATGACTTACAGTCTCCACGTCGTGGTATAGTTTGTTATTCAAACAATTCATTATTTTAATGGGAATAATAATGAGTATAAATGATGTAAATAATAAATATAACATGTTAATGATTATTTATATATAATATACCATATAATTATATATTATTTAACCACCTATATAATGATATTGTCTCTCGTCCGTACGTACAGATTACCGTCTCCACAAACGCTATGAGATTCCTTCCCCCATCATTATCATTCAAGAATAATTTTCAGATTATGATTAAATATAATTTTTAATAACTTAATATCATTATGTATTTGAATAAAATACATCCTATCCAAACCAAACATGGCTTACGTAACTGACCATATAAAGGAAAAAGGATTCGTTAACACCTGAAACGATGATACAATTGAAATATTATTAACAAAGCAATATTATAGGATCATATACGATATCATATTTATGTATATGGATACTTTATAATTTAATAAAAATGTATTAACTATTATATAGGAGTTTAACACACCATATACTAAGGAAATGTACAAGGTAGGTGTTAATTTCACAATCTCTTTATTATTTGAGGTTGTTTTTACGTATTTACTAGGACCTATTTATCATCCACATCTGTTTTATCTTAAAAATGGAATTCAAAAAAAATTACTATTTACTATAATATGGGTTAAATTCATTTATACCCTTATATAACCATATATGTTATGAATGGAATCTTTCCGTCATTTTACAAATAAGATACTTTATGACCTTTTCAATCAGTTTAAGTTAAGAATGTCTTTTTATAACTTATACGATGGGTGTATCTATTTTCCGTCATTATATCATCGTTGAAGCTTCCCATTCAATATTATAAGAATATTTTAAAAATAAATGTTTTCTTTTATAATTATATTACATTTAAATGATTTCAAAATAGAAATATATATTTCTCTAAAAAAGATTGGATTTCATCTATTTCAACATCCTTTGAGGGATTATATGCTTATTTGAAGTTGATTTATTATGATACAAAACATCCATATTTTATTTAAGGTTTTGTGATATGTTTGACTATGGATGTGTTATTTTTACACCATTCATGGACTTTGGATAAATTATTGACATTTATTATGCAAGTTTTAATACAAATGTTTATGTTATGTTTAAACATTTTCATATGAGGAATACATTGGACGTAGTGAGTGATAGTTGGAGCCCACTATAGCTCCTTGATGCATCGGTATGTCTAATGAGACAAACTAGTGTCATGGAATATGTCCTAGAAAAAAATATTATTTGTAGTCTTGGCACAAGGCATTGAATATGTGATTATGAAGTCTGGCATAATGCATTCCATCATTATGAAAGTGGCTATTGATATTGCATGTGATTATTTGTCAAGTATAATGTCTATGTGGTTATGTAAATGGAATTATATTATTTTCTCTTTTCCATATCATGTTAAAGTTTTGTTTAAAAGGCTTTTTTTAGTCTTGTAAAGTTCCATAAATGTTTATGCTTAATTATGAAATGTTCTTCTATATTGTTATCCATACTGAGCATCTGAGCTCACCCCATTATTTGTTTTATTTTTCCAAGGATGTGAAGATGTATTTAATGGTTGACCTACTAGGATAAGATAAGGATATAAGTGTGTTCAAATGGAAACAAGTTTTTTTAATGTTTTTATTTCATGATGTAATGTAAAACTTATGAATGTATCCAGTACATCAAAGTATACTAAATTAATCGGTCTTTCAAGACCAGATTCCCTATATCATGCCAATTTTATGTAATGATTCACTGACTCAGGGTAACTAGGGTCAGAGCATTACAGAAATCATGGATTAAGAAATTATAATATATAGTTTTTCCAAAGAAAATAACAATTTCAAACACACTCATGGTATTATAATAAGAAACTATGGCTCTCGCTTTAATTGTGTCAACTAAAAATCCTACATCTATGATGATATCACCCAGGAACTGAACTTTATTGATCCAATACTCGATCTTATTGAGCTCAGAATAAATTAAATTCACTCTTAGTGTATTACACATGATCTTAAAATGGTTGGCATGGTTTTTTCAAGAACTATAATACACTGTAATATCATCAACAAATACTACCATGAATGAATCTAGATATGGGTGGAAGACTCAATTTATAAGATCCATGAAGACCATGGGGGTGTTAGTGAGTCCCAAATACAATACCATGTACTAATTTAGACCACACATACTCTTGAATGATGTGTGATTACTTTATAAAGACCTGAAAACACTTTATTATTGATTGAAAACAAATATATCATTGAAAATAGTCTCTCTCCTCACATTTCATCAAAGTGGTCATCTATTCTAGATAGTGGATATCAATTCATTATCATGATCTGGTACAATCAATGGTAATCCCTAAAAATCTTGAGCGTACTATATTTATTCTTGTAAAAGAGAACTGGTGAACCCTGAGTAGAAGTGTTGGGGCATATAAATATTTTAGCCTCTCAATCCTCCAATTGCCTCTTGAGATCCAAAATCTCTTTAGGTTTCATCCTATAAGGAGGAATTGTCACTATTGGAGATATTCATACTATATTAATAGTGAATTATACCTCTCTCACTACAGGTATACTAGAGAAATTTTCAAGAATGAAATCCCTAAAATTATCCACTATAGGAGGAAAAATAGAGGGTTGTATGTCCTGGTCATCCAGGAAAATATGGGTGATCTACGTTGTCGCATTACCAAAACTTTTCTTCTCAGTTTCTGATCATGTAGATTGTGCATCTCATTCTCCCTTATGCACATACCAACCTACCACTAGTGATGTAAACATCACCCTACAATGATAGTTATAAATATGGTCTTGATAGGGAACTAACTAATCCCTCTCGATGATTACATCCAATCCTATCATGTTGAGGATGAAAAGATTCCACATGAAGATGTATCCACCTATCATAAGGGTAATTAATTAAAATGTATAAATCACTCTAATCGAATACATAATAGGGTATCGAGTATCATAGCATCATTTCAGTGATAAAATCATGGCACAGACATCCCATAATAGTCTTATATATGAATTACTAAGACACTCTTATGTCAAATAAGGAATACACTAAATCTAAGTCTATTATAATAGTACCATGTATGGTATATGTTCTGGAACTCTTATCATCAAGAATAGTCTAGGGTATATGTAACTGTCCCATACTGCGTCCCAGATTCACATCCTCAATTCCTTAAAAATTCTTAATCTACTAGCACTGACCATCAAGAGTTTTAATACTTCTTCTTTGACCACCAAAATGGAATAAGAGGTTAGTGGAACACCACTATATTCATTGTATGATTCTTCTGGCTCCACTCTATAATTTGGTGTTAGAGTAGATCCCCACTCTCAAGGAGCATATTTGAGGTTCCTACAGAATTGATGGATAATTCACATCTTGTAATAGCCTCTGCATTACATTAGATATTATATGCACTGAGGCTTCATGAGTCCTGGATTCTTGTACAGATGACATATTATAAATATGTTGACATGAGGAACATGACTTCTACACCCTCCATGAGTATCCTCATAACCACTTTTTCCTAGAAGTAAAATCATTGATAGATCTGAGTTATGAACCACACCGACTTCCAGCATCCACTTCCCAAAAATTCCAATCAGTGATAAGTTCTTGGATAACTATTTCAGAAATGGTTGTCAATATAAATACATTTAATTGTGATCTAATGGTGTACATAAGACCATCTTCAAATCACTAAGTGGTCATAACATCATCTACCACTAAATTATGAGTGATCCTTCGGTGCTCTGTAATGTTAGTTGATTATTTCATAATGGATATTTCTACTTGGTTTAGGTTCATTAATTTTATAGATCTATCAATCCTCACAGTCTGGGGGAATAAATAGTCATAGAAGATAGTATTTAAGTCTTCCAAAAGCTTATATCAATGTCGATCTACCTAGTATATAACACCCCACCACCTCCTGGGAAAATCACATAATATCTACATTGCATTCTTGACCATATACCCTAGAGACTATTCTAAATGATAAAATATAGAATGTATATATTCAAGCCATGACATAGATACATGAAATCTTCTATAAGCCAAAAAGTTTAGAGCATGATACTGTTTGAATTCCTGTATCAACTTTTCCATACTTTGGACAGGTCGAACAACACCATTCATATTCTTCAACATTTATAGAAATCAATAATAGAAATGGGTGTGAGTTCCCAAATCAGGAACGTGATGATGTTCCATGGGTGAAACTGTAGAAGGGATCACTAGAGGCTCAAGTCTTGCCACCTAAAGAGTGTGGTCATTAAATCCTTCAAGGTGCATGAGTAGAGTAAATAATGGAGGCATGATACTAAAATTCCAAACACACACCTTAGAATATATTTTAATAGTTGAAAATGTGTGTAGGATAAAATATGTATAGTTATATAGTGTTCTGATGAACATATAGTACCCATCTTCCTTCTCTAAATGGCAGGACTAGGTAAGAGAGAATGACCATCGCAGGCCATAAGAACATAAGAAATACCAAATACCCACTATTATGGCCTAGATCAGGTATTGGTATAATTTCCATATGTATAGGATAACTAATTTCACATTAAATGTCATATCCATTTTATATTTTTTCTTAACGAAATATTCAAATCACTTTAAATGGATGTATTAGAAGGAAAACCATTTCCCAATCCTTAATTCTATGTACTCCTTATGAACCAAAATATGGGTTCAAATTACCCCACACCATACCATGTTCCAACCCATGATAATAAAAGTCAATGGATCAACATTCCATAATTTACTACTTAAGGTGTCTATATTAACCTATACATAAAACCATTATTAGGTTAAGGTAGTAGCTTTCAGGGTTAATTATTTTTTTCAATTCATACATATAATTTCATTACAATTCTATAAATAATAAAGGATATAACAACATTCAACAAGCAAATGAATGAAGAAAATTGATGTGACATGGGAAAATGCATGTAATATTAGTCTTATTGTTCCTAACAGGATCCATGTAATTGAAAACACTCAATTCAGTAGGAAAAGTTAAAGAAATAACCATATAATTATTCCAATAATAATATAAAAATGATACAATTTCATCACCAAATGTGTAATTTTTTCATCCATAACAAGCATAATCAATAATACGAATATCCATCCCTAGTAATATGGGTTTCCCCTAAAAATGGGATTATTATGTCCAGAAATAGGATCATCACAAAGTCCCACTAAATCATAGTATCATATTTAATACCCAAATAGTAATAAAAATTAAACATATTCCCTAACACCACCTATTAAATTATTGACATGAGATCCACTTAACATGTGCACCAGGCTGGTGGGTCACATGGCCTCAAGTGTGACTTCTTATATTCCATAGGACACCAACTAGAAATGATGATGTGAAGTTTTTACATTGGGTAGACTATGCCCTTATATTAGACGTGCATAGTGTATAATGTTGATAATAAAAAAATATTGTAATCACTTTTTTAATAGACATAAAAAAGGAGTGGTAGAATAAATAAATGTACAGTTGAGTAATAATCATAAACCACCAGGGAATTTCATATATATGTTTGTATGGAATGTTGATATACTAAAAGGGAAAATGTTAAGAATATAAAATCATGTAATAAAAAACAAAAACAAAACAACAAGAGTATAATCCCTTAACATCATGACAGAATGATCGTTCCTCTATTCCTAAGCTCCATCTATAGGTAAAGCATGTTAAGAACCTATAGAATGGCACATTCCATTTTCCAAACCTATAGTCATATAATCTTCTTGATTACTAGAGGCATCCCAAGTAGGGTATGAGATTAAATCATAGATTTACATAAAAAATGGTTTCTTGAAGTAATAAATGAAGATATCATAGCAAATCAATTTGCAGGTAATGAAAATTAATTAGAAAAAATGAATAAATAAATGACATCGTGGTCATGTTCCTAAAGGAGACCCAGTTCCTCTACCTATATTTGATCATAGATAGAATAGAAGTATCTTCAATAAATATATATATATATAGTAATAATATATAAATATAGTTTTATATTTCATCCACCTATATGAACCATGTATTTGGAGTCGTAAGTGGACATATTCTTGGAATACTAGGTGCTGGGAAGACTAGCACATAACTTCGTTATCCATAACCTGTCTAAAGAGCCTATAAGATCATGAAATTTGGTACATTGTCTATATCATATAATGACTGTGATAAATCATGATCTTCATTTGATATGGTGAGAGCCACATTTCTTCAACACTCTAATCAGTGGATGTGGTGCAACATACCCATTATCCAAATATTGTCTATGATGTGAGATGTCATTCACATCGTTCAATGTAAAGGACAATGAATCTATCATGCCCAATAAAATCCTTTCCATAATTAAACATATTTATCATAGGTTTTACTATATTTATAGTATTAGGAATGATGACATACCTATCATGATTTATGTTCCTCAAAAGGAAATGTAAATAAAGAATTATAATATTTTTATGGATGTTGAAAAACATAACGTAGTTAGAGTGGCCATCTAATCCTTTTTGATTCATTCAATTTAAGTAATTCAATTAATTTAAGGGAATAAAAACCATCTAGAATAATCCTTACCATGAGATCAATCCATTTAATTCCCTAAAACATTGTATTTCAATTTATAAAGATGAAAGAGGAACCTAGGTGGTTCCATTGTAAAAAGTGAAATTACCTACATTGGAAACACCATTTATAATGATGGTAAATGCACTAAATAGGTGAATTGGGAGAAATAATGAATTATATAATATAATAAAATACTTTTTTAAGTCTACGTTGAAAACTTAGAAGGCACTGAAAAATTATACATTTAACTATAATGGAAAATCAAATATGCACACCCAATGGGTGTCCATAACTGAGGATTACATCCTTTATAATATTAAAAAGGATCACAAGTCTTATATCATAGTGTGTAGATAAATTTGATATGATGAACAAAATTAAATGATGATGCATGAAAGGGGCTGGAATTTGGAAAAACAAAAATATTACATAAGACAAAAACTCTTGGGGAAAACAATGGTACCACTTAGCTTAGGGACATTGATGACTCCTTCTCTATTTTCGACTATAGATTCAACGTATGTTTTAAAGAATCGATTAAACAATCCAATTACCAAAAAATTTGGAAATATATATTTCACCCAAATTGCACAACTAATCCTAAGATAAAAAAAATATATGAAGGGATAAAATTATAGATATTTCTATGATGGATCTGATGCTTCCAATAGATTTTTATTTGGACAATGGATGTGGGAGTTATCTCAAAGGATGATTTTGGATTGAGGGAGAGCTACATGAGGAGAGGAATGAATTTCATTCATTATTCAATGGATGGAGGAAAAGAAATTGGAAAATATATTTAATCTAGGGAAAAGGATTTATCCATATAGTTTGGCCAGTCTAAACCAGGCTCAAGCCACTGTTTAAGGGAAGTCCATGAATAGTTAACGGGCATGGTTTCCCTAACCATTCATAAACCATATGAAATCCCACTTTAAAATTTCATAATTTCTTCACATGATTGTTCTCCAAAATTCACATGGTTACAGATAAACCATGAATCTTTTTTTGAACCATTGTTTTTCCTCACACAGTTAGTAGAGATCATGTGGGATGGGCATCACGGTTTCGACAAAGCATGAAACCTAGACATTTCTTCTATTTTATAGAAAATAAGGCTCCTAAAATTCCACAAACTCTATTAGGATATTCTATATTTCATAGTATACTTTTTGAAAGATTAAAAGATGGATTTAAATTTAAAAACTAATGATTTTCTATTTCACAGAAAGATTGATCATTAGAGAAATTCATTTAAGGGGTTTATAATGTAACCTAATTTTTTATGGAAATATTTTTTTAATAAATAAAATTTATTTAATATATTACATTAAATGAAAGTCCATGTTAATATTCCATTACACGCAACACTGTGTTTTAAAAAAACTGTCATATACTATTTTAATTATTATTCAAATGAAACATTCATAACCTAGAAATTAAGCACAATTCCCTGAACAATAATAACTATGTTTTAAATTATAATTATATTTCTTCTATTTAATGAAATATTATTGACAAAAAATGTATTAATTATTGATTATGACTTTATTTTTTTCAGATATAATGGTTTCTAAAAAAGTTTTTTATTTCATTTTTGTTAACAATAATAAAATTAATTTTTTCATATATTAGGAAATTTAATTTGATAAAATAAAATTCATTTTTTAAATCATCAATTTAACATTATCTAAGGGTGAAGTCATGGTATTTTTCAAATAGTTTTACCTTTAATGAATTGTCAAAAATACTTAGTTTAAAATGAAAACATTACATTTATTAAATTTATTTATAAAAATAAATTATATTTTAAATTGGTTTTAAATTAAAATTAGTTCATATTTATATCCATTAATCAAATAAAATTCATTTAAATAAATTTCATATTGAATTTCGATATAAAAATTTTATAATATTTGAATATTTTCTCATTAAAACACAACGTTCTTATTATGTCTATGGGGTTAATTTTAAATTATGTTCTTACAATTCTATAAATTTAATTTGTTAAAATGGATTTTATATTTGGAAATCAACATATTTATATTATCTGACAATTTTAACTTAATTTTTCACTAAAATGAATTAAAAAATGGGAAAAATAATTTAGCTCATCTAATGCAAAAATGGATTTACCGAGGATTAAAACTAAAATGATATGGTCAAAAAATAACCCAAAACATTTCAAAGACACATTTTATTTGAATATTTAAACCATATAAATACTAATATTGAAAATTTTCCATAATTGTATTATTATGAAATAAAAAACTATCACTGTAAATATTTCATTTAAAAACATACAATTGTGCCTCTCACCTCACTTAAAAAAGGTCACACATTCTCCTATACTCTACACATAGTAAAAACATTTTAAATTTACAAATTCAAATTCAAATAACTTCCAAAGAAAACTTATTTCATCTTAAAATCATTATTTTGAAATTAAATCCATCCCATTAAGGATTTTGTTGAAAACTTAATGATGATACATAGAGAAGAGGTAACATTCATCAATGATCTTTTTTTTCATTTCTTCCTCCACCTCCCTGTGTTTTTACTATACCATATTGATATAATAACATCAATATTTTATATATAATAACATATTTTACTAATAATTTCATGACTTATAACCATTACCATTTCCATCAAATGGGTTTTGAAATCATTGTTCGTGTGTTCAGTGGAATATCACCCCATGAACTGATGTAATTCCTTTTTCAATAACCACTTCTCAAGGTTAGTTATACTAATTGATGTATTATTTATATGTTACATTTATTATATTTTTTATTATTTATTTATTAAATGACACATACCACTAAATTTCAAGTTTGTTTGAAATATTATAATGTTGTTCTTGTGTGTGGGGGACTACTGCCTTGAAAAGTAGTGTAATTAATTCACAATATACACAGAATGTAATATGGTTTATTTTAATAACAAGATGTGATATATATTACATAAAATTATTCTATATTTATAATAAATGATTTAAAATTATTTCATTCAATACATTGGGAAAATGTGATCAGATTTCATGTGTACGTACAACTTACCATCTCTATGAATAGTGTCTTTTATTTTCTATATCAATAATTTATAGATTTCGATAAATACATATATACTTAATAAATACTATATTTATATAATATTAAAAAATATAGATACTATGTAACCATGATCAACATAATAGGAAAAAAATAATCACTAAAAAAACAAATCAATTTTTACTAAATCATGTCTTTAACATTGAATATTAAATAACTGGGTAATAAAAGGTTATAGTTAAATCATATGTGAAATTAAATATATTTTAATGGATGTGAAATATATTTTTAATAAAAATATATGTGTTATAAAATTGTTTAAAAAGTGTATTAAGTATTTCGAGACATACCGTAAGGGATTTTTGTCTCATATTACTTCTATAAGACACATTCCATATTCACCACCTATTTCATTTATGTGGTGTATAAAAATCCCATAAATGTATATTATGATTACTATTTAGAAAAATATTTCAATTTATATACCTATTTGATTATTTATATTTCATGGTTTCCACTATTCAACATTCAATAAATTGGTAAGGGATATTATAATAAATTTTTCTTCATTGAAACATAGGTTTTGTTATGCTCTTATCTTTCATCTTGTGTTATATATATCGCTTATTTGACATGTAATTTCTTGAATTTTTTATCCTCATGATATTTTATGTTATCCATAATTATTTTCCTTCATGGTACATATGCTTCAAAGTTCCCAAATAGGTAAATATTTTCTGTTACAACCTCAGAGTGTATCAGGATTTTTTATTATTATATTTACGATGATAAAGTACTGCGATCCATCACAATAAAAAATAATAAATTTAGTTATCCTCTTTTAATTAGTGATATTAATAGAAACAATTTACGATTCTTTGTAACCTAAAATAATTGAGAATATTTTTATATGAAATATGAAGTTATTTTTCTCTTGGGAATGAAATGTGTTCTCATCCCAAACCATGTTTTCTAAAAATCTTCTCAAAAGTGATTTAATATTATACAAGGAATTTTAATGGAATTTTTGTTACAAATTGGGGAATTTTTACAAAAAAATGATAGGAATATCCATTAAAATTTTGAAAAAATTGTCATTTCGATTTTTCAAAAAATGGGAAAATATTGATTATTTTAACATGAATGGAATGAACGAAACTTCCCATCATCATAACCAATATTTAATTTGAATATTCCTTTATATTTTTTGGATTATTTTCAGACAAAACGATTTTCAAATTGTTTTCTTTTTGAAATAGTGTTTTCAAATAGAAATTGTTATTTTTGTTAATAAATGTTAAAAATTATTTTTAATGATTTTATTAAACGGTGAAATGTTATCTCCAAAGAAAAGTAATTCGAAAATATTTTAGGATTTGTTTTCTTTAAAAAGAGATCTTCGAAAATAATATTATCTATGAAACAATCCAACAGATTTATATTTTATAATAATTTTCCATCTAAGATTATATCCTTTGATGTTAATTTTTCTTTTATGTGATCTGAACCAAGGATATCATTCTTATTAGTTCCCATAATGGTTTTTCTTTTCGATGGAATCATGTTTATAAACTGAATTTATCGTCCATGGGTTATACTATGACAAAGTTATTATGAAACCCGCTTCACTTTCCATGGGTTATACAGTGATAAAATAATGACATGGTTATGAAACTTATCACTTTTTAAATTTGTTATGATATTAAGAAATGTTTATGTTACCCATTTCATTTCATGGGTTTTGATATGATAAATTTTTTATGATCTTTTATCAAGAATGTATAAGATTTTCATTGTGTTTTAGAAAGGACCAATATCTACCTATAATGTGTTGGGTTATGATTAATGTTATATGAGCTCAATGAGTACATGGGAGGTTATCCCAAGCACCAAAAAGGGTTCACTGGAGTTCATATTAGGCCCAAAGTAGGTACATAAGTGGTTATCTCAGGCTTAAAATGTTATGAATGACATAGTGGGTATCATTGACATGATATATTCAATGAAAATATATATACAACAAATCATTTACTTATGAAGAATTTCTGTCCTCACTGATTGTTTTATTCAATTCCATTATGATCCATGAATTATGAACTAAAAATATTTATTACATGAGTAAATATTAAGATCTTTGATAGGTTGGGTGTGGTTTTAAAATGTTGTGATCATGTTCTAATACCCTTATATTCATGTTATGATTAGGTATTTCTATTTTTAACCCTTAATGACCATATTTGATTAATATTTCTTATATTTCATTCCATAGTTTATAAATAAACACTTATGTAAGTTATTACTAAAAGGATTACTATGTGTGAAGATATTTGTAAAATATTTTGAAGATATTTCTCCAAATTTGAAGATTGTATACCTAATCTCCAAAAAGACTAAACTGTTATGGAACTCAGACATGTGTTTTTCTAATGTAATGAATATTGATAAAAAAATATGTCACATCAATGTATAAAAATCTTAGATCAATATAATTTTGTGATAAGTTGTGTCTAAGAATAGTGTCATCATGCATACATTGGAGTGAGAAGCCTTTATTTGGTACACTAGTATACTAGTCATGTCAATGAAATGATAGAAAGATATTTAGTTGTAGTTTCCTCATCATTTCATCTCTACACTATGAAATCAAACTATATTTGGCCAATAAATATTAAAATATTAATAAAATTAAGTGGTAACAAATTTCATTTCTTAGTGTAAGGGATTAACTTTATCTCTAAACTTGTAGCTTCCTCAAGAAGACTTGTTGGGTCTCTATATAGAGAACTTATATGAACATCAATACACATAACTCATTGTGATAAAGTATCCAAGAGGATTTTATAAATTTTCATAAATTTCAAAGGGGTTGTAAGATTCCATTTTAGAATCCAAATCAATTTCACAACCAATGATAGTAGTTCGAGGAAAGAGAATAAGAAAAGTGGAAACTCCCAATATCACACTTATGTTAGATCATAATCCCACAAGAGCACCATAACCCACACCATATCATAAAATACATCCTCAGAAATAGAACCACTAAAATGTAACCCTATCAGGTTGAGTGATGAGAGTGAATACATCATTAATTATATGACTGTAAGAATAAATTTTATTACTTATGAGATATACATGTTCCAATATACATTATATTAGTAATAGAAAATAATTTTCTAAAGATTCCAAATACTAATAGTCCTAATTACATGGGCCTCAAGGATCACATGAATAATTTCTCATTTCACTTAAAATTGGTAACACCATACACTATATCCTTTTTTAATGAAATTATTTAAAATATAGTTGTGTTTGGGAAACTAATATTGGGAAAACCATCAAAATAACAGGAATTTGATTCTATGACCACCCTAAAGGAGGAATCTTAATGAAAAGAGGCTACTAGAATGGGAGAAATTAATATCAATTATAGTATTACTAGACATATGATCAATAAAACTAAAAAAGTTATTATGTCATAATTAATCCCACAAATTATTCTCCCAGTTTTTTTTGTCATTGTACGAACAACGTCATATACACCACAGTACTCCAAGATATGATCCTTAAATAAAATTATTCAATGAATAAAATAATCAAGTACATTAATATGAGACTATCATGATTTCAAAACTAGTTCTTCACCTCTTGGTCTTCTCACCTTCATCCCTAATTGAATAGGAAACATCCCACTAAATGGTATTGGGGGACCTTCTTTGTCATCCATAATCCTTTTCAGATAAGTAATTACTCTTTTTTCGTTAATATCATTCATTTAAGGGATCCATTATCTACTGATTAATATAATTATGGACTTTGTTTCCATGTACTAGATCATGGATTCATAGGAAAATGTTGTAGGAGTCAATGGATTGGGGGAATACATAGTTGTGGCTGAACTCAATATGTCTACCATGTCCCCACCAAAGCTATTTTATTCTACTTAATATGAAAATATACTAAAATAAAACTTTATTTTGGAGGTTTAATACCTATAGTATCTCACCAATATTATCCCAGTAAGAAAGAAAAATTAGAATCTAATATTATTCATTGTTTTTTTAGATCTCTAATGTAATTGTCCAAAAGGTGTTTTCCCGGTTCAAATTAAAAAATTGTAGATAAATAAAACTATATGTTAAAAAGACATATCTTTTTTGGATGGTTAATTATGATTTAAAAAATTTTATATGTACCATGAAGATGAAGACTACCCTACCTTTAAGTCACTACAAGGGTTATATTGATATCAGTTGATGCCCTTTTTTTGAAGAATGTTGGTGCCACATATCAATGTGAATTGTAACTTATTTTTAAATACTTCTTCGAAAAGACGTATGAATGTTACATTGGTGATATAAGGATGAAAACCATAAAACACCCTCATCATATTTCTGATCTTAATATTATTTTAACAAGCTATGACAACATATCCAAAAATTATTCCCATGGGATGTTCTTCTAGAATTAACTTTGAAAATTTTCTAGGCTACATAGTGTTCTATTATGGAATAAAAACTGTCCATTGGATGGAAATTTTTTTCACTAATATGTCACCTCATTATAACCTTAAAGGATTTATAGAAAAATAAAGATACATCACCAACATTCAATGATTTATATAAAATATTTTAGGAAATTTATTACCCACCAAAAGATGGTAAAAAAGTAGTTTCGTATCAATGGACTAGAATTTCCCAAGAATACATTATAAAAAATCCAGAAATATCTTTATTGAACACCAGTTTAAATGGCACTTGTTAATGAAAATCCACTCATTTTATACATGACCCCCTAGATTGATTACTATGTGATTTTTTGGCACAAAAGGATAGTATTGAGAATGAAAATGAACACTATTATCTCTATTGAATGATTCTCGATAATAAGACTCAATATTTTGATATTGAGAGGAGTTGCTGCATATTAAAATTTACAGTTTAGAAACAAATGATCTACCCACAACAGCATGAATTCCATTTTTTTCACACATAATTATTTTCTCAAATATATCATAAAAATTCTTATATTGTCTGTAGACTTAGAGTGGTGGGAAGTCATTCTACAGTAGTTTGACATCCATTTCAGACCATTAAGGAAAATAAAATGCCAAGAGCTAGCATAATTTATTGCAAAACATTATTCTATTGAAAAAACTAAATTTATAAATATTTTACTATAGAATAGATATTTATTGTTCCTAATTTCTCCATACATGGGAGATGTATTTTAACCGAGCCACTAGAATCGCAACTTGAAATAGAATAGAAGACTCAAAAATTAACAATGTGAGTTTGGGTGACATTCATAACACCCTAGTAAATTTAGTTCAACCCTATTAGTTATTTTTTCAGAAGGACTAATCCAAAATGTGAAAGAATATATCGACCTAGTTATATGCTTAAAACTAGCACAATAAACACTACTTGACCACATGTATGTAAAAAGAGATTCAGATCTGGTAATCAAAATTATCCTTGGTGAATATTTTATCAAAAAGGAGTTGTTTATTTTCCAACATGATTTTTTTGTACTAGATAATAGAAAAATTACCAATATATCCAACGTTAACTAACATACCATTCTCATAGAATTCTTAGGAAAATTAATTACCTAATGGGTTCATAGCCTTGATTGTTCTAGAATGGTAGGAAATAGTTTTCATCATTTACCATCAAAAAATGACTTCAACATTCATTAGTAATTGTATACTAGATATTAACTTGGTTGGTAACATTCAAGAACTATACATTCATGTGAATGGTGGGATGATTCCCTTATTTTAATGCATTCAAAATTGAGTTATTTCATCATACAGTGCTAAACCTGATCATATAAAGTGATAGGTGGTCAGCATTACTCTTTACACTAGCATAAATCATCACGAGGTCCTCATTATATAAGGATTTTATAGAGTCCTTCTGATATTATTTTTGAAGAATATATAGTTTTCATTTTATAATAATTTCATACTGGCGCATATGGTTCCCATCAGTTAGGAATCAGGATGACTTAAAAAATAAAAGGCATGGGTATTTATTGGCCTTCTATGAAAACTTATTTCCCATAATTCACTAAAATGTGTCCTTCCTTTCAAATACATGAAAACATTATCCATCAACACCTATATTTTTCACACTAGAAAATATTCATTTTATCTATATTGGGAATGTATATCATGTGGATATGTCCTCCAGCTATAGCCAAAAGTTCATGTACATATTTCCTAATACATAATTCATACACAATTGGGTTGAGGAAATACCACTCATGGAATTTAGAAAAAAAGGACATTGTTAATTTCATGAAGTCTAATATTATCACCAAATTTGATTTCCATTACACAATATTGATGTAAAACTACACTAATTTTAGTTCTTATGAATTGAATAGATTGAAACATGAATGAAACATAATCTTCAACCATTAATATTTCTATTATGAAGCATCGAATCTAGAAATAGAGTCTTTTATAAAAACAATAATGAATAAACTATAGAATATTTTTTATGATATTGATATATATTTCCTTGAAAATATTCTGCATGCCTTGTTGCGTGTTCCTTAATACATAGGACAGAATTAGTACATTCCAATGAGTTACATTTTACGTTACACTATATTTCCATTTGGGATTTTCAATCCATATATAAGTAAATGAATTTTAATAGATCGGGAAAAGAAATTGTTTTCCTTGTATTTTATAAAGGTATAAAGAAACCGAATAGTGTGATATAAATACAAGAATGGTCACCTCCACTAATTCTTCAAAGGAGAACATGTTTTGGCTCTAAGGATCTTGATGGTACCGATTAAAAATCTTTATAAGCTATATCCAGAATAGGATAGTCCTTTTTTCATCCAAAAGGTCTACTTCAATGGAGTTTATTTACTGATTACTATGGATAGTGAGTGTATCATGTCTTATACAAAAACAATTATTTTCATGAAATATTTCATGCAATAAAATCAATAGTCACTGTAAAAAGATATCAAAAGTAATTACTCGACCCATATGTATGATCCTAAACTATACACCATTGGTCGAAGCTACACAACCTTATATTGTAGAAACCAATCATCTTGGTCCCATGAATTTAAACATTAATAAAAAGTCCATGTGATAATAATATAAATTATATGTCACATAATCTTAACTTTATAACATTAAACTCTATGTAAAACATCCTCATAAATAGTTGTTAAACTAAATTCTTTACATCCTTATCATGTGATGTAAAACTATGAGATACATTGGGTCTCATAAGAGGGGACCCCTATTCTCTATGTCAAACTCTTGTCACACCACCAAATTTAATTATAGGAAATATGTCAATGTTTATTCTTATGGTAAATAGATACATTGTAATGCCAAGATAACTCATTCTAGGCCCATCTACAAATGAAAAATATTTATGAACCCCACATTAATATATATGATCCATACCTATGAATGGAATTTTCCACACAATCATGGACAATTTCAGTCAAAATTAGATCATAAATTTTATTGGATATACTTTTTCATTTTTCAAACTCCATGTATTGGGAGGAATTGATACCAAAAAATATACCACGGATATTAGGGATCAAAGAATATGACATTAAAGGTCACCTCTTTTTGAATATGAATATTATTCCCAATATTGCACTGCATGATATGTTACCCCAATGAGGACTCTTATCCATAGGTGTATTTATCCTTAATTGAGCGTCATTTTATTTACATAATCCATAATAATATTGTAATGAATGTCTCCTTTAAAACATTATCTATGGTCACCACTTATATACCTATCCCATGTAATTAATTCAAATTAGAGAACCCCATGATCATTTCATAAAACTATTTCCCTCTTTTATTGATTATTCTGGTGAATTCATAGATGGAAAACATACCTCTATTGAGATAGTAGTTTATTGGTGTTTTCCCAAAAAAAACTCCGTATGAGGGTTTGAGTACAATTTGGAGAAACTCAAATTTCAACTTGTTTCTCACATCAAGCATGGATCTTGTGATCTTAGAGATTCTAGATTAAAATTAGTATCATTATAGTCACACTGCACCATTTAAAGGGTCATAGAATATTGGGTCCACCTTCCATGACCATATGCTGCTTTGATAAGCCACCCTTGTACGGATTGTTCATCCTTACACAGGATCCTGATGTATTTAAGGAATTTTCAAATAAATATGTGTGTATTTATTCTCTCTCCAATGATATTTGTAGTGATTCCTAAATCACGCATCTTAGAACATTTATTGGTTGTGAAAATTACCCTTTCCCTAGAATATAAGATACATCTATGCAAGGAAAATCTTTTGAGAGCCATGAAAAATTGGGTCTCTCTATCATAATGCAATTGTAAGTAGCCATTTGTGGCAAAATAATGTCTGAAATCTTCTATCAATAATTTGGTACATCTGCTATTCAAAAATAAAACTTCATTATCATGATGACCTAATATACTCATAAACCATCCTTAGACTCCGATGGTAATGATATATGACTCTGAAGGTCATCTTTTTTAGTATCCTTACCATGCCCAATATGGATCTACATAATATGGTTCCTCAATGTGACCTGTCAACTAGAGGCATCTTAGTCCTCAAGGGAAGGATATTTTCCCTCCTTAATTTTCGATAGAATTATAAAATAAATTAATTTTTGGAAAGATTATAAGGTTATGACTTACGTAAATACACCATGTCATAACTTCATATTTATGATCCCCAAGATCATGAATTATGATTTATCTCTTCACATCCTAAATATGTAAGAGTATTTTTTCTCATAACCCCATATTAGATCATTTTCACCATAACCCTATCAGACCTATTTGACCTAAATAATTAATAACCAAGTGTTCCATCATACACGACCTTAAATTCTTGATAATAAACTCTTTCACAAATTCTTTTTCCCTTTATATATAATAAGGAATTATTCAAGGTGCATTTCTAAATCTACGAGTATCTTCATCCAAGTCTATATAGCTTACATAGTGAGTTTTTAATCCCTTATATCAAACCATGTCATGTTCATGGAGGGTTGAAATCTAACAAACCAATACAACTATGCTACAAATTTCTTCTCTATATTATTGGTTATAATCATTTTAACTAACCATGGTTATTAGCCTAGAAAATTAAAATAGTCCTAAATCCTCATTGCATATCAATGTAATGAAATATAAATATGAAGAAAAAAATTATTTTGAAATTACTAATTATTCCCCAAAAACAACTTTCAATATATTCCCCAAATATACCTTGTTAACCAATTCCATCTTAATCTATAGGATAAATTTCTTTTAGACACCACGCACTTGACAATATCGCAATGGAATCCTCTATTAAAAATTGAAACATGACCATTAATTAAATACATGTACCATATTATAAAATTATATATTAGGACTCTCAGACTATAAATAATAATTCCCACATCTCACATTCAAAGACATATTATAAAATCCTTTCCAAGTTGATCCCAATTTAGTTGATTCTTCTAATTTCAATTGTCCATGAACATTGAAATTAAAATAAGTATACTTATCCCCCATCACATATACACTATCATATAACCTATACATTCCCAAGGAAGGAGGAAAAAAATCATTTTGTTAAAAGAAATTAAATGGTAGTAAAAGAAAAATCCAAGTCTTTCCCACTAACTATTCTCCATATAAGTCTTTGTCAAAAAGTTAAGGTAATTACATAAAGTATACAAAGCACATGGGTCCCACCATATGTCCCTTGAAACAGTCGTTTTATGCTAACATGGCCCCATGGAAAAAGAAAGAACAATATAGTGTTATCCTATTATGGTAATAGTATTTAAACATATTCTCCCTCATATACACTTAAATAGAAACAACATACCTGAATGATTGAGAGTCATAGTTATTCTTACAAGGAAAATAGAAATGAATAAATGGAAAATCGAGAAAAAATATCATTCGATTTATAAGATCAAAAAATTGAGATGAGTATCAGCAAGTTAGAGTCTCTCTACCATGAGATAAAAACAGTAATCATAATATTTTTTTAACCATTGGATCAATTTTTGAGCCTCAATAATAGTATTTTGATGCCCAGTAACCTTAGTAGATTTAGCTTCATCAGAAATATAGAGTTCATCCATTATTATTGAAGTTTAATCTTTTTGTCGAGACTATACCACCACTAAATATTAGTGAATTTGTTCAACCTCCCCCTTAGAAGTATCTAAATATTTTTAGAGATGTATAATTTGATGATATTTCTCTTTAATTTTGGAATTTTCATTCCAAAAACTCCTTATCAAAATCATATTCTACCAAAGACATTAGAATTCGATGGTCATCGGATTTAGTGAGCATACTCTCCTAGATGAGAATATTGTGATATCTTTTCTCTAGTTTCCACCAATTAATCACCTCCATTACAACATATTGAACCTCATGATATTAAAATAGAAAATAAAATATTGTTGAAAACCATCTCTATATCTATTAATGTTTTTTGTATAGGCCTTCTAAAATTTATTCTAAAACTATTTTACATATATCAGTCAAAATAAATTGTAATGATAAACCAATATAATTCTAAGCCTCCAAGTTTTACTTTTATCCGCTAATAGGGGGAGAGAAACCCTAGAATCTAATCACTTAGAGAATTATATTACGTGGTTCACCACAGACTGAATTCATCCTCACCTAGTGTCATTATGTGAACTTGAGTAGAAATTTCTTCTTCCGGCCCAGCCAATGCAGAAGATGCATCTAAATGTAACCTAATTGGGGGAGAATCATTGGAAAAAAAATTGAGCCATAGAGAATGAAAATGGATTCAAACCAATTTCGATCACTCACCCTGTAGTTTATTGAATTATTAACAAAGGTTTCCATCAACGTCCCTGGATTGTTTAACTCGTATAGTTCAAAAAATTTATGAAAAATTTTCTTATTTAATATTCTTTAAGACCACATGGAATAACCCCAAAAAATGTACCATATCTTGATCATGATCTAGAATCTCACAAATTATAAGAACATGATTTTTCTTGATTCCCTTCTCATTGTTCTCTTTATAAATATTCTATACGTATAACGTTGTTTGGTTCAAGAGATAATATCAATACCTCATACATAAAAATACGAGTTGTAAAAAAAGACCCATTTCGTTTAAAATCTTTATCAAAGTCCAAGAAATCCACTATATATTTTGTAATATAAATTCATGTAAAAATATATTATGTTCCCATTATATCATGATATAATCCTTGAAGTCTCATAGTATCTTCACAAGTAGGGACGTCCGAGACAGCTTCCATGGGACCCAAATATATCCCTCCATTAACACCATCTGTAGTTGTTTGAGTAGGGGCCTAGTATTAAGGACCTAATATAAGTGAATCATTGTCTACACCACCAATATATGTTATGTGATCTCGGTCATCCCATTATATGTAATTAATAGAGGTGACAACAGTATTAGTGGGTTCCTCAAATATATTTGAATGACCCTAAAATAGAAATAAAATGAGAGTCAGCAGTTTATAAATGAAAAGCTACTATTTATAATCCTCATCACCAAGATTATCTCAACAATATATAGTAATAATAGTATGATGGGTTCAATTACTCGATACTTCTCCAACTAGAGGAAAAGTCTCACCATAAAAACAACAAGCTTCATATGTGTAATCCACTTAAATTCTTACAAGATTAGTGGAATATCCATTGATGGAGGAAATGGAAATTGATTATATAATCCACAAGAATGAAAAATGGTTATATCATGAATATTAAGGAAAAATACTTTAAATAAATGTTACCACGAATCACGAAATGTATTTCTAATATTTTATCTCCCCAAAAATCTTTTACATCAAATGATGGATGACTCATCCTTATCTTCTAGAATACTAGAATTGGGGGAGGAAGGTGATAATTTTATCCTACCATCTCATCCTCTATATACATATATACCATGGAAAATTACACTATCTCTAAAGGATTTTATTTCTAATTCCCAAGAAGACTCCCAACCATAGTATATTTTGGAAAATCTATTTTTGGAGACTCTTCCTCTTCCCTTAGAAAACAAAGTTAGTTTTTTTGTAATAACAAACCCTTATTAAAAATAAAATAGATGATTTAGGATTTCAACCATAGTATAAACAAAAATTTACCATTCATTAGCGGGTTGATGACCCACAACATCTATAATTCCCTTATCCATCTTGTCGATCATCCATTTCATAATGGGGATATGGATATCAATCGTGTAAATGAGAATCTCAAAACCCTAGATATATTTTCTTACCATTAAAAAATAGTATCATAATGAAAGAATGTGTGGGATAAAACATCTATAAGATATGAAATACACATTTAAATTTGAATTAATTACCATAAATACTTAAAATTAGAAGGATTATCTTCCAAAAATTAATCTCCTTCAGTCCGTACATAGCTTCAGTTTTTGTTGGATGACTGTGAGAAAGACTCTACATCCATCATGATTATGAGAATTCCCAACCTCTATATTCTTGTTGGAGTATAGACAAGAATATCTCAATCCCATTCCCATTTTTATGACCAGGTTTCTTTTTCTTGGCCCCAAACAGTGCATCCATTTGCATCCTTTCTCATTGAGTTGATTTTGATCGAGGTCCTTTATGTGATATTTGATCCTTGAAACTGTTACACTTTAGAAAATATCTCGTAACATGTCTTCCTCATCCACTGGTTGGGTTGAAGACTACATGAGAAAAATCCCTTTTTTGACATCCCCTAATGATATAAATAAATCCAAGATTTTTCGTACCCAAGAGTTTTCCGGATGAAATTTTTTCTTCAATGGTGAGAATATTACCACCTCATATATTTTACATTCTATAATCTCATATAGATTTCTGGACACTATTAGATGCATCTCTAACCAAATATCCATGTGAGGTGACATTTTTGGTTTCTGTAGGTTGCTAAATTTTCATGTGAATCTAAATAGTGTGTAGGATTCATAAATAATTTCTTAATTTGTTCATGTTTCCAACATTCATTATCTCAAATCTGACATATAAAAACAAAACTCATAATTACAAATCCGATAATCAAAAACTATCCCAGTGGGTGGATACCTATATTGGTGGAATTTTAACTCCTTGGTCAAAATAAAATTCCTCATAGTTGAAAAATACATCAAGGATAGCGGTTTGATGCCATATAAATCATGGAAGATTGCTTAAAACCATAAAATGGGAATAAAAAACCCATTTTCGCTATATAGTATCTAAAATATATTTTTATACATCCCCATAACACTTGGAATATCCCTAAAATTTATAATTGGGGAATTCCAATATATATATGTATCAAGAAATGATGGATATTTGACAATGTAGGGGAATATGATCATATGTTCTCCATCCAGATTACTTGGCTTTGATGGATAATGTCCCTAACCTCACACCACCATTTGAATTGAAATCTAGTTTCATATAGGTTGTCAAAACATTTCTATAAATACAGAAATATGGGTCTTGACATAGATGTTGGACCTCTTAATATACCCCCAGTGATTTATATCATCCATACAATAATAAAAGTCAATATTTATCTAGGATATCCCACTTTTCAACTGTAGATAACCATATAATACACTGAAATGTAGTTTCATTCCCTTAAGGGTTCAATAAACCATTTTATGTACTTGAAGTTAAACATCGACCCGTGGGTAAGGATATTTATCTTTGACCTTTAGGGATCTTTTCTATAACTCATGAGCCAAGGTGGTTTTCCAATAAACAGTATCCCATGAAGCATTGGATGTGATTAAATCATCATAAATTTCACCACATATTGGCTCACTCGATATCTTGTAATCATAACATAAACTGATGCCAAGTTTTCTATGTGTTAGGTTAAAAGTGTTTGTTTCTGGATTGAATCATCTAAGAATATCCAAAACAATGTCTAAAGACATGTACGCATGGGTTTGGGAAACATAGATAACTTCATAATTACCATGAGCTTTTAGATTAGAATAAAATTCATCACATTTTGGGAACACCCAATAATTCCAAATCCATTCTGGTTTAATTCCCCCTACAAAATGAACGTTTTTTTCCTCATTTCCTCTCTTTGTTTTTTCAGTAGAAAAGTAGATAAAAATGGATGAGTAGTTATGGTTTTTTAGCCAAGGGCTATGCATCCTCAAATTCTGGGAACTTATACAATGAAATTTCAAAAAAAATATAAGTTTTGTCCCATCACTAATGCATGATCCCTTAGAATTAATATTTGTTTTCATAAGATTTTTATATTTGGTGAACCATGAATGTGATGTATAATTCATAAAGCATAGGATGAACATGTTTTTAAGATGAAAATAGTCATATAATGGATTAATTTTTCCCATAAATACTCCAAATTATACGTAGTTGGATGTATTGTAAGAGGAACTAATGTAGCATCTAATGATTGGTAATACCCGAGTTTGATGTTATCATGAATCTCCTTGATGAGGGCAATATATTTAACCATAGAAACAAAAATTATTTTTATATAAATTGAAATAATACACAAAGATACATATAATATCTCAATTGATCCAATATAATCAATAAATTTCTTCTTTTTGAATGATAATTTCATATGAAATATTAGTCAATTCTTACCAAAGTAGTTCACCCATCATTTAGAATGAATTTGACCTAGACAAGAAACATCCCACCCAATTCATATAAAATGTATCCACACCAATGATATTCAAATAGTCCACTCTCCCTAAGTGCTTCATGTACTCCAATTCATGTATGAAACACTGCATAGTACACTTCTTGTAGGATACTTTTCATAATATAAATGCACTAGTATATGTGTAACAAAGGATTGCACGAATGACACAAGTGAGTAGAGGAATTCATTCACTAAGCCAGAAAAATAATGGAAATCAAAATAGGGTACCCTAGAAAAACATATCTATTTATAGGAAATCTATCCCACCATGTGATGAACCCGCATGGATTACTTTATCTACCACAATAGTTGGAAGACATGTGTGGTAATGATTCACCCGATCTAAATCCAACCTTGATATCCAAAAAAGTATTATTCCTAAATTGTGATGAATTTCATCCAAACCATGTTTAAAAAAATGAGTTTTCCCTTATTAGAGTTTGATTTGTTCCTATATTCCCATCTTAATTAGGATTGAATCCACGAGGTCCTAGACCAATCCAATCCAAGGGGAATTTTTACGGGCTCTATTTTCACATAGGTACAACAGTATTTTGGGATATATACCACTAATAATTTATGGAAAATGTAATGAATGAAGGAAATTCACTTCTCTTAAATCCTTTGAGTTCACACAAAGAGGATAGGTATATAGTACTTGTGTGGCTAACCATTTCATGGAATTATACCTTTTTCATCACACTTGTTTGGAATATTTTTGAGAGTTCCCTCCTTCACCCTAGGTCAATAATTTTCCAATAAATAGTCTCAATAGTCTCAATTTTTTTGAATTTTTGAAGATGGTGACATACTTATATATTCCCTCATATGACTCCCTTATCTAATTCCCCAAAACATTTAGGTTGCTTATAGTGCTTTCAAATATGATTTAATTAAGAGAATTAATGGGTATTTGAGTTCCTATAAGTGAAAATAATGAGAACCATTATAAGGAACCACGTGATCCCTAGTCCAACAAACCCAGAATAAAGGATCATTATCTATATATAGACATGCATTACCCATTTCCAATATCACTTAGGGGTAACCTTGGCGATTAGATAGAAGACTCCCCTATGTTATATCCCACAATTTATTCTCTTATTAGGAATTAAACAACATTCTAACATAGAATCACTTAGATTAATCAATTTATAGTCCACCCAAGTATCACTTGGGGGAGATAAATCCCAGTTCACCTAAGTATCACTTGGGAATGATACATCCTAATTTACCCATCTGTTAGTTGGGTGAGGTACATTCTACTTCACCCATGTAGAATTTGGGAGAAAAAATTCGCAAGTCTCAAGACCCAGTCATATGATGAACAATAGGGGACACACTTACTATATACTTCAATTTAATGGATATCAAATCAAGACATCCTCCTAGGCCCCTAGATGTGTATAATTAGGAAAATGGTCACAGTAGCATGGTCCCCCTTAGAACATGAACTGTCATTGTAAAATACATCCCCCACATAACCTTCCAAGAATCTATGGTCCTCAGAATATTCATAATCATCAATTCTTATCATAACAAGGATACCATCAATGGGAAGTAGTGTGAAGTTCTTCAATTTAGGTGGTGAAACTGACATCCTACATGCTACCTAAAACATAATAGGAATTTGGTTGAATCTGCACATTGTGTTATAAAATAAATGGATGTTTATGACCGATTTTGGGGTGTGGAAACATTTCAGATAAAGATAGTAGGAAAACCCATATTTAATTGTGACTATATTGTTGTAGCCTCATTCTCATCCAATATAAAAAATAGATAAAACAAGGACATTGGGAATCCAACATGGATTAAGACCCAAAAATTTCATTCAAGACATCACACTTCCCCTACATTCCATATCATCACCCCCTTCCACCAGAAAATGATGAGTAAATTTCAACCATGTGTTTTTAAATTTGGTGTATGTCCCTTCTTAGGAATGATTCTGAAACATGATGATCTTATGCTGCCTCTTATTTCTCACACCAATTATTACTCATAGGGGTGTAAATTTTAGTGATGGGGATGTCATTTACATGATTAAATTTATAAATGGACCTCCCATGTTGGATTATGTCCCAACCAACCCAAACTAAGAGGTCATGTATTTTTTTTTAATGTGATATATAGGAATCTTAAATGAGGTTCAAACCCAACAATTTAATTCACAACCTTCTTTATTATTCTATACACCCAGTTAGACCAAACCCCCACCGAAAGGGTCACATTCCTTCAAGGATCCATCCTATATTCCATATAAGATAAACATACTATCAGTAGTTCATATTCTCTTTGGGATCAATGATATAGGACTTCCCATAAATAATCCCCACAATTATAATTAATGTGTACCTTGCACCTGGACATACTCACTGCATAATGTTAAACTTCATGGTTTGGTGTGTTTTACATGACCTTAAAAGGTATGAAATATACTATAAATTTTAACCAAAATATTTGGGTTATGATTCTTTTCATGATGATACATGGTAATACCTACTCATGGGACAAATCATAATATAAAAAACATCTCTGACTGGATAATGATAAATTCCAAACATTACCATTGTTTGGATTAATTTAAACACAACAAAATTATAAAAAACGGAGAACCTATGATATATATAGATGGTACTATTAAGGAATAACATATGATAATTACATATGGTAGAATTAATAAAGAACATCTAAAACAAACATATGGTATAAGGAAATAATATTTCTTTAATAAGTTCTTAATATAAGGGTGACCAGACCCACACATGGTATCTTGGAAGGATTCATGGTTATATATCAAATCAATTAGAGTGTCTTGGAATAGAAAATAAGTAAATATAAAATGGTTTCATGATCCTAACCACTAATCCTCTCAGCTAATTCTAGTTCCTAATCATTGTTTCCAAAATGACTAATGATTATCTAACATTGGTGAGAAAACTTATAAAAGAATCCTGTTTATAATAGGTTGGTAAACTAATTAATTTTGGAGATACAAGATACAGTTTTCCTAGAGTTGAAATATTATTTTCCTATGAATAAAACACCCAAAACTGTGATTTATATTTAATGGGAATGAATAAGACATTACATGAATGAAGGTGGATCCCATATAAGGTTACTAGTTATTCGAGAAATTTTGATGGTGTAGTGATGAAAACATTTAAATAAATATTTACTATGAATCTTCCTAGATATCTATTATAGTTATTGTTTCACAACACCAATATTTTGGTAGAACTCTAGTTGTTACTACATAGCCAATTTTTATCTATCAGTCATAAGGTGGACCTATACTAGAGTTTTAGTAGTGCCCATAAAATTGGCACATGTTTATTTTTTTCCTAAAAACATACTTGAATTACCATTAAATCATCCTATACAACTATATAACCTCTTATCACATCCAAAAAACCCACCTTTCATTCCCATTCATGAAAAAATTAATCTGAATCCCCCAAATAAAAATAAACCCTCAATCAGATCAAAAAATTGAAACAAACCCATTACATATCCAGTTATGATACTATCTAATGAATATGTTGAAATATTTATCATGGTAACAAATATATGGGAAATTAGAATATTTGATGTTTTTTTTTCTATTCCTTAGATTAATGAGGTTAATTCCTCTTATATTTTTGATTCTATACAACTAGTGTTAGTTGCTAACTTGTGGCCTTCTAGAAGAAAGCATCAAGGGTCACACTAGCTTTCACTGTCATCCCAAGAGGGGTTTCAGTGGGGAAGTGATGTGAAAAGATTGTATCAGATAATTTTTAGTGTCATGATTGGTTTTTAATTTTTGAACTAATAATGATTACATAGGATGATTTATAGAAATCAATGGTTTAACTTAGTATATGATTAGTCACTGTGGATTGACTACGAAATATGGGATTAATGCCCACTATGATATGACATAAAGACCATAAGAAAGTTTAACTAATTAAATGAGATGGGAAAAATTATGGTTATTATGACAACCCTGCTTTTTATTACAACTTAAACATGCTTTATTACATAAAACTTCACTTGATACAACAAAGAAGATCGAGAGGTTTAGTGTCTTTGGGGCTTAGGATCATTACATAAAAACTTTAAACTTGAAATACAACATCCTTATTGAAAACTTCCTTTACATGACCACTACATTCCTTCGTACTTAGCATTGCATGGGATAACCTGAGGACATGCATAAGAAAAGGGTGAGCTATAAAGCCCAGTAAGGGAGTACATAATGAATAACATGAGGAGTACAATACATGTTAGGCAATAGGCATATCAATAGAGCATAATAGAGACATGAACATAAAGGCATGATAAAGCATGATAATCATAACATGGAAATGTGGCAACAACACTTAACATTGAATTAGCATGAGCCAAGGCTCATTGCACATGGAGCATGAGTAAACCCTCATTGCACTTGAAGCACGAGTAAACCCTCGTTGCACTTGAATTAGCATGAGTCAACACTCATTGCACATGACGTATCATGATACTATACTTTACCCAATGCATTGGAGCGCTATCAGGGCGCACCCTTCTTAAACATTTCATTTCATGCATAAGTGTGCCACATGGATCATAAAACATGGATTCATAAAACATAATCATTTATTCCACGATAAAGGAATGTGGAATTCATACATGAAGCTTTACAATCAATAAGTAAATGTGCATAAAGGTGAATACCCTTGATGGAGAAATGGGCATGGTATTCACTACACAAAGACATTGGCTTAGAAAATCGGTGCGATTTCGGCGGCGTAACGGCGTGACATAAGAATTCATAAAAAGGTTGATGAGAGAGAAAGGGGTTCCTCATCATATTTACATGTAATGGACAGTAAGCAGATCATATATATACATGTCCCAACAATAGAAATGGAATTTAGATTCATGATACAAAAGTATTGCTTGAATATAAAAGAAGAGAGAGAAGCTCCTTTCGGAATTTCGGCATAGTAACAGGTGTACATGGGAGGCATTTAATGAGAGAGAAAGGGGTCTCCCATCATTCAAACAATAAGAGGGCAGTATGGGGGAGGTGCGAAACCATACCCCAACATTCATAATTGAAATTAAAAAGGCAATACAACTTAAAGAAAATTGACAAAAATGAGAAAGGAAGAAAAACCCTTACTTGGAAGTGTGCTTCCAAAGGCTAGAGAGAGGCTTGTGAGAGGCTTCTTGGGAGATTGGGGCACCTTGAGAGGATTCTAGAGAGAGTAGGGCAGAGTTTGGACGAACTTCAAGGGCTTTGAGTGAGGAGGAAGTGGGAGCTTGGGTGGGTTTATATAGGAAAGGTGAGAGAATTCTTTATTATTTAGGTTTGGGACCCCTTATATTAAAATAATCCAAACCACAAACCATCCCATGGTATTTGCCCATGGTTTCTGGAAAAGGGAAGAGGAAAAAAATATTTTACAAGGCCAAGGTCCGAACTTATTAAAAAATTAGGGTTGCTTATGTGGAGGTGAGTCACACTCCCATGGAAATTAATTTAAAAAGGCAAAGTGTTGAATAAGTCTTGAGGGCTCCATTAATGCTTTGAAAAGTGATTCAAACAAACCCAAAACCTCATTATTTTAATGATAAAACACATATTGGCCGAACATAAGGATTATGGTATTTTATTACATCACCATTGGGTCATTATGATGTCATAAAACACATTATATATTTAAATGGTATTTAATTTTTACCCAAAAATTTGACTGTCTCAGAAAATTATGAAAAATTCACCGTTGGATAATTTCGACGTCCTGATTCCAAAAATAATATTTATTTTATCTAAATAATTTTCTAAATATGTGAATTTTCACTTTTAAAATAAAAACCGACATTTATAAAAAATTCACGGGTTTTGACAGAAATGGCTTTCAAACCTTAATAAAAATTTTAATTGCATTCATAAAATTATAAGATCATTTATATTTAATAAAAATTAATTTAATATTAATAATAATATTTTATTAAAATATTATTTAATTCAAAAATCCTTTAATTTAATAAAATATAATTCTAAATTAAATAATAACTAAAAACATCATTTGTACTTTAAAAACTAATTACAATGCATCAAATATGACTAGAAATTATATTCATTATTATATAAAAAAATAATGTACATGAACATGGTGCTACTTATTTGTTACATAACCCCTTAAAATAGCCGCATAAGACCTAAGGGTAAGGTGTGCGATGGTGACCGACTCTTGGGGCTGCTCGGATAACATCGCTCGAGTGGTAATCTCTATCAACTTCCATTTTTCCCGTAGACGATCACGTTCGAGCTTGACTTGATGAAGCTCAGCTTGGGCTTGGTCAAGGGCAAAGCCCAAAGACGCCACCTCTTTACCGAGCTCCGACAAATGGGCTTCGTAAGGGGCAATTCTACTGGATGAGGCCATCGCTTCCTTTGTCTGAGTAGAAAATTGGTTCGTTAAAGCCTTATATTTAAACTACCCAGATGATCACTGTTCAATGGCTATAAAAGTAACGGTCACAAATCTTAACGTTAAACTAAAGAAGTTGACATCATATAAAAACATAAAGAAACATTTAACTGGATCAAGAGGGATTTTCCATTAATGAAATTTTGGGTCGGTACAACATTCCCCCCTTAAGAAATTTCGCCCTCGAAATTTTCCTTTTCCCACACTAAAACAAATGTGGGTAACTTAGCTTCATCATATCCTCCGACTCCCAAGTTGCTTCTTCAAACTTGTGGTTTCTCCACAACACCTTGACGAGGGGCATTGTCTTATTTCGTAGAACTTTTTCTCTACGATCTAAGATCTTCACTGGTTGCTCCTCATAAGAAAGATCGTCTTCTAATTGTACCACCTCGGAAGAGAGTACATGTGAAGGGTCTGGTATGTACTTCCTTAAGAGGGATACATGGAAGACATCATGCACCTTGGCCATAGTAGGTGGAAGTGCTAGTCGATAGGCCACAGCCCCAACACGATCAAGAATCTCGAATGGGCCGATGTACCTTGGACTTAACTTCCCTTTCTTTCCAAACCTCATGACCTTCTTCCACGGAGATATGCGTAAAAACACCATGTCTCCGACTTTAAACTCAAGGTCTCGTCGACGATTATCTGCATAACTCTTCTGTCGACTTTGGGCTGCCTTGATATGCTGCTGAATGGTTTTCACCTTCTCCACCATTTCTTCGACCATTTCTGGTCCAAGCAGCTTACGTTCACCGACCTCATCCCAACATGCCGGTGTTCTACACCTTTTCCCATACAGGGCTTCATATGGTGCCATTTGGATGCTCGAGTGGAAACTATTATTATAAGAGAACTCAACTAGGGGAAGATGTTGATCCCATCCTCCTTTAAAGTCCATTGAGCACGCTCTCAACATATCCTCAAGTGTTTGGATAGTCCGCTCGGATTGGCCATCAGTTTGAGGATGATATGCCGTACTGAAGTTCAGTTCAGTATTCAGAGCATGTTGAAGACTCTTCCAAAACTTAGAGGTAAATCTTGGATCTCGGTCCGACACAATAGATAGTGGTACTCCATGCAACCGTACCACTTCCCTGATATATATCCGTGCCAGTTGATCCAAAGAGAAATCCTCTCGAATAGCAATGAAGTGTGCAGTCTTTGTAAGACGATCCACAATAACCCAGATTCCATTGTTGCTTTTGGATGTCCTTGGAAGTCCAGTGACGAAGTCCATGGTGATGTTCTCCCATTTCCATTCTGGTATGGGCAATGGTTGCATCATCCCCTTAGACTTCTGCCTCTCTGCCTTCACTTGCTGACACACCAGACACTTTGATGTATATTCGGCGATCTCCTTCTTCATATTATCCCACCAAAAGTTTTCTCGGAGATCTCGATACATCTTTGTGCTCCCTGGGTGAATAGAGAAATTTGAACTATGTGCATCATCCAAAAGTTCCTTCTTCAGCTCCGAACATGATGGGACACATAGTCTTTTCCCAAACCGCACAATTCCTTCTTCATTAACATTAAACTCTAAGGATTTTCCCTTTTTGATAGCTTCCACTTTTTCTTGGATTCTCGCATCATCCCTTTGAGCATCCTTTAACCTTTCCAAAAGAGATGGTTGAGCAATCATTTGTGAAAGGATTTATGATGTTCCCTTCTTTATGATTCCCACGTCCATCTTCATCAAGTCTAAGAAGATTGGATCCTTCTCAATTCTCATCATTGATAGAATTGCTGGATCCTTTCTACTTAGGGCATCCGCCACCTTGTTCGCCTTCCCAGGGTGGTAATGTATTGAACAGTCATAATCCTTTATGAGCTCTATCCATATTCTCTGGCGCATATTAAGCTCTTTCTGTGTGAATATATATTTAAGACTCTTGTGGTCAGTATATATCTCACATTTCTCCCCATAGAGATAATGCCGCCAGATTTTCAAGGCGAAGATCACCGCCGCCAACTCCAGATCATGCGTTGGATAGTTTCGCTCATGGATTTTCAACTGCCTTGAGGCATAGGATATCACTTTATCATTCTGCATCAGCACACATCCTAAGCCCTTCTTCGAAGCATCACTGAATACCACAAAAAGCTCCCCACTTGTGGGTAAAGTGAGCACAGGTGCAGTGATAAGCCTCCTTTTCAACTCCTTGAAGCTTTCTTCGCATTCATCACTCCAAGCAAACTTTACTCCCTTTCGAGTTAGCTTGGTAAGGGGGTTGGACAATCGTGAGAAGTTTCTCACAAATCGTCGATAATATCCAGCTAACCCCAAGAAGCTACGGATATCAGTTACCGATGTTGGCCTCGGCCATCCCTCAATTGCATCTGTTTTGGAGGGGTCCACAGATATCCCATTGCTTGTGATGATATGGCCCAAGAATGAGACCTCCTTCAACCAGAACTCACACTTGCTGTACTTGGCATAGAGCTTCTCCTTGCGCAAAGTCTCCAGTACAGTTCTTAAATGCTCCTCATGGTCCTCCTTGGTTTTGGAGTATATCAGAATATCATCTATAAAGACTACCACAAATTTATCTAGGTAATCTCTAAAGACTCTATTCATCAAGTCCATGAATATTGCTGGAGCATTGGTGAGTCCAAAAGGCATTACTATGAATTCATAGTGCCCGTACCTTGTACGAAAAGCAGTCTTGGGGATATCTTCCTTCTTCACCCTTACTTGATAATATCCCGACCGCAAGTCGACCTTGGAGAAGTATTGAGCTCCACGCAGCTGATCAAACAAGTCATCGATTCTTGGGAGAGGATACTTGTTCTTTATCGTGATTTTGTTAAGTTCACGATAATCGATGCAAAGCCGCATTGACCCATCCTTCTTCTTGACGAAGAGGACTGGTGCACCCCATGGTGATGCACTTGGGCGTATAAACCCTTTATCCAGATTCTCCTGTAGTTGTTTCTTCAGCTCTTCAAGCTCAACAACAGCCATTCTATATGGAGTCTTGGATATTGGTAGCGCCCCAGGTATAAGTTCAATTGAGAACTCAACATCTCTTCTTGGAGGAAGACCAGGAAGTTCCTCGGGAAATACTTCAGCGAATTCCCTCACAATAGGCATTTCTTCAAGGGTGGTTTCTTCCTTGGACTCAATCATCTGAGCCAGATATGCGTGCTCATAAGGCAGTAATATCCATGCTTGAGATGATGGAGCTAAAGGAGATTCATCTTCCTCCTGACACTTGTAAAGAATCGGGGGTCGATTCTCCATATGGAGTGTGATTTCCCTCTCCCGACAATTTATGTTGGCTCTATATATGGAAAGCCAATCCATGCCAAGAATTGCATCAAATTCCACCAAAGGGAGTATGACGAGGTCGCCGGGAAATTCAATCCACAGATTATAACAGGGGAGGACTTATACTCATGGGATGCAATGATTTCCCCATTTGCCGTACTCACCGACATCTTTACTTCCATGACTTGTGGTGGTGCAGGGATTATTCTACTAAACTTTTGAGATATAAAAGAATGCGTAGAACCTGAATCAAAAAGTACGTTCGCTATTCTTGAATGAATAACTAGCGTACCTGTCACCACTTCGTTGTCGGGGTTCACTTCGGCAGAAGTGATGGCAAAAGCTCTTCCTTGCTGTCTTGGAGGTTGTTGATTGCCTCCGATAACCCTTGGATTAGGGCACTGATTCGCAAAATGACCCGGTTCTTTGCATTTGAAGCATTGAACAACGCGTTGAGGTTCGAACGGAGCGTTCCTCCCCTCCGTCGCAGCCGCGGGTCCTTCTTGCTGACAGTTAACAGCTAGGTTCCCTTCTCTTCCACACTTGAAGCATTTTCTTGTCCCCCTAAGGCAATTTCCAGGGTGATTCTTTCCACACTTTTGGCAAGTGGGGTGCTGGAATTTCTTAGCGCCGTTGGATTTATCCATCGGACCACCAGCATTGAAGTCCACCTTCCGCTTCTTGTCCCCATGATACCCCTGTGATTCTCCGATCTCCATTTCAACCTTGAGGGCACATCGGACAATTTCCTCATAGCTGTCGAAGTCACGGATCGCTAATGCTTTCCGCAAGCTAGGCTTCAGCCCACCAAAGAAGCGGTCAACCTTGCATTCGGGGGTAACGACAAAGCCGGAAGCGTATCGTGCAAGCCTTGTAAAGTTTGCCTCGTACGCTCCCACAGATTCCTCATCTTTCTGCTTGAGGGAAAGGAAGTCCCTTTCCATCTTAAGACGGAGGGTGCGTGGAAAATATTTATCGAAAAACATCTTCCGGAATACCTTCCATTCCAAAGCCTCGATCTCCTCCTCAGGCTTCGTATTTTTGATCAACGTCCACCATTGATCAGCTTCACCCTCCATACGATAAGCTGCCAGGAGAACCTTCTCTTTTTCAGAGCATTGGAGGATGGAGAATATCTTTTCAATGGAGTTGATCCATTGTTCAGCAATCGTGGGATCGGATGATCCACTAAAAGTAGGAGGCCTTTGTCTCATGAAGCTTTCAATAGCGACTTGTTCTTTCTTAGGGGGGGTTGAACGTTCCTCTTGACCAGTGTTTCTATTAAAAACTTGAGTTAGCTGAGAGAGAAGCGTGACAAAGTTCGCGATTCCCGCTCCCATTGGATTGGGCATCTCATTGGTACAATCATCACACTGATCTTCACAACGGTTGTTAGCCCGAGTTCTCCTATTACCGGCCATTGGCTGGAATAAAAGTAAAGTTAGGGGTAACACATAAAGGGTAATCCAAAGACAAAAGTTGATGACTTATAAATAAACTTTAATCTCTTCAACTCATGAGTCTATAGGATTCAATCCAGGCTTTTCATGATCTTCCTTCTAACATATATTCTTAGGGGCATTTTTCCCTTAATAAGGGTTCATACTAAGATTGTAAATTTATCAAAACATATCCCCCGGGAGTGTCGTAACCAAGAGTGCAGCAAGGCCCGTTGTCGTGCACCAGTTCCCGTTCGAGTCTAGCTCAAAGCGGTGTTTTCGGGTTTTACCCCTAGGATACATCTGTGCCAGAGCCGCCTCTACCTGCTCGTATCCAGACAGGGATGTATTTGTTTGATAAACCACTTACTTAGTATTTACCAAAACTTAGGGATGTTTTTATTATGCTTAGTCTTGTATCTAAGGCTTTACTAGGGTTTCCTAATCCCAAAAATAACTAAACCTATCCTTTGATACCAACTATGACAACCCTGCTTTTTATTACAACTTAAACATGCTTTATTACATAAAACTTCACTTGATACAACAAAGAAGATCGAGAGGTTTAGTGTCTTTGGGGCTTAGGATCATTACATAAAAACTTTAAACTTGAAATACAACATCCTTATTGAAAACTTCCTTTACATGACCACTACATTCCTTCGTACTTAGCATTGCATGGGATAACCTGAGGACATGCATAAGAAAAGGGTGAGCTATAAAGCCCAGTAAGGGAGTACATAATGAATAACATGAGGAGTACAATACATGTTAGGCAATAGGCATATCAATAGAGCATAATAGAGACATGAACATAAAGGCATGATAAAGCATGATAATCATAACATGGAAATGTGGCAACAACACTTAACATTGAATTAGCATGAGCCAAGGCTCATTGCACATGGAGCATGAGTAAACCCTCATTGCACTTGAAGCACGAGTAAACCCTCGTTGCACTTGAATTAGCATGAGTCAACACTCATTGCACATGACGTATCATGATACTATACTTTACCCAATGCATTGGAGCGCTATCAGGGCGCACCCTTCTTAAACATTTCATTTCATGCATAAGTGTGCCACATGGATCATAAAACATGGATTCATAAAACATAATCATTTATTCCACGATAAAGGAATGTGGAATTCATACATGAAGCTTTACAATCAATAAGTAAATGTGCATAAAGGTGAATACCCTTGATGGAGAAATGGGCATGGTATTCACTACACAAAGACATTGGCTTAGAAAATCGGTGCGATTTCGGCGGCGTAACGGCGTGACATAAGAATTCATAAAAAGGTTGATGAGAGAGAAAGGGGTTCCTCATCATATTTACATGTAATGGACAGTAAGCAGATCATATATATACATGTCCCAACAATAGAAATGGAATTTAGATTCATGATACAAAAGTATTGCTTGAATATAAAAGAAGAGAGAGAAGCTCCTTTCGGAATTTCGGCATAGTAACGGGTGTACATGGGAGGCATTTAATGAGAGAGAAAGGGGTCTCCCATCATTCAAACAATAAGAGGGCAGTATGGGGGAGGTGCGAAACCATACCCCAACATTCATAATTGAAATTAAAAAGGCAATACAACTTAAAGAAAATTGACAAAAATGAGAAAGGAAGAAAAACCCTTACTTGGAAGTGTGCTTCCAAAGGCTAGAGAGAGGCTTGTGAGAGGCTTCTTGGGAGCTTGGGGCACCTTGAGAGGATTCTAGAGAGAGTAGGGCAGAGTTTGGACGAACTTCAAGGGCTTTGAGTGAGGAGGAAGTGGGAGCTTGGGTGGGTTTATATAGGAAAGGTGAGAGAATTCTTTATTATTTAGGTTTGGGACCCCTTATATTAAAATAATCCAAACCACAAACCATCCCATGGTATTTGCCCATGGTTTCTGGAAAAGGGAAGAGGAAAACAATATTTTACAAGGCCAAGGTCCGAACTTATTAAAAAATTAGGGTTGCTTATGTGGAGGTGAGTCACACTCCCATGGAAATTAATTTAAAAAGGCAAAGTGTTGAATAAGTCTTGAGGGCTCCATTAATGCTTTGAAAAGTGATTCAAACAAACCCAAAACCTCATTATTTTAATGATAAAACACATATTGGCCGAACATAAGGATTATGGTATTTTATTACATCACCATTGGGTCATTATGATGTCATAAAACACATTATATATTTAAATGGTATTTAATTTTTACCCAAAAATTTGACTGTCTCAGAAAATTATGAAAAATTCACCGTTGGATAATTTTGACGTCCTGATTCCAAAAATAATATTTATTTTATCTAAATAATTTTCTAAATATGTGAATTTTCACTTTTAAAATAAAAACCGACATTTATAAAAAATTCACGGGTTTTGACAGAAATGGCTTTCAAACCTTAATAAAAATTTTAATTGCATTCATAAAATTATAAGATCATTTATATTTAATAAAAATTAATTTAATATTAATAATAATATTTTATTAAAATATTATTTAATTCAAAAATCCTTTAATTTAATAAAATATAATTCTAAATTAAATAATAACTAAAAACATCATTTGTACTTTAAAAACTAATTACAATGCATCAAAAATGACTAGAAATTATATTCATTATTATATACAAAAATAATGTACATGAACATGGTGCTACTTATTTGTTACATAACCCCTTAAAATAGCCGCATAAGACCTAAGGGTAAGGTGTGCGATGGTGACCGACTCTTGGGGCTGCTCGGATAACATCGCTCGAGTGGTAATCTCTATCAACTTCCATTTTTCCCGTAGACGATCACGTTCGAGCTTGACTTGATGAAGCTCAGCTTGGGCTTGGTCAAGGGCAAAGCCCAAAGACGCCACCTCTTTACCGAGCTCCGACAAATGGGCTTCGTAAGGGGCAATTCTACTGGATGAGGCCATCGCTTCCTTTGTCTGAGTCGAAAATTGGTTCGTTAAAGCCTTATATTTAAACTACCCAGATGATCACTGTTCAACGGCTATAAAAGTAACGGTCACAAATCTTAACGTTAAACTAAAGAAGTTGACATCATATAAAAACATAAAGAAACATTTAACTGGATCAAGAGGGATTTTCCATTAATGAAATTTTGGGTCGTTACAGTTATGGATCTTGGTGTTGTTCATCCATCATGTTTATTTGTTCTGGTGTTTGAATTTTTAATATTTTGGAAATTTAAATGATTTTAATTAAATGAACTTAATAGATTTTATAAACCTATGACTAAGAGATCATGTCAATTTGTAGAGATGGTTTTTATTAGGAATCCACATGATGTTCCAATTAGAGTATTATAGTAGGTTACCTTGTTTGAATAGAGGAGAATATACCCAATGAAGGAAGGCTCTTATAAGTTTAGATTAATTGACTTTTAGTATCATATATTTCCAAAGGACTATATTTGTATTTATAATAATGAAATAGTGTGATGGTTTGAGGGTATAGAGATCACATTTAGTTTGATATATTATGGTAAAGAGAATATGATTCGTATTTCCCTATTAACAAATTATGTAGAGATTATTAGCCATGGGGGATCTTGTTTCATAGTAACCATTAGAAGTTTCAATGTTATGGGATGAGATCAACTATCTTTTTTTTGCTATTTTCAATTCCATAAAGATGAACATACTATGGAGGTAGGATTTTATCTATCTCTCTTTTAGGGGATCTCCAATATAAAAGATTTTATAATTTATTTCAACTACCACCTATGTTATTATTTGGATCATTATTCTTTTGTATAATCTTATGTGTATCTTATCAAATAAGCATTTCATCTAGAGATTCAATTCTAGGTTACACCTTTTAAATATTTGATATATATAGAGGTTCTAGAAATAGGTAAGGTAAAAAAATTACTAGAATATGAAATAGATAATCTCAATAGATCTTTAATTACATATTTTCATTGAGAAGAGTTGTGGATAGATATTGTCATTTTTTTAAGTATTCGTATTTTTACTAGAAGGGGGTCGATATCAACTCACTTATTATAATTTCATTTAACCATAATGTTATAAACCAACTATAATATGTTTTGGTTTGTTTTTTCATCCATATTTTTTCAATAGAAAAATTTTAGTTTTACTTTACAACCATCCTTGGTAATCAACATAGAGATAGATTCTTACATTAGGTACAACATTTACAGTAGTTTCCTCTGATGAATTATTAAAATCAGTTGTAGAGTGTTGAAGATTTTGGTTATTATATGGGATATAGTTCATTAAAATATAAACCATTTGATTTCCCTACTCCTCAAGGATGTATGAATGTTTTTGTATGTAGTGGTTTCCACCATTAGTGTCGATGAGGATGGGATGATGGGTGTGGTTATATTTATGTATATATATATATCAGTGGAGTTTTTTGAAGGCAGAGCAACTATCATTCAATGTAACCTCTATTATTATCCTAGAATTGTTCATTCCTAGTTATATTTTGGTTAATCACACACCTTTGTTTCACTTTCCTTATTTTGAGATTTAGGGCATGAGAGGGAGATAATTCTACTTCCTTTAGTGTAGACTAAACTATTTTGAGTTCAATAATATCATTAAAAAAATTTGGGTTGAGAGATGACATGGGGAAGATTAATTTCATCGAGGAGACATTTTTTTCAAAAATAGATGTCACAACCCCACTATACAAAGATACCCCTCCTAGGACAGAAAATAATTAATGGATATAATGACCCCCTGATTCCTACCTCTAGTAGGCCCCAGGTTGGTGACTAGAAGTAAGGGTTTATTAATCTCCCAATATTGGAGGCATTACCCTTTATAAGAAATAAGATAGGGAGATGAAATAAATTATCCACTGAAAAATCATAGACATAATATAAGAAAACCCAAAACCATCCCACAATTCAGGTATAAATAAAATTAATAAAATAAAAGTATCTAAAGTAAATACCCAAACAAAACTAGAGTATAAATATAGAAACTATCACAATGTCTAATATTGTAACGTCCAACACAATCCATGTAATCCTAATGAAACATGAAAATAGATTTATATACATATGTTGATCATACAAGTATACATAGTAGGAAAAACCAATTCTCTAATGCACATGTGAAAAGAGGATACAAATTCTCATGTGAGAATATAAAAGAAGAAAACATCACCTATCAAGGTATAACAACCATCCCAACCTCGCCAAGGAAAGGTCACCAAATTATGCAAACCAAGTAATATAATATAATAGGAATCACATCGATTATAGGGTAGCCTTCACCACTTTCCCATTTACTTGATACTTTCACCCCCCCCCCCCATGGAAGATGTTTTTGTGCTCCCACCACTTCTGTATAAACAACATCACATCCTGTTCGCACACACCATGGCCTCACCACACATCTTTCCAGCACACGGTTGGACCGCTCAACACATCCCACCGACACACACCTAGGCATCATAACACATCCCACCCACACACATGTGTGTCTCACACCAAATCACACTTACTCACGAAGACACCTTTGATACCGCATCATTACTCATCCTGAAGAGACATGGGACATCACATCATAACTCATCCAGAAAACACTTGCAATGCCACATAAAAAATCATCAATGATACATTTGGGATGTCACATCTCGTCATCAAACACACCAAAAAACATCCATCCCACATAGTCCATGCAATACCTACCTTTTCTAGAATAAAAATTAGGGAAGTATGGGTGGTCTTCCATCCATTCTCACAATATGATGTTGGGAAAGACACCCCAATGTGAATATACGGGTGTTTTTCACATAGTGCTCAATGTGTGTGGGTGTGTATAGAAATAATAAGAATATATAAATATATATAAATAGAATAAAACACTAATTACAAACATATTAGTTAAAAAACCGAAAAAATCATAACAAGATCACCATTTCTAACTACTTTTAATGAATAACAACACACATCAAACCACAAACCTCATTTCACACTCTTAACAAAACTCATTTAACTCATTCCATTATTTTAATTATTTAGCATCAAGCATATTTGACTGAAAATACAGCCTTTAATTATTTATTAACCATTTCATCTCATTATCCAAACCAACCCATGTCATTTCAAAAATTATTGAAAAATTATTTATTCATTTCATCACAAATCGAGCATCTAGAACAAAGAAACCACATTCCACAAATTTTACAACATTCTGTATCCTCAACACCCAAAATAATATCCTAAAAACTATCGAACCCACATAATCCAACCACACATATTCATCCCACAAGAATGACATCTCATCACCACCTATCTAGAGCTGTTTACAAATTTACAAATGGCCTTTTATTACAGAGAAAAAAATCCTAGGGAAGATATTTCATTAACCAAATATAAGTGATATACCAATTTCCATTTAGGAGGACATCACAACAATCAAAAACATAGAAGAAATCATAGTAGATATATCCAGTTCCAAAAAATCCCCCAACTGTCAATTTTTTAACCAGGGAATCTATCCAGAAAAATCAAACATTCAGAAATACTATCAAATATGTAAAAGCATGAGAAAAAACCACATTTTAGAAACAATTTCAATTTAACCAATTATTTATCATTAATTAAGCCATAAAAACCATACTATATAGATAAAAATGTAAACCCCTTTTACATGATACAAAATCAAGATAAAAGAGGGAATAACTACCTCATTGATGCTTTTGAACATGCTATGCATCACAGGGTGAAGAAGAACCTGCATAAAACCCACCATTTCAAATGAAACTTGCAGATCAACAAACACTATAACCAAAGGTGGATAAAATGAAACTAAAACACAGACAAAACAAAATAAACTCCATCATATCAAATACTTGGGATAATAATATAGGAAAATGGAAGAGAATGAAAGGAGATCTCCCCATGAATCGAAGAAATATCTCCAATGAAAAACCCATGGGATAAATATATCAAAGTGTGGTGAAAATCACTTGAAGAACCCCTCTGGGTTCCGAGGGATCTCCCAAAATGAGAGTAATAAGGATCCATGAATGAATTAATGAAAAAATTTCCAAAAAAATAGTTTTAAAATAGCACTAGTTTATGGTATTTTTCTATGTGTAATCCCCTTCCATGTATTGTAATCCATGGGGTTCAGTTTTCTAGAAAACGTATTGCAATTATATAATTTAACCTTTAAAAAACACATGTCATGAACCAAACTTGTATAAGTTATGAAACCAACTTTCACATCCTTTAATCCATGTATACGATGTGTAATTCCTACAGTAGTTTTTCTATACCTCCTGTTTCCACTGAAAACTCCTGATACTCCCCCTAAACACCTCCAACAGTCAAAATCATCAATGTAATAGATTGGGAAGTCATGAACCATTACATTTAAATACTTTCAAGGATTCTCTCTCTATATAATCCAAAACCAATCCCAAAAGAGAAGGCTTCACAAGAACCACCCCATGAGATACCTCTCAAGGAACACATCATACCCCAGACAATACCACCAATGGAACAAGACCAACTATATGAAAACAAATATCTCTCAAAACCACATCATCATACAATGACAACTAAAAAAGAATTTTTCTCACACAACCAAACTACCACACATCCACTTCACAACTATCTAAACCTCCAGGCATCCCAATCCAAAAACTACTACAACCAAAAAACTGAATTGTCTTGAACAAATGAATTATTGATTTTTTCCTCCAAGTCAAGATAATATCCACTCTGGGTGGAACTAACTCACAATAATTAGTTTAATCATATCGTAGATAATGTGTCTGTAATAGAGAATCAGGTCCTCCCCTTTTCATATTTTTGTACATTATCACCCATCACACCACACACATCATAAAAGGAAAACATATCATCTCATAAACAAATGGATTCAAATGTCACATCCCAAATAAATAGATAAAGTAAAATATAAAAGTAACTCTGAGTACTAAGAATTCATGTATGTATCTTGCTTCCATTTACTCTCCTTGAGGCCAGCATGCCTCGAAAATACACGAACGAATGGAATGTCATGTCCCATCAGCATCTTCTCTTGGTGAATCTTGATCTGTACTGGTTGCTAAAAAAACTCCATGCCATCCCCAATATCTAACTCCCCCCATTAAATGAAATGATATCCTTTGTGAAGATACCAGCAAATCTGAGAGATATGAAAGGCATCATGGATCCTCTCAATCCATATGGGCAACTCCAACCGATAAACAACCTCACCATATCATCCCAACATCTCAAAGGCCCCAAAAAAAACTGGGATAAAGATTACTTCATCAGCCAAACCACTACAACCCACAATGTGTGGAAACCTTGAAGATCATGTGGTCCCCAACAACAAACTCAATGATAAGCTTAAGACTAAAATTAGTCCTACACTGATTTCATCCTCTCTCGAATGTCTTGAACATTCTCTATCATGCTCTACACCACATCCAGACCAAGAACAGTAGTTTCCCCAACATTATTCCAGCACAAAGGTCAATGAAATGGTCTTTCGTACAATGCCTCAAATGAATCCATTCTAAAAGAAGAGTTATATATACTATAATAAGAAACCTCCAACATGGTTAGGTTACGTACCCAAGATCCACTGAAGTCTATGACACATGCTCGTAGTATATCCTTCAATGTTCTGATAGTCCATTCCAACTACCCATATGTATGTTGGGGGGAAATCAGTGTTGAGTCATAACTAAGTGCCAAAAGAAAGTTGAAATTCCTTCTAGACTCATGAGGTAAACCATGCATTACATTCCAAGACAATGGAACTCATAAATATATGTTACTGCACCACCTCATCTATATATCTCCTATCCAAAGCAACCACTCCACTAGACTACTCAATCAATATGAAGTGAGCGGATTTAACCAATCGAAGAAGGGCCACACAAATGGAATCAAAACCTTCTATGAGCTATAGGTATCAATGTGATGAAATACATTGATATTTCATCCCATTTCCACTATTAAATATCCAAGGGTTTAAACATACCACCAAGGGAATGATGCTTGACCTTTACATTCTAAAAAACCAAGAACTTTTCCATAAACTCTACCATTCCATGTTTCATCCATAGGCACCAAATTTGATGCCTCAAACCAGAGTACATATTAGATATTTTTAAGTGTACCTGAAATGGTGATATATGAAACAGACGAAGGACTCCATTGAAATCTATAATAGAACAAACATATTTTATCTAAATAAAAATTGGTTCTGAATAACCTCCAACAATCCCCCTAGACCATCACCATGGCCAACACGATCCAACAACACCTATTCCTCTGATTCTCCCCAATGGGACTCCTCTACCTTCTACATCATAAAATACTGCACCATAATCTAGAACATGCAACCTCCTCCATCAACGACACTTACATTCAAGTGAAAGACTTCCAATTCTACCATTTCATCTAAACATCTATAGTCTATTGAACAACATTCTTCCATTTCTTCTCCTTCAATGCGTCATCCATGACATCCCCATTTTTAGAGGTGTATGATATCTCAAAACCATACACTTGAATAATATACATACACCTCCATTTATATATATTCAAATCACATGAAAAAAGGCATACCCCAACCTCTTATGATACACAAACACCAAAAAGTGCTCCCCATTGAGGTAATTTTGCCACTGTTTTAGCACAAACATAGCCACCACTAAATCTAGATCACAGATTGATTTATTACATTCACGGTAGTATAACTTCCTAGTCCCACAATATATCACTACAATTTGATATATAAACACTAATCCAAATCCCAATAAAATAATAATTGAAAACTATATCAAAAACACACCGTCCATAGACATTTGAAGCAATGGAGCACTAACTAACTTCCCATTCATGAAACTGAACCCTTCTTGGAACTGATTTCACCATAGAAAAGCCTTTCCATTCCTAGTAAAATCTTTCAATATGGATGAAACTCAAGAGAAATCGGGTAGAATCCTCTTATAACAGCCTATGAGACCAAAGAAACTATGATTCTATGCCTTATTCTTGGGTGATTCCCATGAAACAACTACTTAAACCTTCAACAGGTCTATACACACACCCTAGTGAGTCCTCGAATTCTAGGTGAAATGTACATCTTATTTCTAGAAGATACACTATGAAAACCTTCCATCGAGATGGTGGTGTCAAAGAACCTACAAGATAGTTCAATGATTCTCTACATGAACTCCTTATGAATTTAGGTAAATTAAGATCTCATCAATGAATATGATGATGAACCAATCCTATACCTCATTGAACACAGATTTCATAATCCCCATGAAAATTACTGGTGTGTTCGTAACATCGAATGGAATGAATGAAAACATAAAGTTCACATACCTTCATCTGAAGTTAGTCCTATGGATGTCTCTTTTTTTAGCCTCATATTTTGATATTTCGACCATCGATTGATCATAGAAGACAAACTAACCCCTTTTAGCTTGTTTGAAGTATCTTATTTCCATGGAATAGGGTAACTTTTTTTACCTTCACCTGATTGAACCACTATTAATTTATGCACATCCCCATACTACTGACTATTTTGTTGGAAAACAACATTGAATCACCTCATGGGGACACATTTTCCTTGATTAAACCCTTCAGCATCTGATCATCAATCTGAATCCTCATCTCCCATGACTCATAAGTTGTCATCTGAAAAGGATCCATTGAAATTAGAGAATCACTATGCTGAACTTTTACCTTGATCTCAACATCACATTGAGGGGTAGCTTCACAACCTCCTACAGAAAACATCAAGGGAATCCCCAATGACCTAAGGGACCTCTAGCATCTCAGTGTGTATTAATTACACAAAATACTAGTCCAATAAATATAGAAGGGGATCCACACATTGACTACCTAGCTAGAAACTCTTCACTCTATTGAAAAAACATGAAAACCATGCACATCTAAAAACATGACACTCCTTTAGAAGTAATTGATAATAACACCTACATAATTCAACTAGATGATTTTGAGGATGGAACCATATGGATGCATCTATAGTGAGAAAATATCCCTATGGGACTCATGCATCCCCATCATTATTCTACATCCCTAACACACACCAAACATGATGGTATGGCACTGACTGGTGAAGTTAGCCCCAGGGGTTTCAGAAGCCTCTATATATCTAGTCACAATGCATGGGATAGAGTTGGTTAATTAGAGGAGTGTGAAGATATCGAATCAAAAAAGTCACAAAAAAGAGTACTAAACAAAATGATCATACCTCTAATGATCTCTAGCCCCTTTGGAACTACTGCCTCCACTGTATGAAACTAACCACACCCAACTCATCCACCTATATTCTTATGACCTCCTCTAAGGCCATTCGTGGGTTGTGGTCCCAGAATATGAAAAAATCTCGAGGTCAACCTATACCGTCTCTATATCCCCTCAATGGAGCATAAGCATAGTACACTTAATGCCGAAATGGACTCAGTAGAAACCGGTACTGAGGCTAGCACTGAACAAGTCCACCTCCACCATATTGAGCTCTAGAAACCACAAGGCCCTAGTACTGAAGACTTATGAGACCCCCATAAAAGAAACACATCATCCCCAACCCAAATGTAAAGGAACATAAACTAAAGTTCTAAATGGAAGTTGTCGAGGTCTACTCCTGGATAGTTGAACCCTCGACATTCCAAGATCCTAAGAACTTCCATTGAATATTCTACCCCTGGAAAAACCCTGATGATTCTCCTCTCAAGGAAACATCCCTATGAGTGCATTCTCATGATACGTTCTCCCTTCTTCTGAACCTCTAGATATGATGGAAATGTAAAAGGAGTAACTTTATACTTGATAAAGTGATGCAGTACTGCCTCAATACACCTCACACAATACTACTCATATGAAAAAAGATCTGGGGAATATGGGAAAATGTCTATGAACTTCATTCCCACCTCCCACAATTCCATGATCCCTTCTGAAGTGAAATTAGCCCCTACCTCTTCACCAGTTTCACAGTTAATGAAAGAGACTCTGCTTGAAACTCCTTCAGAATTTTGACCCAAAAAACATATACCTCTTTCCTCTATCTCATATTAATTGTACACCATTTATGCACAGCTCCCCATATTAAACTGACTACCTAGGGGACCTTGTAATGCATTTGGTCCATGAAAAATCTAATTTTGATATCAAGATCCTCCAAACATCTCTCTTTATACACATATTAAACAATGCACTTGTACATTCCAAAATCCTACAACAGGAAATCGTGAAATTTTCTCTTCCACTAACCATCTTCCTTAATCATATTAACATTACTGTACTAAACTATATCATCCTATTGAGGCTCAACATTCAAATCCACATGCGGATGATGACTAGGAGTCACATCTGAAAGGAAATCAATTATTTCTTAATCTTGGTAGTGTGAAGTTTCTCTAAGATTCATTTTAATTCATTTTATTTATTTCATACATTTTATCCTTCCCCAAATAAACCAATTCAAAAAAGAACACAAGACATCTTGATGCATGTACCTCTCCTAAGTTTCTACCTTACGAGTAACTATATCTCACTTATCCTTTTGATAAGATCAATGTTCGTGTAGTGGATCATGGGGGGCCCTAAAATCATGTGTCCAAGTCACTCTCCCTAACCAATATTGAGTTCCAAGGTCAAATACCATTATTTCAATAACAACACATGAAACCCTCATAGTGCCTAACTCCAAAATCCATTATTTCTATCGACCATAACCTTTGACACTACTCTATCATGACCACATCCCTTGAATGATAGCCCTCTTTGGCTGGAAATGAAGAAAGGGAGATAATGATCCCATGTCCCAACTCCAGTAGGCCTAGGGTAGGAGAATAACACCAAGGGTGTAACAACCTTACAATATGGAAGGAATTCCCATTTATGGGAAACAATATCAAGAGACAAAATGAATCACCCACACACAACTCTAATGATTCATTTAATAAAACCAAAACAACCACAATTCAGGTATATATAGAACCTATACCATTAAAGACTCCAATGTAAATAATAGAAAAAAAACTAGAGCATCAACAAAGTAATTTTCCCAAGGTTTGAGATTGTAACATTCAACATTGTCCACATAATCCACCTTCAAACTAGAAAATGATTATTTATTCATACAATGAGAATACAAGTATACTCATTCATAAAACTGTAGTCTTTCATACACATGTGAAAATATCATACAATTTATCCTGTGAGAAAAAAATAGAATCAAATATTTCCTATCAATGTATAATAACTATCCTTTCCTCACTATGTAATGATCACCAAAAAATTCATACCATGTAATAAAATATAATATGAGTCACATAGGAAATATGGTACAATGCAACAATTTCATACCAATTAGCTTCTCTCACTCCCCTACAGAAGACGTCCTGGTTCTCCCACCTCTTCAGGATATACCACATCACATCCTGCACACACACACTGGGTCCTCAAAACACATCCCACTAGCACACACCTTTGTATAAAAAAACATCACATATCATCCTGAAGACACCCGGGATACCACATCACAACTCATTTCTAACACACCTAGTATATCACATGGAAACTCATCCAGAATACTCCCGGGACACCCCTTTACAACTCATCCCAAATACACCTGGGATTCCACATCTCATCATCTATTTCACTCCAAGATGCCACCTACATGATTATGCCGATGTTTGGAACATAGTGTTCAATGTGGGTACGGTGCATATAGAAATCAAAAGAAATCACAAGTATATATATATATGGTATCAAAAATTTATACCCAACCTTTGGTTTCACAAACCAACCAACTCACAACATTGTCACTTTTTAAGCCACCTCTAAATGGATAGAACCACAAAACAACCCAGAAACCTTATTTCACACTCCAAAAAACTCATTTAAATAATTACATTATTACCATTATTTAGTATAAAATACATTTAACCATACTAACCACCATTTAATTTTTCATTAACCATTTCACACCATTATCCAAACCAACCCATGTCATTTTAAACATTATGAAATAATTATTTATTCCTTCCATCAGTACATGGGAATTTATCACAAAGAAACCACATTCCCCAAAAAACTCAACATTATATCACCTCACCACCCTAAAATCACTTCCCAAATACTATCATCCCTACATGCCTCAACAACACATTTTCATCTCATAAGCATGATCTCACATCACCATAAATCAAGATCTATTTACAAATTTAAAATGGGGTTGTTATCACATTCCATATTAATTTAGGGGTTTTATCACAAAAACAAAAATCATGGGCAACCATTTCATTATCCAATTATACGTAATTAATAAATTTCTATTTACGGTGATTTAAAAATAATCACAAAAAATGTAGAAATCACAGTAGATATATCTAGCACAAAAAAATCCACTAATGGAAACAATGTTTTGTAGTTCATCATGCCTGAACCTTCTAAATATCATAAAAAATATCACAGTTGTAAAAGCATGCCAACAAACCCCAATTTTACACTCTTTTTCAATTTAACTAGTTTTTTTATCAGGAATTAATTTGTAATAACCATTCCCCATAGAAAAATATATAACCCCCACCCACCCCCCCCCCCACACTGCATGATACACTTAAAGACAAATGAGGGAATCCCTACCTCATAGAATCCTTTTAACTTGCTGTGAACTGCAGGGAAAAGAGGAAACTACCTGCATACCACATCTTCATAATAAAGTTGTGGATCAACCTACACCTCACCAAAGGATTATAAAAAAACCCATATTCACCCCAAACCAATGATGTTCCACTACATTAGATCCATATTATAAGAATAGAATAAAATGAGAATAATGAGAAGAGAACTAACCATGGATTGAATATTGATCGCCAAAAAGGAACCAATGGGATAAATGGATAAATGTTGGATTAAATGGCTTGAATGACCCATCGGGGGTTCCTATGGTTCTCCCAAAATGAAAAGATGAATGATCCATGACTAAATGAATGAAAATTATGCTAGAAAACAATTCCAAAAGAGCACTGGATTGGGGTATTAAATGATGTGCAATCTGGTTTAACATCATGTAATCCCCAAGATTAAGTTTCATCTAAAAAAGTGTCACATTATTTTTATTTAATCCTAAAAAAATACAAATCATGAAACCACCAAATATATTCCTTGAAACCAAATTTCACATTGTGTAATCCATATACATGATGATAAATTCATGCAGTAGTTCTGTTGTACCTCTATCTTCTACTGAAAATTCCTAGAACTCCCCTAAACACCTCCTACACTAGAAAATAGATATTTAAAAGACTAGGAAGGTACAAACCATTAATATAGAAATATGGTATCATCCTTGAAATCAATTTTTTATTTTTTGTGTAGTCTCTTATTGATTTTTTTAGGAATGAATTTATCCAGGATGTTGAAGGTGACAAAGATGTGTATATTATAGGTAATGATCATCATATGGTTGATATTAATTTAGATAATGTTTCCTCCAAATTGATAAATTTGATTCTAGGACTAGTAGAGGATATGTAAGTGATGTTTCTGAGAGTTTCATAATATTTACATTATGTTTTTTCTAAAAAAAATAATGATTTTATAACTCAATGTGACTTTAGGTTTTGGATAGACTGTCAACCAAAAATCACTATGATTTTTATTATTCTAATAGGATTACACCTACTAATTAATTAGATATATGAATTGATATCTATGATTTATTTTAGAAGGTTTATATCTTTCCCAATGTTTCTCTTTATGGTGTTAAAATTATTTTTTCAATGAAGGTGAATAGAATTTTTTGGCTATGTGTCAACTACCAAAAGAAAAATTTTGTGATACTAAAGAAATATTATCCAAAATTAAGGATTAATAATTTATTTGATCATTTGAATTTATATGGTTGGTTATGAAAGAATTATTTTGTGCCATGGTATCATCAGATGAAATTCAAGTAGGGCGATATCCAAAATAATACCTTCTTGTTTCATTATGAATAATTACTGTTCATGGTAATGATTTTTAGTATCATGGATTCTCTATATTTTTTCATTGAGACAATTATATCAATGTTTCATGTGTTTCTGGAGTAGTTGTTTGATATTTTCCATCAATGAAATCTATGTATATTCATGGATAAATTAGGATCTTACTTATCATTTAAGGGTTATAATGGATGTTCTTAAAAAACCACATCTCTATAAGAATCATTAAAATTTATTTTTCTAGACATGGAAGATGTATTTTATATGTCATTATAACAACCTAATATTTTAAAATAATAACTTTTTTTTCAATAGCATATATGACACATAACATCGACTATTAAGTGAACGATAACAAACTATTAAAATATAATTATTTAATTTGACCATTATAACATTGTTTTTATGTTGGTGAGAATTAAAATTTTTAATCAGACTAGGAAAATATTTATAAAGTTTTTGTATAATTTATTTATAAATATGTACTTATTTCTCAAAAAAATCATTCTTCAAAAATGCATTTTTTTCAAAAATAGTTTTATTTTTATTTTTATATTTACGAATAGTAATTAAATTATAAAACATTTAGACATTTTATTTCATTAAAATAATATCAATTTTTTAAATGAAAATATACAAATCATCTTACAGTGAAATTTTTTGGATTTTTCACAAAAGAGTGACTTTTCAATGAATAGCAAAAAAATATAACTTTTTATAAAACTATCATTTTGGTTCAGTAAATTAATTTATTTTAAAGCCCCATTATGAGTTTAATTATATTAAAAATTAAAATACTTATTCATTATATTAAATTTAATCTAAATATTTAAAATTGAATCATCTTGATACTGTGTTTCATACATGTTTATGATTAGGTTTAAACACATTTTTTAAACACCATTTCAAAGTGTATAAAATTACCCAATTTAAATTATTTTAAATAATAACTAAAAATTAATTATTTAAATGAATATTATATATTAAATATATATTTATATATTAATTTAAATCCAGATAATGATGAATACTATTTATATTAGTAATTTATGCTATCTTTATTATTGAAAAATACATTTCTTGGAAACTTGTTTTCGGACTCATTTTATTGGTTAATTTTTACGTTAATTTATACTAATTATATGAGTTTAATTTCATAACATTTTTTCCATATATTTAATAATAATTATTAATATTATATAATAATTGTATAATAATATTTTTTTATGATGGTTAGTAGAGATGGTAAAATTTATTTACCACGGTTATGTTTAAAATAGAATTTGGTGTGTTACAGGCACTTGTGTTTGAATTAATTTTACACTTACTTGAAATATTTATTTTAAAAAGTATATCTAATATTAATATTAAATGTTACATATAATAATTTCATTCAAATTTAATTCTTAAAGGGTAAATTACCTAGGTCAAACAAAATGAAATACTCTAGTAAAAATAGAAATGGTAAAAGTGAGTAACCTTGAAGGTAAATGAAATTAAATTTTTAAAAAATGTTCATCCTTTCTTGGAGGAGGTTTTAATTGACCTTATATGTTGTCCACAATCTTATTTATCAATTTTGTAGGCACTTGGGTTGAGAGTGAATTCTCGTTATTAAATTGTATTTTTTATTTACAAAAATGCCACTCTTTCTCAATTATAGAAGAGAACCCCCTCTGCACACTAATTTACAACTATCTAGCTATTTATCTTGTAAAAACCACAAAAAACACACCCAAAATTCTTATAAAATTTTTATAGGTTTCTTCTATCTAAAATACAATCCCTAGTGTTCTAAATATGAGATCCAAAGGAGGGTACTCAAAGAGAAGGTAATTTCCATCCCTACGTTCTTTCATTATACTTCTCCTCTTATCACCATCAATTATGTCCTAAAAATTACTATATAATTACTCCATTATTTCACACATTCTTATATGTTATTATTTTTATGTTATAATATATCTAAATCTTCTTCTATAAAAAATTGGAAACAAATACATCGCTCGTTTGTACTGTAGACTACCACCTTGTGAAATGATGTCTTTGGTTTTCCACCACTAAATCAAAAATATAGTTATAATTATGGAAATAATTAATATATTTGATATATTTGATTTGATATTAACTCAATATAATTAATATATCATCCACTTCCTCACCCTTTCACTCTTAAGGGAATGATATCTTCCTTTTTTCATACATACAGCATACTATCTCCACAATTAAATATGATTACTTGTCAATGGACAAAATATAATAATGGTTATAATATGGAATATAATTAATTAATTTGATATTTAAAACATTAATATCATTTTTTATATTATTTATCTCTATCTATTTCCCAAACACTAGAACTAATGTGAGAAAAGATGAATGAGAAAATGACTCTGTTAACACCTGAAACAATGGTACAAATGAAATATTATTAAAAAAGTTTAGAAATATGTAATAAGATTATCATATATGATATTATAAATTTGAATATTTTTTTTATATAAATTAATAAAATGTTTTAATTAATTATAAATTTCATTAAATCATGTTCAAATAAATAGATACATTGGGGTATGTGAAATTATGTCAATCTTCCTTTATTAGGGATTATTTTATTGTTTTAGACCAAATTTATTTTCTATTGGGTAAATAATAACGATATTAAATTTAATATCCTGAATAATTAATAGTTCTGGTAATTTTAATATTTCAATTATATTTATCTCATCAAATGGTATTTGACATGAATGTTACCTTGTGCTATGGAATTTCATAACTTAATTTCATTTCATTGGGTTCTATTACTAATATTTTGCTTTTGATATTTGAAGATTATGTGTGTGGATTAATTTAATGTTTTATATTTTATTCCCACTTGTTTTATGTGTATTTAAATTATATATAGATAATCATTTCATTGATTCATTATCACTTCAATGGTATGAATTTTTTAATAGATTTCTTCTCAATTTCCACTCGATTGTGGCATATTTCATATTATACACCTATTTATCTTTATGTGGCATATAAATTAACCATTTATTTTTTTACATCATTAATATTTTTTTATTAATGTCATTTAATATTTCAATTAATCTTATTTAATTAACTAGGGTTATGATTCAAATGTTACCAAAGCTGTAAGGGTTTATACATTAATTTAATTTTAATTTGGATTGTTTACGAATTAATATCCGTTGAATAGATTTATTTGCTTAATATCTATCAAAACCCATTAAATTTTATTCTCCTATGTTTATTCATGAAATTTCCATTTATTAATACAATTTTACACCTATTTTTACATATAATGATAGATAATTTTGTATATAAAACTAAACAATTATTCCTTTATTTGGTATAGGATGATTTCTATTCCATAACCATATTATCCATAATTGGTTTTAAAGAGTATTTTTTAATATTATAAATATATTTATTAAAGATAATATTACCCACATAAAATATTTAGTAAATAATTTTAAAATGAATTTTAATTTTGTTTTCTCAAAATGTTACTTTTTGAATTTTTATTGAAAATGTGAGTGGAATATTTCATTTAAAATACTTGACATCAACAAAAATTCATGTAATTGTCATCAAAAATTACCCTAATGATTCCATATTAATTTTACCAATTTATTTTCAACTAAAATTTTTTCCTAATATTTTGGTAATTCTAAGATTTGTAATTTTATTTTAGAATTTAAAAGGGTATTTTCCATAGGAATGTTTTTAACATAATTTTTATGGAATTTCTATTAATCAATGAAAAAAACCGTTATATTAAATATAATACTTTGGGAATATGTTCAAATGATACCAACCTAATGAAATCAATATATTTTTTATAGTAAATGTTAATGGGGAATATATTGGAATTTATTTTCTTGATTAAGTTTTTAGTCATTATCTTTGTCTTAAAACACTCACTCTTTTAGGATTGTTGAACATTATATTTCCCTCAAATATCCATATCCCTTATCATGGGTATGCTTAATTATTTAACAACATATTTTTTCTACTAATTATATTCTACTAGTAACTTCATTTGATTTACATGGAAATAGTTTTAAATCTGTATTCTTTTCACAATGTGGATATTTATTTATAATGTTTATTTTTCAAGAATTTAATCAATCATTCCATATATTATGAAATATTTAGACATGTGGTGATGGGTGGGACTAGAACTATATATACCATGTAACATTGGAAGGTATCATGATACAAATCAATAAGGTCGCATTAAATGTGTTTTTTTACCTACCATTCGATTAAAATATCTTAGCACAAGTTCATGGTGGTAAAAATATCATGATGGTTTCTATTATAAATCCCAATATTAAAAATTATCTTCATAATTAATTATTTTTTTATTATCCATGATGATATTAGACTTATTTTTTCCATATACCATCTTTAATATGATGTGATTAATATTATGGAATTGTTCAATCGGGATTTATTATTTCCATATTATTCTTCTTGATCTGGTTGTTATTTAAATGAATGTGATTTTATTTATTTGACCATTAATATTGTTTATTCCTTAATGATTCATTGTATATTCTACTATGATTAACCCTTACTAATAAATTGATCTCACCCTTTTTTCTATTCCCCATTATATAAATGAGTGTTTAAGTGAGTTTAAGAATGCATGTTACTTACTATCATGATGTTGCAATTTGTGTTTTCAATGTAATGAAATTCTCAACTATGAAACCAGATTACTAATGAAAAACTAATTGGACCTTTGGTATGAGTCCACATGTATCAATAACCAATTTAATAAAGTTTACAATTACTCTTGGTTACTAGGGTTGGGTATTTATATTTGGTGTCATAGACAGGTTTAGAAGAAACCTTGGGAATTATATTTAGTAAAACATAGCTTTTGGAACATATCTCCATCATATAAATTAAGAATAATAATAGATAAACATTTTAATGTTTTTTTAGGGAATATATGTATTTGTTTTTTACATGAAATTATATCCATTTATATATTCTACAAGTGGATTTGGTTCTGGAAGAGTTGTACATAGGGGTAATAACTCTAAAAATGAAAAATTGGTTGTTGACTCAATATTCACCTACTGCATGATGATGGTCCTTACTAAACCCCTGGTATAACACTATTGAGGGATAGTATTAGGATAATTCATGTTTTCATTAAAAAACATTAAAAATATTTTGATGTCATGATTAAAATGAATGACCATAATTAAACCTAAGGTGTGTTAGATTTATAATAAGGTGTCATCATTTAAAAATAATATAAATTATTATATTTTATTACATAGTGATTATAGTTTCTCAGACTATTAATTTTTTTATTAATTGGTTGAAACCCAAAGGAATGGAGTTAACATTGAATTTAATACAAAATGATGTGATTATGAGAAACCCCATGGGATTGTGATTTTAGTGAAATATATTATGATTATTACAAATCTGTTATCTAGATATATGATTTATAACTTTTACATTAATCAACTATCCTACTCTCCAAATAAGAGAATTATGGAGTATTCCAAGAGCTCTATTAGTGGAGAAAATGGAGGAAAGAATAATTAATTTCTTTAATAGAAAAAATGTGGAAATAAGAACCTATGATAATTTATCAATGGAATAGGAAAATGACTTATATTAGTAAAAGGGGGGAAAAGAGCAATTAATTTCAGAAGAAAAGTAGAGTGTTTGATGGATAGAAACAAATTTCATCCTAGATATCTATTTATATGTCATTATATTTAGTATAAGGACCCTATGAATTATCCATATTAATTCACTCTTTGATAGTTTAACTCTTATAAAAATAAATAACATATACTAATATAAAAGGGTTAATGTATTTAGTTATTGTGAATCAATCATTATATTATAGAATTATTTTTATCACGAGTAATTTGGTCATAAAAATCATTAAAAAACAAAGGATTATGAAATTTTTTAGAAGCATATTTATCTATAGGATATAAATTTACAAATATATACGTAATTATAAGAGGTAAATGAATTTTTAGTTTAAAAATTTCTATTTTAACCATAATACATCTTTTATTACAAAGTTAAACAAATTGGATTCCCTAAAAACCTCTTTTGTAAGTTCAAGGAAAACACCATAGGTTTAATAAAGATGTGTATTGAAATAAACACATAATTATACATAAATAATATTATACCTTAAGGTTTAAATAATCATAAATCATAGTCACAAGAACAAAATAATGTATAACAAACACTTTCTTATTATTAAAAATTGTAGTAGAAATTTAATGTACACATTAAAGAGTAAAAATATTTTAACCCAAATAGTATGGTATTCAAAACACCTTTGATAAATTTCCCTTGATTTATTATTTCAAGAAATTTTCTCTTATCCATGCAAGGGTAAGTAGTCGATATGAAGAACGGTAACTATCTTGTTATCCCCATAAACCATCAATCTGTAACATGATCGGTACCTCTATCTTCATTCAACATAGATGTCCTTGATTAAATAAGAAATCTGAACCAATTTCTTCATTTAACATGGAATCCCTCAATTGTAATCATGAATGATCAGTGTTGCACTCAGAAAAAAAATATTATTGATGATTTCAGTACGTCAAACTAGTTGTTCACAACTTAATCATTTCAAGGATTTTGAAATAGATAATTTTGGAAGATCTCTCATGTTTCTTCAAAAACCAAAATTGTTGATGTGTATTATGCTCTTCCAAATTACTAGGTATTTATAGGGGTGATATCCAATGGTTGAATTTTCCTCCAATATTCAAAATTTTCAAAACTTTCAGAGGGACCTGTACAGTAGGCCCTTGCAATGGACATATAAAAATAGATTGCATGGAATTGTTTAATATAAACAAATATCATGCGAAAAATAATGCATGTATTAATACAAATACAAAAATATATTACATAGAGTAAATATAGTAACTCTATAAAACATATAAAATCACACATTAAGGAAATATTTTTAAATTTCTGGAAAATATAAAATCATACATTAAGGAAGTATAGTATCTTTAAGAATGATATAAAATCTTTTATAATGGAAATATAGTAACATTAATAAGGAAATAAACTATAGATCGTAGTATTATTGGGTATTTGAAATTAAGGAAATTGATAATAATATTCACAAATTTTGTATATTCAGAATTGTATAAGTAATAACTCGATTTGTAAAATTGTGTGATTTGAAATTGAAAAAAATGAAATCAATTTATTATATTTGACTGAATCAGAATTTAAGGAACTGTGATTCTGATTCTGAATTTTAGTTGATTCCAAAATGAGGAAGTATATAATTAGAACCAAAATTCTATGAAAATCAAAATTAGAATTTTGAAAGATTCAGATTTGAGGATGTGAATCAGATTCAATTTTTTTCTGTGATTTGGATTTGAGAAACAAAAATTAGAATCGAGATTTTGATAGAATTGAGAATGTGAAGGGTGCTAAATTTAATTATCTAATTGATTTTTTCCAGTAGCTATTATGTATTAAGAAAAATAATGTTATACCTAGCTATAAAATGGATAAAGAACATGCATAGATATTTCCTTATAGACAGAAATAATTATTATTGAAATGTGTATACGTTTTCAAATAAATAAAAAGTATTATTATGAATATTTGTTTGTGAATTCCAAAATATAATGAAATTACAAAAGTCAGAAGGAAAATTTTGAATTAAAAACCTAATCCTTTTTGTAAATCACATGAATTAGATTTAAGAAAATAATATTAAAACTGGAAAAATTATTATTTAAAAGTAAAAGAAAAATCACATCTCCCCCATTGATAATAACTCAATATAAATACGACCAACTCCCCCATTAGGTTAATAAATCCCCCTAAGGATTGAATTCGTACTTTATTTTTTTTTCTTCTATTCTTAATAAAATGTATCCTCCTTAAATAAGTGTTTCTGACGCTTTCTCCGGGGCACGCGCATCCGTCCGCGGAGGACGCGCTGCCTGTTGCCCCGCATTCCCGCTTTCCAAAGGCGGGCGGCATTCGCCCCTTATTCAGGGACCGTCTTCTCCTTGATCGAAACGGGATGATGGGATGTCGGTTCTTCCTCCTGTGGATTCCTCCTCAGAACTCATCACCTAGTCCGGGTCTCCCTTATAGATTTAATACGTAGTTCGTGAAACTCTTCCCAGTGCCATGTTTCCATGGACGCCGGTTAATTACACTGCTTCTGTCGGGACATTCCAAAGGGTCCAGTCAGGGCAGCAACCTTCTGTCAGGGGAGTAGTCACGTTGAGGCATCAGTAGCGTGTCTGGATGCTGGGGTACCTGGCATGTCTGTCTATTATCCTTGACCACAAGGCTTCTCGAGGGCATGGAAGCCCGAGGCATCCCACATCGAGCACGGGGAATTACATATCATAGACACATATCTGAGGTTTTCCTCAGCTTCCCGTGTTCAACACAGGGTATGCCGCAAGTTTAACGTCCAGCGGAGACGGATCAACCCAACCAAAGCATTGGCTGGGATAGATCGGATTGAGGGATCCTCCTTGAAGAGATATCGATATTGGGGCCAGCCTATGGGCGACTGTGAAAAAGAACGTACCGACCTGGTCTCACCAGGATAAGACGTTCCGGGCGAGAATCAGAATGGGTGGTGGGTTGATGAATGGATTGGAAGGAGAGTGAAATGGGACCATCGCAGGGGGCGACAGTGAAGTTGGGCTTGAGCCTTGAAGAGGCTTCCTACGTATCCCCGTGGCAGGGAATCAAAGTCCGCATAGTTCGGGATGGTGCCGGTAAACCGACGTGAAGCTGGAACTTGGCCCGATGAATGTCGTCAGAGAACCAACATGAAGGTGGACCATGGTCTGATGGGCATCGTCAACGTACCGACGTGAAAGTAGATCCGTGGATCTACTGAGGGGTGGGCTTGGACCTCGTGGAGGCTTCCTACGTACCATGCCTTGACACGGATCAAAGACCTCGTAGTTCAATTGGGAATAGGTGGGCAGTTTAATGTCATGCAGGACAAAAGGGGGGCATACAGTTTAACGTCATGCTGGACGTGGGCGAAACTCGACGTGAATGAACGACCGAGCAATGTGGATTGAACCTTATGGAGGCTTCCTATGTACCGTGCCTTGACACGGATCAAAGACCTCGTAGTTCAAATGGGATGGGTCGCAATGGCTTACCACTGGACCAGAATGTAGTTTAACGTCATGCTGGACGTGAGTGTGTCCCGACATGAAAGACGGGCGGGCTTGAACCTCGTAGAGGCTTCCTACATACCATGCCTTGACATAGATCAACGACCTCGTAGTTCGGGTTGGAGTTTGTCGGTAAACTGACGTGAAAGTAGACCTTGGTCCACTATTGGTGGGTTTGAACCTCGTGGAGGCTTCCTACGTACCATGCCTTGACATGGATCAAAGACCTCGTAGTTCAGGTGGGTTTCGCCGGTGAACCGACGTGAAAGTAGACCTTGGTCCACTATTGGTGGGCTTGAACCTCGTGGAGGCTACCTACGTACCATGCCTTGACATGGATCAAAGACCTCGTAGTTCAGGTGGGTTCCGCCGGTGAACCGACGTGAAAGTAGAACTTGGTCCACTGTTGGTGGGCTTGAACCTCGTGGAGGCTTCCTACGTACCATGCCTTGACACGGATCAAAGACCTCGTAGTTCAGGTGGGTTTCGCCGGTGAACCGACGTGAAAGTAGACCTTGGTCCACTATTGGTGGGCTTGAACCTCGTGGAGGCTTCCTACGTACCATGCCTTGACATGTATCAAAGACCTCGTAGTTCAGGTTGGTTTTCAGGGTCGGTGCTCACTCTAAGCCCACGTGAGTCATTCTCGGTGTGAGAAACAAGAGGTTGCATGGACCTGACGATCACGTCGCGAAGGGTGCGTTCGTGAGAAGTGAAGAGGGGCTTACGCGTTGGACGGCCCATGGTGTTGGGACTTACTCCAGGATGGAGGCCCATATGGGGGTGCCTCGTTCCCTATCACGTCCTCCACTGACCTTGGTAGTGGGGAAGTACAGAGATGCACGGGTACAATCATCCGTACCAAAGGTTAGGGGGTTACGCTCTGAGGCAGCCCTTCCCCTACGAACATACGCCACTCCGACAAGGAGGATCTCATTCCATGTGCGGAAGAGTTCCATTCCCGTGGAGACGAGTGGTGTAAAGAATGTTCGAGCTGGGGGGACCCTTCGTGAGGGAGACGAGGTTGGGTCATAGTTTAACGTCACGTGTTGAGGACGTGGTGCTTGGCAGTTTAACGTCCTGCAGCTCGGATGAGGTGGGTTCACTCCACACCCCTAGGACTTACATTACGAGTACCCTCTGGTCCTTGGGGAAGGGAAGGTGCCGGTAAGGCCATGGTAAAGGGGGTAGTGGGGCGAACCATCAAAGGGTCCACGTTAGCGTGGCTATGCGAAGAAACAATAGCCGTTAGCGTGCCTATGCGAGGAAGCATTAGGCGAAGCAACGCTACGGGAGGTGTTGTCCATGGGACTTTGAAATCACATCGTGCAAACCTAGAGGGTCGCACGGAAAGAGGAATCGCTAAGCAGAGGAGTGTGCTTTGCGAAGTGGGGTGCCTTGGCCTTAGCATGGGGCATATGTGTGAGTGGGAGGTGCTTCGCGAAGTGGAACAGTGTTCGCGGAGCACTGCCTCGTGAAGAAGGAGTGGTTCGCGAAGCAGGGTCCTGCCAAGAAATGTGCTTCGCGAAGTGGAGCGATCCTGCGTTAGGATAGGGATTACTCGTATGGGTTGGGTGTTTCGCGAAGCACAAGGGCTCCACGGCTGCCCGGGTTCCCTTGGGAATCCCCTTCCTTCGCGAATTCCCTTGAGCTTCGCGAAGGGCATCCCTCTCGGAAGAGGGGCTCAAAACGAGACAAAGTAGAGTCGTCTCGCGATGTAGAAATACCTCGCGGAGCTCATGATTCCCGGGGCAAAGCGTGCTTCGCGATTCGGGAGAGGAGAAGCCAAAAGGTCGGATTTTCCGTATTTGGGACTCAGGGGGAGTCCAGTATTTATAGGGAAGGGGCGCCGCGAAGCAGGGCTCGCAAGCCGCCTCTGGTGCTTCGCGGCGGCTCACGAACGTCAAACGGGTTCGCGGAGGATTACCGCCTCTTGTGCTTCGCGGCGGCTCACGAACGTCAAACGGTTTCACGGAGGATTACCGCCTCTGGTGCTTCGCGGCGGCTCGCGAACGTCAAATGGGTTCGCGGAGGATTCCCGCCTCTGGAGCTTCGCGGCGCCGCCATGGTCGGGGCGCTTCGCGGCGAGGCTTCGCGACGGAGCTTCGCGGCGGAGCTTCGCGAGGCAGCGCGCCGGCCTTTTTCGTTCCTTTCTTTCGGGCCACATTTTTGGCGCCAACAAATGCCCCCCCCCCCTCAGACTTGGAGCCGCGGAGGGAGAAGGGTCGAAGTCTGAGGGAGAATCGCCAAAATTGTCGGTGGTTCGCGATGCAGCATCGTGAAGGGGGCCCGCAATGCACGCCGGGGCCGCGGATCGGACGCGCCGCGATGCTCCGGGGTCGTTGCCTATAAATAGGGGGTGCGCCCTCTTTTGTCTTTACGTGCCTTCCTTGTCTTTTTGTGCTCTCGATTTCGCGAAGCTCCGCGTACTCCGCGACATCCCTCCGCGAATCGAGCTTCGCGGCGACCCGCGAGTCTCCGACTCCGCGTCCGCGCTAGGAGAACTTCTTGTCGGCCTTGGCCAGACTTCGCGACTTGGTCTCGTGACCGATATTCGCGATTCCACGTCGCGGCCGAGCTTCGCGATCCAGGGGAAAAAACTTTTCTGAGGGTCGACATCAAAATGGCCTATCAAGAGGCTGTGCTTGGAGTGCTTGCAGATGCTGCTCGTCGGGATGAGATGGCCAACCGTCCAGGCTTGGGGGAAATGGTTCGGAGCCATTCGGACCACACTTCTCTGACAGATCTGCTGTCGGAAGGTCAGAAAGATTATCCGCAGTGCAAGAAACTGCCATTGTACGGCTTCGGGATGAGGGATGACGTCTTCATCCCTGAGGCGAGAAGGGATGAACTGGCTTGCTGGTTCAGGAGCACACCGTGCCAGCACCAATGGTTCAGGGCGGCCGATGGTCACGCGCTGGAGGACTTTACACCCATCACCGCTGACTGTCTCTACAATCATGTGAATGATATCGATGGGAAGCCACTGTAACCGGAGACGTCTCCACCTCTCTACCGCACCATGCTGAAGGAGGCTCTATAGGATCCAAAAAAGGGATGGTCCGATGAGTGGGACCTGCGCCAGGGCGGAAACTTTACCGATGACTGGGACTGGGCCTACTGGGTAGGCGCCTCATGCGAGGAGTTCGAGGCCGAGATGAGGAGAGTGGGATTGTATGAGGCGGCATGGGCCTCCCAGTTTCACATTTACCAACCAAAGCAGCTAATGCCGGAGTTGCTGAGTAGATGGTCATCTAGGACCAACACTTTTTACCTGCATCACGGGGAGGTGGGCATCAGCCTGTGGGATTTCCACCAGGTTTCTGGGGTCCCGATCTTGGGGGCCATGTATGATGAGTTCCTCCCCGTTACCAACGCGTGGGGAGATGCAAAGAAAATGTCGCGACTGGCGTCAGCGCTGATGGCGCTTGTCCCTGGAGAGGACAAGGAGGCAGTGAGGGATGTCCACTTTAGAAGATGGTTCAAATGCTTCCTGAATTTCCCAGAGGATCGAGAGTTCCCGCCGAGGCCTCGAACTTGTCCGAGGGCGGCCCAACGGGGCAAGGGGCACTCGTATTGGCGGGTCTTGGAGGACAGCCAATGGAAGACTTGGGGCTTCAGTGTCATCACCGAGCAACAGCCAATAGTCAGGCTGGCGGCGTTCATCGCGGCTCTCATCTGTGGCTGGATCCTACCGGTGAGAGATACAAGCATGGGGGTACGGCCCAGCTCATTCATCATGGTGTCGCTGTTGGCCATGGGGCAGTGGATCAATATGGGGATCCCGATGCTCACCAAACTGTACAGAATGCTGCGGCATATTAGCGAGGGAAAGAAAACTCCAAGAATATGCGGGCCCTTCCACCTCATGTATGGGTGGATCGCAGTGCATATCAGGGGGATTTACGAGTATCCAAACCCCATCTCGCCACCGGGATCAGAATTTCGCCCCTCCATTCTGAACGCAGTTGGGAGTTTCCCGTTCAAACTGGCCATTCCAATGGTGCTGAATCGGGTGTGGAGGGCGGATGAATTCAATTTCCATCCCTTCCCGTTGCCGACGGGGATGCTTACTGATGACGGGCGAGGAACGGAAGAACATCGGGCATACCTTCTAGCCTTCCGAGGTGGATTTTTGGTGGCTCGGATAGATCATTAGCCAATCTGTGAACCGTACACCCCGTATCGTTTTGCGAGGCAGTTCTGGTGCCTCCAGCGGCTGACCCCGCAGGTCTACTGGGAGGTGCGCCACGAGGAGCACCCGTGTGTGATGAGGCAGTTGTGTCTCATGTTCACACGGGAAGATGGGAAGATGCGGATTGCATTGCCTCCATCCACCGCCGCCTTCGAATTAGTGAAGGAGTATGCCATCAGTTGGGAGGCCGCTTATCCGGGGGAGATGCTGAAGCAGCCAACGATCTGGGTTGGTGACGGTGGACCTCCTCTATCTCGAGGTCGGGGTCGGAGGGCAGCTAGGGCCGCTCGCGGTAGCGGGGATGCCATGGCGGCGAGACCCGCACCAGCCGAGGGTATGGCAGCAGCGGCGGATCCGGTGGTTCCGGGAGAGCAGGGTCATCCGGAGGGGCGGCCACCGAGGGGATTTCGTCGGATATCCACTCAGGCTCCGGGTAAGCGGCTGCGTCACATCGACATGGCAGAAGATGTCGTCTTTCCGGAAGCTTGGGACATTTGAGATGTCAACCGGCAATTTCTCAGCCCACCTGAGATGTGGGCCCACCTGAATCGCCTCGGGATGGAATTGCCGGGCATAGGCCCAGTTCGGGCTGGATTCATGGTGTCTCCGGTGGAGGCGGAGCAATACCTGGACGAGCTGGAGGATTACGTCCACTCCAGTGGTGTTCCTCGCCCAATGACGGATCGGGTGAGGGTACTGTTGAATCAGACGGTTCCCCCGCAGTTACTGGCTGCCGATCTGAGGGAGTGCTTCCCCTTGCCGGAGGAATCAGGGGACTCCTCTCGGGGGGATGAGGCTGGAGGAGGGAGCCTGTTGGAGGAGGTCAAGGTCGGAGACCGAAGCTCAGAATCTGACGACTCCGTGGAGGCTCTCAAGGTAGCATTCCGAACTTCTCTACTTACGACCTGTTTTTGGGTCCCTATGGACTTCTCACCAATGTTTGTTCCATGCAGGAGGAACTTGTTCGTAGGCCTCATTCTCGCTCATTGGCGGGTGATGATGCGGGACCTTCAGAACCCGCGCCTATGGCTGCGTCCAGTTCTACGTCTGGTGGGACCAGGGGGTCTGAGGCGGCTCCTCTGGAATCTCTAGACCTTCCAACAATATACGGGGGGCCTCGTCTTGGAGTCCCATCAGTACCGGCTCAGGAGAAGCAGTCGGAGGCCGATCTTTGTAAGTCTCCTCCACCGGTCTCCTCGTTGTCACATGTAGGCCGTGCCAACTGACGTTTATGTCTCTCTGTCGTACAGTTCTTCGGCTGGCGTGGGCCGCTGCGGTGAGGCTGGTCGGGATGTCTGGTGGCATCCCCCCTAGGGGCATGCCGGTGATGGTGGCGATAGTCCCTCCACCTCCTCAAGCTGCGGAACACACCATCACTGGCGGGACCACCAGCAGGGCCGTACCTGAATTCATCGAGGTGGACTCTGAAGAAGAGGATCAACCGGTCATTCCCAGTCCTGTCCTGCCTGCGTCGGCGTCAGGTGTCGTACCAGACTCAACACCAGATGCAGATCCTGCTGAGGAATTCCTGCAGGCATATCCTGCGTACGAGCCTGCCAACCGCGCGGTTTGGGATGAAACGGCCTCTAATGAGGAAGACAACAGAATAGTTCGTCGCTGGTCGTGGAAGCTGATCACGCACTTTATCAGGGACACTCCCCAAGCGCAATGGCTGGCCGAAATGGATAGGCTCCGCTAGCGGTTGCGCGAACTGTGTGACGGGGGAGTGGATGACCAACGCCCTCATGCGATCATCCGAGACCTCATGGCTGAGAAGATCCGGGAGCATGATCGTGGGCTGAGCATGGGATGGCAGCGGAGGAAGGAAACTAGCATTAGAAAGCTCCAGGAGGCTGAAGGCGAGGTCCAACAGATGCAGATCCGGGCCAACGAGCTTTCAGCCACTCTTGATGCGCAGTCTGAGCTGGTCTCACGATTGAAGGCCCAGCTGGCAGAGGCTGAGGAGCATATTGGCAGACCTCTGGAAGGATGGCTACCGTCCAGGCCGAGGTAGAAAGGGCCAGGGCCAGAGTTGACGAATTACGCCCCGCCGCTGCTGAAGAGGAGCGGGAGTTGAATCAGCGGCAACAAGCTTTGGTCGCCGCGAGTCAGCGGGTAGCGGATCTGCAATGCTCTTTTGACGGGGTCAACCCGTACATGGGGGAAGTCAACCCCCGAGTATTGTAACAAACTCGAAAGAAATTTTTATTAACACTTTTGTGCTTCAACTCTTTCTTTCTCCTTTGTTTTGAGTGTCGTGGCACGCGCGATTTCCACTGTTGAATTTCCTTGTTACATCCGTACAATGTATGCGGGACGTTTGACAACAATTCCCCCAAACCAGTCCAGATTCCCGAAAGATGGGGAAGGCTTGATCTGAGGAGGAACTTCCAGGATAGCCGAATTACCGTTTCTCCAACGTGCTCTTATGCACGAACGGGTCAACACCAGGGGCCCTAAAATCGGTTCAAACAGATGAAAATGGGAAGTGTGAATCACGATACCCAAATTCAGATCACTGTGGGGATGGCGTGACAATAAAGGACAACCGTTAACCGTGGCGGACAAACGGTATCCTTACTCCGTTAGCCTGAAATGGGGACAACAAATGAGCATCGACCGCTGACCATATTCGCAACGCGGGATTTTATCAATTTTTCGTCGATCAATCCTTCAGGACATTGGCCCATAACGGTAGGAGAGCCCTTGGGAATTGTATCCAGGCCATTATTGGGGGTCCCTCCAAACATGACCAGTCTTCCGGAACGTTGGCTCAGGACGGTAGCTGAGCCGATGCGGCATGAGACCAGACCGTTAGGGGGTTCTTTCAGACATGAAAGAGGACGAGGGTCCGAATAAGGGGCACGCAAAGCGTGGAACATGGAGTGGTGGTTTGTTCGAACAGAATCCAACACTTCGGTAGTTACACCACCGTGGTGAGAGTACACCAGATGGGCGCATCGACCTGATCACGGATCATTCTTTCTTCCAGATAGGGCCTCTCTGGTGAGGGCTAGAAATGGGGAGGAACAAGATTTCGGGATTCCAGGGGCTGAACCCTAGGTGAAATTCCTGGGTGTCTCTACGTATCCCACGTGATGATGGGAATCAAGCCGCACGTAGTTTTGGAAGCGCAGTTTAACGTCATGCGGGACGAGGAGTAGCCTGACCGTGTTGGTACACATCCAGCCAAAACTACTAAGCCCACGTGAGTCGTGCTCGGTGTGGGAAACAAGCAGTAGTGGTGGGAATTTCCCGACGCAGAGAGGGACAGGTTAGGGAAAAGTGATGCTCGGTGACTACCGGCCCGATGACACTAACACGATCATTTAGCGCACCTAGATGCGCGAAGAGAAAGAGCCGAGTATGATGGAGTTCCACTTGAACATGAGGAAGTGGAAACGTGTGAATCATGATGCTCGAGATTCAGATCACGATGATGGCGGCGTGGCGATGGAGGATTACTGCTGACCATGTTCACAACACAGCATCCTATTGCATTAGCCTAAAATGGGGACAAACAAATGAGGGTCGACCATTGACCACGTTCGAAACACGGTACCATGTCACAAATGTTGTCAGATATCCGCAGGGACGTTGGCCCAAAACGATTGAAGGTCCCTTATGTCCAGCATTCATGGAGAGCCCTTAAGCTTAGTATCCATGTCGTCCGAGGGTCCTTTTGGATGTGGAAGAGGATGAGGATCCAAATAGCGAGCTCACGAAGCTTGGTCATGAGATGAGGGGAATGTCCCTGTGAAAATCCCATGCTTCGGGCTTTTTGTCAAAACACATCTGAATACTTCAATGAAACGTATTAGAGAGGGGGAGCAGATTCCTTTCCCTTGGGGAGATCTTAGTTTAGGGTCATAGAATTCGGACCATAGATGGGTAAATGGATCAGGGGACGCATGACATCAGAACCTGACGTGAATGAGGACATAGTCCTACTTACCATGCGTTCTCTGGGGAAATGCTCGAGTCGAGGGACCGAACACAAGGGTTAGGCTGGGCCCGCGGGGAAGTACCCGGGCGCTCCTATGTATCTCATAGGGATGAGAATCAAGCCATACGTAGTTTTGGAAGGTGGCACGGTAAGGTACCAGTGCCAGGGGAAAAGGGAAGTGTGGGCATAGCCTTTGCACTAAAAGGAGCGGAATTTGATAACTCTTGTTTGTTCTTTAAGGTGAATGGTTTTTTTTTTGTGAAGCGACAGACCTAGAACAGTAGGTCGTGATGTCGCCACAAGGATCAAGCCATGATGGGCGTTGAAAAATGGCATGGCACATGACCAATACCCAACGTGATGTCCCCTACAGCGAGGTCACCACAATGCGGGGCCGTTTTTCGTCATGCGGCCAAGACGATAATGTCACAGTTTATGGTCATATGATAGGACCAAGCATTCATTTTATCGTCATGCAGCGCGGACGTAGCAGAGACGATGCTAGGCGGGAAATGTGCGCAGTGTTATAAAACACAATTGACAGAGACATGATCCCACATCAAATTGTACTCCATCCAGAGAGGGGAACCTTAGGCCGAGGGGCCTACGCGGAGGTGAAACAAGGAGAGACTGGCTTCTTGAATGGGTTGTACCCGGAGACAGGGCGTCTGGGTGGTCCTACGTGTCCCATGAGGATGGGAATCAAATTGAACGTAGTCCCGAATGGATCTTAGTTTATGGTCTTAGAGCTCGGACCATGGGAGCCCCAAAGGGCGCCAGATTGCAGCTTTGTCCCCCTAGCATGAAAATGTGCACTGAGGGATAGCGCCAAAAGTGTCAAGATTCCACCTGGACATGATGGGGTGGAAAATGTGAATCATGCAACCAACATTCAAGGACTGAAGGGGCTGGCGTGACGACAGAGGATTACTGCTGACCATGTTCACAACACAGCATCCTATCGCGTTAGCCTGAAATGAGGACTAACAAAACGAGCATCGACTGCTGACCATATTCTCAACGCGGGATTTTATCGATTTTTTGTCCAAAAACCCTCGAGGGCATTGGCCCGTATCGGTAGGAGAGCCCTTGGGCATTGTATCCAGGCCGTTCTTGGGGGTCCCTCCGGGTGTGAAAGATGATGGAAGTCCGAATAGAGGGGAACACGAAGCTTGACAAGTGGAAGGAACTTGATCAAGTTGAATCAGACACTCTTGGTCCTAGACTAGAGTGCTCTTAATACATGGGTGAACTACTGCAAGGAGTCAAGGGACTCAACTTTGAGGCTGACCGAGAGATGGCAGGTTCCTAGGGGAAGGATAAACCAAGTGGCCTAGGTGACTGGGAGATCAGGAGGTCACCAGGAGGTGGGGCTGGACCCGAATCCTAGACATTCAGGTGGTCCTACGTATCCCATTAGGATGGGAATCAAGCCACACGTAGTTCTGAAGGGTGCCTTTTAACGTCATGCAGGACAGGGAACACGAGGACTGAACCTCAGAATGGGGGCGTGTGTGGCGCAGCTATTGCAAACCCGACGTGAATGAGGACGTAGTCTTACACTGCACCACGCAGCCCTGTGATCAGGGTCCTGAAGGCAAGATTATAATCTTAGTTTATGGTCTTAGAGCTCGGACCGTGGGTGGTGACAACTCCCGAGTAAGAACAAATGTGAACCCAATCCCTAAGCCCACGTGAGGTAAACTCGGTGTGGGAAACAAGGGGGGTATCCTCATCGCAATACATGGGGCGTCCACCAATGGGGAGTCAGCAGAGAGTCCCGAAGGACACTTTTTATGTAGCTTGTTCCTCCAACGCGCAGACGTGCACTGGGGAAAAGTACCAAGAGTTCCGAGACTCTACTTGGACATGATGAAGTGATGAAGGGTGTGAATTGTGTACCCGGCATTTGGGCTTAATGGGTTGGCATGGCGATATAGGATTACTGTTGACCATGTTCGCAACACAGCGTCCATATCGCGTTAGCCTGAGGTGGGAACAACAAACGAGCATCAACCGCTGACCATATTCGCAACGCGGTATTTTATCGATTTGTTGTCCAAAACCCTCGGGGGCGTTGGCCCGTATCGGTAGGAGAGCCCTTGGGCATTGTATCCATGTTGTTCTTGGGGGTCCCTCTGGGTGTGAAAGATGATGAAATCCCTGATGCGGGGATACGCAAAGCCTGAAAGCGGGTGCGGACGTGTCCGAGTAAAGCTTGGCATTCCAGGTAATAAACCAGAGTACTCTTAAGCACATTGGTGAACCGCCGAAAAAAAGGATCGACGAAACAGCTCAATAGGGGGGGAGCATGGCGTGGTCATTTCGAGATCGTCGTGAATGATGACATAATCCCACACCACACCATATGGTCCCCTCATGGAGGAAGGATAGGCCAAGGGGCCAAGATGGGATGAGGATTCCCGAGAGATGGGGCTGGACCCGAATCTTGGACATCCAGGTGGTCCTACGTATCCCATTAGGATGGGAATCAAGCCACACGTAGTTGTTGAAATGCAGTTTAACGTCATACTGGACGAGGAGGGGAGTAATATACTCCGAAACAAGGGAGGTGTGCGGTATGGCGAAGAAGCCGACGTGAATGAGGACGTAGTCCTATACCACACCATACACCCTGGGTAAGGGGGAACCTGGGCCGTGGCCCGGAAAGGCCAAGGGGGCTAAGGTCAGGAATTAGTCTGGAAGACCTGACTGGCTTGTAGTTTAACGTCTTACATGAGGACGAGGGTCGGGGACCCGAGGAGGCCATGGGGCCTGAGGCTGTTCCTCGTAAGGGGAGTCGTACGGCATGGTACATGATCCCGACGTGAATGAGGACGTAGTCCTACACCACACCGTACACTCAAGGTGAGGAATCCTGGGCCGTGGCCCGGAGAAAAGGGGAAGTTATCAGTCAGAAAGGCCTGACTGGTTTGTAGTTTAACGTCTTACAGACCCGAAAAGGCCAAGGGGCCTGAGGCTGGGCCTCATAAAGGGAGGGCGTACGGCATGGTACATGATCCCGATGTGAGGACGTAGTCCTACACCGTACACCCTTATAAGGAATCCTGGGCCGTGGCCCAGATCGCTAGCACCACCTGGGGGAAGTTTTTCACCTCGGTATGGGGCAGAATGAATCACTGTTCTCGATGCCTGGGGCATCTCGGGGTGGACCCGATGATCCAGGACACTGTTGACCATGTTCGAAACACAGCGTTCCTATGGTGACCCGTATGGGGGTAACAAATGAGCGTCGACCACTGACCAAATTCGTAACACTGGACTTGTATCGATTTGTTGCTTGAAAACCCTCGGGGACGTTGGCCCGTATCAGTAGGAGAGCCCTTGGTCATTGTATCCAGGCCGTTATCGGGGGTCCCTCCGGGTGTGAAAGGTGATAGAATCCCAGTCAAGGAGTGGGTGAAGCTTAGTTGCGTCTATCCACGAAAGGGGCAAACACCTCCAGGGGGGAATGTGCAGCCGGGTCGAGGCTTTCTCGACATGGGTCGGGGAAAAAGTGTGCACCCTGCCATGTCTTGACCCGAGGGGAATATTCTGGCTTTTGGGCTGGGCCAACGGACAAAATGTCTGGGCGTTCCTACGTATCTCATAAGGATGAGAATCAAGCCATACGTAGTTCTTGAATTCCATGCAGTTTAGCGTCATGCGGTGAGGACGTGGGAGGATAGAAGAACGGGAGTGGGCGCATGGTGCGACCTTTACAATCTTTGCGCGAGTGGGGTTGCATGAGCGGGGCCAAGAAAGCCTACTCCATGCTACACAAAGATCCTCCAAGGAGACTATTCCCAGGGGGAATAGTGGAAGAGAAAAGCTTGGGGCTGGGCTCAAGACGAGGCGTCCGAGCGTTCCTACGTATCCCATGAAGATGGGAATCAAGCCATACGTAGTTCTTGACATGCAGTTTAACGTCATGCGGGACGAGGAGAATCTCATTCGGGGATGTGTACGGTATGGTACATGATCCCAACGTGAGGACGTAGTCCTACACCGTACCGTACGATCCCGTAAGAGGGTAAGTCAGGGAGAAACGAGGGGGGCCTGGGGCCAAACCGCGGTGGAGACAGGGCTAGGGGCCTAAGGAGGCCAAGGGGCACGAGGCTGAGCCTCGGTCAGGAAGACCTGACTGGCTTGCAGTTTAACGTCTTGCAGTGAGGACGGAGATGCAGTTTAAGGTCATGCGGGACCAAGTCGCAGTTTAGGGTCGTGGAGGACCACTTTTTCCCTAGGCAAAGTATCGCTTGAGGAATTTGGCATTGGTGGGAGGGGTTATACGCTCTCCATCTGTGGTCACCAAGGAGTATGCTCCGTTGGAGTAAACCTTATGGATGATATAAGGCCCTTCCCATTTGGGTTCTAACTTGGGCGGTTTCCTACCGGGAATCATTGGCGCTCGAAGGGCCAATACCAGGTCACCCTGTAGAAAAGAGCGGAGACGAACCTTCTTGTCAAAAGCTCTCGCTATCTTGTCCTGATGCCTTTCCAGATTGTGCAGGGCACGAAGCCAGTTCTCGTACAGTGCCTCTAATTCAGCTAGACGGATCTCGGCTACCTCATCTGATGTTTGGTGATCACAAACTGCATTGCGTAGCGACGGCAGCTGGATCTCAATGGGTAGGATGGCCTCAGCTCCATACACCAGGGAATATGGGGTCACCTGGGTAGAGTTGCGAGTCGTCGTCCGGTAAGCCCAGAGGGTGTTGGGGAGCTTATCCGGCCAACTTTTCTTGTTCTGTCCAACCATCTTCTGCAGAATGTTAGAGAGGGTTTTGTTGAACGTCTCGATCTGTCCATTCGCCTATGCGTGGTAGCGGGAGGTATGGTTCGACCGGATGTCGTACTTAGCGTACAATTTCTTCAATTCAGCTGCTCGGATGTTGGTGTCGTTATCGGTGAGGACGGCGTGAGGGACTCCAAACCGGTGGATAATGTTGGAGCTCACAAAGTCAACGATGGAACGGGCCTTGACTTCGTTGAGCGGAACTGCTTCTGCCCACTTGGAGAAGAAATATGTAGCAGTCAGGATGAACATACATTGGCGGGCTGTTGCCGGCGGATATGGTCCCACTACATCAAGTCCCCATACCGCAAATGGCCAAGAGTACTTGGTGGGGTGGAGGGGTTCTGGCGGCCGATGCAAGAAGTTGGCGTGTACTTGGCACGCGTGGCATCTCTTGGCGTATCCAATGCAATCGTGGATCATGGAGGGCCAGAAGTACCCTAACCTCCGGATTTGATGGGACAGCTTTGGCACAACTTGATGGGCGCCACAGGAACCGGCGTGAACCTCTTGCATAACTTGAGGTATCTCTACTCCTTGGATGCAACGGAGGAGGACACCATTGAAACTCCGTTTATAGAGGATCTTCTCAAGACTGGGGCCGCTCTGGAGGGTGAATTGAAGTGCGCGGCGTCGGATTCGCTCGCGCTCGGCCCGGTCATCCGGGAGTTGACCATTTTGGAGATACTCGACAAAAGGTGCTCTCCAGTCGGGGGTGGTTTCATCCACTGCGTCTGACGAACCCGGGACTCCCGTTATGGAGGGTCCGGCGGTGAGATGACTTACCCGCAGGCTATCACGGTCCTCTTGGGTGATGGGAGCAATGACTCTCTGGTGGGCCACGTGTATGACCAAATCATCTTGCTCGGGTTCTTCGAGCGACGCGGCTAAGCCATCCAGGGCGTCCGCTTGGCCGTTCTGTGACCGTGGGACATGGGTAACCTCTGGCCGAGAAGAGAACTGGGCCATTAAGAGGAGGGTGTACTCCAGCAACGGTGCAAGCTCTGGCTTTCTGACGACGTAGTCGCCATTAACCTGTTTGATTATCAGCTCGGAATCTCCCTTCACATGTAGATGTGGTACATGGATCTCAAGGGCCAGCTCGAGGCCGGTGATGAGAGCTTGGTACTCTGCCTCGTTGTTCGTACAACCTTCTGACAACAGGAACAAGTACGGCAGGACGGCTTGCGCCGGGGTAATGAAAACAATACCCAGACCCACTCTATTGAGCTTGGGGTTGTTGAGCCTTCTACCAGAGGGGCTCCGGGAGGCGTCGTCGAAATGCATTTGCCAACACGGGACAGCATGATCGACTGAGAGGATCGTCTCATCGGGGAAATCCAGGTCCAGGGATTGATCCGCGGAGGTTGGATGGGCAGCTAAAAAGTCTGCCAATGCCTGTCCCTTAATGGACTTCTGAGGCACAAAGCTGAGGTCAAACTGCTGGAGAATCACTGCCCACCGTGCTAGTCGGCCAGTCAGCATGGGGCGGTTCAGGATATACTTCAGCGGATCCACCCGAGAGATCAATTGCACCTCGTGGTGTTGCAGGTAGTGTAGCAACTTCTGCATGGCGAAGACGAGCGCAAGGAATATCTTTTCGATAGGGGAGTATCTGACCTCCGTATCGAGAAGCATGCGACTGAGATAGTAGAGACTGTTCTCAGTGCCCTTGTTATTCTTCTGGGCGAGCAGTGCGCCGAGGGATCTCTCCAGGGAGGTCACGTAAAGGAACAGCGGCTTCCCGGAGACGGGTGGCATCAAGACCGGAGGTTGGAGCATACACTGTTTGATTTCCTCGAAGGCGATCCGACACTCCTCATCCCATTCGTAGGCAGCGCCTTTATTCATGAGCTGGGAAAAGGGCTTACACTTGCCGGCCAGATTCGCAATGAATCGGCGTATATAGGCTAAGTGGCCTTGATGGCCTCGAAGCCCTCGAATGTTTCTCGGGGGAGGCATTTGGCTGATGGCCTTGATCTTGTCCGGGTCGATCTCGATACCTCGGTATCTGACAACAAAACCCAGAAACTTCCCGGAGGTGACTCCGAAGGCACACTTCAACGGGTTCATCTTCAGGTGACGGGAACGGAGGAAACCGAACACTTTCTCAAGGTCCTTGAGATGGTCCTGGCGCTGGCATGATTTGACTACAAGGTCTTCCACGTAGCATTCCACCAATGTCCCGAGAATCGGTTTGAATATGCGATGCATGGCCCTCTGATAAGTGGCACCTGCATTTTTCAAACCGAATGGCATTACCTGGTAGCAAAAGGTACCCTGGGGAGCCCTAAAGGCAGTGGACTCCTCGTCTTCGGGGGCCATCCGGATCTGGTTATACCCGGAATACCCATCCATGAAAGAGAGGGCTTGGAACCCGGCCGTGGCGTCAATCAACAGCTCCGTCACTGGGAGTGGGAAGCCATCCTTTGGGCAGTGGCGATTGAGATCGTGGAAGTCAATGCAGAATCTGATCTGCCCATTCTTCTTCCTGACCGGCAAAATGTTGGCGAGCCATTTGGGGTACTGGACCTCCTTAATGAAGTTGGCTTTGATAAGCTTGTCAACTTCGGCCTCAACCATAGCACCATGAGAAGGGTGCATTTTCCTGGGAGGCTGCTTAAACCCACGATGCTTTTCTGGGAGGCCCAGACGGTGGACGACCACGTGGGGATCCATCCCTGGCATCTCATCGTAACTCCAGGCAAACACATCACGGTGCCGTTTGAGGAAGTCTACGTACTGCTTCCGCTCCTCGAGGGACATGGCCGCACTGATCAATGTGGGTCTCGGATCTGCCTCACTACCAAGGTTCACCTGTACCAGTTCATCAATTGTGGTAGAGACGCCTTCTTCAAAGGCTGGGGGAGCATCCTCCAAGTCTTCCTCCCCAACCGTGGGGGGACTTCCCGCGACGGAAGATACTTCTGGGATATCATGATTCACGGGGCAGCTAGTGCTGGCTCGGGCAGCAGCGGTCATCACATCAGGAGACTCACTTGTCGTTGAGACCATAGCAATGAATGCATTTGATCCTATCCCATCTGGCCTTCGGCCTAAGGGGACACGTTTGATGATATCAAAGCAGTGGTGATGTGTCGGCCTGAGTCGGTTAATTCCAGCCCAGCGGAAGAGACACGTATGGCGCACCGCCGTTGTCATCAGCTTGACGTCCCGGTACCGTACAGGGGTAGGAGGTTCCGGGATGACCCGAGCCTGGTTGATGTAGGAGTACGAGGTGATTTTCCGCCGTCGCTTGGACACGGGAACATGCCTTCCTTGCGTACCCGAAACAACAAAACATTGCCCCATGTCGGGGGTCGTGGCCTCCAACTGGTGGATCAGGAGGATGTAGGCGTCGTCCATGCTTGCCCAGGGATCACTTATGATCGGGGTGGGCTCATCCTCGCTTACTAGGATTTGCTTGTCCTTACTTTTGTAATAACCTGCATCTAGATAGCGGGCCTCACAAGAAGCGAAAGGGGATGCGTCTCCTTGGAGCACGCCTACTCGACCGTTGAGCGAGTACTTGAGGCACTGGTGATATGACGAGGGGACCGCTGCTTGCAGATGGAGCCATGGCCTACCCATCAATGCGTTGTAGGCGGTGTCCTGAGAAACAACCATGAACTCGGTGCTGGCAATTAAGCCATCGAACTGAGTCTTCAGGTGGATCTTGCCGACTGGGGTTTGCTCTGTCCTGTCATACCCCTGGATCCTGAGGTCAGAGGGAGTCAAATCACCTTCGGACAGACCCAGCTTTCGCAGCGTCCAGGTCAGAATTAGGTTGATTCCAGAACCCGTGTCAATGAGGCAGTGGCGGACTTCCACACCGTTGAAGTGGCTAGTGATATACAATGGGCGAATGTGCCCCTGTATGGGAGGGTCCTCATCTTCACCGGAGAACGAGATAACCGCCTAACATTCGACCTTTTCAATCGTCTCGGTATGGAAGGCTTCCGCAGCTGCTACTTCCGTCTCGAACTGGAGGGGGCTCCTTAGGGCCTCGACAAGTGCCTTGCGCATTTCAGATGATAGGCGCAAGGCCTCAAGGATGGAAAGCCTCGCCGGGATTCCGGCCAAGTGCTTCAGAACATCGTACTTTCGTGCCAAACGAAAACCTCTTCTTACAGGAGGTCGTTCGGCATTTGGATGCACAGCGGGTCCTTCCAGTTGAACTGGTGGTCGGCTAGCACTGGGTACGTCTTGCTATCTGCTAGTAGAAGCCTGGAGAGTAGTCGCCGGGCTAGGATCGGACAGTAGAGGCTGGCCTGTAGCCGGGAAAGACTGACCATGATACGGATGAGGCTGCTCCCCCCGATCCAGTAGCACGAACGGCGGTGGAGGTAGAGCCGAGGATGTTGGATGGGTTTGCGCGTGCTGAGATCTGCACTGAGCCTGCTGCCTGGTCTCGGTAGCATGCACGGCTTGGCCACAAGTGCCTGCTGACGTGCCTCGATGACCGGCGCGATTGCGATTCCGCTGACGTTGACGTCGGCTGGAAACGTTGAGGAGGTCTGCCCGGGGTTCCCCCTCGTTGAGGGTCATATAGGGCTTTACCAGCTCCACGGTGTTAACCGAAGCGTACCCTTGACTGTCACTCCAAGAGTAATCCACCGTTGGGCGGATTCTGGGAGGAACCCCCATTTCGGGAGGCATAAAGTCACTGAGAGTGCGGGACGACGACGGCACTGGCGGTGCACGTTGCTTCTTCTTGCGTCGTCGCTGCTTGCCCTTTTGGATAGAGGTCGACTGTGAAGACGACGCGGAGGCACCGGCTACTTCTTCTAAAGGTTCCGACTGCTTTAGGCGTGCCCGGATGATACCCTGGGCATGGACGACAGTTTTTCGAGCCATCCAGTCATCATATTTCTGGGATTCGCGGCTAGGGACCTGCTGCCACTCACCTTCACTGTCGCTGCCGATTTCTGATCCTGCAAAGACGCATGCCAATTGCGTTGGCGTTGGGCCCAACTTGACTATGTTGTTGTTGACCTGGTCCTGAAGCCAGTCCTTAAACACATAGCATTGCTTGAGGGTGTGCCCCAGGATTCGATGATAAGGGCAGTAGTTGGGGTGATCGGTGAGATGCGCCTCTGCCGGCCTTCTGCACTCAGGAAGACGCACGATCCCTTGCTCTAGAGCACTTCGAAAGTAGCCAGGGACCTGATTTTCGTTGAACGAATAGGTATGGTACCTTCTTTCCGGGTAGGGGGCCCTGGGGGCCTGGTCCTATCGAGGGACCGGAGTGGCCTGCCGAGGAGGCGGCGCCTGGTTGTCTTGCCTAGGTGGCGGTGGCGCGTTGCGCGGGGGAACCTGTCGGTTCTGGGGCGGTCGCTGCTGGGCAGGAGCCTGTGCTTGAGGAGGAGGACCTCTGCGGGATTGCGGGGGTGGTGCCGCCGGCAGCAATTCTAGCCGCCTCGGGGCTTCTATTTGAGCCACCGCGGCGGGTTCATCCCTGGCGGTCCTCTTGGCTGGGATCATAGGGGGCAGCAAACGTGCCTGACTAGCCTGTTGCAGGGCTTCCTCGAGGCGCTGGGCCTTATCTGAGAAATCTTTGAACCCTCCAGGGTAGTTCTGGGTAATCAAGGAGGGTACCAGCTCTGTCTTGACGTTCCCCACACACATCGTCAGTAATTGCTCTTGAGTCAGTGGCATATCGAGGGAATACGTAAGTCCTTTCCACCGGGCGATGAAATCTGCAACCCGCTCATCAGGCCTCTGTTTGCACTTGAAGAGGTCCGCAATGCTGGTCTTTCGCGTGGTGGAGCTGAACTGGTATAAGAACTGCCGGCGAAGATCCTCCCAACCGGTCACCGATCCGATAGAGAGCTGGTTGTACCAGACGAATGTCGGACCTTCCAATGTCTGTACGAAACATCGGAGCTTGGCGGCTTCTTGCTGAGCCGGGGTCCCCAGCATGGGGCCACACCTGGAAGAGAAATGAGCCAAGTGTTGGGGCGGGTCCCCTGTCCCGTTAAAAGGCGAGAAAGTGGGGTTCCCAAAACCCGGTGGCGCGGGCATATCATCCACCCACGCGGGATAAGGCTTTCCATCCGGTGGGACCGCCACCTGCCGCGTTTCCAACGCCTCGAGGCGGGCTGTGAGTGCCGCAATAAGGTCCTCCGGGTGGGGGTCCCTGTCATGACGGGTTCCCTAACCACAAGTGCATTGCCTGGTTCTTCAACACGGTAGAGGGCTTCGGCCGCTCGCGGGTCAACTGGCTGGACGACCTGCTGGGCGACTGGGGGAACCCGGGTTGGATTCTTCAGATTTCCTCGTCGCTCAGGGGGGGTGGCGAGACGTATCGCGCCCTCTTGCCGTATGTTCCGGCTTCCGCCCTGTCTGCGGCAGTAGCATGATCAGGGTTGCCCGGAGGCATCTCACCGGGGGGAAAATGTTCCTGCCCCTGCTGCCCCGGCCTGGGATTACCATAGTCGGGTCACCGCTCTGCGGCGCGTTCAGCCAAGAGTTCGTCGACCAGCCTCTTCTGCTCAGCAAGCTGCTGGCGTAATGCGGCTTTCTCAGGATCTTCGTCTGTTTTATGCACAGAGGCGGACGGGTCGGAGTGCTTGACTGTCCTGACGTGCTCTTTACCTTTGTCGGCGTTTCGACTGAGTACCAGTGACTCCGTGGGTACGGGGAGGCCTAGCAGGTTCCTCTGCTGACGGGTAACTCTCCCTGATGGGTCGAGTAGTGGCGGTGCACCCTCTGGGGGTAAGTCTCCATCAAGGAGTTCCAGTTCGTCTTCCCTGTCCACAATGTCGGCCATGTGGACCGTGATTCCTCTCGAGGGCATTTCCTCGATGTCGCATAGAGAATCGGGTTGTCGTCGAATAGGATCGAAAAGAAGGGCAGTATAGTGTCCCCAACCACGGACTTGCACATGGGGGGTGGCTTCCCTAACGATCTTGCGGAGTGATTTAAAAGTCTGAACGCATTTTCGTTGAAGGGCGCTCTAGTGGCCTGGCGACTCGGGGTGCTGGGCCACAAGGAGCACGGCCTCATCAATCAAGCAGCACTGCTCGCTGATTTCCTCGAAGTTCTCACGACTCCTGGGGTACACCACTCGTTCATAACGGAGGCGGAAGTGTGTCGCCCACATGGTTCGACAAAAGCATCCCACTTCTTCAGGGGTAAGGGACTCTGGTATGTGGAAATTCAGTGCCTCCGTCGGCCAGAACTTCTCCAGGAAGTAATCCGCTGCAAGGATGCTCCAGAAGCTCCTAGGCTCGGACTCAGGGTCTGGCCTTGTGTTGCCCCAATCGTCAACCGGGGGCGGCTGAGGAACCGGAAGCGGTACCGAGGCGGACCTTTGGGATAATAAGCTCGGCGGTGGAGAATACGGCAAACGAGCTGACTGGCCGCCGAATTCCGGGCCATCCTCCGAAGAGTGAGGTGACCTGGCCACGATGTCACGATATGACGGGCTGATAATCACAGCTTCTGGAACAGGATCCGCGGCTACCGGCGACAGGTCGTGTCGTCGCTCTACCGTCGTTGGCCCCCAAAATAACACTACGTGATCCCTGGTAGAGGTAGAGGGCTCTTCTGGTGACAGAGGCGGTGATTACGTGGTCGAGACCTGCGGAATTCCCATGATTTCTTCCTCCTGGATGTACATGCGGAGAGAGACGGGAATCCGGTGGACCTCAAATTCTAAGAGAACGAGGCTGACGCGTCTGGTTCCTGCCCCAGTCCATGATACGGAGGAGCTGGGAGAAGGTTCCATCGCTGAATCGCATTCCGCTTCCGAATCGGAGAAGCGGGCAGGTTTGATCTCCACCTGGGCCTTCCCAGGATTCTTCTTGTGGTGGTGACGACCCGCTCTTCTGCCCCTGGGTGGCTCTTCGGGACAGGGTTGACCCCTATCAGGCAGCCTCGGGGCGGTGCTGGCGTCGTGGCGGAGAGGGCCCCCACTCAAGACAGCCGGGGTGCGAGGGGCACCAGGGAAAATGTCGAAGGGTACATGGGGAGGACCTCCATGAACAGTATCCATGTGGGCGGGGCCTCTGTTGGAACTGGAAGAAGCACGGGGAAGACCTCCATGGTCGATGCGAGTGGAGCGAGGCCGACCTTCACTCCTCGGGTTTATGGGGCGAGGAGGACCTTTGCCGGTTGCAGAGAGGACGTAGGGAGGGCCCCAACGTTGGAGATGGACCAGATGGACGATGCCTTCAGCAGGATGGACCCCATACCCTGTACAGTGGGCGCGGGAAATGTTTCCGCGCTGAGCATCACTGTCGTGGGGCAGGTCTTCCTGTAGGATGGGGGAAGCACGAGGCATGCCTCCATGACGAACCTTGGGGCGGGGAAAGCCCACGCTCTGTGGAGTAGTGGTACGGGGAGCACCTCCGTACGGGGTGGCATCACCGCGGGTTAGCTCGCGGCGATCACCACTTGGGCCTGCATCCCAGAGAGTCAACCCAGCCTGCCCATGGGGCGGTTGGGGTCTCAATCTTGGTTGGGCGAAGGGGTGCCCCTGCTCAATGTACGCGGGGGCTTCATAATGCACGTCGGCGGTGGCTCGGGCCACAGTAGCTATCGACGTGGACGCGCTTGAGCGAGCGTTCTCAGCCCGGGCCCGACGCTGACGTCGGGTCAAACAAGCCGGTGCAGGTGGTGCAGGGACGTAGTCTGCCTGCTCTTCCTGCGGGGCCGGACGGCGGCGCTGACGCGGCCGGACGGGAGCTCTCGCCTGGGGCCCCCGGGTCAGGGCCCTGAGCGGACTGAGCCGGACAGCGCCTGCCTCTTCAGCGTAGGGCGAGGAGTCGTCAAGGCGTTCCGGGGATAGGCTCTCGAAACGGTTGAATGTTGGGGTGGGGAGCGGGGGCTCCCTGCGCGGCCTGTTAGGGCGGCGTTGACGGCGGGGCCTGGAGGCCTCCAGGTCCAGGCGGGACATATCCCGGGTTGGGATGACCCCTTCTTCCTCATACCTGCGCACGAGGCTGTTGATCACCCTTCGTTGGATGGCCTCTGATGGGGAAAGGGGACGTGGGCGTCCCGTATTCCGTGAGGTGGCAGCCATCGTGGCGGTAGTGGCGCCATGTGGAGCGGCCGTCGTGGTGTTGCCCATGCCCCTGCGCGGGCGAGGAGCGGATGGTGACCGCATCTCTGAAATAGCAACCTGGTTCCTGGAAAACGAAGGGATCAACTCATCAGTACTGAGAGGAAAAGGATTGACAGCCAGTGCCCCAACATTCTTCCATCCTCCATATCTGTGAGAAGGATCCACGCTAACACGCTGCAGAGCGGAGTGCCCCACGTTCTACTACCCTGACTTCTGGTGAGTTTCACGACAGGCCCGCTATTTGCTTGGCGGGACCAGGCAACGGATATCTGGATCCGGTGACACGTCAATCTACTGGTGTCTCGAACGCTACTAATCTCCATACTGAGGAGAAGAATTTCATGTTGGGTTCACGATTTCTGTTTCCGACGCTTTCATCGGGGCGCGCGCATCCGTCCGCGGAGGACGTGCTGCCTGTTGCCCCGCATTCCCGATTTCCAAAGGCGGGCGACATTCTCCCCTTATTCAGGGAACGTCTTCTCCTTGATCGAAACGGGATGATGGGATGTCGGTTCTTCCTCCTATGGATTCCTCCTCAGAACTCATCACCTAGTCCGGGTCTCCCTTATAGATTTAATACGTAGTTCGTGAAACTCTTCTCAGTGCCATGTTTCCATGGACGCCGGTTAATTACACTGCTTCTGTTGGGACATTCCAAAGGGTCCAGTCAGGGAAGCAACCTTCGGTCAGGGGAGTAGTCACGTTGAGGCATCAGTAGCGTGTCTGGATGCTGGGGTACCTGGCATGTCTGTCTGTTATCCTTGACCACAAGGCTTCTCAAGGGCGTGGAAGCCCGAGGCATCCCACATCGAGCGCGGGGAATTACATGTCATAGACACATATCTGAGGTTTTCCTCAGCTTCCCGTGTTCAACACAGGGTATGTCGCAATTTTAACGTCCAGCGGAGACGGATCAACCCAACCAGAGCATTGGCTGGGATAGATCGGATTGAGGGATCCTCCTTGAAGATATATCGATACTGGGGCCAGCCTATGGGCGACTGTGAAAAAGAACGTACCGACATGGTCTCACCAGGATAAGACGGTCTCGGCGAGAATCATAACGGGTGGTGGGTTGATGAATGGAGTGGATGGAGAGTGAAATGGGACCATCGCAGGGGGCGACAATGATGTTGGGCTTGAGCCTTGAAGAGGCTTCCTACGTATCCCCGTGGCAGGGAATCAAAGTCCGCGTAGTTCGGGATGGTGCCGGTAAACCGACGTGAAGCTGGACCTTGGCCCGATGAATGTCGTTAGCGAACCAACGTGAAGGTGGACCTTGGTCCGATGGGCATCGTCAGCGTACCGACGTGAAAGTAGATCCATGGATCTACTGAGGGGTGGGCTTGGACCTCGTGGAGGTTTCCTACGTACCATGCCTTGACACGGATCAAAGACCTCATAGTTCAAATGGGAATAGGTGGGCAGTTTAATGTCATGCAGGACAAAAGGGGGGCATAAAGTTTAACGTCATGCTGGACGTGGGAGAAACTCGACGTGAATGAACGACCGAGCAATGTGTCTTGAACCTTATGGAGGCTTCCTACGTATTGTGCCTTGACACGGTTCAAAGACCTCGTAGTTCAAAAGGGATGGGTCGCAATGGCTTACCACTAGACCAGAATGTATTTTAACGTCATGATGGACGTGAGTGTGTCCCGACATGGAAGACGGGCGGGCTTGAACCTCGTAGATGCTTCTTATGTACCATGCCTTGACATGGATCAAAGACCTCGTAGTTCGGGTTGGAGTTTGTCGGTAAACCGATGTGAAAGTAGACCTTGGTCCACTATTGGTGGGCTTGAACCTCGTGGAGGCTTCCTACGTACCATGCCTTGACATGGATCAAAGACCTCGTAGTTCATGTGGGTTTCACTGGTGAACCGACGTGAAAGTAGACCTTGGTCCACTATTGGTGGGATTGAACCTCGTGGAGGCTTCCTACATACCATGCCTTGACATGGATCAAAGACCTCGTAGTTCAGGTGGGTTCTGCCGGTGAACCGACGTGAAAGTAGACCTTGGTCCACTATTGGTGGGCTTGAACCTCGTGGAGGCTTCCTACGTACCATGCCTTGACATGGATCAAAGACCTCGTAGTTCAGGTGGGTTTCGCCGGTGAACCGATGTGAAAGTAGACCTTGGTCCACTATTGGTGGGCTTGAGCCTCGTGGAGGATTTCTACGTACCATGCCTTGACATGGATCAAAGACCTCTTAGTTCAGGTGGGTTGTCAGGGTCGGTGCTCACTCTAAGCCCACGTGAGTCATGCTCGGTGTGAGAAGCAAGAGGTTGCATGGACCTGACGATCACGTCGTGAAGGGTGCGTCTGTGAGAAGCGAAGAGGGGCTTACGCGTTGGGCGGCACGTGGTGTTGGGACTTACTCCAGGATGGAGGCCCATATGGGGGTGCCTCGTTCCCTATCACGTCCTCCACTGTCCTTGGTAGTGGGGAAGTACAGAGATGCACGGGTGCAATCATCCGTACAAAAGGTTAGGGGGTTACGCTCTGAGGCATCCCTTCCCCTACGAACATACGCCACTCCGACAAGGAGGATCTCATTCCATGTGCGGAAGAGTTCCATTCCCGTGGAGACGAGTGGTGTAAAGATTGTTCGAGCTGGGGGGACCCTTCGTGAGGGAGAAGAAATTGGGTCACAGTTTAACGTCATGTGTTGAGGACGTGGTGCTTGGTAGTTTAACGTCCTGCAGCTCGGACGAGGTGGGTTCACTCCACACCCCTATGACTTACATAACTGGTACCCTCTGGTCCTTGGGGAAGGGAAGGTTCCAGTAAGGCCATGGTAAAGGGGGGTAGTGGGGCGAACCATCAAAGGGTCCACGTTATCTTGGATATGCGAAGAAGCAATAGCCGTTAGCGTGCCTATGCAAAGAAGCATTAGGCGAAGCAACGCTACGGGAGGTGTTGTCCATGGGACTTTGAAATCACATCGTGCAAACCTGGAGGGTCGCACGGAAAGAGGAATCGCTAAGCAGAGGAGTGTGCTTTGCGAAGTGGGGCGCCTTGGCCTTAGCATGGGGCATAGGTGAGAGTGGGATGTGCTTCGCGAAGTGGAACAGTGTTCGCGGAGCACTGCCTCGTGAAGAAGGAGTGGTTCGCGAAGCAGGGTCCTGCCAAGCAATGTGCTTCACGAAGTGTAGCGATCCTGCCTTAGCATAGGGATTACTCGTATGGGTTGGGTGTTTCGCGAAGCACAAGGGCTCTGCGGCTGCCCGGGTTCCCTTGGGAATCCCCTTCCTTCGCGAATGCCCTTGAGCTTCGCGAAGGGCATCCCTCTCGGAAGAGGGGCTCAAAACAAGACAAAGCAGAGTCGTCTCGCGAAGTAGAAATACCTCGCGGAGCTCATGATTCCCAGGGCAAAGCGTGCTTCACGATTCGGGAGAGGAGAAGCCGAAAGGTCGTATTGTCCGTCATCGGGACTCAGGGGGAGTCCAGTATTTATAGGGAAGGGGCGCCGCGAAGCAGGGCTCGCGCGCCACCTCTGGTGCTTCGCGGCGGCTCGCGAACGTCAAACGGGTTCGCGGAGGATTACCGCCTCTGGTGCTTCGCGGCAGCTCGCGAACGTCAAACGGGTTCGCGGTGGATTACCGCCTCTGGTGCTTCGCGGCGGCTTGCGAACGTCAAACGGGTTCGCGGAGGATTCCCGCCTCTGGAGTTTCGCGGCGCCGCCATGGTCGGGGCACTTCGTGGCGAGGCTTCGCGACGGAGCTTCACGGCGGAGCTTCGCGAGGCAGCGCGCCGGCCTTTTTCGTTCCTTTCTTTCGGGCCACATTTTTGGCGCCAACAATAAGGATGTATTCTTTAAGCATTATTCTCCTTACATATTTCCACATAAACTAATATTTTTTTAGAGCATTCTTCTCCCCCTTTGGTGATTTCCAAAAAGTAATGTGGAAAAGTATAATGTACATGAATAGTTAGAAAATAAACTATAAAAAAAAAGATAAACATTGATTATTATTGAAAAATACACAAAAAAAGATCCAAAATACAATTAAAATCAATATCTATTGGGTTTTATGGTCATGATGAAATCCTTCAACTACTTAATCTTTTTGTGATCATCTTTATATTTTCTTAGAAGAACTTTATAATTCTTTCCCTTCTTCTCAATCATTTGAATCTTTTCCTCTTGAGCCTTAATCATTTCTTCCTAAGCCTTAAGATTTTCATCCACCTATTATATGTAATCCATCACTATTTTGACATCTTGAGTAATAGAATTTAGTTTCCCATAAAAATATATATCTTATTGAAGTTTAATTCCTTTATCTTCATTTAACTTATTTGAAAATCTTCTTGAATGCACTTTGAGGAACTCTTCTTATTCTTTATAGAATTCCTGAATGAATCTAACACATCATCAAAAACATCAATATCATAGTTGATCTAGTTTTACCACTTTGTCATATCTCTTCATGAATTACTATGAGAATCATAATTTTGCATAAATATTTTGAATCTGGCTTCCAGATTTATGAAATTCTCAATGAAAATGGTTTTTTATTTTAATTTCTGATTAATGGATTGTGGAATAAGCTAACATCTTCACTTGAGGTTTGGAATGTATGGAATGGGGTTCTCTAACTACTATAAAGACTAGAAAAAAAGTATTCCCCTAAATAGGAGGAATATATTTCTAATTATTATATATCTTTATTATATGTGCCAACATCAACTACCTTGACTTTGTATTTCTTAGATTCTAATTTTCCAACCTTTGAATGTCATTCCTTCTATTAGAAATTTGATTTATTTTATTGTCATTATTTTATTAATTATCTTCCTAATTTTTAACATTACCACAAACATCCTTATAATATTCATTAACTTCATCATCAGATGGAATGTGTTAAACGTTGCTTTCAACAACATTGTCTTTTTGAATTCGGAAATTTTGGACTGATTTACCTTCCAAGGCATGTTTTGAGGAAGAGGATCGAGATGTTATTAAATATAACCTTTTGGATTGGCACTCCCTTTGTGCTTCCCTAACATGTTTTTTATCATTATCACATTCTTTTTGTTGGCTGTCAACTTCTTCTTCATTTTCTTCTTCCTCTTCTTCTTGGGATTATTAATTAACAAATGAAACTAATCCAGAAACAACATTATTTTATTTTTTATGATGGATAGCCTGTATGGACACTGGTTGGGATTGTTTATGATATTTAATTTCTTATAGAAAATATTCTTAAACTTCAATTTTTCTTAGGCTCTTTCTGTGTCTTTAAAATTGGCTTGAACTATCTCAAATTCAGTTAAATTATTCTTATACTGTTTCAATATTTATTGTTTCTTATGTTCTTTAGATTAACTAATTTTCAATTAGTTAGCTTCTGCTAAATCAATCCCATACAGTTTATCTCTTTATTTCATTATGTTTTTGTCTTAAATTCATATCCCAATAACTTCATATGGGTAGAATTTTTTTTCGACTTCATAGGTTTGGAGGCTTGAGATTATTTCATTGGTTCCGAGACTTGAGACTTTCTTCTCAAAGACTCAACTATATATTTCCTAGAGCTTTCTCCATCTTCGCCTGATTTTCTAGAAAATTCAACAAATTCATTTTCCTTATAATTAAATGAATATTTTATTCTTTTAAATGTGTCATCACCGAAAATAAGAATCTTGAATTTCATTGTCTTTTATATTAAAGGAACACTCCAAAATTTCAAACAACTTACAATAATATAGGACAAGGACAGTGGGTACATCAATATCTAATATTTGATTGACTCGTCCTTTTTCATGCTGATTGTAATCAAGATGTACCTAACAAGGATAATCTTCCTTATATTAACATGAAAATATATCATAAATATGTCTGTTATTTTCGATGTGTTCTTATCTCATTTTTTTGGTATTTAGAGACCTTGAATCCATAAGTCCATGATTCTATAGTTAGCTGAAAGGTTAGAAAGCTTAGTCTACATTACTCCCTTTAGATCTAAGTGATCAATAACCTTAACTCTATCAAAATATCCTTTTAAATCAATAAATTTATGAGATAAATAGTTACATTCACTATTATATGGAATCTCAAGGATATTATCAGTTTTATTATAAAATAAATTATAGGTTTTCTTGTAACCCTTAAACAGAAATTTATCTCTTCCATCTTCATTGAAAAACTCAACTCCTAAAATGGCATGAAGGCCTTTATTTATTATTTATTTTTGATAACCCCCATCTCAAGGGGTGAGGGGGAACCTTTAAAAGTCCCACAGGCTTATAGATTACATAACGCGTAGGTCTTTGGAAGTATATAGACTATAATTGGATGGTACTCCTCCTCCATAGATTATTCATCATGATTTCATCTCCCCACCATTGCATAGATTCTTCGGCTAGGAGTCCCATGCAATCAGAAGATGGTTCTAATGGAAATGCCATACCCTCTCTTTTTTAAAAATTTTCTTAACATCTGGTCTGGTGAATGCACCTATACTAAATCCTCATCTGGAGTCTACTCCTTGTAGACTCTATCTGGTCATTAATCACAATTTTCCAGCGGCCTAATGGCCTTAAGGTTTCCTAAATGCCGGGAGTTTGCCCGAAACCCTTACTACATCAATGTCCTTGGGTGGACCAGAGGACTTGAAGGACCCAAGTCCCAAACCGGTTGCCCAAAAGCCCAAATGGATGAATAGTTATAGCCACTATACTACTAAATATTTCACTCTATAGTTCCATCTATAGTACTTATATATTTCTTTCTACAGAACTTCTATTGTATCCTATAAATTATGTCTTCACCTGGTTTTGAACTTGGGTCTCTTGGGTGCACTTGTTGATTCCTCACCAACTGGGCAGAGGATTTATGCCACAGAAAACTCAATTGATTGATATAATTAGATAAAAAATTCATCATACAAAGGATCATATTCACACTTATTTTTTGAAAGAAAAACACATTCCCATACTTATGATTTTTTTAATTCTCTATTAAATAATCATACCTAATATTGAAATATCAATCAACTAAACATTCTTGGAGGATCGATCAATCTTTTTGTTCCTTATTCGCAGTCATTGAAGTCTGAGAGGAGATTGATAAAGACATTCAAAACTAAAGAAAGTGATTTGGAATTCATAATGGAGACTTTAAAATTTGTAAGCAACTAGAGAAAGGCTGTAGAATAATGTGGAACAATAGGTGGTTCCTCCTTTATAAAGGCCTCAGAGATGTCCATCTAGCTTCAAATATTTTTCCAATGGTTGCGAATAAAGAATCTGATATGATGTTTGACATCATGATTAAGAGAGTTTATATATTCTAATATATTGAGGTTTTTAATGAAACAAAATGGATTTAAGGAAAGATGAATCCATTGAAGTTTTTCTTAAAATAGAATTGGAATACCAAAAAACAAAACTATAACTAAGAAAAAAATAAGTAAGAAGATGTACCTTCTAATGTTCTCAAAATATTTGATAGTATTCGATAAGATTATTCTTAGATGTATTATATTTCAAATCAAATTATTAGATTCGATAAGTTTTATATAGGTTCTTAAAATATTAGTTATGTTCCGAAAAATTTTATTAGGTTTTGAAAACAAATATTAGGCTTTAAAAAATTTATTAGGTTCAGGAAAAAAAATAAGGAAATCATGTATACTCCTTCTATGGAAAAGAGTATCTTAATGTTTGGAGATTGTTTTAACAAAAATTATATATGAAATATTAATTTACCACTATAATTTCATACTTCAGTTGAATGTATTCAAATATATTTGGAGGTAATGATTTTGTAAAAATATCTCCTAGTTTTTATTAGGTTTCGATGAATTGTAAAATGATATATACTTTGAGTGTGAGAACCCTATGAATCTTATGTCTAATATCTATGTGATTTGAATGAGAGTGATGTGTATATTATTTTCTTAAATATGTGAAACTAGTCTTATCAAGTATTTTTTGAGTATTAGTAAGACTCATTACCTGATTTGTGAGTTTATGTTGGATCCACAATACATGAGCACAAAAACATATAGCTGCCATATATTAAAATTCAGCAGTGGAAAGTGATACAGAGTGTTGTCTCTTACTTGACAAAGAAAATAAATAATATCCTATGAAATGAAAATTTTCAGATGTAATTTTCATATTCATTCTACAACCACCAAAGTCTGCATCTAAACAACTTTTTAAAACAAAATCATTTACAGAAGAGTATAATGTCATAAATCGAAAGTTCCAATTAAATATTTAAACAATATTTTCACAACATTTCATCGAGGTTTTTTTGAATTATTTTTATATCTTTTACATAATCATTCTAAAAATGTTATGTCTTGGCCAATAGCTTTTATGTGTAGTAGAATTCATACCAAACATCAAATATTGTTTGACTTGCTGGTTTAGCAACTTCATTAAGATCAAGGGTATTTGACATACCGATTAAAGTACATATACATTAGTATTGTCATATACATAATGTTTAAGAATATATTTAATTTACTTATATTGAGATATAACATTTCCTTTTGATTTTTGAGAAATTTGGAAACTGAGGAAAAATGTTAATTCACCCATCATACTCATTTCACACTCAGATTTCATAAAATTTGCAAATGAATCAGTTAAGGATTACTAAGTTGATCCAAATATAATTTCAAATATATATATATTAAAATAAATAAAATTGTTTTCATTACATTATTAATAAAAATGGGTTGATCATTAGTTCCCTTAACATAATTATTTTGTAATAAAAAACATGTATGTACGTCCTACTAGGATCTACGGGCTTATTTAAGGCCATATAAAGATTTGGTAAGTTTAATAACATGTTCAGGTAGTTTTGTGTCTTCAAAAAAATGAGTTTTTTCACCATAAACTTCCTCTTGAACATATCTTTTAACAAAAATCCTACTTCATATCCATTTGTAAAAGATTGATGTTATAGAATGCTGAAAAGGATAATATAATTAGAATATATTCAACTATTACTATTGGATAATTGGTTTCTTCATAGTTTATTCCTTGGTTTTTGATTATAGCCTTTGGAAAATTATCTTTCTCAATTTATTAAAATGAATCTATTTTCATCACATTTATTTCTAAAGACCCAATTTACACCAATTTTAGATGTTTCCTTAGGTATTTCCTCCAAGGTCCAAACCTTGTTCCTTTCAAACTCATTTAGTCCATCTTACATTGCAATTATCTAATCTTTATCACCTAAAGATTTATCAATGAATTTAGGTTCTATTCGGGAATCAAATTCAAGAGGATCGACTTCATTTTGCAAATAACATCTTGTTTGCATTGATTTTCATCAACAATGATATAATCACTGGGATGATTCCATAGAAACAATCAATTTGTGTTTCTTAAAACATGTTCATCAATATAAGATAGAAATATTATTTAGTGAATACTTCAGAAATATTTTTTTGATTCTTCTAATGGTTAGAAGAATAATCCATCATTGTATGATTAATTGTATTCAAAAAGACATTCAAAGATGTAGGTTGGGGTTTTTTAAAAACAAAATAATTTGTATCATAAAATTTGACATGTACTATTTCCTAAACTATACAATAATTTTCATTGAAAACTCTATAATCCAAAGAGGTAGAGGAATAGCTTAAGAAAATTCTTTCATCTGATTTTGGTGCGAATTTTTATAAGTTATCTTTTTTATTCAAATTGAATAATTTTCATCCAAATACATTGAATTATGAAACTTTTTTTCAACATTTATACAACTCATAATTATTTTTATTATGAAATGGCTCTTTTTTATTAGATTTATAGTATAACAAGAATTTATGATAGCTTCATACCAAAAGAGTTTAGTCATTTAGTATTCACTCAAAATGGTAATTGTTATCTCTTAAATAATTTAATTTCTTCTATCAACAAAAATATTTTGATAAGGGGCTATAAGAGATGAAAAGTTATGATTAATTCCTTTCTTACTAAAAAGGTTTCAAAATATGAATTTTCAAATTATACACCATGATCACTATGAGGAATTGTCATTGTAATGTTTTTGTAATTTTTAATTTTGGCAGAAAAATATTTAAAATAAAAAATGGATTCAAATTTCTGTTCTCGAAACTATACATGTGTAAATCTAGATAAATCATCAACTAAAACAAATAAATTGTATTTTCCTCTAATACTTCTGGTTTTATAGGGCCTAATATGTATATGGACACTAACTATAATGCATCCAAAGTTGTGACATCACTAATAGATTTTAATCACAACTTTGGGGTTTTACCATATTGATAAGGGTCACAAACTTTTGAAGAATCAAATCTATGTTCTAGTATATCCTTAACTAGTACTTTCTTAGATACTTTTCATATGTTAAAAGGTTATAGTGTCCTATTATTCTATTCCATAACCATTATTTCTCTTCCATTTCACTAGGTCAAGGTATGTCTTGGCTCAAATGGTCTTCTAAGATAAGTATATAAACATTATTCTGATAATGGGTAGGATGAATGAATCCATCATTGGAATTGTGTATGAAGCATTTATCATTCCTCAAATTCACAATGAAATTTACATCACATAGTTGGATTATTTTTATAAGGTTGTACTTATTTCATTTAACTTATAAAACATTAGAAATTTGGGATTCTACAAGAAGGAAAATGGTACTTATACCAATAATGTCCCTTTGAGAATTGTCTCTAAAAGTTAATCTTCCTCCATTCATCTCAATAATCTCTTCAAATAGGTTTTTTTACCTTCCATGAGTCAAAAACATCTACTATCCATGTATTATATTTTAATTTTGTTAATTCCTTTTTTTCTTGAAAATAAAGAAAATTAGGTTTTCCGAATCCAAACATTCTTGGATCCTAAAATGTTAGAGATTAAAATCATTGGAATCCACATTTTTTTTGAAAAGTGATATTTTTTAAATCCTAAGGACTAAATATTATTTAAAGAAAAACTTTCCCCCAATTTCTTCTACTATGACAGTTAGTCAAAATGGGGAACTTTGAGGTATAAATTATTTGTAACTAAAAGCTTTTTTGATTGAGAATAAAAAAATCCAAATCTATTCCTAAGAGGATGAATTTGTGAATAATTTTTATCCAAATATTTTTTACAAGAACAAATTTTTGATAAAAGTTTCCTAATAGAAATTTTTTCAGATTTTAGTCTAATGACTATATTTATATTCTCATAACAATTGGTTTTACAATTTAGGTTAGTATCTAAATCATTTTTCTTAGAAATAACATTTTCAAAATTCCTAGAATCTTTTTCCTTTTCCAAATTAGAATTCTTAATGTTTTTTGAAATAGGAAAAATTTTTAAATTTTTTTCATTAATATCATTAGAAATATCTGATACTTATCTCATTAATATATTAATTCTATACTTTTCCATTTTATGTTTCAGATTAACTTTTCTATTCTCATTTTCGAGTAACTTGTAAAAACTAAATAATTTATAAAAATAAGCAATGGTATCTTATCTTGAAGAAGATTCTTTGTCTGAAAAAATATATTCATTATCATCAGGATAATTATCACTTGAAGACATGTTTTTCTAAGTAATATGTACTGTGTATCTTAGTCAGGATGAATTTATCTTCACTAGTCATTTTAGCAATACGACTAATATTCCTTTCTCCATAGGATTCATTATTTGAAGATTCATCAGAAGAGTCTCCAAGAATTTCACTATAAGAGTCATTTTCCATTAAAACGTTCTTTCCTTTAGAATTATAATATCTTATCTGATTTCATTCAGAATGTTTATCTTTCCTTTCCTTTCATTTCAGATTAGGAAAATTAGGTCTTATATATCATTATTTCTTTCATCAATAATAGGTGAATTCAGAATCTTTCTTAACCTTCCTATCCTTTTCCTTGTATCTGTATTGAAATTCCTTTTTTATAACAATATTGTTCCTTTTTTAAGAAATATTAGCTTACTCATTCTTGGACTATTCATATCCACTTGATTATAACTTAATAATAACTTTCGTATTCATTTTTTAACTAACAACTTTCTCAAGAGTTTTAGCTTCCATATGAGTTAAATTAGAAGTAAAATAAACACTATCATTATTCTTCTCCATATTATCACCTTCTCTATTAAATATATTCTCATGTTGTAAGAGAGTTTCAAATTATTCATCAATAGTTATAGTTGCTAGTTTCCTTAAATCATCAATAATTGTTCTCTTAGATTTATATTCATCAGGAATGATGTCAATAATCTTATCTAAAATAATATAATCATCTATTCCTTTTTCTCCAATTGATTTTAGACTATTTTCAATAGTTATAAATATTCTTTGAACATTAATTATTGGTTCTCGATAGGGGAAAACAAAACCATGATAATCTTCTCTTAGCATAGATCTTCTTGTTTCAATAACTTTAGAAGTACCAAAAATTTAACCTAAATTTTATTTCCACATGTTGCAAGCAGCTTCAAATGATGATATATTGATGTATATATTCTACGCCATAGAAAATTCAATTTATTACGTACCTTATAGTTTAGCAGATATTTTTTTCTTGATTTGTAAATGTTCTTACTTCCTTATATGGAATTTTATAATCTTTAGTAAAAATAAAATAGTTATCCACACCAGTATTGATAACAAAATTCTTAATTATATCACTCTAGTATTCATAATCATTACCAAAAAAGGTGGTCTTATATGATTTATATTATCTAAGGATCTGACATTAATTTCTGAATTCTTAAAAAAAACATTCAACTCCACACATTAGTTTAGTATATATTTATAAATAAAAATTTAATAAGGGAGATTATAAAAAACTTATAGAAGTAAATAAAAAGAATGTAAACTTAGTACTGAAAATATACCTTTAATACTATGTGTATGTATCACTATCTCAGATAACTTCTCTAATACCAATTATAGGATCAAAATGTAGATGTAGATACTCAATTACAATAGGGGTGAGTTGTAAGTTTAAAAAACTACGTCTTCAAACATATCAAACCTTTGTTTAAAAATGATAAACAAATTAGATTCATTAATACCCTATTTGGTAAGGTTAAACAAAGAAACCATCGGATTAATAAATATTTTTAGTTAAACAAACACACATTTATACATAATCAATATTATACCTTAATAAGTACAAAATCATAAATCATAGTTAAAAAAAATTATAATAAACTCTTTCTTATTAATAAAAAATTCAGTGGAAATATAAATAATTATAAAATAGTACCAATAATTTAACACAAATAGTAGGGTATCTAAAATACCTTGGATAAGGGTCCCTTGATTTATAATTTCAACAAAGTTTTTCTTACCCACACTAGGGTAAGGCCTCGATACGAAGATTGTAAATTGTCTTGTAATCCTCGCAAGCCCTCGATCTGTAAGGTGATTAGTACCTGTTTTTTCCTTCAACTTGGAAGACCTAGATTAAGATTATAATTGACACCTCTGTATTCCTTTATCATAGAAACCCTCGATCATAATAACCAATGATTTTTGTTACACTAACATAACAAATTTTATTCAAGATTTATGTATCTCGAACTAGCTGCTCACCACTTAATCTCTTCTAGGTTTTTGAAAAACGAAATCATTGAAGAGATCTCACATGAATCCAAAATCCAAATGTGTGAATATGTATTGAGATACTCTAAATTACTTAGTATTTATATTTTTGATCTCCAAGGGTCAAATTTCCCTCCAACAATTATATTTTTCCTGAAATTTCAGAGGGACATGTACAGCAGGAACATATAATGGTCATAAAATAACATATTGGATTATATCATTTAGTATAACAAAATATCATGATAAACATTAAGTATTTATGAATTTTAATATATAAATACATTACATTAAAGAAATAAATTACCATTAATAATGATATAAAATCATACAATAAGGATATATAGTAACTTTCAAAATACATAAAATCAAACATTAAGGAAATATAGTAACAATAAGAAATATATAAAATATTTCATTAAGGAAATATAGTATATTTAAGTAAGATATAGAATCATATTTTGAAATTATATAGAATCATAATTGAAGTAATTTGAGAATTTGAATCAATAATTAGTGGGTTTTTTAATTGAGAAAGTAGAAATCAGATTCATAAAATTGTGAGATTCTGAATTGAGAAGCACAAAATCAGATTCATATTTTTGATTGAATCATAATATAAGGAACTGTGAATCAGATTGGAAATGTTGTACGATTAAGAATTATGTAAAAATATAATTAGAATAAAAATTTGGCGATAATCATATTGATAAGTCTGGATGATGCAGAATTGAGGAAGAGAATTAGATGAAATTTTTTGTGTGATTTAGATGTGATAAATACGAATTAGATTCAATATTTTGAGAGAATCAAATTCATAATTTTAATGTAATTGGAATTTAGAACCATAAAATGGATTCTATTTTTTGGATCATTTAGATTTTGAGAATGTTAAGGATTCTGAGTTTTACTAAGGATCTGATTTGTTTTAGTATCTATTCTATCTTAAGAAAAATATTGTTAGACATATCTAAAAATGGTTAATGATTATGAAGATATATTTTCATCTATATAGAAAAAATTATCGTGTAAATTTGTATAAATTTTCTTCTAGATAAAAACTATTATTATGAATAATATGTTTGTGATTTAAAAACATAAATGAATTAGAAGAGTCATAAGGAAACATTTTACTTAATAATATCTTCATAAAAGATTATCTCATTAACTATGGATACCATAATGGGTTTTTTGCTTTATTTTTGATCATAAGCTCAATGTATTATAAAACCATTTTGAGATTTTATGAGATAGTATTCTCATATGATTAATGACATTTTTGAGGCATTTTATTCAGTTGATATATATTTATCACTTAGGTTTAACATGAATTATTATTTATGGAAAAAATATAAATTTATACGACTAATGGGAATTATAACCTTTAGGGTAAATATTATCATTGGTGTTAAGGCAATAATAGTCATTTTTTATTATTTTTGTTCCTTGGAAACAAAATAATATAGAATCCCATTATGATTAAATAGAGATTTGTTGAATAATGTTACATGTTAGTGTATTTATAATATTCATGGGAACACTATAGGAATTATACTGGTATAGTTTTGTAAAAAGAACAATACAAATTCTAGGTAAAACATTATCACATTTGGGAAGGTTATGGGGCTTGAACCCATAGAAAAAGGAAGATAAGGGTGAAACACCTACCACTATCCTTTGTGATGTCCCAGTTAATAAGATATTTTTTAACATAAAATACATAATGTGTAAATATTAAGATGAACTTTGGGTGTAAATATTAAGATTTAGAGATTAATTTCATAAATCCATCTAACCATTTTTCTTTCAGTAAATATTTAGAGACAAAAAAATAAGAATTTGTACCCTTTTATAGATCCTATAATCAATGGAATGTTATTTTTTTTACTTCAGGCCTAAAAAATTAATCTCACATATTCATTTCATAGAGAAATAAATGAATTTAAAATTTATTAAAGCATTACCAAATTGTGAAATTGTAGTAATAAAAAAACATATCATGTCTGTTTATTTATTAAGTGCTCTGTTGTGATCATAAAATATTCCCACAACTCTTGTAAAATGATCCATAAATAAAAATATTATCCTATTGGATTTATATATCATGAAACAATGGCCATTTAACTCATCACTAATTTATATTTTTTTTGTTCATTAACTTTCTCTTGATAATTTTTTTCTTGGGAACAATTTTCTATAACACACTTCATACTTATTTAAACTTCTCTTAAATTTCTATGTTTTCACTTCCCAATAATATTCAACTATTTGGAATCCTATTTTTGTATAACCCTCATATTTTTCCCCCTATTTTTAATAGGATGATTTATTAACCATTTGTATGGTGTGGGTTTAACATAAATGAATTTTTAAATGTAAAAAAAATTATTTATGTGTATCCACTAAAACTGAGAGGACAAAACATTCTAATGGTGTGGAGAATATAACTCCATAATATTTTAAAAGAAGAACACTATGTTTGATAGTGTATATGATATATGACAACTAGTTTAAAAAAACCTCAATATAAAACATGAATTCTATTATTTAATGTATCCATTATAACCACGTTGTTAATTTGCAGGGACATAAAATTGATAATCACATTATTAAAATATATATAATGGTTTTATATGATGTATTTACTAATACGTAATTAATTCTCAAGAAAAAGTATTTTATTCTTAAAAATGCATTTTTGTAAAAAATGGTTTTATTTTTAATTGTATTTTTTGGAGTTATAAATAATTAATACCAATTTTAGAAACTTTATTTTATAAAAAATATAATTTTTTAAATCTTCATATCTAAATTATCTTATGTTTAAATTTTTGTATTTTTCTGAAAAGAGTGATTTTTCAATAAATAGTGAAGATTACAACTTTTTGTAAAGCTCTCATTCCCTATCAATAAATTATGTAACTAAAAAGCCCCATTATTATTTTAATTTGATTTAAAAGTAAAAAAACTATCATATATATTATATATAATCTAACTGATTATAATTTAATCTTCTCAATAATAGAATTTTAAATATGTTTTTTTGTGTAACCATTTGTTTTCCTAGATATGGTTTTTTGGTTCCTAATGTTCCTCCATTTAAAGTAATTAAAATAAATATAAATTTGAAAATATTTAATTTAGATTTATAGATTATATATATTATTTTTAATCTATCTAATTTGGATTAATATTTATAAATTAAATGTTGGGTCTTCATTTTCTTGGAAAATGAATTTCTTGAAAAACTATTTTTTGACTAGATTCATATGTTTATTTTGAAATTAAATTCTACCACTTGTTAAAATTTTATTTTATATAATTTATAACATATTTTGAATTAGAATAATTAATATTATATAATATTGTAAAAATAATTTATTTTAATAAATTATTTAAAAGACGGTATAATTTATCAATCATGATTAAGGTTAAAATAGGGTTTTTTTCATTACATGTTCGTGTGTAAAAATTAATATTCCACACAAATGGAATATTTATTTGTCAAATATAATTTTATATTAATAATTAGTTGCGCTAAATTATCTAATAAATATATTTATATTTTAGTCTTAGTAGATAAAATACTTTTGATAAAAAAACTAATTATTGTGGTGAAAACTATAATGGTAAAAGTGAGTAATCTTGGATTTAAAGGAAATTAAATTCTTAAAAATGATTCCATTTATTATTATAGGAATTTATTAACCATATTATCCATAAAACCCATTATTTATCATTTTTCAGAAACATTGGATGGTAGTGACTTCCCATTATTAAATAGATTTCGATATTTACAAAAATACCCATCCTCTTAAATTATAAAATGGAACCCCTCCCCTCACTTATTCACACCAATAAATCTAGTTATCATGACCAAAACCTAAAGAAAATCTCTCAAAATTACTTATACATATTATTTAGGTTATTTTATTCCCAAAATACTAGTCTAGGGTCATTAATAATAGGTTCAAAGGTAGTTCTTTGAAGCCATGATAATTTTCATCACAAATCCCATGTGTTTTTAATTATTATTTTATCACATTAAATTATTTCTACAAAATTAACATATAATAAAACAATAAAATTCCATATAATTATATATTGACATATTTAGGGAATAATATTTATCTATAAGTTTCTAGATCAAGTTGGAAAAAAATACATTGCTCGTTTTTTGGGCGTATTACCACATCATGAAGTGATGTTAATTATTTTCTAGTGTGGACTCACATGGATAGTAATAATTATAGAAATTTTTAATATATAAGATAAATATTTTATTTTAAATATTTTATGAAATTACTATACCATCTTCTTTCTTACCCTTTCACCCATTATGTCAATGATATCAATCATCATGTGTATGTTAGGCTTACTATCTATTAGAAGTGAAGTGATTCAAATTACATGTATTAAATTAAAGAATGTATATAAAAATGTATATAATTAATATATGAGATATTTATATCATTAATAATATTATTTTCATGATGTATCTATATCTTATGTATAATAACCATATATTCAGTGAGAAAATGTGTATAATAAAATGATGTAGTTAGCACTCAACATCAGAAATAATGGTAATAATGAAATATTATTAATGATTTAGTGGAAATATATTACAATTTTATAATAAATAATATTATAAATATCAATATTATTCTTTTATAAATTAATAACATGCTTTATACCATTATATATGACGTTAAAACATGTTCAAGTAAAAGGAAAAAGTTATGTAAAGGACTTTGTTTCAATTTTCCTTCATTAAAGTATATTTTATTAATATAGACCAAATTTATTTTATATGTGGTATATACTTCCCCTATTACCTATAATATCCTGAATACTACATAATTAATTTTATTTTAAATTTTTATTTTAAAAATTTCATCCAATGGGGTTTGACATTAAAGTAATTAGTGGTAATAAATTTCATAAGAAAATTTATTATTAGGGAGTTATATTTCTACATCACAATATTTTATATTCTAAGATTATGGTGTAATTTATTTTCATTATTGTATTTTATATATCAGATTTTTAATTTATAATATTCTTTTATAAGCCAAATCAATTGATTTATAATTTCTCACTTCAATGGTGTGATCTTTGTAAGACACTTCAACTCAATTTCCACTCCATTAAGATATATCTGATATTATAAAACTATTTATTTTCATGAGTTGTCTCTACATCCATTTTATATTTTATATCATGAATACATTTACATTCGTATAATTTAATTTTTCATTTAACCTATTTGATTCATGGGGTTTATGATTAAAAATTTACCATAGTGGTAAGGGTTTAAGCTTCAATAACATTTTAATTGGGAATATTTTTTGTTAAATTATAATTAAATATATTATTTGATCATTTAAAATTATAAAACATTTGTTTTCTTCTCCTCTAGTTATTCATGATTTTTTAATGTAATATTTCCATTTTTTTATGGTCAGTACATAAAATGATTTGGAAAATTATTATATTAAAAGAAAAAATATATTTCTCTTTTTTGGTCTAAATAGATTTTTCTTCGACAACCATATATCCCATTAAATATTTTAAATAAATTTTTTTATATTTTAAAATGATTTATTGAATAAACTTTTTACTATGTTTTACTTTTTGAAAAATGGTATAAAATGAATATTTTCATTTTCCAAACAAATTACTTTTTGAATTTCTACCAAAAATATTAATGGAATATTTGTTTTAGCATACTCATCATGAATGGACATTCCCTACATCATAACAAATAATTGTTTTAAATATTCCTTAATCAGTTTAGAAGGTTATTTATAATGAAATAAAATCAACTATTTTTTTGATTTTTTGTTTTTAAAAGTCATTTTCAAAGTGGAACGCATATTTTCTTCAAGAATGTATGTAATAATATATTATGGAATTCTTATAAATAGATAAAAAACCCCATTATTTTACATATAGAAAATGGTGATATGTTTTAATGATACCATACTTATTATTTTTCTATATGGTTTATGATCAGTTTCGTAGGTAAAATAATTGATATTCAGCTTATTGATTATAATTATTTCTATTATCTTTCCCTTGAAAAACATTCATTCTTCTGATCACTAAAAAATAAATATACCTTAAATATATATATTCATTATCATGATTATGAGTATTTCTTAAACTATATATCATTGTGACATATGTTGTTTTACCTTAAAATATATTTGATTGACTAGTAAATCATGTTAAATTAGTATTATTTATTTAATAAAAATATTTACTAACAGTTATTAGTTTTCATGAATCAAATCGACCATTCAATATAGGGAGAATGCTTTAGACATTTAGCAATGGGTGGAACATAGAATATTAGATCCCCTCAATGCATCAACATGTCTCGTGAGTCAAATAAGTAATATATCATTAAATATATTTTTTTGAATACCAATCCATCAATTAAAATTTATTTTTGTAAGGTCTTGAATTTATTTATATTATGATTTATTAGATCATAACATCCAATATTATTAAATATCTTCATTTTTAATTCAGTTATTATTTCCCATGACATTCCTTTATTAGTATTATACATAGATTATCTTCGTGATAATATGGTTATTTATATGGAACTATATAAGTATCATTTTTTTATATAAAATTATTTTTCATTCTCCATTAATTTATTAAATTGAATGTGTATTAAATTATTTATCGATCTATATTATTTTTGTGTTATTTTTTGTAGATAAATTCCGTTGTGTGTAGCCCTTATTGATCCTTTCAGATTACCCTTATTTGGTTTCCCTTCCCCATGATATGATGAATGAATCTTTAAATGAGTTCAATGATGCATAATATTTCCTTTCACAATGATGTACTTTTTGTTTAAAAAAGTAACGTGATACCCATGTGTATATATAGTTTACAAAGGCAAATAATCCATTTGGTTATTTTTTATGTGATCATTGTATCTTGATCCAGTGTAATAAAGTAACCACCAACTCTAGAAAACTATGGTTTGGGACTTTATAAGAATGATATGTCACATCATGGAATGAGGGTATATACTTAAAATATAGAGCTTCTTATTTATGGGTGGACCTAAAAATATTTATTAGGTTCTAAGTTTTTATATTCATTAAAACCATTATTATATATTTTTAATTTTTCTAAAGTTATATCCCCTTAAATATATGTGACTAAGAATATTAATTTTTTAATATATTAATATTAATCGGGGTTATAATTGAGAATAAAAATAAGTATGTTTTCATTTCAATTATTCATTATTTCTACAAGGATTAATATTTGAGGATTCTAATTGATCTTCTCATATTTATATGGGTTTTTTGGGGATACCAAAAAGGGTGGTGATCCCCAATGGGTATTATTCCCTATATTAACAAGACTATAATTACACTTCCCCTAATATTGAACTTGGGTACGTATTGTTTTTATGATGTTGGGAAAGTTTTTACATATTATAGACAGTTTATACATCTTCACACATCAAAAGAATGTGAAATATATCAACCCACATCATGATGTAAAACATTATGAGTAGTGGTGGAAATATGTTTTTCCATATTATGAATTTGATATATCCTACACACTAGGTATATGGAATATAGTAGTTGATGTAATAAGTACAGAGTCACATTTAAGAGTTTCATGACATTTTTGGGATCAGTGTTGGATGATATAGGAGCTTAAATTTTTTTTCTTAACACAGATGAAGTTAGATATAGATGTATCTAATATAGATGATAGTGAAATAATTATTGATGTACAAAGTGAAGGAGTCTTAATAGGGGTCATTAAGTGTATGTTTTGGTGAGATAATACTGTTATTTGTGATTCTCTTAGATGATAACCAGATAATGATGACATTAAGTATTGTTTAAAGGTAAGATAATTATTCCATTAGTAATTTTTGAACTGGTCATTATTGAGGATCATATAGTGGCTTTACGATTACATCATATCTTACATTATGGGGATAGTTTTTGTATCCAGAGATAAATATTTCAGAATCAGAATTTGTATCTTGGTGTTTGGTCTGCCAAAATGTGATGGTCAAGCATTATGTTATTATAGGTCTATGGAAACCATTAGATGTTCCTTAGTGGAATAGAAAATTTATATCAATGGAATAAATTATTTGTTTCCCCCAATTGAAGGTACAATTTTATTTTATTTTGGTATGTGTTGATCAGTTGACAATTTTTACTCATCTCATTCTTATTTGTGAATGGAATGCAGTGATTCTTTTTTGATTTTTTCAGTGATGGAGATTATGTGTCTTCATGATTTTATAATAATGACAATCACTAATCATGATATTTATTTTACCCCACACGTGTGTAAGTGTCTTAACGTTTTTTATATATAATTTAGAACATAATCAACCTTGTGGAAGCAACAATAAAACCAAATTACCAATATAAGTCATGCTTGAAAAAACACATGTATAAATGGAATTAAGAACATTATGCATACAATTCAATATAGCTAGAAATTGCCAATATCTTTTATTGTGTGCTTGTTGAAGATATATAAGTGTTTCCTATTGGAGTTCCTCCATCATGGTGTAAGTAAAGGTGGATATCAATCCCCCATCCTATGGTCGAGACTCACCTACCATAAATAAATTTTTAGTTCTATGGTATTTATATGGATTAGGAGAATATAGATTTTGGGATATAGAGAATCTCTTAGGAGCTAGGAAGGCTTAGAAGCCCCTATATATATGGAATCTATTCCATAATATATCCATAAATATACTTCTATGTATTAACTCCTATGTTAATAGTATATGAGATAATTCGTTATCTAAACATGTTTTCGTAATATTAATGCATTGATACTCCCATATGAAACATATAATTAATAATATAAATTATTGGAAATATTCAAATATTAACCCTTAACATACCCTAATAAGAAATCATAGGATGTTACTATTATTATATGATATTAAATAAAGCATTATTTTATATCCAATTATGTGTTTATAAAAAATTTATATCCTTGTAAATGATATGCAATCACCAAAATAGTTAAAAATAATTTTTTAGTTGTCTTATAATAAAAAAATTATATATCATATACTGGGATATATAGTTTTTTGAAATCACTATAATAATTTCAAATTTTAATTAAAGCTTTTAAAATTTGTCCTCTTTCACATTATATTGTAGAATATATGATGAATTGTGAAACCAAGTCTAAATGACTTTTAGTTATCTAGAAAAACAATTTTGGAACGTTATAATAAAAAATAATTTCCATCACTTCACATGAAATACTTGTGAATACAGATCCAAAATTCATTTTGGATAGACACTCGTATTCATTTAGGAAATCTCTGTGAGTAAAAACTCAATCCTCAATCATCTAACCAATATGTTTGACCCCATGAGAATTTGTAGCACTGTAAACAAATATGAATTTTTGAATTCAAAAATGCCTAAAAAGAGTCCCCACTATGAAAGCATTGTTTCTACTCAAGATATAAATTGACTGGTATTAATATTTATTAAACAAATGTATATTAGTAATTATTTCCACTTTCTTCATCCAATCAAAGCATTCATTTTCATATGATCCCAATATTCAAGAAGTCACATCACTACATGTAACAGAGTATTTAAATCGGGATTATATACTCTTATAATCTTCATTACCCTATTATATGATAATTAGTTTGATTCATAGATCACATTCCATTATTTAATATTGATGAGTACACCACATTCCCCTCATTAGGTATAAAATAACTGCATCTTCCTTATATTTTTACGATCATACACTTTCTGGGACTATCAAAGTCGAGGAACATGATATCATATTAGTCATTCGGGAGGAAAAAATCATCAAGGTTAAATTCCCTTAGAAAAATTTCTCAATCATATATACATCCACCCATGATAAGTTATGTGTCACAGATTATATAAGAAAGTTATCAAAAACACTTCATGTGGTATTCTTTATGGATCATCAGTCACGAAAAACCCCATTTTATTTTATTATTATCATCCATATCTCGATACAAGAATCCTAATAATGTGAACCATAAAATTTATTCCCAACCTATAATACTCCCTTGTAAACAATGTATGGGAATAACTAAAAGGAATACAGTAACAGATCAATTATCATTTCAGTTCATGAGATACGAAGCAAATTTGAAAGGTTCATAAAGTGAGGATTTCACATTTCATAACATTATACAAATTAAATTCTTAATCTCTTTTTCTAAATTTAAAAAAAAATACATAATATCATGTTTAACATATCACATATAATAAATAATAAATACAATCCTTATGTTTGTATCACATTAAGGGATTCTAAAGAACTCATAAAATCTCTATGTAATTCCAACTAAATTTTTGTATGACCATACAACAAACCCATATGACAAAGATATTTTGGGTGTAATATTTGTGAATAATAAAAGTATGAAAAATTATGAGACATAGGAATCATTTTCCAAATGATAAACTCTTTTAACATATTATTAAAAATTCTGGACATAAAAAACATCAAATGTTTCAATGTTAATAACATATTTTATCTAATATAAACACTTTTTAATTTCATCATCACCATTATTCCAATAAATTTCTAATCAAACATTTTCTTTGAAATTTTTTTTTAATTAATGTGACACTTTAAATTATATGTTTACTATCTATCGAAAATTTATGTATGATATAAGGTTACAATGAATTTATAGTTATATTTTTTTATCTTTAAACCTTTAGCAAGTAAAATCATACTCCTAATAGATACTCAGATACTATATTACAAGAAATAACATAATAATGTGAAAAAACATTTTTGTTAACAAATATCCTTTTCCTACTAATATTAACATTTAAAAAATACACTATTTTTCAACACTATATATGGTATTCTTTGTGTTTGAATAATTATTTTGAAAATAATACATTATTTTTTAAAATATTTGATTGATGGTGTGATAAAACTTTATATTTGGACAATAATATTGATAAATAATTTTATATTAGATGAAACTATTTAACCCTTATCTTCTTGTAAAGTACAAATGAGATTCTACTAAATCATAAACCATTTATGATATCTCATATTGTTCAAAAAAACACCACATTCTGAAAATGCATCATATCATATATAAGAAATGGGTTAAAGAAAAAAAGAAACTAAAAATATAAATCTAAGTATGATATATTCCATTTTATGTGAATTTAAATTTTTTTAGCATTTTACTTTATGATTTCAAATAAAAATATAAGATTTAACAATTTGGACCACAATTTTAAACTCGTATATATTTAAAGAACTTATAAATAATAATTTTAGTATCACATACCTTTCAATATCATCAAATTTATTTCTAAAACATTGATATATGACATGAAAATTCAATGGATTTTAACTAACTCCTTCATAAATTTTGTACAATTCTATTATATAGACTGATTTTCACACCCCCTTGGAATTGGTTTTAATGGCAATAAATTTAAGTAAACATTATTGAAATTTCCAAATAGATTTTCTTATTTAGGTTATAAATTTTACCCACTTATAATTTATCCATAGAACCAGATACTAAATGTCGCTTTTCATGACTTTTTATATATAAAGTTTTGATAAAATTGGGTAAAAATTACATTAAATCATTCATATTGTGGGAAAATTTCCAATAGAATTAATTCAATATCCAAAAAAATCCAAAAAGATTCCTCCAGTCTCTCTAAATCATTAAAATTGTCAATATTATTGATTATATGAATGAATAATTAATTTCCTTTGCATATAATTCATATAATATAATTAAAATGTTAACTTAGTCACTCTTTTTATCTAATAATCATCCATATTCATGTGTTGGAATACTTCAAAATTATATTACTTAAGATATTTCTTCTCTGACACATACAATGTTTTTCTTTCAAAATATTTTTTATTATATATTATTTACATTATTTATAGATTATGACATTAAAATTATCATCCTTATATTGTTATTATAAAATTTATGTTTAAAAAGGATAATGAAATTTAACTACTACAAAAGATATTATCAGATGACTAACTTATTTCAAATTCATTTTATAAGAAAATTTGTGAAATTTTATCCAACTAATTTAATGACCCCTTTTAAACTCACCAAGTACATTATTTGTCCAAGACAAATATTTCACTATGAAATAAGCCTTCACTATCATTATACTAACTAGATAGTTTATTAGGTCGGGTTTTTTCAATATCCATCCATATATGATTATAGGATGGTTAACCAGAAAAATATTTTATCAATAAATTATATTGATAAATTAAACACCATTAATTTAGTATCCAGACACATAAGTTTTCATAACTATGTTTAAGACAAATTTCATCATGATATTTGGTTATATAAATCTTCGGGTTAGCCATTTCCACTATACCATATAAAGTAAAATCTATGAGGACTAAACTCAGGGAGAACAAACCGAGCTGAATGATCGAGGAATTAACATATGATTTCTTTTGAGAAACTCTAACACATATTTTTTAAGGTCCTTTAATATAACCATAATATCTCATGTTATTCCCCACACAAGTATGAATGATTTTAATAATTTAGTTTGGAATCCAATTCCATCCCCCATGCCAATATGTTCAATCCATATTGATAACTCTTTACAAAACACATATTTTATGTTACTAATTCATATGAATATCCAATTATAATAATGTATATCGATATTCATCCCATGAATATGTTACATGTAACCTTTGTTTGTAAATGATCATAATTATATGAAATCATCATTAAACATTGGAGTAGGGTTGGGGAAATAGATATCTAGCCACCACTTTTCTAGAAAATGACTAGCCCTCCAGGAAAAGGAGTAGTCAAACCCAATACCCCTCTAAACAATGATACTTTACACATGATAGACTTCAATACCATTGTAAACCTAACACCAAATATCTTTAAATATAATAAACCATTAAATTAAAATTAATGACACAATACAAGAAAACTTCATTGTAGAATAAAACCAAAACCAATTGTCATGCCTTTCAGGTAACTCCTTTGATAAAAGTATAAAAATTTGTAGTAGTGGTATAAATTTATAAAACTAAATAATTTTCATATTCCAGATATAAATAATTTATTTCTATGAATAATAAACAATAGAATATAGTGAATAAATGTAAAATTCATATATTTAAACATAAGACATACATTTTAAACAATTCATTTACAAAACAACAAATAATATTTTATAAATTTTCCATTAATTATGAATACTCCATAATTAAAAAAACTATATGAAAATTAAATCAATTCCAATATAAAATCATTTAAATAAATTATAATACACGAACTTATAAAAATAAAATACAAAATTAAATATAATCATTTTACATTCCAATTTTATTTTGTGAACAAATTAGTTATTCACAATATCGAAAGCATAATGTTTTTTACAACTTGATCATATAATTTATCAAAACACATTTTCATATGTTTTAAAAAATTAATAAAAATAAGAAACATATTTTTTAAAATATAAAATTTATATTTATAAATAACTCATAATATATAATATAATGTTCTTTCAATTATTTATCCTTCATTTTTTAATTTAGAAACTCTATATAAACTACATTTATAATTTCAATATAAATATTTAATATCTAAAATATAGGTTGTTACATATAACAAGATAAATAATTTTTATTTATAATAAATTTTTATATGGAATATTTATTTAAAAGAAATAATTTGTAAATTTTAATCATTTTTAAGATTAAATAGTTTATAATAGTTTATAAAATAAATAAATAACCTAAAATGACATTTTTTGTAATTTAAATATATTCTATAAATTATACAATTTGACTCAAAGATTTAATTAGGAGAATAAAATTTTCTTAATATCATATTCAATTACATATATTAATTGAAATATAACATATATATGGAAGGGACAGTAAACGTTTTTGATATATCTGTCATATTTTGTGTTTTATATTATCAGTTTTTGAAAATAATATACTATGAAAAGCCACTACAAAGGATAAACCTGATGTACAATTGTAACGGTCTGAAATTACTTCCAGTAGACTATAATTGATTCCTATCAGGGCACTCCATGGGCGGCTACACCCCCTGGTTGGGACACACCACCATCCCCAGTGGCAGCCATTTCCTCATGAAGCCCTTGGGCGGAGAGCCATGCTTCGTCCAACGCTCACATGTGAGTGTTCCCAAGGTTCGGATACATTCCTACCTCCTTTTCCTATGATACCAACTGTAGAGACCCAAAGCTTGACGTACATGGAGATTACATTACTATTGAGGAATACTTAATACATAACAAAAACAGACGCACAAGGACCATAATAGTTTAGGGTCTTTGGAAACTCGGAATAAAATATTCTAATCGTGGTGAAAGTTCTTCAACATCTCCCAATAAAGATCTCCCCATTCTTTTTTCTTACCTAAAACCTTTCTTTATATCCTGGGGAAAAGAAAACATAAAAGGGGTGAGATCAAATGCCCAGTAAGGGTAAAAATAGAGAACATATAACAATCCATAATCATTTGAATGCAAAAACTTGAACATAAAATCTAAACAGCAAAATCTTGAGCAAAGACATGAATCTTGGAAGTACATAAGGCATATATCATAAGGGAACATCAATCATGATAAAATATAATGGGCATAAAACATGTAATTGTTGCAACCATTAAGCAAATGATATGATTTCCATAGTAGCCAAGGCATTGCTGCCAAGACCATCTTAGTGGACAAAGTCCCTTTCTGAATCGAGTTCACTCCTCATTCCAGTCCTGTATTACTGAACTGGTTTAACTTTACGTTCCAGCCATGTCTATCTCATGAGATATAAAATCATTAAACAATACATTGGAGGGATATATAGGTCCCACCCATCTCATAATGAAATCATTCTTACTTGTGCCACAAAATAAACATACATCATTCATAAAAACCCAATAAATAAAATGGGTTTCATAAACATCATCCCATCATCACATAATCCATATAAAACAAATGGATATACCAACATAAGAAAATTGAAACCATGTAAATCATAGGGACATTATACATGAAACATACACATATAAAATAATGTCATCTTAGATGAAAAAATGGTTTTGATAGAACACTTGAAATGAATTCTTGAGGAAAATTTCCTTTCTTCTTCAAAATCAATTTCTTTTCACAAAACATCATGAAATTTTAAAAGAAAGATATTTTTTTGAAAATAGTCATGAAATATTTTGGAGGAAGCTTCATGAGAATAAGGCTTTATAAAACTTTAAAAATTCATTCATGTCGTATACCTTAAAAAAACATTCTCCTCGTACTTTTGTCAGAAAAGTCAAAAAGTACCTTATATGGTAACCAAATGAAAGACTCCTTTCATACAATGTGGTAAAAATTCAATAAAGGGTAAAAATTTCTTTAAAAATTAATGGAATAATAGTAAACATTTTATGAAAACATTTTTAGAAAACATGGTCATGGATGATAAACATAACCCCAGTAAATACTTACGTATAAGCAATCTCAGATAAAAATGAGATTGAAAATTTATCCCTTACCATATGTCTGATATGCTTCATATGTATCCAAACCTCCTATATAATGATTTAAATAATGTCATTGACTTATTACAAAATAATATTCATTGTTATGATATCATATATGGTTCACTTATGACTTTATATTACCCGTTCGTTTGTAAATTCCATGTTAAAGAGCGTTTTGGGTAAAATGATTTCATTTATCGTATGTGTTTCGACTCGTCGTTATTGATTTTATTACTTATATCTTGATTTACATAATTCCAGAATGTAAAACATGATTTATATATAATATATATTCATTATATTAATATATATTATAGATCGATAAAAGGAATGAAATACACCATTCATGGAGACAGTAGGTCGTACGTACGCATGAACGCTGTTTTCGTTTCTTTATTGAATTGAATGTAATTGAGTATATGAAATACATATATATAAACATAAATACATTAGAATTCTTATGTCATATATTTCATTATTATTCATTATATATACTTTATAATCATTCTTTAATGGTTAATCATGGAAAATGAATCTCATCGCGTTCGTAGAGACGGTTGTCCGTACGTACGCACGAGCGATGATATCATTCCCAAGATTGTGGAATTGTATTGGAGTGTATGTACACTATTTCAGAATAAATATCACATTACAATAATCATATATAGTTATTTATTTACACCATTATACTCATCCATGTAAGTTGGTGGTGGAAAAACAAATTACACCACGGCGTGGAGACGGTATTCCATACGTACGCACGCGTGGTGATTTTGTTTTCCATAGGATGGATAGATGGTGAAATAGGGTTGTTTCATAATTATAATAAAAATCAGTATATGATTAATACTGATGTTAATACTTCATAATGAATCAACTAAAGAAGAAGAAGTGGTTGAATAAATAAATTTGAAAAAATTGGTAACGGACATTACCTCTTCTTTGAAGCGCCTTTTTGAATCCTCCTCTTAGGGAACTAATATTGGTCTTTGAAGAAGACCAGAACCTCTAGGATGTTTCTAAGGAAGTAGAGAAGTGAAATTGGCAGCGGTTGGCCGATCTTTAAGGGTCAAAGTGGTGTGAGGAAGAGAGGGAGGAGGAGCCCTTTTATAAGGGAGGAGAGGGGCACCTTTGGAAAAACTAAAAATATTATTTTATTATAAAGTCATATTCAGTTTTAAATAGCTCCAAATTGATTTATTTCTAAGCTAAGGTGTGTATGGGTAGAAATCCTCTCATACAATAGAATTTATACAAGTTTAGGTTCCTATTTTGACCTTATCATTTTTATTTAACTTTAAGTTAGATAAATTTACTTTTTTCGTGTCTTTTTGTGTTCTTACACTATAAGGTTAATAAACATACTATAACATGCCAAAAGAACCCCCAAGATGTTTATTATTAATATATATAACCTTATCTAATTCATTTGTCCGAACATTAGATTTTTAGAAATATAATAACAGTTAATAATATAATATATTTTTTTAAACTATTTTATGTCAATTTTGACACTATTTGGTAATTGATTTTTGTGAAAATCATAACAGAATTATTAGATCAAAAAAAGTTAATTAAATCAAAACTAAATTGTCATATTGACATATAATTTTTTTGTAATTCATAACAAGTGTCAAATTACATTTATTTGGGTATTTATAACATCAATTATGTCAATATTTCATTAATAAGATAATTAATGCATCATCATTGTGTCATAAATAAATTAAATTATATAAAGTCTAAAAATTACAAATAAAGAATAATTATGTATTAAATATTATTATGTTTCTAATTAATATTTATAGTCGAATTTATCTTATGTATAACCCTATATTAAAAATACATTACTTATTAAACATTGATTTTAACTATTTTAACCCTTCTTTAAATAAATTAATAATAAATGTCCTAATCTAATCCAAGTGGGACTAAATGGTCATATTTAATTCATAAGGTTCTTTTTGGTCGAATTACACTTATCCAATAGAATCAGGACATGTGTTAGGGTAATAATAATATCATTTTTACCCTTAATTACCCTTTTAACTTTTAACCGTGGTAAATAAAAGTAAGAAGTTACTATACACCAAAACTTATTTTTATCTCATTGAACCACATATTACTTACTGAAATCAACCGTGTCTCTTGGATTTTTTAAATTCCATTCACAAAAGCGGTAAAATTATTTTTAATGTAAATTTGCAAATTCTCCTAGGAGGTGGGTAAAAGACGGTCAAAAGTTCAATAACATTTATATATATCTAAAATTATTAAAAAATGACTCCAATGAATTACATTGAAATTATATACGTAATATGTATCAATTTTGACCTAAAATAAATTTAAATAAAATAAATAATTATTTAAATAAAAATTCGGTTTTAAATAGTAACTTAGTGTTTTCACTATTCATCAAAAATTGAAAGTTTTCAGAAAAATACCAAAATATCGCCCTAGTATAATTTCGATATTCTGAATCCAAAAATGAAGTCCATTTTCAAAAATAAAATTTATAAAATTTCAAAAAGTCGGTATTACTATTCATAACGGCTAGTTTTAATAATATTTTAATAGCATATCATTGTTTAGCGAAACTCGGTATTGCATAAAACACACGCCATCTTGGAAGTTCGCACTTGCGTGTAATGCAAGCCAAGTTAGGTATGCGTGTTGTGAAAGATCCTTTGGTGTAGCGTACAACACAAGACATTAATGAAATTAAAAAGAATATTTTTTGTAAAATCTTAGGGTGTTACATTCTACCCCCCTTAAAATGAATTTCGCCCTTGTAATTCGTCGGGGTTATAAATGGTTTACTACTCGATTGTTTCTTTAATAGAAACCCACATTGTAAAAAGGAATACCAAAACATGTCTTTAAAAAATAACGTATGAAACGTAACGGTTACCCAAATTAACTAATCACTAGGTTTCCACATAAGAGAACATAGGTGAAAATTTGGATATGGAAGAGAAATCTAACCGTCATGTTCTGATGGAGAGTGGCAGAGAACATGGCTATGAAAAATCCAAAAATCACAAAGCCATAAATTTGTGATGATCTAGGGTACCATCTGATTCATCAGATATAAGGGCACTAGGACAAAATTTTTTGTTTTCAATATCATTTACCTAATTTGAAGAATTTGAATTAGAATAAATACTTAATTTATTTTGGTAAAATCTCACTATTGTTCATGCTTTGAACAATTTCCACTTCATCTCTTAATGAAATGAATTTGAATTTGTTATTCCTGAAGTGTTAACAGATCATGTGATAGAATGATGGGGCATTCCATCCATTTCAAACAAAAGGTTAGTAAAAGTTATCAAATATACATAAGTCCATCTATGGTCAATTTAATCATATATGATTCAAAAAATGAACTTATAATTCATATATAATACCGTTTAATAAAATAAAACTAGTTTCTACTAACTAGGGACTTCCTGTAGGCCAGTCGTAGGTGATAAAGGTCAGTCGCAGGCGATAAAGGTCGGTCGCACATCGGTTGTGGGTTTGATTCCCACAGCCTTGCCCAACGCGATGGGCTTTCGCCCATCCTACAGGTTATCCTTTTTCTAAAACTATATTACTATAACATCCCATCAATAATATTGAAAAAAGTTCAATATTTAAATAATACTAACTTATGTCCAACATAATCCATTCCAATCTTTAGGCTTATCCAATATACTTTGGTCCAAGCTCATAGTATAAAGAAAATGATTTCTTGAAATGTCACAGAACAATCACGTGAATTCCATCATTTATCCCCCATATATCATAAGATATATCTTTTTTGTCAATTTACAAACATGTGAATACCTTAATAATATATTCTCTTGAATAATGAATACCCATTGAACCTTAGTGAAAACATGAATGCAGTTAAAAGTTAACACTTTCCACATACCAAAATCCTCAGAATTCTTTATACTCAAACCATGATATCACTTAGTCCTTATATCAATCATGAGCTCATGAATATAATCAAACATCGCATTATCTTCTTATCCCTTCATTATGCACATATCATCTGGTTATCAAAATTTCTCAATCACTTTCCATGGTTACCTGTACAATAAAATTATTGAAAACCACAATAGACCAATACATAAACATTCCAATATTCCACGATACTATATAAAACGTTATTTTGGAATCCCATTACATAAACACTTAATCATTCCACCACATCATTGTCATATTCAACATCGCCAATAGTGATCGCATGTGACTTCCCTTTGTCTTTTTCCTTAAGTGGTTGCTCATGTCGATCATCATTAACCCTTGGATTAGGGCATTGATTAGCATAATGGCCCATTTCATTGCACTTGAAGCATTGAAGTGTTTTTGGTGCGTTCTCTGCAGTCTTTTCATTATTCACACCATTAGCAACCCTTTTTCCATTATTTTGACACTCAGCTGCTCGATGACCTTCTTTTCCACACTTAAATCATTTTCTAGTCTCTTTAATAAAATGTCCACCATGCTTCTTTACACACTTTTATCATAAAGAAACATTCATCTTCTTTTCACCATTATTCTGAGATTTCTCCTTGAACTCCATCATTCGATTCTTGTCAAAACCATGAGATGGATATGTAGCACCAACATCTATTTCTACCTTGATAGCACAAATCACAATTTCTTCATCGCTACTGAAGTCTCTTATAGCTAATTCCCTTCAATGATTTGATTTTAAGCCACTGAAGAATCGATTAATTTTACTTTCAGGTTGGATGATAAATCCAGATGCATACCTTGTAAGCCTTGTAAAATTCGCTTCGTATATACCAACAGATTCATCAACCTTTTGCTTTAGTTCAAGAAACTCCTTCTCCATATTTTTTCGAAGAATACGAGGGAAGTACTTATTGAAAAATAAGTTCATGAACTCCTCCCATTCCATGGACTCAATTTCATCTCTTGGCCTCGTATTCTTGATAAGATTCCACCATTGACCAGCTTCACCTTCCAAATGATATACTGCTAAGATGACTTTATCATGTTCAGAAAATTGAAGAACTGCAAATATCTTTTCAGTGGTACTGATCCATTGTTCAGCAACAAGTGGATCAGAAGACCCACTGAAAGAAGGTGGATGTTGCCTCATGAAGGACTCAATAGAATGTTGTTCCCTTCTCTGCTCATTTGGAAGTCCAGAATGATTCATAGCTTGTGTAAGTATAGAAATAATATTTTTCACTCCATCTACCATAACATTTTTTTTCAGGAGGAAAATCATTGCATTGTCCATTACATTGATCAACACGGTTCCTTCGGGTTCTAGCCATCGTCTAAAACCCAAAAAGAATAGTGTGAGAGGAAAAAATCATACTAGGAAAAACAACATAATAAAGGGGGAGTACCTTCAATATCTAACATCTTAGGTAAAATTCTAATATCGTTACCATTGTTCTAGGACTATATCCTATACGTATACTTATCCTTAGGGACATCCCTAGACATACCTTAGAAATATCTTTAGGGATCTCACTAACATTTTTGCATCCTAGTTTCCAAAGGTTGAGTAAACCTTTCCTCTAATACCAACTGTAATGGTCTGGAATTACTTCCAGTGGACTTTAATTGATACCTATCAGGGCACTCCATGGGTGGATACACCCCCTGGGTGGGATAGCCCACCATCCCCAGTGGCAGCCATTTCCTCATGAAGCCCTTGGGCGGAGAGCCATGCTTTGTCCAACGCTCACATGTGAGAGTTCCCAAGGATCAGATACATTCCTACCTCCTTTGCCTCTGATACCAACTGTAGAGACCCGAAGCTTTACATACATGAACATTACATTACTTTTTCGGAATACTTAATACAGAACAAAAATAGACGCACAAGGACCGTAATAGTTTAGTGTATTTGGAAACTCGGAATAAAATCTTCTAATCGTGGTGAAAGATCTTCAACATCTCCAAATAAAGATCTTCCCCTTTTTTTCTTACCTAAAACCTTTCTTTATATCCCAGGGAAAATAAAACATAAAAGGGGTGATCTCAAATTCCCAGTAAGGGTAAACATATAGAACATAAAACAATCCATAAACATTTGAATGCAAAAACTTTAACATAAAATCTAAACATCAAAATCTTGAGCAAAGACATGAATATTGGAAGTATGTAAGGAATATATCATAAGGGAACATCAATCATGATAAAATAGCATGAGAATAAAACATTTAATTGTGGAAACCATTAAGAACATGATATGATTTCCATAGTAGCCAGCGCATTGCTGCCAAGACCATCTTAGTGGACAAAGTCCCTTTCTGAATCGAGTTCACTCCTCATTCTAGTCCTGTATTACTGAACCAGTTTAACTTTCCGTTCCAGCCATTTCTATCTCATGAGATATAAAATCATTACCCAATGCATTGGAGGGAGATATAGGTCCCACCCATCTCATAATGAAATCATTCTTACTTGTGCCACAAAATAAACATACATCACTCATAAAAACCTAATAAATAAAATGGGTTTCATAAACATCATCCCATCATCACATAAGCCATATAAAACAAATGTATATATCAACATAAGAAAATTGAAACCATGTAAATCATAGGGAAATTATAAATGAAACATACACATATAAAATAATGTCATATTATATGGAAAAATGGTTTTTATAGAACACTTGAAATGAATTCTTGAGGAAAATATCCTTTCTTATTCAAAATCAATTTCTTTTCACAAAACATCATGCAATTTTAAAAGAAAGAGATTTTTTTGAAAATAGTTCTGAAATATTTGGGACTAAGCTTCATGAAAATAAGGCTTTATAAAACCGTAAAAATCCTTTCATGCCATATACTTTAAAAAAAACATTCTCCTCGTACTTTTGTCAGAAAAGTCAAAAAGTACCTTATATGGTAACCAAAGGAAAGATTCCTTTCATACAATGTGGTAAAAATTCAATAAAGGGTAAAAATGACTTTAAAAATTCATGTAAGAGTATTAAACATTTTATGAAAACATTTTTAGAAAACATGGTCATGGATGATAAACATAACCCCATTAAATACTTACGTATAAGCAATATCGGATAAAAATGAGATTGAAAATTTATCCCTTACCTTATGTCTGATATGCTTCGTATGTATCCAAACATCCTGTATAGTTATTTAAATAATGTCATTTACTTATTAAAGAATCATATTCATTGTTATGATTTCATATATGGTTCACTTATGACTTTATATTACCCGTTCTTTTGTAAATTCCATGTTAAAGAGTGTTTTGGGTAAAATCATTTCATTTATCGTATCTATTTCGACTCGTCGTTCTTGATATTATTACTTATATCTTGATTTAAATAATTCCATAATGTAAAACATGATTTATATATAATATATATTCATTATATACATATATATTATATACCGATAAAAGGAATGAAATACACTGTTCATGGAGACGGTTGGTCGTACGTACGCATGAACGATGTTTTCGTTTCCTTATTGAATTGAATGTAATTGAGTATATGACATACATATATATATATATACATAAATAAATTATAATTATTATGTCATATATTTCATTATTATTCATTATATATAATTTACAATCATTCTTGTATGGTTAATCCTGGAAAATGAATCTCATCGCGTTCGTGGAAACGATAGTCCGTACGTACGCACGAGCGATGATATCATTCCCATGATTGTGGAATTATATTGGAGTGTATGTGTACTATTTCAGAATAAATATCAATTTACAATAATCAAATATAGTTATTTATTTACACCATTATACCCATCCTTGTAAGGTGGTGGTGGAAAAACAGATTACACCACGGCGTGAAGACGGTATTCCGTACGTACGCACGCGTGGTCATTTTGTTTTCCGTAGGATGGATAGATGGTGAAATAGGGTTGTTTCATAATTATAATAACATATCAGTATATGAGTGATACTTATGTTATTACTTTATCATGAAAAAACTAAATAATAAGAGGTGAAAGAAGAAATAAAGTTGAAAGAAATGGTGAAGGACATTACCTCTTCTTTGAAGCGCCTTTTTGAATCCTCCTCTTAGGGCACTAATATTCATCTTTGAACAAGAACTGAACCTATATGATGATTATAGGGAAGTGTAGAAGAGAAATTGGCAGGGTTTGGCCGAGCTTTAAGGCTCAAAGTGGTGTGAGGAAGAGATGGAGGAGGTGCCCTTTTATAAGGGAGGAGAGGGGCACCTTTGGAAAAACCAAAAATATTATTTTATTATAAAGTCATATTCGGTTTTAAATAGATAAAAATTGATTTATTTAAAAGCTAAGGTGGGGATGGGTCGAAATCCTCTCATCAAATAGAATTTAGACAAGTTTAGGTTCCTATTTTAACCTTATCATTTAGATTTCACTTTAAGTTAGATAATTTTACTTTTTCCGTGTCTTTTTGGGTTCTTACACTACAAGCTTAATAAACTGCCTATAACAAGCCAAAATAACACCAAGTTTTTTTTATTAATATATATAACCTTAGAGAAGTCATTTGGATGATCCTTATATTTTTAGGAATATAATAACAATTAATAATATAATATTTGTTTTAAAAACTATTTTATGTCAATTTTGACACTATTTGGTAATTAATTATTGTGAAACTCATAACAGAATGATTAGTTAGAAAAAATTTAATTAAACCAACCCTAACATGTCATATTAACACATAATTTTTTTAATTCATAAAAAGTCTCAAATTACATTTATTTGGGTATTTATAACATCAATTATGTCAATATTTTATTAATAAGATAATTACTGCATCATCATTGTGTCATAAATAAATTAAATTATTTAAAGTCTAAATTTTACAAATAAAAACTTATTATGTAGGAAATATTTTTAGCTTTCTAATTAATATTTATAGTCGAATTTATCTTCTGTATAACCCTATATTAAAAATTATTTACTTATTAAACATTGATTTTAACTATTTTAACCCTTCTTTAAATAAATTAATAATAAATGTCCTAATCTAATCCAAGTGAGCTTAAATGGTCATATTTTATTCCGAAGGTTGTTTTTGGTCGAATTACACTTATCCAATAGAATTATGACTTGTGTTAGGGTAATAATAATATCATTTTTACCCTTAATTACCCTATTTACTTTTAACCGTGGTAAATAAATGTAAAAAGTTACGATTCACCAAAAATTATTTTTATCTCATTGAACCACATTTTACTTACTGACATCAACCGTGTCTCTCAGATATTTGAAATTCCATTCACAAAAGATGTAAAGTTATGTTTTATGTAAATTTTCAAATTCTCCTTGGAGGTGGGTAAAAGACGGTCAAAAGTTCAATAAATTTTTTATATATCTAAAATTATTAAAAAATGACTCCAAATAATTACATTGAACTTATAAAGATATTATGTATCAATTTTGACCTAAAATAAATTTAAATAAAATAAATAATTATTTAAATAAAAATTCGGGTTTTAAATAGTAACTCAGTGTTTTCACTATTCATCAAAAATTGAAAGTTTTCAGAAAAATACCAAAATTTCACCCTAGGCTAATTTTGATATTCTGAATCAAAAATGAATTCCATTGTCAAAAATAAAATTTATAAAATTTCAAAAAATCTGTACTACTATTCATAACGGATAGTTTTAAATATATTTTAATAGCATATCGTTGTTTAGCGAAACTCAGTATTGCGTACAATACACGCTATCGTGGAAGGTCGCGCTTGTGTGTAATGCAAGCCAAGTTAGGGATGTGTGTTGTTCAAGCTCCTTTTGGTGTAGCGTACAACACAAGACATTAATGAAATTAAAAAAAATATTTTTTGTAAAATCGTGGGGTGTTACAACAATGACTATCAGTTCTTATGATATAAGGCATGAATAGCATTAATATAAGGCCCCAGCCGTAAACATTATTTAATATTGGGTTTTTATAAGAATTCACATTGAGGATATTTTCAGGTTTAGAGTTTTAGAGAATGAGATCATAAATCATGCATTACATTCCACATTTAAACAAGTTGGTTACATCAAAGACATTATTCATTTTTCCCACAAAAGGAAATATATTTAAAATAAAAAATGGTTTCTTTCTTAACACTTCCTCGATAATATCATCATATCATGTACTTTTCCGTTGATATATGAAAAATATTTCAAAAACATGGGATGAGCATAAAAATCTCAGAAAGGGATATAAAAATACAGAAAGAAAACATTAGTCCATGTATACATAAGAATAAATGAAATCATACTTTACTCATTAAACATAAGCACTATAACATACCTCATGAAATCATAATATTTATGAATAACTCATAGAAATCATAAGACATAAAGGAAACTTGAGGAATTAATAACATTCTTACGTAGGGAGTAACCTTCATGGTTATGTTTGGAATAACCACAAAAGTATATTCCCTAAATCTCTTCATAGAAACCATAGAGTTTAACTCCTTCATGTTACCCAATGCATTGAAGAGCTATCTCAGGCTCACTCACCATTAGTTTATCACGAAACCACCCAACTTCATAAACAATGCCCAAGAACCATAACATAATCATATCGCATAAAACATGCATAAAAGAGACATGAAATTTCCGAATTTCAATCACAAGATATCAATACAACACATTGATATAATCAAAACATTATCAAAACCATTTTCAATACAAAAATAAAAATAAAAGTGAAACATGGTATTTATTTTTCCTTTAAAAAATGTTATGTCTTGTAGAGGAAGCTGACACTCAAATAATAGTCACGGTGGTGGAGAAGTCATTATCGCCACATACATAAGACAAAAACGTTCCTTTTGTAATTTAGTAAAATGATTAGTTTAAAAATGTTCCTTTTGAATGAAATTAAATGTCAAAAGGTTTTATTATACAACTAATAAAGGAAGGCCATATATAAATTGAAGTATGCCTCAACAAAAAAAGATTGAGACGAAGTCCCTTACCTCCAGTCCGACTTGTTTTCGTTCATTTTTTATATTCCTAAAGAATAAACATAGGTCAATTTCTAATTTATTAAGGACTTAATTTAATGTTTATTATTCAATTCATATCACATATTATCATGTTATAATAATTAGTTAATTATGTGAGTTCATATCATACGTTTTGTCGATGTTCGGTACATCAGTCAAAAATGAACTTGTTTGAAAAGAATTTCCCATGTAGTTATAATTAAATCATCTACATAATGGTATTAATGATTTAAATATCATATATATCCAGTATATATTCATTTTATAATATTCCATACCATTTGGAGATAAAAAAGGAAATGCACTGTTCATGGAGATGGTAGGACGTGCGTACACATGAACGCTACTTTCATTTCTTTGTCATATTAATGGAATTAAAACAAAATGAGAAATATATATATTATAATTCTAGTATAATATATATGTTATATAGGTAACATAAGTTCATTAATTACATTCTTTATAAATTCCATGTTTGGCATGAACGAGTCACATAATTTGAGGGGGCGGTAGTCCACACTTCCTCATATGAAATTATCTCATTTTCACAACATGGAAATCATAATGGTATGTTTTAAATATAAAATACAGAATCATATATAGGACATAAATATAATATATATCATATATAAATATATTTCCATCATAATGGACACCATGAAAGGTGTTAAAAGAATAGTGAACAATCATCGTTTCGTGAGGCAGTAATTTGCCACCCACAGAAACAGTATGTTCTTTAACCATTAGTCAGAGGTGTGTGTGAATGTAGGTTGAATAATTTTCATAAAAAAATACTAGTATATTTAGGATACTGGTGTTATTATGGGATCAAATAATAAAAATATAATGGTGAGTGAAGAAGGAAAATAAAAGGAAGAAACTCGAGGGAAGACATTACCTCTAAATCGGGTAACTCTTTTTGATTTGATCCAAAGGCTTACTTGGGAAGATTTATTCCCAATGTGAGGCTTCTAGGAGTAATAGAAGGATTTTGAGAGATAATATGAGCAAATTTTAGATGAGCCAAGGGATTGAGAGGTGTGGGTAAGGGGGTAGAGGTGGGGGCCTTTTATAAGAAAGAGGAGGGTCACTTTTGGAAAGTCTTGAAATGTTACTTTATTATAAAATGATTTTCAGATTTTAAAGGTCCCAAAATTATATATTTTGAGGATAAGGTGATAAGGGTTCTAAATCTACCCATATAATAGGTTTTCGATAAATGTATGTCTTATAGTTTACCTTATATTTTCATTTTATTTTAATCATTCATTAATGAGGTCATCATTGCATCATCATGGTGTCATAAATAAATTAATTTATTTAAATTCCAAAAATTATAAAACAAATTCCATGATGTATGAAATCTTTTTAGCTTTCCAATGACTATTTATGGTCTAATATATCATTTATTTATACAAAATTAAAATTTTTTACTGATGATATACAATCATTTTTATATTTCTCTTCTTTTTAAAAATAATGTCATAAATGTTACTATTACACCAATGTGACTCCATGGTCCCTCAAGTTCAGTAAAAATATTCTAATGGTCGTTAATGACTCAAAAAAGAGGATTTGGACACATTTTGGGGTCATTTTATATTATTATGATATTATTTTATTACCCTTAACTACCCGATTACTAATTAATCACGATATTTAAAGATAATTACAATCATTACTATTCATAATGTCCAAAAACAAAAAGGCCTTAATTAAATAATTTGGAACTTATGATTCCAAATATGGAAGCCATTTTACAAAATTCAAAAAACAGAAATTGTAGTAATTAATTTAAAAATAATTCTCATTGTCAAACCCAATAGCGTGTTTTTAAGAAACAATATCTATCAAAAGATTGACATTTATTTATATCCAATTTCAAAATGAAATTAATTCTAAATACCACCATTGGATTAAATGGTAAATATATATTCTAATTTCACTTTAAAACCAATTAAAAAGTTAATATAACCACAAAATTAAATTAAATGAAAGAGTAGTTTTGAAGTAAAATAAAGTATTTTTCACTATTCATTAAAAATGAACATTGTCAGAAAAATACCAAAAAATTATCCAATGTAAATTTTACGTTCCAAATTATAAATAATATGTTTATTTTGACAAATATATATTATAAAATTGTCAAAAATTAGATTTAAAAATGGTTTTTCATCAAAAGGTGGTAAAACAATCTTTTAAAAATATTAGAGTATTTTATGCTTAAGATTGGATTTATTCTCATTTTAAACCACTAAAAAAATATCTAATTCATAAGTATATGTAGATATGGACATATATTATTCTTTAATTACATGGGATATTACATACTTCCCCCCTTTAGGAAATTGGATCCCCATAATTTATTTACTTATAAAATAAGTGGGGGTATTTATCCCTTATTTTATTTTCAGATTCCCATGTTTCTTCTTCAACTATACAGTTTTTCCATAGAACCTTTACTTGATGAATCACCTTATTCTGCAACACTTTCTTCCTGTAGTCATGAATCTAGACCGGTTGTTCCTCATAAGATAGATTCTTTTCCAACTGAACTACCTCTGGACTAAAAAAATGAGATGGATCTGGCATGTACTTCTTTAACATTGAAACATGAAAAACATTATGTATCTGAGATAAACTTAGAAGTAAAGCCACTCGGTATGAAACTGATCCAACTCTCTCTATAATTTCATATGGTCCAATGATCCTTGGACTTATCTTTCCTTTCTTACCAAATCGCCTCAAACTTTTCCATGCTGAAACTTTGAGGAAGACATGATCATGTACCTAAAAAGAGAGATCATTCTTCCTGTTGTGCGCATAACTTTTCTGCCTGCTCTGAGCTATTCTCATGTGTTTCTTTATCATTTGAAGTTTTTCTTCCATCTCTTCTACCAATTCTGTTCCCATCAACTTCCTTTCACATACTTTATCCCAAAAAGCTGGAGTTCGACATTGCTTCCCATATAATGTCTCAAATGATGCCATTTGTATACTGGAATGAAAACTGTTATTATAAGAAAACTCAACCAATGAAATATGTTAGTCGCAAATTCCCTGATAATCCATCGAACAAGCACGTATCATATCCTCCAAAGTCTAAATTTTTCATTCTGACTGCCCATCTGATTGAGGATGAAAAGATGTACTAAAATTAAAATCAGTACCCAACGACTTCTGAAGGCCTTTCCAAAAGATAGAAGTGAACCTAACATCACGATAAGATACAATGGAGAGGGGAAATCTATGTAACCAGAATATCTCTTTAAGATACAATCGAGAAAGTTTATCTAGGGAAAAAGTATCTCATATAGTAAGGAAATGAGGAGATTTAGTCAAAGGATCAACAATATCCCAGATTGTATTATTATCTCGAGGTTTCTTCAGTAATCCCACAAAAAAGTCCATGGATATATTCTCCAATTTCCACTATAGCACTGGTAATGGCTGAAGCATCCCTTTATGTAATTACCATTCTACTTTAACCTTTTGACAAGTCAAACAGTTCACAGTAAAATAAGCAATATCTCTTTTCATTCCATCCCACCAATAATACTCACGAATATCTCTATACATCTTAGTACTACCTAGATGAACTGAAAATGGATAACTATGTGCTTCACATAACAACTCTCTCTTCAATTGTGAATCTCAAGGCACACACAATCTCTTCCCAAATCTCAAAACACAATCATTATCAATGTTGAATTTAGGTAACATACCCTTCTAAACTAGCTCTACCTTTTTCTGCAACTCACTTTCTTGCTTATGTGCTTGCTTAATTCTGTCTGATAGAGAAGATTTCATTATAACCTGAAACAAAACAGTAGAATTTCCTGCACCAAAAACTTCTAATAAAAAATTCATAAAATCCTTAACCAAAAGATCATGTTCCAAATGTAACATGGTTAATGATGCACTGCTTTTTCGACTCAAAGCATCTACCACTTTATTTGCTTTTCTTGGGTGGTAGTGAATCGTGCAATAATAATCCTTGATTAATTCTAGACATATCCTCTTTCTCATGTTCCATTCTTTCTGAGTGAATATATACTTTAAACTTTTGTGATAAGTATATATTTCACACTTTACACCATACAAATTATGCCTCCAAATTTTTAAAATGAAAACAATACCAGCTAATTCTAAATCATGTGTAGGGTAATTTATCTCATGAGTTTTCAACTGACATGATGCATAAGAAATTACCTGATCATTATGTATTAGGATACAAACAAGTCCTTTTAATGAAGAATCACTATAGATAATGAACTCACCGTTCCTGGATGATAGTGCAAATACAAGAGAATTCACCAATCTTCTTTTCAATTCCTGAAAAAAATCATCAAATTATTTTGTCCAGATAATCTTAACACCCTTATGAGTTAGCTTAGTCAATGGGCTGGAAAACTGTGCAAATTGTTTTAACAAACATTCAGTAATAGCCTTCCAAACTAAGAAAACAACGAATCTCAGTTATATTTGTGGGTCTTGGGCATTCATTAACAACCATTTTTTTTGCAGGATCAATAGTTTTTCCATCTTTAGAACCAATGTGACAAAGGAAATAAATTTATTGCAACCAAAACTCACACGTTCTGAATTTCCCATACAATTTCTTTTCTTTTAAGGTTTGAAAAATAACCCTTAAATGAATTTTATGCTTCTCTTTACTTTTATAAAACACCAAAATATCATAAATGAAATCAACCACAAAATTATCCAAGAACTCATGGAAAATTATATTCATAAGGTCCATGAATACTGTAGGTGCATTGATTCCCCCAAAAGGCATAACTACAAATTCATAATTTCCATATCTTGTAAAAAATGCGGTCTTCCGAATATCTGCTTCCTTTTCCTTCAACTGATGGTGCCCCGATCTCTAGTCAATCTTTGAAAAATACTGATCTCTCTAGAGCTGATCAAACAAATCATCGATATGAGGTAAAGGATATTTCTTCTTAACAGTGATATTATTCAAGGCTCTATAATCAATGAAAAGTCTCATTGAACCATCTTTCTTTTTAAAAAATAAAACAAGAGCACCCCATGGTGATGTGCTACGGCGAATGAAACCTTTCTATAATAAATCTTGTAAATTGTCATTCAACTCAAAAATTTTAATTTGTTCCATTCGATAAGGGGGTTTTGAAATTGGCTTAGCATCCGGAACTAAGTCAATATTAAATTCAACTTCTCGATCTGGTATTTTTCCAGGAAACTCATTAGGAAAAACATCCAGATACTCATTTACCACTGGTACATCATTAATCTAAATGGTTCCATTATTTTCAACAATATGTACAAGGTAACATTAATATCCGTATTTTACAAGTTTCTCAGCCTCTTGATATGTTATCAATAGTAAGGGTTCATTCTTGTACACAAACTGAAAGTTTTTATGAAAAGAAACTTCTTTATCTCTAAAGTTAATCTTATCATGGTAAATAGATATCCAATCCACACCCAGGATAACATAAAACTCTACTAGAGGTAAAACAATAAGGTTTTCAAGTAGATTATTTCCATGGATAAGTATAGGAAGATTCTTATAAATTCTCTTTGCCTCAAAATTTCCCCCAGCTGTTTTTACTATATGTTTAGGAGTCATTTTTTGAGATGGAATTCTCAATTTACTAGAAAATTTTTCAGAGATGAAAGAATGTGTAGACCCTGAATCAAACAACACATTTTCATAATCTGAAAAAACAAACAAAGTACATGATACCACATCATTTAATGGCCCAACATCTACTAAAGTAGTTTCAAAGGATTTCACCACAACTTTCTACTTGTACTCTAACTACTTCCCATCATTCGAGCTCTTTGTCGAATACTCATTTGCATAATAACCCATCTCATTGAACTTGTTACATTTAACTAACTATAAGTAAAATTTGGACTTACCATTACCCTGATATTTTCTAGTGCAATCACAAGACTTATGTCCAATCTTACCACATCAGAAGCACTTTCCAGAATTCAAAATACATTCCCCAACATGCTTTTTACAACATTTATCACAAACTGAAAACTTAGTTTTCTTACCATCAATCCTTTTTGAAGGATTCTTCTCTTTCTCCTACCACCTGGGTCTCTTCTTTTTTTGGTTGTCATAGAACACTTTCTCATTGGAAAACACCTTTTACACCTTCTCAGCACATCAAACATGCTTTTCATAACTTTTTAACTCATGAGAATCTGATTCCTTTCGATATTTTTGCATTAATTCTGAGTAAAAACGATTTATTTTACTATCAGGTTCTCTAATAAAATTTGGAGCATACCTTCACTACTAGAATATTGGGCATTGAATCCCCTTAACACAGGCGATAACCTTTGGCGGTCACTATAGGTACCCAATAGGGACCGCCAATAGTGGTCGCTGACCTTTGTAAAAAAAACATACCCCCCCCCCCCCGTCGTCGCCCTCCCTGTGAACCCTCCCCTACCGCCCTGCCTCACCACGTACCCCGCCGCCCTCAATTGCTCATCGCTGTCACCTCCCTCATCAGCCTCTTCCCTCTGCACGCCCTCCACTCTCTGCCCTCCCGCTCTGGCCGCCCTTTGCCCTCTAGCCATCCTCATCTCCCCTCCGGCGTCCGTCCGCCCTCTTGCCTCCAGCCTCTGGCCTCCGCCCCCTCCGCCTCCTACCCCTATGACCTCCGGCCTCCAGTATCCGGCCTCTACCGTAGGCCCTACGCCCCCTCATCCCTCCCCCCGCCCCTACCCCGGATGGCCCCCACACCCCGGACAGCCACCCCCCCCCCCACACCCCGGACTGCCCCCCCACACCCCAGATGCCCCCTGCACCCCGGACAGCCCCCCCCCCCCCCCCGGACAGCCCCCCCACCCTCGTTGCCCGTCCCCCGTCCCCTCACCGCCTCCTCTCCTCCGGCTCCCCGCCACCGTCGCCGCCCATCCCCTCCCTCGCCGCACTGCCTTTGGCTCTGGATCCCCTTCGCTGCCTCTCCACTCCCTCGCAGCACCACCTTCGGCCTCCCTCACTTCCAAGTTTGTTGAGAAATCAGGCATGACATGGGATTTTAGTTGCATTATTATTTTATCAATGTTTCATAAACAAATCATTAGTATTTATTTTAAATATATTTGATTTGAAAAATGAAAATGTAATAAGTATTGTGTAAATGTTTGTTATACAGATATTTTTATGGATAAGAGTTTGATTGATCTTCCAAATCGAACGTCTAGAGAATATTTCAATGGAATTTTGAAGTTTATTGACTTCACCAGAGGATTTGAAAGTGACTATATTAGTTTTCCATGTAGAAAATGTGTTAACAGATATCAATTCACACGAGCTACTGTGAGGGAGCACCTATTATTTAATGGATTTCTGAAGAATTATAATAGTTGGACTCTTCATGGAGAAGAATATGTTCATTTGCAAAATATAGATGCATCTCAGATGGATGTTGATGCGAGGATGAATGATCCAATGCATGAAATACTTACTGAAATGGTATGTGGGTTTGATCCTGAAGGCATTGACTTCCAGAATCTTGAGACCGGTGAGATAAATCTTTTCTCTGGTGCAGATAGTTATTCGAGGAGGTTTTATAAAGCACCTGATTATGCAAAAACAGAATTATATCCTGGATTTACTTCTTACAATAAAAATTCGTTTATCGTGGAGTTTTTTCATTTGAAGACTTTGAAGAATTGGTCAGACACGTCATTCGACATGCTTTTGGTGTTATTGAAAAATGTTCTTCCTTTTGACGCTAAGATACCCGAGTCGTATTATTATGCTCGTAAGTTGATAGAGAATTTAGGTTTTACATACGAGACCATATATGCCTGTGCAAACAAATTTATGTTGTTTAGAAAGGAAACTGCCCATTTGGATATTTGTACGGTTTTTGGTGCTTCCAGGGGGAAAGAGAACAGGGGAAATAAGACTCATCAAAGTTAGATTGGGATACAAGGAAAACTTATTATCGTAAATCAAATTCATTACTTTCCCCTTAAACCGAGGTTGAAAAGATTTTTTATGTCATCTAAAGTTTCTAATTTAATGAGATGGAATACAGAAAGAGTTCATGAAAGTGATATGTTAACCCACCCGACAGACTCTCATGCATGGAAGGATTTTGATAAGAGACATTCCGACTTTGCTAAAGATGTTCGTAATGTCCGATTGGGATTGGCAGAAGATGGTTTCAATCCATTCATGTCTATGGTTGGTGGAACTCATAGCACATGGCCCGTGGTGTTGGTTCCATATAATCTTCTTCCATGGATTTGTGTGAAGCAACAATTTATATTACTTTCCACTCTTATTGATGGACCTAAAAGTTTGGGGGATAAGATTGATGTTTTCCTTCATCCATTGACTGATGAGTTGAATGAATTTTGGGGAAATGGTTTGATGACTTATGACTACGAAAAAAATAAAATGTTCAAACTGCATGCTGCTTTATTGTGGACAATCAATGACTTCCCAGCTTATGCAAATTTATCAGGTTGGAGTATGAAAGGATAATTTTCTTTCCCTTGTTGCAATAAAAGTAAAAAATCTGTATGGCTTAAATATTCCAAAAAATGGGCATACATGGGTCACATGCGTTTTCTCCCCCCTCAGCACAGGTTCCAGAAAGGACAGAGAGGCATTTGATGGTTCAAGAGAGTTCAGCCCAGCATTGAAGATCATGACAGGAGTCTAAATGTTATCACAGATTGAGGAATAAAACATCCATACAGTATATGAAATTCCGGATTTGGTGGCTCCTCCAGTACGTAATATTCGTGTTGCGGGTAGGCAGCGCAGTAAAAATTGGAAAAAGAAAAGTATTTTATATAGTCTTTCGTATTGGAAAACTAACATGCTGAGGCATAATTTTGATTTCATGCACATTGAAAAAAAATTTATGATAACATATTGTGGACCATGTTAGGTGCTAGTGGAAAATCAAAGGACCATGTTAATGCACGTCGTGATTTGGAAGAAATGGGTTTAAGGAAACAGTTGCATTTACAGTTAGCTAAGGGAAACAAGGAATATATGCCTGCTACACAGTATATGATGACTACAAAGGAGAAAGATACATTTCTTTCGATTTTAAAGATGGTCAATGTGCCTGATGGTTACTCTTCTAATATTTAAAAGTGTGTGAATCTGACGAGCAAGAAATTGCAAGGGTTTAAAAGTCATGAAAATCAGATACTACTTCAGTAGTTGATTACAATCGCAATTTGTTATTGTTTATCACCCAATGTTGTTCAGTCGTTGATTGAGATGAGTAATTTTTTTAGATATCTTTGTTTATGAAATCAACGAATGAGTGATTTAAAAAGTTTACAGGACTGAATTTTACTTACACTTTGTCACTTTGAGAAACTTAACCCCCCCCCCCTCATTTTTTGATGTTATGGTCCACTTGACAGTGCACCTAACTAATGAATTAATGGATGTTGGTCTAGTGCAATTCAGGTGGATGTATCCTATTGAACTTTATTTGAGTACATTGAAAAGATTTGTATGCAACAGAGCTCATTCGGAGGCATCAATAGCCAATGGTTATTTGATGGATGAGTGTACTACTTTTTGTGCAGAATATCTTACAGATGTTGAAAAAAAATTAGATAATCCCTCTTGGATTCATGATGGTCCAATTGGAGAAGGAACCACATTTGATGTGGAAAACATAGAGTGGATACAATCACATCGATATATCTTGTTCAATACTCCATCAGTTGCACCATTAAGGCAGTAAGTTTCTTATCAATGTGCTTGTATAACTTTTACATGTTTTGTTTGCATATGTTGATCATTTAATCATCGCATTATCATTTTTAGGAAACTCATTAATGAGATAAAAGAAGAGATGTATCGTGCGACCGAGTTTCAAATTCAAAAATCTCATTATGCGTCATTTCATGATTACTTCAAAGAATATGTATGTATAAATTGATTTTCATTATGAGTGAAGTATTATACTAATTTCATTCTTCATATATCAGTATTGAATTTTATAAATTATGTAGGTTCGTAAGCTGAGGGAGTTAGGGGACCCCACGCTAACTGATGTATTTATCCAACTGGCTGAGGGTCTATCTATAATAGCTCGTCGTTATAAAGCTATTGATGCTAATGGTTTTTGATTTCGCATTAAAGATGTTGATGACAAATGAGAAACAAAAAATAGTGGCATCGGTTTTCCATTTGTCGATTCTGGTTATTAATATGGTCAATTGACAGACATCATTGAAGTTGTATACACACATGGTTTGAAGTACATATTGTTATAGTGTAATTGGGTTGATCTAGTGTGTGGATGTAAAGTCGATCAATATCAGTTTTCATTGGTGAATTTTAACTATATTTTATACAGAAATAATGAACGAGTTGAGAATGAACCTTTCATTTTGAAATCACAAGCGGAACAAGTATTATTCGTTACTTTTCCTTCGGATCCAAGTTGGCAAGTTGTTGTCAAAATGTCTTGGCGAGGAGTGGTTTTATATGAAGAAGATGAATCTGAGACTGTTCTGTTTGTTTACCAAAAACGTGATCAACATGTTGTAGTTCAACGTGAAGAAGATATTTATTGGGTCAGAGCGGCTGTTGAAAGAGAAACGGTCGATTTTCATGCTTAATGAAAGGTATAATTGTTTTCCTTCTATTCAGTATTGAATGTCCTAAGATATCATAAATTATCTAACCATTTTATAAATCCTTGTATGTTTTAATCCTCAATTTTGGAAGTTTATTCAGTTATATATATTTAAGGTGATTTTACTCTTGGTTTATTGATGTTATTGTCGGTGTATATTCCCTTTGAGGTATTCTTCATCTGGTTCATGTTCTGCTTGAATTTTTAATAATTCTATCTGAAATTTGGCAATGCATTGACTGGTTTTTTACATAATTTGTATATCTGTTTTGTTAACTTTCTGATTTTTTAAAATTCATTCACAACTAATATTTCAATCCATTTTTTGTTTGATTACCAATTGTACAAGATTTATTTTTTTAAGAACAATCCAATTTATCTTTTAGACACTTTGGATAGTCCCATAACTAATGTTTTCTATGACTGTAGGAATGTCAGGGGAAGAGGAAGCAGATCCACATCATCCAACTGAGGCATCTATGACTCAGGGTCAAGGTATTCTTTAATGTCATTGTCTCTATTTTTTGTGTAATTGATAAACATATATATATATATATTTATAACATCTGTCAAATTATATATAAAATTTCAACAGGATCAGACTCGATTGCTTCTTCCTCTAGCAAGAGAGGCCCCGGTCATGGAATTTTATCATGGAATTATGACACGATGATTGATGTTTCATTTTATGAGATATTTCATCCTGTGCGACCGAATGCCCCTGCATTTATTCGTCAGTTGGGTCACATCATACGTGACCCACATCAATTTCCATTGACCACGCATGACTGGGCTTCTGTCCCTCAGGAAACATTAGATCATCATTGGAGGTAGGTTCAAGTTAGAAGACCATTTTACTTCATTCTCTATGTATAAAAAGTACTAATATCTATGATTTTTCTATTTATAGAAAAATTTGATAGTATTCCAAGAAGAGTTTTGCCCTGTGTGTATGAGAAAATGTCGTAAGATGTGGAAAGACTATAAAGGCAAAGTGAAGAGGGACCACTCGGTACCAAATTTGGGTGCCCTAGACATTCTGGAAAAAGTCCCGAGAGGTGTCCTCCAGGCTCAGTGGCATTAATTATTTGCATATTGGTCTACTGAGGGTGTTACATTTTGTATATTTATTTTGGTGTATATATATTTTCATGAATGTGTGATTTTCTTGAAATTTGAATGAATTCAATGTGGGAGGTGTCAGCACGCCATTCTGAGAATCGAGCGTTGTAGGGACCACCTCATAGGATCGGGACTCATCACGTGTCTCAGATCCGACATGAGGTATTTATTGTTCATTTTTTAATTTATTAATTAATATGGTTATGGTTTTATATTCTATTCATATCGAGTTGCGGGAGAAGGGTGCAACGACTAATAAAATGCCGGTGTGGATGAGGACTCGTGATCACAATGATCAAGAGGATGCAGCATTGATAGTAAGTGCTTGTACTTACCAATAATTACATAAATCTATATATTAACATACATATGTATATAAATTTTAATATTTCACAGGCTCAATTTGAAGCTGAGATAGAACATCTTCCAGAGGACCAGCGACAACTTCCCATGAGAAGCGATAAGATCTTTCATCGGATTATTGGTCGGGACAAGCATGGATATAGTTTTACCTATGGAACATGGAATCCTTGTTCTCTAGTGTCATGCGCTGCGGTTGTCGGTCTTGCTGTTGCTCATATGACACAGCAGTTGTCAGATTTTGAGGCACGACTGCGTGCTTCCGAGGAGGCAAATACGCAATTGACCACTGAGGTTAGATCACTACAGGAATATGTGCGTCCAGGTGATGGTGCAGGGGAACATACGACACAGGTTTATACTGTATTTATTTATTTAATTTAAATTATTTTTGTTATGTAAATATTCATAATGTTTATTTGTTGTTGGCCCATGGCCCACTGGATGGAGGTAGCAGTGATGACCACACGTGACGCATAATATTCACGACGTGTGTTTTTGTTTTTACTGGTGACGTTTTTATTGATGTATAAATTGGGTTTCTAGTGAGAATTTTTGTGATTTCGGGGTATCATGTTAGTCTGACGCAATGTTTGTATTTTGAAATTTGATAATACCTTTGAAATTATTTTATAAATGCAGTACATTGGAGCCTTTGTTTCCAAGGTGTAGGGTTTAATATTGGGTCTTTTCCTTTAAAATGATATATCATTTTGTGTTTTATTTATAATTGAGTATACTGGGACTATTTAACAAATTATTGTTATCGAAAACTATGGTGGAATATGATTGATCCTATTTAGATCATACCCTACACCCTAACCCCGGAAAGCCCCCCCCCCCCCACCATGGACATCACCCCCACCCTCGTACAGCCCCCCCACCCCGGATAGACCCCCCCCCCCCCCCCCGCACCCCCCGGATAGCCCCACCCACCCAAGACAGCACCCCCCACCCCGCACCCCCCCGGACAGCCCCACCCACCCCGGACAGCATCCCCACCCCCGGACAGAACCCCCCCCCCCCCCCCAACCCCAGACAACCTCCCCCCCCACCCCGGACAGCCCCCCCCCCCCCCCCCGCACCCCCCTACAACCAACCCCGCACCCCCCTCAATAATACCTTCCCATTATATCCATTTAATTAATAAATTATTATAAAAATCAATAATATGTTTAATATCTCATAATATTATGTTAAAGGCACACCTCATTGGGTCTAACACATAAGCCATTGTAAGGTCCATTTAACCAAACTCACCAAAAGGGGTAGTTTAATCAATGTTATAAACCTATGAAAATGTTATCAATACTATTAATTTAACCAAATCATATCTAACAATAATAGGGTTGAATTTCAATTTAATAATCCACCAAAAAATTGGGTGTGTAGAAAAATGATATATACAAATAGACTAACATAAGAAAAATGTCATGAGCCCACCATCTTTAGGTATATGCTAGATTACTCATCCTATATTAAATACTAATTTGACCCAAGATGGAAAATGGTCGGAGATTTTCAAGTTGGTTGGTTAATATGAGTCATGTGAAATTGGTGAATTAGGGTTTTAATATATTTTTAATTTAATTAAAATTATTAAAATTCCAAAAAAAAACAGGGTTGCACAATTTTGTAGCAAGATTTTGAAATATATTCCCAAACTATACTTGGTTTCCTATCACATTGGGAAATAGAATATATTTTACCCACATTGATTACTAACCTTGTGAAAAACATTCAAATTTCCATTTTAAGGATCTCTAAAAACTAAAGACTTGTTCTTATGGTCATGCGGCCAACCCTGCATGGTTTTCACAAACCATGTGGCCTCTAGTATTCTTCCAAAAATTGTGTTCTAGGCTTTGGAGTATCCTCAGTCACCCCCGTACAACCCCCCCCAACCCCGCCCCCCCCCCCCCCACCCCCCCCCCCCCCCACCCCCCGCACCCCCGTACAGCCCACCCCGCACCCCCGTACAGCTCACCCGCACCCCCCGAATAGCCCCTCCCACCCCGGACAACACCCCCACCCCCGGACAGCCCCCCACAAAGACAACCCCCCCACCCTCGTACAGCCCCCACGCACCCCCCCGGACAGCCCCCCCACCCACCTCACCCCAGACAGCCCCCCCCCCCCCCCCCCGCACCCTCGAACGACCTCGGAATTCCACGAAATCAGAAGACAACATCATCAGAGTGATTTTGAAATGGTCAGACAGACGACACATTAATCGGAGGTTTCTTTTGACCGCAGTAATCGGAAACATGTTTCTAGAGTCATAAAACACCAAAACAGTGTGTCATGGTATAATTCAGATCAAACGTTCTCCGAATTATCTGAAACTACGCGATAACTATAGGAATATTATTCTTGAGAAGGAGGAGGAGGTGGTACGTCCATCGGACGTGCGGTGCGGCGGTACGACCGAAAGTGTCATTTTCAGTAGTTCGGCGCGCTCTAAAAGGGCGTGTTGGGTGGTTAAAACCACCCGAACGACCTCATAATACCACGAAATCAGACGACAACAACCGCGGAGTTAATTTTGAAATGGTCGGATAGACGTCATATCAATCGGAGGTGCTGTTTGACCGTGGTGACCCGAAACGCTTTTCCGGAGTCATAAAACACCAAAACAGCATGTCACAGTCAAATTCAGAGCAAGAATTCTACGAATGACCTGAAACTACATGATAACGATAGGAATATTATTTTTGAGATGTATGAGGAGGAGGAACATCCATAGGTTGTGCGGTGCGGTCGGTATGACTGAATGTGTCATTTTTAGCAGTTCGGTGCGCTCTAAAAGGGCGCGCTGGGTGGTCAAAACCACCCAAACAAGCTCAGAATGCCACGAAATCAGACAACAACAACCGAGGAGTGAATTGTGAAATGGTCAGATAGACGGAACATCAATCGGAGGTTCTGTTTGACCTCGGTGACCGGAAACGCGTTTCCGGAGTCACAAAACACCAAAACGGCATGTCAAGGTCAAATGCAGAGCAAATGTGCTCCGAATGACCTGAAACCGCACGAGAAATATAGGAATATTATTCATGAGATGAAGGAGGAGGTGTCACATCCATCGAACGTGTGGTGCATGCGGTAGGACCGAATGTGTCATTTTCAGCAGTTCGGCGCGCTCTAAAAGGGCACGCTGGGTGGTCAAAACCACCCGAACATCTTTGGAATGCCACGAAATCAGACAAAAACAACCAAGGAGTTAATTTTGAAACGTTCGGATAGATTTCATTTCAATCGGAGGTTTTGTTTGACCGCGGTGACCGGAAATGTGTTTCTGTAGTCATAAAACCCCAAAACGGTGTGTCACGGTCGAATTCATAGAAAACGTGCTTTGAATGACATGAAACTGAAAAACAATGATAGAAATATTATTCGTGAGATGCATGAGGAGGCGGCACGTCCAAAGAACGTGTGGTGTAGGCGGTACGACCGAATGTTCGTTTTCAGTAGTTCGGCGCACACTAAAATGGTGCGATGGGTGGTCAAAACCACCCGAACGACCTTAGAATGCCATGAAATCAGACTCCAACAACCATGGAGTGATTTTTAAAATGGTCGGATAGATGGAACGTCAATCAGAGGTTTCATTTGACCGCAGTGACCGGAAACGCATTTCTGGAGTCAAAAAACACCAAAACTGTGTGTCACGGTCAAATTCAGAGAAAACATGCTCTGAAGGACCTGAAACCACACGAGAACGATGGGAATATTATTCGTGAGATATAGGAGGAGGCAGCACATCCATCGAACATGCGGTGTGGGCGGTACGACTGAATGTGTCATTTTTAGCAGTTCGGTTCTCTCTAAAAGGGCCCACTAGGTGGTCAAAACCACCCGAACGACCTCTGAATTCCACAAAATCAGACGAAAACAACCACGGATTGAATTTTGAAATTTTCGGATAGACAACACATAAATCGGAGGTGTCATTTGACCGTGGTGAATAGAAACGCGTTTCCAGAGTCATAAACCACCAAAACGGAGTGTCACGGTTGAATTTAGAGAAAACATGCTCCGAATGACCTGAAACTGCACGATAATGATAGAAATATTATTCATAAGATGCAGGAGGAGGCGGCATGTCCATCGGCATGCGGTGCGGGCGGTATGACCGAATGTGTCGTTTTCAGCAGTTTGGCAGGTTCTAAAAGGGCGCGCTGGGTGGTCAAAACCACCCGAACGACCTCAGAATGCCACAAAATCAGACGACAACAACTGTGGAGTGAATTGTGAAATGGTCAGATAGACGGCACGTTAATCGGATGTTTTTTTTGACCGTAGTGACCGGAAAAACATTTCCGAAGTCATAAAACACAAAAACGGTGTGTTACGATCGAATTCAGAGAAAACATGCTCTGAATGGCCTGAAACTGCACAAGAAAGATATTAATATTATTCTTGAGATGCAGGAGAAGGAGGCACGTTGATCGGATGTGCAGTGCACGCGGTACGACCGAATGTGTCGTTTTCATCAATTTGGTGCGCTCTAAAAGGGCACACTGGGTGGTCAAAACCACCCAAACGACCTCAGAATGCCATTTAATTAGACGACAACAACCGCGGAGTGAATTATGAAATGGTTGGATAGATGACATGTCAATCGGAGGTGCCGTTTGACCGCGGTGACCAGAAACGCGTTTCTGGATTCATAAAACACCAAAACGGCGTGTCACGATCGAATTCAGAGAAAACGTGCTCCGAATGACCTGAACCTGCATGAGAACGATATGAATATTATTCGTCAAATGCAGGAGGAGGAGGCATGTCCATTGGACATGCAGTGCGGGCTGTACGACTTAATGTGTCGTTTTCAGCAGTTCGGCGCATTCTAAAAGGGCATGTTGGGTGGTCAAAACCACCCAACCGACCTCAGAATGCCACGAAATCAGACGACAACAACCACAAAGTTATTTTTGAAATGGTTGGATTAACGACGCATCAATCTGAGGTTCCATTTGACCGCGGTGATCGGAAACACGTTTATGGTGTCATAAAACACCAAAACGGCATGTCACGGTTGAATTCAGAGCAAACATGCTCTGAATGACCTGAAACCACACGAGAATGATAGGAATATTAATCGTGAGATGCATAAGGAGGCAGCATGTCCATCGGACGTGCAGTGTAGGCGATACTACAGAATGTGTCGTTTTCAGCAGTTCGGCGCACTCTAAAAGGGCGCGCTGGGTGGTCAAAACCACTCGAACAACCTCGGAATTCCACTAAATCAGGCGACAACAACCGCGAAGTGAATTGTGAAATGGTCAGAAAGATGGAATGTCAATCGGAGGTGCAGTTTGACCGCGGTGACCGGAAACGCGTTTCTGGAGTCATAAAACACCAAAACAGCATGTCACGGTCGAATTCAGAGCAAACATGCTCAAGAATGACCTGAACCTGCACGAGAATGATAGAAATATTATTCGTGAGATGGAGGAGGAGGTGGAACGTCCATCAGACATGCGGTGCGGGTGGTACGACCGAATGTGTCGTTTTCAGCAGTTCGGCGCGCTCTAAAAGGGCGCGCTGGGTGGTCAAAACCACAAGAATGACCTCGGAATTCCACAAAATCATAAAAAAACAACCAAGGACTGAATTATGAAATGTTCATAAAGACGGAACGTCAATTAGAGGTGCCATTTGACCGCGGTGATCGGAAATGCGTTTACGGAGTCATAAAACTCCACAACAGCATGTCACGGTCGAATTCGAAGAAAACGTACTCCAAATGACTTGGAACCGCATGAGAACGATAGGAATATAATTCTTGAGATGTAGGAGGAGGCGGCAGGTCCATCGGATGTGCAGTGTGCGTGGTACGACCAAATGTGTCGTTTTCAGCAGTTCAAGACGCCCTAAAAGTGTGCGCTGAGTGGTCAAAACCACCCGACCGACCTCAGAATGCCATGAAATCATAAGACAACAACCGCAGAGTGAATTTTGATATGTTTGGACAGACGGCACATCAATCATAGTTGTCGTGTAACCACAGTGACCAGAAACGCATTTCTGGAGTCACAAAACACCAAAACGGCATGTCACGGTCAAATTCAGAGGAAACATGCTCCGAATGACCTTAAACCGCACGAGAACGATTGGAATATTATTTTTGAGATGCAGGAGGAGGAGGCACATCCATCAGACGTGTGGTGCAGGTGGTACGACTGAATGTTTCATTTTCAGCTGTTCAGCGCTCTCTAAAAGGGCACACTGGGTGGTCAAAACCACCCGAACGACCTCGGAATGCCACAAAATCAGACGAAAACAACCGAGGAGTGGTTTTTGAAATGGTCAGATAGACGGCACATCAATCGGAGGTTTCGTTTGACCACGGTGACTGGAAACACATTTCTGGAGTCATAAAACACCAAAACGGTGTGTCACGGTCGAATTCAAAGAAAACGTACTCCGAATGACCTAAAACTGCACGACAATGATAGGATTATAATTATTGAGATGTAAAATAAGGGGGAACGTCCATCGGACCTGTGATATGTGCGGTACGACCAGATGTGTTGTTTTCAGCAGTTCGACGCACTCTAAAAGGGCGCGCTGGGTGGTCAAAACCACCTAGACGACCTCAGAATGTCACGAAATCAGATGAAAACAACTGCGGAGTGAATTTTGATATGGTCAGATAGACGGCATGTCAATCGTAGGTTCTGTTTGACCGCAGTTACCAGAAACGCGTTTCCGGAGTCATAAAACACCAAAACCGCGTGTCACGGTCAAATTCAGAGAAAACATGCTCTGAATAACCTGAAACCACATGAGAACAATAGAAATATTATTTTTGAAATGGGGGAGGAGGTGTAACATCCATCGGACATGCGATACGGGCGGTACGACTGAATGTGTTGTTTTCAACAGTTCAGCGCGCTCTAAAAGGGCCACTTGGGTGGTCAAAACCATCCGAACGACCTCAAAATACCACTAAATCAGAAGACAATAACCGAGGAGTGATTTTTAAAATGGTCGCATTGACCTCACATCAATCGGAGGTGTAGTTCGACCGCGGTGACCGAAAACATGTTCTCGGAGTCATGAAACACCAAAACGGCATGTCACTGTCGAATTCAGAGAAAACGTGCTCCGAATGACCTGAAACTGCACGAGAATGATAGGAATATTATTCATGAGATGAAGGAGGAGGTTCCATGACCATCGGATGTGCGGTGTGGGCGGTACGACTGAATGTTTCATTTTCAGCAGTTCGACGCGCTCTAAAAGGGTGCGCTGGGAGGTCAAAACCACCCGAACGACCTCATAATGCCACGAAATCAGACGACAACAACCGCGAAGTGAATTTTGAAATGGTCGGATATATGGAACGTCAATCAGAGGTTCCGTTTGACAGCATTGACTGGAAACGTGTTTCTGAAGTCATAAAACACCAAAACGGCGTGTCACAATCAAATTCCGAGAATACGTTCTCTGAATGACCTGAAACCACACGACAATGATAGGAATATTATTCATGAGATGCAGGAGGAGGCAGCATGTCCATAGGACGTGCGGTGCGTGAAAAAAACATTCATTTTAAGTAAACAAAAACACTTTTCTATACTAAAGAAAAGACTCTAAAATTTAAAAAACAAATTAAAAAATGATAACATTTCATCAATTTGTGTTTTTAAATTATTAGAGCGCCCATGAGATGTCAGATTTCATTTTATTATATGTATATAATAACTGAATAAAGATGTCAAATTTACGTTTGTTTTGTTTAGTTTTCTTTGTATCTTATTGTATGTTTTTAAAGCAGATGGCTGAGGATCGTTGAAGCACGGCTATCATTTATTGTTGAAGATGATCTTGAGGTTTACTGTGTTTGGATTTTTTTTTCATTTTTTATGATATATATACTGTTTTTTTTTATTTTGTATCATGAAATTTTTTTAAAATTTTGTTTTCCAGTGTAGCGACCACCATTGTCGGTCGCTGTAGGCCGAACTCTCGGTCGGCTTAAGCGACCGCCACTGGCTGTCGCTGTAGGCCGGATTTTCATCCGGCTTCAGTGACCGTTGTGGTCGATGTAGGCTGAGGCCTCTGCCACCTTCAGCGACCGCCATTGGCGGCTGCTGGGCAGTCTCTACAGGCCAATAGCGACTGCCAATGGCGGTCGCTATTGGCATCATTTTTTGTAGTGCTTTCCAATCAAGTGAACATTTCTTCATAAAAAGCCACCGAGTTGTCCTCTTGCCTCAATTCCAAGAGTTTTTTTCCAGACTAAGTTGAACAACCTCAGGAAAATATTTCACAAGAAACATATCTTTGAATTCATCCTAGTGAAGAGCATCAATATCATCAGCGTCCTTGATATTTACAACCATCAAAGACAACTGATCTGCTTCACCCTCCAAATGTTAAACAACATACTAACCTTTTGATTGTTTGAACACCCCATACCATTGAAAATCTTGTCCAGTGCTTTAATCCACCCTTCAGCTAGTACAGGTTCATGTGATCCTCTGAATTATGGGGTATGTTTCCTCATGAAATGTTCCACCACTGACATGTTCCTCTGCAGTTGATCTGGATGATCTCGGGCATTGATACCACCACCATTTTTCACTTGAGTCAACTGCGCCATTACTGCAACAAATTGTTCAGTTCCAATTTTTACCACCTCAAGATGCTGATTTGGAAGGTCATTTCCTTATGTATGCCTTCCTATCATTGCTTCCCTGTTTCCTCTGTGGAAAACCATTCTGAACAAATATGTCTTAGATGAAGCAACATGGTAATCTTCAAATGCTATATCATTTCAATTTTACCATAATGTGAAAAACATATTTTTGTATAATCATTTAATATAATTATCACTCCTAAAGTTATCTAAACCAACCTCTGATACCAACTATACGGCCCCAACCTTAAACATTACTTAATATTGGGTTATTTCAAGAATTCAGATTGAGGATCTTTTCAGGTTTAGAGTTTTAGATAATTAGATCACAAATCATGCAGTACATTCCATGCATTACATTCAACATTTAAACAAGATGATTACATCTAAGACAGTATTAATTTTTTCCACCAAAGGAAACATATTTAAAATAAAACATTGTTTCCTTCTTGACACTTCCTCGACACTATCATCACATCAAGTACTTTTCTTTTGACCTGTGAAAAACATTTCAAAATCATGGGATTAGTATAAAAACCCTAGTAAGGGATATAAAAATATGAAAATAAAACATTATTCCAGGCATACATAAGAATAAATGAAATAATACTTTATGTGACAACCGGGTCCCAGTGATATCACAACAACCCCCGCCTTAACATGGTCGTCAGGTCCTGGCCCACTAGGTACCACCAGTTGCCTCGCAGACACGTGAGGCCCACCCCAGGGTCCACCCACATGCCTGAACGGGTCATCTGACTAATGATTGTCCCCACAGGCCAACACATGTCCTTTCCAGTGTGATTTTTCCTCACTCACACACACCCTGGAAAACTTCCCAGGAGTTCACCCATCCTGATTACTACTCCAGGCCATGCACGCTTAACTGTGGGGTTCTAATCAGACAGGCTCCCAAAAAAGAAGGTGCACCTTGTTAACATGAGTCGTATCATTTATTCATTTAACCCTTTATCATTTGGGGATGTTACAATCACCCCCCCCCCTTTAGAGCACAACGCCCTCATTGTGGGCCCTACATCTCAACCCAGGCAGTGCACCATGCACTTAAGGCTGAGTTCCTCCTCTGAGGCCAAATGTGACAATCGGGTCCCAGTGAGAGCACAGCCACCCCCGCCTTAACATGGCCGTCGGGTCCTGGCCCACCAGGTACCACCAATTGCCTCGCAGACACGTGGGGTCCACCCCAGGGTCCACCCACAAGCCTGAACAGGTCGTCTGACTAATGATTGTCCCCACAGGCCAACACATGTCCTTTCCAGTGTGCTTTGTCCTCACTCACACACACCCTGAGAAACTTCCCAGGAGGTCGCCCATCCTGATTACTACTCCAGGCCAAGCACGCTTAACTGTGGGGTTCTAATCAGACAGGCTCCCGAAAAAGAAGGTGCACCTTGTTGACAAGAGTCGTATCATTTAGTCATTTAACGCTTTATCATTTGGGGATGTTACACTTTACTCATAAAACATAAGCACTTTCACATACCTCATGAAATCGTAAGATTTATGAATAAATCATAGAAATCATAAGACATAAAGGTAACTTGAGGCATTTCAGACATTTTTACATAGGGAGTAACCCTCATGGTTAAATTTGGAATACCCATCATAGTATATTCCCTAAATCTATTCGAAGAAACCTTTGAAATTAACTCCTTCGCATTACCCAATTCATTGGAGAGCTATCTCGGGTGCACCTACCCATATTTTATCGCGAAACCACCAAACTTTATAAACAATTCCCAAGAACCATAACATAATCGTATCACATAAAACATGCATAAAGAAAACATAACATTTCCTCATTTCAATAACAAGATATCAATACAACACATTGATATAATCATAACATTATCAAAACCATTTTCAATACGAAAATAAAAGAAAAGTAAAACATGGTATTTATTTTTCATTTAAAAAATGTTATGGCTTGTATAGTAATCCCAAACTCAAATAAGGGTCACAGCGGCGGAGAAGTCACTCTCACCGCATATGTAATACAAAAACATTCCTTTTGTCATTTAGTAAAACGCTTCATGTAAAAAGATTCATTTTTAATGAAATTAAAAATCCAAATGGTTTATTATACAACTAATAAAACAAAGTCGTATATAAATTGAAGTATGCCTCTACAAAATGAGATTGAGATGAAGTCCCTTACCTCAAGTCTGACTTGTTCTTGCTCATTATTTATATTCCTGAATAATAAACTTTGGTCAATTTATAATTTCTTATGTTTTTCCTTTAAATTTTATTTTTCAATTCATATCACATATTATCATGTTATAATAATTAGTTAATTATGTGAGTTCATATCATACATTGTGTCGTTGTTCGGTACATGAGTCAAAAATGAACTTGTTTGAAAAGAATAGCTCGTGTAGTTATAGGTACATCATCTCCAGAATGGTATTAATGATTTAAATATCATATATATCTAGTATATATTCCTTTTATACTATTCCATAACATTTGGAGATAAAAAATGAAATGCACCATTCATTGAGATGGTAGGTCGTACGTACGCATGACCGCTACTTTCATTTATTTGTCATATTAAAGGAATTAAAACTAAATGAGACATATATATATATTATAATTCTAGTATAATATATATTTTATTTAGGTAACATAAGTTCATTAATTAAATTTATTATAAATTCCATATTTGGCGTGAACGAGTCACATCACTTGAGGGGGCGGTAGTCCACAGTTCCTCATATGAAATTATCGCATTTTAACAACATGCAAAGAATAAAGGTATGTTTTAAATATAAAATACAGAAGAATAGAGAGGAATTAAAAATAATACAAATCATATATAAATATAGTTCTATCCTAATGGCCACCATTAAAGGTGTTAAAAGAATATTGAACAATCGTCATTTCGTGAGACAGTAATTCGCAACCCACATAAGCAGTATGTTCTTTAACCATTAGATGGAGGTGTGTGTGAGTGTAGGTAGAATCCTTTTCATAACAACATATTAGTATATTGAGGATACTTTCGTTATTATCGGATCAAATGATAAGAAGATAGTGTTGGGTGAAGAAGGAAAATAAAAGGAAGAAACTCGAGAGAAGACATTACCTCTAAATCGGGTAACACTATTTGATTTGAGCCAAAGGCATCCATGAGAATACTAATGCCCAAACTGTGGCTTCTAGGAGTAATAGAGGGATGTGGAGAGATAATATGAGCATATTTTGGATGATCCATGCTCTTGAGAGGTGTGGGTAAGGGGGTAGATGTGGGGGCCTTTTTTAAGAGGGAGGAGGGTCAATTTTGGAACTCTTGAAAGGTTACATTATTATAAAAAGTTTTTAGGATTTTAAAGGTCCCACAATGATATATATTGAGTTTAAGGTGATAAGGGTTCTAAATACACCCATCCAATAGGTTTTTGAAAACATAAAGTCTTATATTTTACCTTATCTTTTCATTTTAATTAAATCGTTCATTAATGAGGTAATCACTACATCATCATGGTGTCATAAGTAAATTTATTTATTTAATGTCTCAAAATTATAAAAAAATACCATGATGTATGAAATTGTTTTATCATCCCAATGAATATTTATAGTCTAAGATTTTATTTATGTAAACATAATTAAAACTATTTTACTTAGGATATACAAACCATTGTTATATTTCTCTTCTTTTTAAAAATAATGTCATAAATGTCACTATTACACCCATGTAACTCCATTGGCCCTCAAGTTCGGTAAAAATATTCCCATGGTCAGGCATGAATCAAAAAAGCGTATTTGGACACAAATTGGGGTCATTTGATATTATTATGATATTATTTTATTACCCTTAACTACCCAATTACTAATTAATCACGATAATTAAAGATAATTATCGTCGTTACTATTCATAATGTCCAAAAATAAAAAGGTCATAATTAGATAATTTGGACCTTTGGATTCCAAATATGGAATCCATTTTACCAAATTTCAAACATAGAAATTGTAGTAATTAATTTAAAAATAATTCCCATTGTCAAAACAAATAGCGTGTTTTTAAGAAACAATATCTATCAAAAGATTGACAATTTTTTATGTCCAATTTCAAAGTGAAATTAATTGTAATGAACACCATTGTATTGAATGGTAAAAATATATTCTAATTACATTTTAAAACAAATAAAAAATAAAATCTATCCATATTATGATTTTAGATGAAAAAAGCAGTTTTGAAGTAAAATGCAGTATTTTTAACTATTCATTAAAAATTGAACATTGTTAGAAAAATACCAAAAATTTATCCAATGTAAATTTCAATGTCCCAATTCAAATGAATAAGTTTATTTTGACAATTAGAGTCTATAAAATTGTAAAAATTTAGATTTAAAAATGGTTTTCCATCAAAAGGTGGTAACATAATCTTTTAAAAATATTAGAGAATTCTATGCTTAAGATTGGATTTATTCTCATTTTAAGCCTCTAAAACACTATATAATTCATAAATAGACATATATATGAAAATATATTATTATTTAATTACTTAGTATGTTTCAATTAAAACGTTTAGTGATAGGTGTCAACCAAGATGAGCTTTTAGTGGATTTGTTGACAATATGATTTGTTTTTTTTGGAATGGATTTAATCTGAATGAATATTCAAACACTTTTATGGGTAAATCTCAGAATTACTTATGTAAGGTTATCATGATTCAACCAGAAAATTGAATAGGCTTAATATTTAATTCTATATGTAGGAAACTGTAGTATATGAAAAATCATATAAGGGTGAATCCCATCATACCTTTTGTATGGGTATCATTCCCAATTAATAACGGTAACTAAAGTAAAATATGATATTTATTTAAGGGTAAATTTACTTGGAATAAAGGTAAACATATCAGTCTATGTGTTTGTGCAAGTGTATGTCAATTTGTGTTGTGTAAAGGTAATCTTTGATGCTCTATATAGAGGTTAACCAAGATTCTGTTTTTAAGGGTTACATGAGATATAATGTGTACATGTAAGTTAATATGATCTATATAATGCTAAACTACAAGTTATAAAGGTAATATAAGGGTATTTACATTATCACATAATGGAAAGTCATGGATCCAAAGGAAATATAAGATAATTTCCCTACTCAGATAAGAGTAAGTGAGGGATTATATGGTCCGCATTTGGGTACCCCACCATTTCCAATGTATTTGTAAATGTAAACAATTGTGTATGGTTAAAAACTTGTTTCTTTTATCCTACATAACATTATTAAAATTTATGGGGGAATTGACCCTATAATCAAATGGATACGACATATATGAATCTTTAATGTTGTGGTACTTAAGATATTGGCATAGTGATATTTATTACACACTAAAAAAATAAAGTTACCCTAAAAAATTATATAACAAATTCACAATTTGAACTCATACCTATATGGAAAAGTTTTGAGGCTTATTTTTGTGTTATTACCTTTGATATATGTTTAAACCCTAGTAAAGTAGATATTCCATAACATTGGGTGGTTTGGATGATTTAGAGAGTGTTTCAATATGGTGGATGTGCTATGCCACTATGGTTTTTTGGCTGCTCCATTGTGGTAATGGTTATGATGTAGTAACCATACATGAACATGGGGGTCATGGTTTTGGAGACCCTTAACTATCCAAAAATTTATTGAACATTATTGGTTATTCTTAAATGGGTGGTTAACAACATTTGATGTATTATTTGTGATCATGGTTCATGAGGTGTTAAAAATTGAAAACCATGATCACCATGGGAGCACATTCAATCCTCCATATTTGTAGACATGAAAATACTTGATGGTTAATGAATAAATTCTTGGAAAGTTAATCTTTCATGATATAAATATATTCTTGTATTAATATCCCAAGATGTTTGGAGAATTTAAATGACATTAATGACACTAAATATGGATGTTAGATATCAGGTGGTATTGATTGTATAAGGGAACACAATCTATAACATATGACATATATCTCATTGAAAGAATGAAATTGGATTATCATTTATGTAGTTATATAGTATAACCATAAATATATGTTGTTCACCATTATATATATATTCAAAGGAAGGTGGGGGAGAGAATTACACAAAAATATCTGAATTACAAAATAATAATTATTGTTACCCTATAAAAAAGTGGATTGAAATATATGAGTTTCTTTGACACCTAATGTGAATCCATCCTATTAATATTCTATAAATAGGGAATAGTTCAATAATTTTTTAGCCAAGAAGAAACTATTATCACTATTGAATATTTTATCAAAGGAGAAGTATTTTCCATGACCTCTTGGGAGATGAAGATGATTGAGGTGGTATTCACAAATAATATGTAAGGGAGAAAATTGAGGTCTAAATGAATCCAACTAAAAACAAGTTCATCTAACTCAACAATGTGATATTTTTCATTATGTATGAGCCAATATCATATTCCTTGTGAAGTAGCAAGTGCGAAGGGAAGAAGTTGGGGAAGTGATCTAATGGAAATAGTTCATCCACCCTAAACCATAATAGGGTATTGATGTGTGGATGGATTAAACTATACTAAACCAAAAAGTATTAATACATGGTCGGTGTGACCTAGACTAAATAATCATTAAATCATCCAAGGAAAGAGTGACCTATACTAAAGCGATGAGCAATGAGCTTAGTGATTTTAGTGAACCAAAAAAATGGTGGTGGAATGCTCCTTCGACTATCATGTTGTTATGAACTTAGTAATAACCCATTTTTATTTTTGTTTGTTTTATATACATATCATACATAATTTTGACTTGATAAAATTAATAAAGATAACCAGAAGTAAATCTGATATATAATATATGCTCATGTAAAAAACATTTGATCTGTAGGTGAAAATTAAAGTGTCCCTCATCATTAATAGGTAATGATATGCTGGACTATGAATAGATTTTAAAGTATCCATACCATAATTTACCCCCCATAAGGGATACTAAGACCCTGTTATACCTAACATGATGGATTTTATCACTAGTGATATCTGGTATATTTTATACATGAAAGAGTAATATATTTTGTAAACATGGAATAGTGTTATAAAACCAAAAGGTTTTAACTATTTCATGGCCTTTGATATCACACATCATATTATTAGACTACAATATAGCTTATGTTACCCATACCATAAGAGTTTCTATAGAAATAAACTATCATATTTAATGATATGTGATATGGATTCAAAATTTAATCCTAATTACATCTTTTTAAAACATTATTTAGTGAATTAAATGTCATGATGTGGCTCGGATACCACTAAAGTGTTTTTAATGATAAATAAATACTTATTAAATGATATAAAAATAATAATAAAACAAAATTACAAAGACAAAGTCTACATAAATATATTCCATGTAAAAAATAATTGAATTTAATTTTTCATACCTTCACCAGAAATAATTATTTTCACTATTTTCTATCATTCTCTTCATGAAGATATCTAAGAGGCTCCTAAATTACTACCTCCTCTATGGTGCACACATTAAATTATTTTAATCACAAATTTTATTAGTAAGACTCTCTAACCTTAAATGATATACTAGTGTCACGGGAGGTAATAGAGGAAGGGAGGGGAGCATTTAAGATACGGAGAATCTATAGGGATCTTGGAATCTTCAGTTTTATCTCATATATATATATTTAGAAATTACTATTCATTACCACAGATATTGATATTGTATAACATAATTTTATGGATAAACCATCATTCATGAACATATTCATTAATCCTCTCATATAAAAAATATTAATGATATTCATTATCGGTGTGATCGAAATGTTTAACCATGACATTACACTTAAATACCATTCATATTCTTGTGATACAAACTGAAACATATGATATATCAAAGTTAGTGGATATGATATCTCAATTCGATAACTAATGATATAAAAAATGATTCGGATTATATATTTCATACTTTATTATATATATATATATTGTACACTATAGTATAGATCCATAGGGAATATCTTCAAAAGTTCCTTCATATTACTTTTGGTTCTATGTAATTCTATTGAACTATGTTCAATCCACAGTCAGAGTGGATTATCTAGACACTATAGGTCATGTTGAATGTAGGTTTTTATGATTTTAGAGGTTCATGGGAGATGCATTGTTGAGTTTATCTATAATAGTAGTAAAACCACATATTTCATTATTATAAAATATTTATAATTGTTTGGGTGGAATTATATATCACTGTTATCAAAGTCAAATTATAGAATATCAATTATTATTGAACATAATTTTATGAAGAAAAATTATAGAAAAATTATAGGTCATTTGAATATAATTAAAATATTCTCAAGACCATTGGAAGTATTTTTCTCATTGGGGGATGATAAATTTAGATTTAATAGTTAAAGATAATGTGTTCCTAATGGTTCATCTACATCATGGGAAGTAGATGTTTGATTAGGGTTGTAATCATTCTTCTTGTTTTTTTGGACTTTTTTGGGTGGTATAGTGTATTGGTGAGGTGCTGTATCATTTAATGATTCTATTAAAAATGGATAAGATTATTTATGAATTAAATATATCATAACTTCATCAAAAACTTCGTGATGAATTTCATTTAATTTATTTTATAAAGATGGATATTTTGGATTATGCAAAATTTGGTGAGTTACCAAAAGAGATTTTGTATTACCAAAAGAAGGAATTGTGTGTGTACATAATTTAATTTGGTTTTTTCATGTTAAGGCATAGTCAATTAGATAACTACTCGTGGGAGTATGATTCATATATTCATTATCAGTATCCTGAGTTGTTTCTTGTTAAATTATATTTTAAATAATTAATTTAATCTTATGTTTTTACGATTGTTGTGTTTTAATTTTATTAGGTTTCATTGCATATTTTTTGATGGTTTTATTCATGTTTTAGTGGTATTTCAGGTAACATCCCAAAATCTATAACCTAAGAGCTAATAGTTTTATTGTATTAGTAGGGAATAATACATGAGTTTTATCAATATCAATCAACATAGTAGTCTTAGAATGCAAGATACATTTATACAATACATTTCAAAAAAATATATATATCAAGAAAAAATTGTAAGGACATAATTATCCCTTTTATCATATTCTTAGAAATTACAAATTTTTCTCCCCCATTTTTATTAGGTAATGGAAAAATATATGGATTGGCTCAAATTATCAATACGGTGCATCATATAGTGGTAGAAATACTAAAATAAACTTGTAATAAGTGATATGTATGGAATAATAAACAAGATGAAATAGTAATCATATTAAATTGGGGGAATTCCATATCAATGAAAATAAATGAAAACATGGATAACAATAATCATTGGTATTAAACTCATTAAATTTATAATATCAGACATCACAACTTGTTTTCAAGTCTTTTTTCTAAGGAATAATACTAACTTGGGAGATGTATAAACCAAAACCCAAGTTGAATGTCACTTGAGACCCATTAATTCATCAAGGTGATATTAAAATAGGCCCCACATATCACCAGATAAAGACTAATTCATTCATCATAAGAGTCAGAAAGACCTGGCATATTATTCCCTAAGGATCCACTGGCTAAATAAAAACATGGTTTTCCAAATAACAAAGAATAAAAATTCATATACAACACTTTTCAATAAGATAATGTTGATGTCTTATTGAAAATCCATTAATCAAGATAGATCTTGTGAGGTGTCATAAATTTAATAGGTAGTTCCATTATCAAAGAAAATTGGTGGTGATAGAACATTCAATGAGTATCATTATCCATTGAAGATAGTTATTGGGTTAAAAAATTTATTTTGTAGTAGACCAATAAAATATTAGGAAAAATCATCCATCATGGTTCATAAAGAGAATTTTAATATTCCAAATCATATCCCCATAGAGTTTATTTCTATGTGTACAGTATTACGACTCCACATCATGAATCTGAGTGGTGATTGAGTCAAAGCTCAGCCAACCCTTTTCTTGGAAAGTACACATAGGTGCATCTATGCCACACCCACATCCACTTAACAGTATATATATAAGGATGTATTTTATAGGAAACTGCACACACTTTTACATTGAAAAACATATTTTGGTTTAAAATAGTTATTTTGACTTTTGAATCAAAAGAATAAGAGTAATGGATAATATATAGACATTAAAATTGGGATAGAAGAAACAAATTTTTGATTTAATATAAATTATATAAGTACAATTCAAATTGGGGGCTTAAAATCATTCTTTAAATTCTATGAATATATTCATTTCGGGATATAATTTCTCTAACAGTTGGTAAATAAACCAGATAAAAAAAATTCTTTATAATACAGGACATATATTAAAGAGTTGACACATAAACCCTTACATATTGTCTTAAAAATCATGATCATACATTAACATCATGTATATATATCTTAATTAATTAATTAAAAATTTTACTCCTATCCATTTTAATTTATAATATTTATAAATATTCAAAATCTATATTAATTTTACATTTTTTGCACATTGAGTGTTTTTAGTTGTCATTCTTTGGAATAGTTTCATAGTAGTGGTGTATACATGCATTCTTGTTCAAAATTTATTCATTCATCGGCCACTAACGTTATATTTATGTATACTTTTTAATAATTTATTATTTTTTAAATTCATTTCATGTGTGTTTGAATCTTTATCCTTGTATATGAAATTGATAAAAAGAATGATTCGGTGATTCTGGATGATTTGAAGATATTTTATTAATTGATCAATTGAATATTTAGGTAACATTTCATGAATTAAAAAATAATTATCTTGATATTTACTTTATATTTTACAATTAGATATGTTACCATCGAAATTCATGATATAAATTTATAATATTGATCGAGATGGTGGTTAAAATGACCAATACATTAACATAACCAAATTTAGAGAATGATTATGAGGTGTTTTTCTTGTAATAGAAATATACTATAAGAAAACATATCTCATTTAGATTTTATTATTATGATATATTATAATTATAAAGGAATTAGAATAATAATAAATGGATATAAAAATATTACATATTTTGAAAAAAAAATAACTTCCTCTTAGAATAATTTTTTAAAAAGATTTAATTAAAGATGATCATTTATTTTAAATATACTAATAGGTTCTAAAATTTTTCATGAAGAAAGAATAATGATATCATAAACCTAATATTTTATCATTAAAAAATTTTATGAACAATAAATTTCAGGTGTTGATAAAAAAAATTTTATTTCTCGTGGATCAGTGGACCACACGTACACATGAAAGGTGATTTAATTTTAATGGATGATATATATGAAAATGAAATAATAATTCCCTCAAATAGTCACAGTGAAATAAATAAATGATAATAATACCCTTATATTTTCATTTCTATAATATATTTGAATAAATAAGGTTAATAAATAAAGCTAATTAGTTGATAATACACATATTAGGGACTCGATTTTTCTATGGAATTATCCTTTTAAAGTGAATTTTTTATGATAACTAATTATAAAAAAACATTCGAAATTGGGATAGAGTAATATGAGGATAAAATATGATGATATTAAAAAAATTAATTTAATGGTAAATTGGATCTTGAAGAGGTGGAATTGTTGCCCTTTTTAAGTGAATTATAGTTTTTCTAATAACCCTTACAGATTCAATGATTTTGAGTTATTATTAAAGTGTAAATTTCTATAAAATGGAAAAAAGTAGAGCACATAGAGATTTGGGATCTAAAATCAACTGACAAACTCCTTTTTGAGACAAACATGAGTGTTTTAGGGCTTTCCCTTTTAGCATTACAACATTTAAATCGATTTACTTTTACCAGATAATTTTTTTTGATCTTTAATAATCAGTTTTTTAAAAAACAATACTAAGATTGAACCCTTTAAATAAATAATCATTACTATTTAAAATATGAAAATAATTTCCCAAATAACATTTTTTGGTGTTTAATAATTCAATTTTAAATTTAACACACTTAGTAAGATTATATTATTTTAAAAAATTAATTTTTTTAATCATTAGATTTATATATAAGATAAATTTATGACATATACTGATTTTGATGGAAAAAACAAATTTATTATAAAATAAATAAAATGTTATAAATTTTCAAGAAAATCACAAACAAAATCTCACATTGAATATACTTAGTCCAATGAAAAGAACAAAAATTGTTTGTATTAAAGTAACATTTTACTAATATCCAAAAAACTACTTCCATTTTTTTAAGTTAAAAAAATATTTTTAAATGAATATTTTTGTTAAATTCTTATTAAACTATAGAAATGGTTTTTAAATATTATAATTTATTCTTTTATAATTAAAAATTCATAAAAATTGCATGTTTTCAGAAAACTATAATTTTTAGATAATAAATTAACCTTATTTTAAAAAACCCAAAAACTAATACTAAGTTAATTTTTATATAATCCATTCAAAATGGGATCAATTTTGAGTATTAAAATTTAGTAGTTTATCCTTTAAATAAATTCATTAATAAATTATATTTAGAGTGATCATTTTTTTGGAGTTATGAGATGTATCATTTACCTTATATAGTAGTGTCACATGTATTACACTCCACACATAAATAATTTCCACACGAAAATAGGTTATACAATATATAATGAAAAAAAATTGATATTACTGGTACTTGATTCTTCCTGATACCAGGTTTCATCTTCAAGATTGTCATTTCTCCAAAGGAATTTCACTAAACGAGTTGTTTGATTTGGTAATACTTACTCTATGATGTCATGAATTAATATAGGTACTTCATTATAATACATGTTACGATCTGACTCTATTCCCTTATTTGTGATCACATGCATTTGATATGGAATGTATGTTCCCTACTGAGAAACATAGAACACATTATTTAATTTTAGAATGTAGGGTATAATATTGTATCAGTGAGATAAATACCTTTCTCTTTGTAGTATTTCAAAATAGACCAATGTACTTAGGTCATAACTAACCCTTTTTAAAAAATCATATAACTCCCTTACATGGGGAAAACTTTTAGAATAAGTGGTCCCAAATGTAAAATTATATGTATTCTTTCATTTATCACCATATTTTTCTAATCATGGATTATGTAATATGATTCTGAATAGTCTATACATTAGCATTCATTCCATCTATAAGCTCTAAAACAACTTGCCTTCTATATCTAACAGCTTCCCAAAAGGCTAGAGCACAACCCATATTCTATTATAATGTTTTATGTGTTTCGATTGGGATGATCCAATGGAAGGTATTACAGTATGATAATATCATCAAATATAGATACCCATACTACATACCATTGAAATAAATTCTATAAGATCTCACCATGTGTTATAATGCCTGAATAGTTAATTCATAATGCCCATTAGTTTTGGGAAGATTGGAATTTACTAAATGTGTCTCAATTTTGATATCCCATTAATGTATCATATTTAATATTGATTTTATATGAGGGTCACACTTAAATAAAATGAATTTAGGTTCCCCATGAAGCCATATAATTTCATTTATATAGAGTTTGTAAAGGCTCTAAAGGTATAAATATTCACTTTTATTTAATAATTTTGTAAATATAGTAAGATGGTAAATAATTAAACAAGCAGACTCATTTCTATTGGGATTATTTTGGAGTCAAGTAACAACTTCCATTTTAATATTATCCCAATTCCATATAGTTATTATCATTGGTTGAATAGATCATTTATGTTATTGTCTTTCAAACTTTACCTGATTGAATACTTAAAATATTGACACATTGGCTATAATTTCACACTTCAAACCATCCCAAAAAACATTCTCTCTTAAATCCCAATACAACTTTTTACAATCATTTTTTATACAAAAATTTGATCTATGTGCTTCATCTAGTAGTCCCATTTTCAACTCATGTAAGGATGCGACATATAAATCTTCCCAAAAATCAACACCCCATCTATATATATCTAGTAAGTCAATTTCACATCATTTACTACTATAATATTCCATCATTTACATCCTACTAGGACCTCCCAATATTTTCTATTAACTATAGTTGAAAAGTTTAATGGAAAATTGTAGATGTATCCCCTTGAATAAAAAACTGCATATTCATATTGACTAGATTGATGTATATTGAAACCTTGTTAGCCCTTTCCTTATTCAAAACTCCATGGGCCCTCCTACCCAATGTATTATCCATATTTATTTTCATTTCTAGGTTGTAGGGTATTGATAAAATAACATCCTTGTACAATTCCATGTTTCTTATTTATCTCATGTTGATCTACTTCTGAGAGACTATATAAATCAAAATCTTCAGGTCCATATATATCAAATCTATCATCACGTAGTAAATGTCTCAATATTTTCACAGAAAAATTATTGCATCAATATTAATGTCATGATTTTTATAGTTTTTCACAATGATTTTCAATTTCCTTGATTTATAGTGAGTCAACATATTTTTATTTTTGGGGAATCAACCATGACCACTCTTCAATGAATTAGTGTATATTAAAATTCCTTACTTATCTTGTGGAATATTTAATAATGATGCATTAATTAATCTCAACTTCATATCTTCATAAATTTTTTCACATTACCCTGACCATGGGAATTTTAAACCTTCACATTTTAAATTGGATAAAATGTGTTCCAACTAGAAACAATTTTGAAAAAAACCATTGATTGTATCTACTAAACCTATGAAACATCATATATTTGTTATGTTCACCAATATCATCCATTATTTGAATAGTTTTTTATTAAAATGGGTCGATATATATTCTTTCCCTGGAGGAAATATTGGTATGAAAGGAAAATTTTACTTTGAAAAAATACATATTTACTAGATTTCCCATATAATTAATTTCTTTGGGTGGCATTTGGAATTATTTTCAAATGACACTCATGAATATAATAGTTATCAAATTATGTAATTTTTTCAACAATGAATATCACAAAAAAATTCAATATATTCCATGAATAGTATATTAACAATTGATCAATTTTTGGTAAAGGATACTTATTATTTATCCTAATTGTATTTATCTTCCTATAATTGATTCATAATCTCATAGACTTATCATAATTTTTCTCCCATAAAACAAGGTATCTCTATAGTGAATCACTAAAAAATAAAAATTCATTATTGTGAAATTCTATTAGTTGTTTCTTCAACTCCAAAAAATTTGTCGATTTCATTATAGGTGGATTTTTAGATATACATCTTTCATCATGAATGAGTTAAATTGAGAACAAAGTTTTATGACCTATTAGATGACCAACTAATAATTTTAAAAAACATCAATGTATTTGTGTGCCATTATTTCATCCTCAATCCTTGGTATGTTCTTCAGATATGTAGATAATTTTTCCTCTTCCTCATCTTCAAGAATTTAATTGTGGTGGGCTACTGGTGGTGAGCCTAGAAAAGAATCATGTGGTGAAGTGCCTCCCTTGAAATAAGGGATACAGTACCCCCTTCTCAAAAAATGATCTCATTTACCTACTTGATATGACCATACCTATATTTACTATATGGGTTTATACAATTCCTATTCCTTTTATTATTATCCATCACTATGAAATTTCATTCATATAATTAACTCATAATATTGAATTGCAAAATAAAATTCCTATTATGTTTTCTAGTGTTTTTTCAAAAATTATGGAGGGTTTTCCATATTCATGTTTTATCTAACTTGATTAATCTAAATTTTGGCCCAAAGTTTCCAACTAAAATTTATCATAAACTAATTATAACATCCCATACTAAAAAACCCAATATCCAAAAATTATATTACAATATTATTATATAGAATAAGATCTCATATAAGATAAAATAGTTTAGTAGTCTTAGAGGGAAAGATACGTACATGAATTATATTTTAAAACATAAGATACAACATTAAAACTTATAAATAACATAACTAAAAGTTCCATCATATTCTATAAAATTAGTCATTTCTTCCTCAAAGTTTTAATGGGAAATGGAAATAGATAATGTTGATAAGAGATTCCCAGTACATAGTATCATGTAGTGGAATAAAATATAACAAAAAAAGAAAAACAATTTATGAATATGCTAGGTAAAAATGGGTATATTGTTAAATAATATTTTGGTAATTATATATCCATGATAACACTAAAAATATAGATTAAAATAATCATTATCTAATACTAATCGAATGCTTAATATATGACATCAATAATTGTTTTTGAGGCATTTCTCTAATACACTATACTAATTTGTGGAGAGGTACATAAAAAATCTCATGATATGTTATCTCTTGAGACCTTTCAATGAATATAGGGGATATATAAATATAGGCCCCTCCCATAAACTAACATAGTCCATTTCAATCACCATTGGATTCAACAAGATCTTTTATACAATTCTCTAGGACACCTCTATCCGAATAAAAACACTACTACCCAAAAAATGAGTAATATGGAAAAAAATTCTTCAAAATTAAATATAATAATGTGAATATCCTATAAAATATATATCATTAAATATATAGGTTATGGGGTATCATCAAAATAATATGACTTATCCTTATCAAAGAAATATATTGGTGAGGTAACTTTTGATGCGTTATTTTATTCATATAAAATATTAATTTGGTTAAATAGTTTGCCTTGTAAGAATGCCTAGATAATGGTAAGAAAAATCCTTCCTTGGTGTTCCTAGATAGAGTAAAAAAATTCCAATGAACGTCCAATGGTAGTATCTATCTAGCTGGGGTTCTTGAGACCACATATCATGAATCAGATTTATGATTGAGTCAATCCTCAACATACCATCTTTTGATTGAATACCCATATGTTAATTTATCCCATAAACACATACACATACATGTATTCAGTTATGGATTTATTTTATTGGAAGAGACACATACTTTTAATTAACTATGAATTTGGATGGTTCTTTCTCATTAGATAATATTTTGTTTTATAATATTCTTGACAACTAATGAATCAAAAAAATATATAAGGATGGGGTAAAAATAGACATTCAAATCTCTAAAATTTAATGAGTGATATGGAAAAACGTATCCCCTATAAACTTATGAACCACCAAAAAATAGGTGGTGAGTATGACATGCAACAAAAATAATGAAAATTATGATAGAATAACCCACTTATGGATTGAGTAGAAATTTTAACAATACTACTTGAAACATGGGAATTAAATATTTATCTTGAAATGTTATTAAAAAAATAATTTATGGACATAAAATATAAAATTTATTTTATAAAAAATACATAATTTAACTTTGTGTTATAATAAATAAAAAACATGTCTAAAATAAAATAATTTGAGAATGAAACATTTAACTCTTGACCTACCTTCTATGAATGTCAATTAAAATAGATTATTATAAAGATAACTATATTAATCACTTAATTTATAAACATAATCATTTATTTTTTTCATTTATACTTTTAAAAAATAGCCATTCTCTATATGAAATCTACCTATATTCTACAATGAGTGTATATAGTTTAGATCATGTAAGACCCAAGTTTGTATCTCATGTGAGGATCCTTTTAAATTAGGTGAAATTATTCATATTGTGCCTAATATTGATTTTTAATGAGGTAACAGGTATTTTGGGGCTATCTGGGGATTTTTCAGAGCGTGTAACATTGCTTTTTTTGATAAACATACTGGTCACATGGTTAGGAAAAACCATGTGGGGTAGGTTGAATAGTTATACCTAACTATGCGAGGCTTGAAATAGGAGAAAGAATGTATAATGTTTTAACCTAACCTTGTTCCTAAAGATGCATGCTCATGAAAGATTGTTTGTGGTTTTTTAGAAAAAGTGATTCTCATGGTTGGTGCATGGTTTCCTTAATCATGCAGCTTAACCATGTGGGTTCCCTACTAAAGTAGTGGGAGGCTTGTAGTTTGTGAAAGTTTTTTCTAACCATGAATCCAAACCATGAAACCGATGAAAATATGAAAAAATTACCAATTTTCCTTTAATAAATTTTTTAATCCATCCTCCTTCCTTGTATTCTATTCCAGTGGACAGCATACCTCTCCTCTCCCATTTTGATCTCCCAGAAGCCCCATCACAAGTCGGTGATGTCGTTCATCCATCTGAATAATGATTCAAGTATTGTAAGTCTCATTGGATAGACACATGTAAGATATACAATCCTATTTATCCATTATTCATTCCTCTTTCCCTTTAGGGTGATATTTAGATGTAGTATCATATTTCCTATTTTAAGTGGGATGATCTATTCTTTATATTTCTTCTAATCATGGAACGAATAAATGCTAATTTTGGATGTGGAGAGTTATACGAGTATAAGGTAGGTGGTTGACTATTTTTTCCTTCAATTTTAGTTTTCATATATTATGTTTCATTGTTCTCTATCACGATTTCACTGTGAATTTCCATAAATTGTATTTATGTTGAGTTTTTGACTTTTTTAGACCCAAATTATGTCATGTTATGCAACCTTGCAGGGAGCCATCCTTTTGGGTGTGCCCTAAATTTTCTTAATTGGATTTTAAACATTTACACCCAAAACACCTAATGTTCTATTTGGCCTTAAATTAAAATTATCATACCATGACGACATATGATGAATGAGGAGGCTTTTCATGTCTAATTCCCTTGGAAATTACAATTAATTGATTTGAGGTGTGTGGTAGGCCCATGTAACATAATTTAAATGGAAAATGGTTATTCCCTAGTTATAGATAATTGTAAATAAATTATTAATTACTCCTTGGAAATTGTTAAATCCCGTGGATATCTTTAAGAATGTGTGGGTATGGTGACCCACAATAAATATGGTATTTTTTAAAGATGGGCCTTATGCATGTGGTATACCAAATATGAATTATGACCCTTAAAATAAAATAAATTTTAATGAAGAAAAATTATAATTTTACTGAATGGGAATGATGACATTGGCTATATTTAAATGGCCATGCAGACAGTTGGAAATGTTATATAAATATGAGCATGGGGACCCTTATGTAAATGTGATACTATATGAGCATGGTGTTCCTTTTGAAACTATATAGGAATGGAGTCCATTGTGATATTATACAGTCATGACATCCCTCAGGATACTATATGGGTATGGGCTCACTTGTGATACTATATATCCCTGGAATCCCTTATAATACTATATGGGCATGGCATGCCATGTGATGTTACTATGATCCTGGGCATGGATTCTCCTTTACTACTATGATACTAGGCTTGGTATCCCTTTTATATGTGTTAGCATGCATTGTAACCCATGTTACTTATCCAAATTAATTTTGGCACATGCCAAAATAGGTAGTGTTAGCTTGTTTCCTTTCAGGAAACCATGCCAACCAATTTGAGGTTATTATTACTATTTTACATTGTTATACCATTACATAGACATATTGTATGAACGAAATGGATATTTATAGATGTAGTTGTTGGTGGCCTACTAATATTTATCTCACACCCGATTTGGGTTGTTGATGGAACCTAGGATTACTATATTATTGAAGGTGTATATAAGGTGAAGTGTCCTCTTATGAAGGTAGGAATTTTTTAATGTAATAAGATTGAGATTGGTAGTAGATGACCAGGCTAGACAGTTGGATGTTTGGTCATACTTTTGGCCTTTTTTACCTATTGTTTATATTGAACAACATGTATTCCCTACTATATTATATCTATGTTTTCTGGCTTTATAGGTACATGAAATACATTATCATTCTTTTGTATATGATTCTGTTTACTACATTTGATTAAAATTATCATATTCTAGTGGTTTGAATCTTCTTCCCTTGAACAAACAATTCAATTATTATTATACAACTTCCACTTTTAATCTAGTATTATCTTATCTAGTATCCTTTACTCCAGTAATGAGGGAAAAGTCTCCCCATATACACACCCTAGGCATTCACTTCTTGTCAGAAGCCTTCAATATTTAGGGAGATGTGCATGTGGAAATGTGGCCCACATGACTCAAGGAACTGTTTAATGGAAACTGGTTCGTGGATGTAATAATGTGGTATCAAAGGTTTCATTTATTTCCTTATAATTTTGAGATAATATACAGTATATTAGGAAGGAATTGGGATTTAGAAATGAGTCGTTATTGGGAGTATATAACCTATCTATATAAAAAATATAAATTTCCTAAAAGGTAAATTTATATTTCCTATTTTTTCTTATTATAGCTGATATGATTCCACCATTTGGTGATGAACTTGAATTTCGATATTACTATTGAAAAAGATGAGATTTATATTTTATCCATATCCTGCTATGATTTGGTCAAGGAATAATACAAAATGAGTCATATTAGGAACCTTTTAAGACATTCACATGCCATAAATATGCCATCCCATATAAGAGAATTGTGTTGACTTCATTGACTATGATTAATTTGAGTTGTTGGACTATTATTTATAGATATTTTATTAGCTAACTATTATTACAGTGGATTGACAAAAACTAAGTTGGTACCTTGACTGCCTACCACGACCTAAATAGTGTTTTCCTAACAAGACTATGGTAGACACCCTAAGAATCCATCTATGACATGTTGATTCATGGACCATTGTTCACATAGAATGGAATGTGTTATGTTATGGATTAACTAGATGAGATATTTCAGTTCATCATATGTATGTTCATTTATGGATTATAAGTGACGAACCATTTTGTTCAACCATCTAAAGAAGACATGAAATACATACATAAATTAAAAGAAATTGAAATTGAAAAACATAAAGCCTGGCCCAGTTCTTTCTTCAGTAGTGGGTAGTATATAACATGTCTGTTGTTCTTTATAAAAATTTCTATCACCCAGAACTGGCCCTTTAATATGGAATATGGGTGAAATTATTAATTGGAAGTCATGTGCCTATCTTATTCATGTATGTCATATGTTATTGACTTGGAATCTTATCTAAGGCACGAGATAGGTATTTATTGAGTAATTTCACCCAAGGATCTTCATTTCATTCACTAAGAGGGTGGTGATGACCATGCTTCAGAGTTGGTGGGTGCTGAGCCATCATTTATACCTTCTGTAGTGCCTCCTCTGGAACCTCTCCATTTTCCTAACATGGGTGATGATTCCTAATTTTAAGGTGATTTATTGTGGCTTATTAAGATGATTTGGGGAGCACTAAGCTTTTACCCTTCTATAGAAGAGGTTACTAGGGAGTTCCAATAGTAGTATCTTCCCATGTTTTTTGAGGAAGGAGGACCACAAGTTATTGAGTAATATATCAAGGGCATTATGTCTATATTAGATCATCTAGAGAAACCTTCATATTAGAGTGTGAAACTCATTATATATATTAATTGAGGATCTACCAAACATTGGTGATACATTCTAAATCATGATAGTCAGTATCAGGATTTGGTGTGGAGGGACTTCCAATTGATATTATTTGACTAATACATTCGTGTTTCCCTGAGGGTCGATAGTTGCATGGATTTTATTAACATGCATTGGGTTTAAATGATATTCATGCAATATTAATTTTTTTATACAGAGAAAAAGTACCATCGACCCATCAATAAAGCTGATAAGCCAACAAAAGAGAGGCTATTTGAGGATAGTATGAGTCATCCCATTTATTCTCAAATATATGTTTTCAGATTGAATACTATATCTCATTTATTAAAACATGCCCTTATCATCGAGAAAATCTTGTGGGAAGAAAATGGTGTCATCCATGGTTGTTTCGAACCCCTAGAGAGTTTTTGTTCTACTAGAAATCGAAAGCAACACTTTGAGTCTTCATTCATGAGTAGCGGCTCCAGTTGACAACCACATATAGTTATGTGGGTTTTCATCTGTGTGGGAATCCTAGGAAGAAGAATCCACAGTATCACAGAGACCCCAAGGAGTGTTGAGGCTATAGTATATTAAGGAATCTTCAGTGCTTCATCTAGACCATACCATCTATTTTGAGTGGTATATGATACATCCCATCTCTACCTTTTGGGAAAGGTTGAGTATAACATCTCACAAATGGTTGATGGAGCACTACTAGTCATACAGGTAGAGAAGTAGGTCACGGTCTATGTAGACAAGATTCAAATACACAATACCTATGGGGTGGAACCCCTCTAGGTAGTCATGTTGTAGCACAGGTTTGGGGATCAGGCTATATTTATTATGTGTTGTATATACCAGAGGAGCAGGAAATTGGCCCATCATCAGTTCAAGATACTTTTCATATTGCCTCTAGTATTTGTTTCCTTATTTGATATAGGTGAATGTCATTCCTTCATAAAATTTCTTTTTGTGGAGAGCCTCAAACTTTATGATGTGTAATCTTATGGAATTATGATGCTTGGTAATTATTTAGGTAATCATTGTAAGATTATACACTAGTGCACGGACTATCCTCTTGAGGTAGGAATCCATCACTTATTATGGAACCTATTCTTCCTTAGGGTGATAGGATTTGATTTCATTTTGATAATGGATTGTTTGGTCCACCATCATGCCAATGTGGATTTTTGTCAAAAAAGGGTGTCATTTACATCACCAGAGAAAAGCATGTATATACAAAAGCGTTAGTGGGATGTATACATTGGTAGCATTGGACTATAGAATCATAGGATAAATTAAGTTACCACTTAGATTCGTATCCTTTTTATTAATTATCATGGACTATAATATACTGAGTACTCTCTTGTAATCGATCAAATCTATGATATCTTCCCTGAAGTGTTTTTAAGACTACATCAAGAGAAAGTGGTAGAGTTTATTATCGAGTTAGTGCATGGAGCTTCACTGGTATCCATTCCAACTTATAGGATATATTCTACTAATTTATAGATTCTCAAAAGGAAGTTATGTGATTTTGAGTCCAAGGGTTTTATATGGATCAGTACATCACCAAAGGGTTCACGTGTTTTTTATGGAACCATCATGATATTCATGGATTATTGGTAATTAAATATTCTTATAGTGAAAAAACAGTAAACCTTACTTCACATGGATGATCCTTTTGACCAGATTAGAGGATAAATTTTATTCTAAAATATTAACAAAAGATCAGGATTTCATCAGGTTGGTTTCTAAAATTCATATATTCCATGTATGACTTTCTGTTATCGATAATTCTTATCTGATTATCTCATGATGTCTTTTGGACTTATGAAGGCTCCTAACGTCTTAATGGGTTTGTTTATTTGTGTTTTTCATCCATATCTAGACACCCTATTCATTGTATTCATAGATGAAATCATCATCTATTCTCATACTTGGATCAGCCATACCATTCACACAATTGGAACACAATTTCACTAGTCGTGCAGTCTAACCTAGTGGGTTCCCTCCTTAAGTAGTTGGATGCCAATGGTTGTCAGACGGTTTAGACAACCTTGTGACAAAGAAAAATTGGGAAAAATTCCATTTTCCCTTAATTAAATTTTTAATTCATCCTACATCCTCATTTTCTCCTCCTATAAAAAGGATAATTCTCCCTCTCTCATTTTGAGCTCTCAAAAGCTTCTTTTCTTGGATATGATGTTGTTCATCCATTTGAAGTCTAATTCCACATGGTCTGTCTCATTGGATAGCCACTAGAAAGATCATAATTCCTTTTTAACTATTCATTATTCTCCTTTACCTCAACAATAATATTTAGATGAAGGCACATATGCCGCATTTTCATTACACAAATCCATTTTCCATATTTCTATCAATCTAGACCAATCTTAAGGATGATATTGGATAAAGATATTTTTTGAGTATAAATTAAGAAGTCTACAAAATATCCATTAAATATTAGTTGTTATATAATATGTTTCATTATTCCACATACTTGATTTATTGTGTGTTTCCATAAATTGAATATTATTTGAGTGTTTTAATTTTTAGAACCCAAAACAAGTCAAGGTATACATCATTGGAGGGAGTTGTCCCTTTGGGTGCGCCCTAATTATTCCTAGTTAGATTTTTATATTTCACACCCAACAAAACCTAATGGTGTGTTTGGCCTTAAATTACTATAATGATACCCTATTGACATAGAATGAATAAAGTGGATTAGCATGGATAATTAACTTGAAAATTATATGAATTGGTAAGAGGTTAATAGTAAGACCCCATCACATATTTTAAATATGAAATTGTTATGACCTTGTTAGTGGTAAATTTAAATTAATAACGAATTATGCAGTTGATCATATTAAAGAAAATGTAGATCATTAAGAATGTGTGGGAATGGTGGACCTATATAAATATAAAATATGGGAAATATAACACTTATTCATGTGTTTTAATAAATGATCATCGAGAAACTTTATAATAAAAATAAATGGATTAAATTCCCTTTATAAATAAACTAAATAGGGATGAAGACTCTTTGTTATTATACAAAATAATAATGATGGCCTTTGTTGTATTAAAATGGTCATAAACACCCTAGTACATGTTATATCAATAAAATAATGGATACCCCTATATAAATGTGATATTATATGTTTTTTGAGTCCCTTGTGATAATATATGGGAATGGCGTTAGTTGGGATACTATACAGGCATGACGTCCCTTATGATACTATATGGTCATGGTGTAACTTGTGATTTTATGTGAGAATGAATCCCCTTGTGATGCTATTTGGGAATGGAATCCATTATGATACAACTTTTCTATTGGGTACATTGTCCCCTTAACTACTATGATACTAAGAATGGTGTCCCATATAAATATGATACTGGGAATTGTGACCCTTGATACTTATTCAGAGTTATTCTAAATCAGGTTGAAGTAGGTAGTGTTATCCTAGTTTTATTTAAGGAATAAAAATCATCCCATTATAGTTATTATTACTTTTTATGTTTTTATATGTACACACTTTCATATTGTATACGTGGACATGATATTTATAGATTTCGTTTATGTTGTCCCTCTAATATTTATCTCACACCCTATCTAGGTCACTGATGGAACCTGTGAAGACTATTTGCTTCTGGGTATATATAAGTGGAAGATTCATCTTACAGAAGTGTGACATATATATTGTCATTGGATGTCTATTAGTAAATGATGATTGGGAAGGAACTCAAGATGCTTTGATCAACTTTTTTCCATTTGTAGATTTTTTATCTTGTAAAGAATATATTGTTTGCTTCCATATATCCTTGTTTTCATACTTTATAGGCACATGAAATACATTAGAATACTTCTATACATAAGATTATTAGTGTTAGATGATGTTATTTGTATTTTCTTCTATTATTATATTTATTTAATTATTTTTATACTTAATTTGTTATTCATCTAGTATTATCTTATCTGTTGTGATCAAATCAGGTACTGAGGAAACAATCTCCACATGGATACACCCTAGGCCCTCAATACTAGTTATTAGCCTCTATAGTTCATGGAGACATGTTGGAGGTCATGTTCCCTATGAAGGATTGGGGCACCGTTTAGTGGCAACTAGGTTCAAAATGTCACAGATCATTTGTACTAGTTTCATAATACTGATTTCTATATTCATCATAATTCTAAATTTAATAATTAATATTTCATTAATGGTTCCATTTTGAATGTTATATAATTATTTATTATGTTTAAAATCTCTTTAATGAGTGTTTTAATCTTTATCCATGAATATGAAATTGATTACTAGTATGTATCTCAGATTCATGATGATCGAAGGTTGTTTTATTAATTAGTGAATTAAATATTTATGTGACATCTGAAGAATTAAATAAAAATCATTAATTACACATTTATTTAATATTACACTATAAATTATGTTATCTTGGTTATTTTTTATATAAATTCATATATTTTCAATGTAGGTAGTTAAACAGTTCAAAACATGAACATACTCTGGTTAACCGAATGATTATGAGGTGGTATTGTCGTAATATCAATATAGCCAAACCATAATGATATTATTGAGTTTTTATTAGGTTTTTATATCATAATTATAATGTATATATCACAATGAGTATTAGATGTGAAAATAATATATAATTTGAATATTATATTTTCCTCTTATCACGCCAATGTTAAAGGATTGAATTAACGATGATCATTTATTTGTAATATCCTTTATCGGTTCACTAATTTTTCCTAAAAACCCACAATAATATAATAAAAAAATATTTATCGATAAAGAAATTATAGGTACCTTTAATTATGTGTGGTGATGGATTTGGAATTTGTTTTTCACGGTGGATGTAGTCGAAAATTACCCATGAATGTTTATATCTTTTTATTAGTGGATGAGATGAATGATTATACTATGATATTAAACTTAATATAGTATAATTATTGTATATAAATGGTAATAATATAATTTTATTAGTTTTTATATAACAAATTTCAATGAATATAATGAATAAAAATATCATAAGTAGTTAATAACATTCACATCAGGGACATCAATTTCTCATGGAATTCTCCTTGGAAAATGAAGGTCTAATGCTAACTAAGGTAGATATAAAGATTATAATAATTGGATACAGTTTTAGAAGAATAAAATCCAATTATTTTTAATGAGAAATTCTATATGATGGTATGTATTGATGTTATGTAAGTGTAACCCTTTTATAACTTATGTGAAGGGTGATTTTGGAAGTAACCCTTACAATTAAAATAATTTAATGTTGTTATTCAGGGTTCAATGGGAAAAAATAGAAACAATTGTAGGGGAATTTAAATTTCGGTATATACTCATCTAAACCATCCCATTTTAATAGAAAATTAGGGTTTTTCCTTTTATTATTTTGACATTTTAACTTTAGCAGGATTTAATTTCCACATTATAATTAGTTTTTAACCATATTGATCAATTTTAAAAAATATATTAATATATAACCTTTATAATAATTTGATCTTTATGATTTAAAATAAGAAAAATAATTTATCATATAAATTTTTGAGGTTTTGAAATGTTAATTTTGAAATAATCAAACATAACCGTGGAAAATTAGTTTTTAGAAAAATAATCTCTTAAAAATTTAAAATTATATATAAAAAAACTCATGAATTATTATTTTAATAACATAAATATATTTATTATAGTAAAAATAAAACATACTACCCTCTCAAGAAAACATAAAACTGAATGTCATCTTGAAAATAAATTATTCAAACAAAATGTTGAAATTATTTTTATTTAAGTCATATTTTTATTTATTCCTGAAAATGTTTCCAATCGAATTTGTAAGTTCAACTAATTTTTTAATATGATTAATTTTATTCATGAAATTCTTATATGAATAATTAAAAAGTTTATTAAACTTATAGGTAATTCTTATATAATGATAATCATAAAAATTAAAAGTTTTTTGAAAACTGTATTTTTGACTAAAAACCAATATTTTAAAAAAATCCAAATATTCTTACTAAGATAATTTGTATATAATAAATTAAAAAATATTTTCAGTATGGTCAATTTAAAATTATAAAATTTAGCTTTTATATAATTTCATGAATAAAGGATCTTTAGGGTGTACAACGTGTAAAGGTTTTGGGATGTAGGATTTACCTACTATAGTTGCTTCATGGGAATAATATTTTATGGGATGTTCAGTTACTTGGTTGTTTTATTAAATTATTTTTTATAATATCATGGTTTTTTTGTTTTTTTTTTTGTTTTTTTATTTTTAGGGTCAAACTTCCCTCTTTAATGTTTGGATTTTTTTTAAAGAGTTTGTTTTTTGGGAAGAAATATAAATTACTATATGTTTATATGATAATAATTTTGAAATAACTATATTGTAATAAATAATATGAATTACTTATCAAAAAAATTATCATTACTAAATAAAATAATCTGTTTCAAAATTTTATACTCAATTTTCAAAACCTATAGAAAATTTTCCAAAGACTAATATGTATTTTAAAACATTTAAAATAATTATTTCTGAAAAAAATTCATTTCCATGAAAAAAACAATATTAAAAAAGTAGTTTTTTTAATATAAATTCTAAAAACCCATGATTAAAATTTGAAATACCATGATTATAAACCATGTAAATTCCAATGAAAATGAATTTTCCCCAAAATATATTTATAAAACCTAAAACCAAAAAATATTATACCATTCTACAACATTTTCAACAAATACCAACCCATCCTTCCATTACTCTCCACTAATAAACAATTAAAAATTATTATTGACTATATTTCCTTATTAGGTGTCTTGACAAGAGTATTTCATGGATATTATGGGTTTTATACTATTATAAAAAATTGTTAGGAAAGGTAAGGGTTCTTAATATATTTCACGTCTTCCTCTTTTGTATACAGTTTAAATCATTTACATTTATATATAAAATTATTTAAAAATTTAATATTATAAATTTATTATTATAATATGTATAAGTGATCACTAGTAATTATATTTTAATAATCATTATCAGTTTTTATAATTAAATAATATTTATATAACCAGAAATACAGTTATCGAAATTCATTATATCACATTTTTTTTGTACTTTTGGAATTTATGATTCTATTAATGTGGATTTTTCTAAGGAATCATTGTGATGATATAGTTAGGGAATCCTATCTCAGGTCCATCATATATTATAATTCATTTTGGAACATTTGATACTTGGAAATCAAATCATACTGATCTATACATTTTTATTCAAGATTTTTTTGTGAAAATAAATCTTTTACTAGAAGATATAAATCTATTTAGTGTTTCAAATTTATATGTCGACAACTTATAAAATTTTTAGAGGTTACTTCTCAATAATTAATTTCGTATCTTTCCGTTTTAAACTATTATACTCATCATTTATTCCATATAAATATACTTAAATATTTCAATTACACTAACCTATTACTCTAATATCTTTCCTTCGGTTAGGGTACCTTCCTAAAAATTATGAATATCATATAGTTTATTGTTTTATTGATGAATATTCACCTAGATAGTTTTATTATTCAATTGATTATGGAAATCATAACACTCCCTATATCGAGTATTTCAATTTTGATAACTATTGACTACTTTAACATTCTTAAAACACCCCAGGTAAAAAAAGAATATAAATTTTTTATATTTATTAACATTTTTTTATTAAATATTAATTTATTTTAAAGGGGATTATATCTTATATTTCATACTTGATACTCAATATATTTCATTGAGAACTTACGTTGCCCACAATGATGAGTTATACTTAAAAATATTTATATAATATTATTATTTTTAATGGAAGTTAATGCATAATCGTTGTATTGGAGGGAATGAATAAAACTAACCATTTTATTATTGAATATTCCTCGTAATTTTTTTACATTTATCCAATAAATTTTAGAGGCTTAAAATTGGAAATAATCTTATTTTAAGTATAAATACACTAATATTCATTAAAAGGTTGATTTGCTGCCTTTTATAGAGAACCCTTTTTAAATCAAGTTTTGTTCAATTTTATATTTTCTATTTGAAAAAATAAAATTATTATTTAGAATCAGGATATCAAAATTTACATTGGTTAAATTTTTGTTATTTTTTCTGAAAAAATTAATTTTTAATGAATAATGAAAATTCTGTAATTTAATTCAAAACAACCTTGTAATATAATATATTTATAAGGTTAAATTGTCTTTTTAATTGGTTTTAATGTTTTATTATATTATTTTTTTACCATTTAATACAATTTTGGTCATTGGAAGTAATATCACTTTGAAATTGGACATAAATAAGTGTCAACCTTTGGATATTTTTTATTTATTAAAAACACGGTTTTTATTTTGACAACGAGATTTAATTTTAAATTAATTTATGCCACTTTTGTGTTTGGAATTTGTAAAAATTGATTCCAAATTTGGATTCAGGATGTCAAAATTGTGTAAATAGTTTAGTTTTATTTCTAGACAATATGAATATTTACTTTAGTAAAAAATTTATTTACTGTGTATAAAGGGTAAATCTGGAAAATAAGGGTAACAAAATATTATTATAATAATATAAATTTACCCTAACAATTGTAATAATCCTATTTTTTAATACATTTAAGACCATGGACATCCTTGGGTCGATTTTGGGAACCCATGCAGCAACTTGGGACTGATAATGACACTTTATATTAATTAATTTAAACTAAAGACAAAAAATTACACAAACATATATCTTTTAGTAAATAAATTTTTACAAGTGGTTATATAAGTTATCTCTTAAACTATAAATATTTATTTAAAATCTAAAAATATTTCCTACATCATGGTATTTTTTTATAATTTTAGATATCATATAAAAAAAATATTAATGACACAATATTGATGCAATGTTTACCAAATTAATGACAAATTAAAATAAATAAGGTTATAAAGATTAAAAAAATATCCAAAACCTGTTCAGTTATTGTTGTATGGTTTTATTTTGATCATTATTAATCTTATATTTTCCTTTAATAAGTTTTGGAAATTTATAAACTGAAAATCATTATATAATAAAATAGTATTTTCAAGCATTCCTAAAGGGCCCCCTCCCCCATATAAAAAGCCCTCACATCTAACCCATTCCTCACACTTCTCAAGCCCCTTATCTCAACAAAAATCTTCCCAATTATGCTCCAAAAATTCCTATCCTCCACCTTGGAGCATTCCCTTAGGAAGAATTCAATTCAATAAAACCTTTTGGTTCAATCCAAAGGGAGATAACCGATTTAAAGGTAATGACTTCTCTTAAGTTCTTTTGTTTTATTTTACTTCTTGAACCCCCTATACTCTTTTTATTCCTTTATTTTATAATAACACCAGTATACTAAATATACTAGGTTTTTTTTTAGAAGGATTTGAACTGAACTTATACACACATCCATCTAATGGGTAAAGAACATATTGTTTCTTTGGATGAAACACTAACGCCTCGCGAAACGATGATTGTTCAATATTCTACTACCACCTCTGATGGTGGACATCAAGATGGAACTATATTTGTATAAAATATATATTATATTTATATTTCTTATATACTTCTTTATTTTTCATTTATAGAATACCTTTATGGTTTCTATAATAGGTAAATATGATAATTTCATTTGAGGAAGTGTGGACTACCGCCACCACAAAGTGATATGACTCATTCATGCCATACGTGGAATGTATAACAGATGGATTGAATGAAATTATGTATGATATTATACTATAATTAATATATACCTATGTATCATTATGTTTTTATTCTATTAAATATGAAATAGAAATGAAAGTAGTGTTCATGTATATGTATGACTTACCATCTCCATGAACAATGCATTTAATTTCTTATCTCAAAATGTTATGTACTATTATAAATACATATATATACTAGATATATATTATATATATTATATATAAATAATTAATGTCATTCTAAGTATAATTGATGTTTGACCACATTAACTACTTGTAATTATAAGAAGTTCATTTATGACTCAAGTACCAAATATCGACCAAACGACCATTATTAACATAACTGATTGCATGATGTTTATAACTAGGTAATAATAAGATATATAAAATGAATAATAAACATGAAATAAGATCTTTATAAATTATAAATTCTCTTTAGTTTATTTTTCAGGAGATTGTTGAATTAACGGGTCATGTGAGACAGGAGGTAAGGGATTTCTTATCTCATTTTTAATTCCGTGAGATTTCCATTGTTCACCACTTATTTATTGCTTGTGGTGTATTCAGTAATTCCATTTGATATATATTGTCATGATTCTATTTATATTCATGGTATTTTTTGATTCATTTGGTGGTTATAAACTTTAGGTCATATGAATCGATGTATTACAACGTGGTAAGGGGTTTTCATCTCACTTTTTTTGTTCTCGTGAGATTTTTTCTATATTTTCCAATATTTCATTTTGTGTGGTGTATGAAATACCCATGATTGTTTTAATTGTGTAATATAATTCAATTTATGGGTATTTACATCTTTATTTTATGATCCTTCTTTAATGGGGTGTATGTTTTATAAGTAACCAAATTTGTAAGGGAACCTTTCAACTTCCTCTTTTATTCAAGTACCTCTTTTTTGGGTCTTTTAATTGACATATTTTTATGTTCAGATATGTTATTCTATATTCATATTTCTCTAAATATTATTTAGAAGTGATTATATACCCTTTTTCTCTCAGCAACTCATTTTCTGAATTTCAAAGTGACGTCATGAGACAGTCGAATTTTTGTAAGGGAACTTCATTACCCAATTTCAATTCTTTGGGTTAGTCATCTAATTCTTAATTATTTCATGCTATGATTATGTGTGGAGTGACTGATTATTAATCTATTTTTTAATTTCCACTCCCATTTTTTGGTAAATAATTTTGATACACATAATCACTCGATTTATAAATTCTCAAGTCATCAATATGAACTTGATAAGAGTAATTTTAATTCAATCTCAATTATTTGAGTAAAACATACATGTCATTGGTGTTTTTTAAAAAAATATGTGTGAATGTACTCTGATTGATTTACACTAAATATCCAATCATATTTATTGTATTTATATTTTTCAGACATTATTATGTAATTTATTTATCATTAATCTAAGGATATAGTTTTTATAAGGAATTTCATATCAATTTACATTATGTTGAGAATTCATTATTTTTATGCACTAATTCACTCTTATATAGTGTATATATTGTCATTTGGAATATTATATCATCAATCCCTTTATTCTCTTGAAATTATAATGTTTTTATTAAATGGTATTCCTCAATTACATGTATTCAAGCATCTCTCATTTTGTTAAAAACTCTTCAACTAAAATATCTTTTTAATGTTTTAGAGATTTATTATTCTAATGATTTCTCATTAATTTCCATGTTTTCAAAATGGTTTTTAGGATTTTTTTATATGGACTTTAATGATTTCAAATGATAATTTATTTAATAGTTTCAAAGTGGTATGGGAAACATTGATTCAAAAACAACTTTATTAATTGTTTTAGATGGTTTTGAAAATTGTTCTACCAAGCATTAATTATTTCAATATCTTGAAATGATATATGGTGATTGAAATTTGGATATTTTTTCATTAATTTATCCTTGATTTATGTGTTACTAATATGTTATGGTTATTGTCCTTGATTACGTATATGGGTGGTTATGTGATAAACCTAGGGTGGGTGAGCCTGAGATAGCTCTCCAATGCAATGGGTAATGTGATGGAGGTGAACATTAATGTTTCTCCCAAGAGATTTAGGAAATATACTATGATGTGTATTACAACATAACTCACTACGTCATTGTGATAGCTATAATGTATGTTTGATATAGATGCAATAAGATTCCTTTATGATTTATGAATTTTAAGTGTTATTAATAAATCATATGATTTCAGGATGTATGTTATGATTGAAAAGTATGGTTCTATTGAATTGTATTTTATGATGGGTTAATGTTTTCTTTCCTTATTTTATAACACTTACTGAGATTTTTGTGCTCATCACAAGTTTTGAAATTATTTTCTCAGGACTTATAGATGAATAGGGTCATGGATGGGATCCTGTAAAATTCATGTTGTCTAAAACATGGAACTAGACATGACACTTTTTTTCAAGTGTTTTTATTTTATGAAAAAATGGAAACTGAGTTGAGTTTCTACTTTGAATTTTTTTTGTTATGTAATGTAATATTTATGGCCTAATTCTCTAATAATCTAAACTTAAAAAGTTCCTCAATGTGAAATATTAATTTTATTCCAAATTATGCAATGTTTGAAGGATGGGTACTTACAGTTTGTATCAGATATCGGTTTTGAAAACTGTAGAGGTTAGGGTGTTATTTAAGCATAATTGACATAACCATAATGGTTATTATATTAAAAAGTTCCATAGTAATTGTAGATAAATTGAATGAGTTTAAGATTACATGAATAATTATATCTTAGTATTTACCCACTTCATTAGATATTATATGATGATTTCATAGATATACTCACACTAACCTTTTTGGTTTTAGTAAATGGTTAGATCTAGTAGGAACCAAAGTAATAGTGGATGTGAAAAAAATTGTGATGGTTTTCGGAATGAGAAACTAAATGAAATGTGATCTGTAATGAGAACTCTTGTGTTTATTTTCAACCAACTATCTGGAGTCATGATTGACCACCTAAACCATGGTGATTTTTATATGGCATCATATATGAGAGGAAAAAATCCCTACGGAAGTTTAGGAAATAATCATAATGGTATGTTTGTACAGAAACCTATGTGTCAAGGAAGTGGAAAGAAACACATAGGGAAATTCTTCAAAGGGATGGGAAGATTTTATAGATGTGGGAATGAAGGTCATAAATAAAGAACCTGCCATGTAAAAACGAAGCATCCAGTTGACTATAGGAAAGGGAATGTAGTTATTTCTAAGGGATCAATTGAATGTTTTAAATGTGGTGTGCATGGTCATTATACAAATAGATGTCCTATGAAGAAGTTTTGCGAATGGGATCACCAGGATCATACAAATATATCTTTCCCAATAACTAATTTCCATCTGATTGAGGATGAAGAAACTAACAATGACCAATGAAATTTATGTATTATTTTATAACATATGTTTTGATATAATTGAATCATAGGATATGATTCATGATTTTGTTTGTAGGGAAGAATTATTTTAGTATAAGTTGGTAAGGAATGGTTAATGGATAATGATGAATGTTGAATGAGTAAGAAGTCCACATATAATGTATTCAAGAGTTGTGGTAGATTTTAAGATGATGAAAGTATTAATGATCTTTTGAGGATGGGATAACATTGGAAGACTTTTTATAGTATGTGTAACCCTATAGTTTGATATATGAAAATTTTATTCAAGTAATAATTATCTTTTCCTTTGTTGAGTAATGGTAGAATTTTATTTTGGAAGAATAAATTTTTTTATTATGAACATATGGTGATTTGGGTTATTTATAGAAATGATTAACCTATCATAGAGAATATGTGATTTGATTAATTACACTTTAGTATGAGACTTTAAGAGTAGTCGATTTTATTTGAGGGATTATCTAGTCTCGTACTAAACATTTTAGTTTTGGTTTATTTCTATTGACAGGGGAAATATATAGATCATATTTTTTGGATTATATGATAATATACAAGTTTACTGTAGCACTTTTAATGTGAAAAATTCAGTTTGAGTACTCATTCATTGGAGAAAAGATGAGTTTGTGGTAGAAATTTTGTAAAGGATGAATGTCTACCTGACGTGTAAGTATGTTTAATTATGTTTTTACTTAAGATCATAAATAAATTCCTTAAATTTATGAAAAGTAACTTAAAAAATAATGTCTGTTAACTTTTCCTACTGGGGAATCAATAACCATTTAACCCATCAAAATTTTGTGATTTTCTTATGGTTAACATTCTCCTAATAATGTTTTCTACCACTCTCCATCAAACCATGATGGTTTGTTTCTCTTCCATATCCATGTTTTCCTAAATGGATTCTTAGTATGGATTATCTTGGGTGACCCTTTTATTTCTCTTTCTATCATTTAAAGTTATATTTTTATTGACTCTTTTTCCGATATGGAACATTCAATGAAGCTTCCAAGCCCAATTTTAAAATAGTGGGGATGAAATTCCAAAAAGGGGGGAAGGAAGAAACATCCCAGGTAAATAAGGAATATAAATTTTTTATATTTATTGAAATTTGGGAATTAAATATTAATTTAACCATAAAGGGGAGGTTAATTTCTATGGTATACCTAATACGCAACAGGTGTTATTGAAACTTATGTTCCACACAACATTGAGTTATATAGGAAAATATAAATATAATATTATTATTTTCAATGGTAGTTAACGTGTATCCATTATATTTGTGGGATGGACAAAACTATCTATATTATGATTACACATATTTCTTAAATGTTTTTACATTTATCCAATAAATTTTAGAGGCTTAAAATAATAAAGAATCTGATTTTAATCATAAATACTCTAATATTAATTAAAATGTTTATTTACTTCTTTCTGATGGGGAACCCTCTTTAAATCTAATTTTGGTCACTTTTATAGGTTCTATTTGAAAAATAAAATTATTCTTTTTATTTGGGACATAAAAATTTTCTTTGGGTAAATTTCTGGTTTTTTCTAAGAAAATTCATTTTTTAATAAATTGTAAAAAATAATTAATTTTAATACAAAACCTCCTTTTAATATAATATATTTATAAAATTATATTATCATTTTAATTGGATTTAATGTTTAAATATATAATATTTTTACCATTTAATCAAATTTTGTCAATTGGATGTAATTTCATTTTGAAATTGGACATAGATAAGTGTCAATCTTTTGATAGTTATTATTTCATAAAAACACGCTTTTTGTATTGACAACGGAAATTAATTTTAAATTAATTTCTGTCACTTCTGTGTTTTGAATATGTAAAAAATTATTCCATATTAAGAAACAGGAGGTCTAAATTCTTTAAATAAGTATCTTTTATTTTTAGACAATATGAATATTTACTTCAGAAAAGAATTTATTTACCATGGTTAAAGGGTAAATCTGGAAAATATTGGTTACAAAATATTGTTATAAAAATATAAAATTACACTAAAATGGGTGATAAAACTATTGGTAAATACATTTCCAACCATGGTCATCTATAGGTTTATTTTGGGACCCCATGGATCCACTTGGGAGTGACAATGACACTTTATATTAATTAATTTAAAGTAAAGAAAAAAATGACATAAACATATATCTTTTAGTAAATTAATTTTTATATGGGGTTATATAAGTTATCTCTTCGACTATAAATATTCATTTGAAAGATATGAATATTTCCTATATCATGGTATTTTGTTTTATAATTTTTAGTCATAAAATAAATAAAAAATATTTTTGACACAATAATGATACCGTGTTAACCTCATTAATGAATGATTTAAATAAATTAGATTATAAAGATTAAAAAAATATCCAAAACATGTCCAATTCTTATTGTATGATTTTATTTCGAATATGATTCATCATATATTATACTTCAATTTGTTTTGTAAATTTAGAAACCGAAAGTCATTATATAATAAAATATTATTTTCAATCTTTCCTAAAGAGCCCCTCCTCCCCCTTATAAAATACCTCACTTCTATCCCATTCCTCACACTTCCCAATCCCCTTACCTCATCCAACCTTAGCCCAATTAATCTCTCTATATCCTTGTACTCCTCCTAGTAGACTTACCCTAGGCATAAGGCAATTCAATTAAACCTTTGGTTCAAACCAAAGGGAGATACCTGATATAAAGGTAATGTCTTCTCTTAAGTTATTTTGTTTTATTTTTCTTCTCCAAACCCATAAACTATTTTTATTACATTCTTTTATAACAAAAACAGTATCCAAAATATACTAGGTTTTTTTACGGAGAATTATTCAAACTACACTTACACACACATACATCTACAGGGTAAAGAACATATTGTTTCTGTGGACGGAAAACTAACAGATCACGAAACGACGATTGTTCAGTATTATCCTACCACTTCTTATGGTTGCCAATAAGATGTAAATGTACTGATATGTGATATATATTATATTTATATTGTTTCTATACATCATTATTTTACATTTATTAAATACTTTTATGTTTTCTATAGTGGATAAATATGATAATTTCATTTGAGGAAATGCAGAAAAACAACCCCTCAAAGTTATATAACATGTTCATGCCATACATGGGATGTATAAAGGATGGAGTTAATAAAATAATATCTGATATTATAATGAAATTATACTATACCTATTCATAATTATGTTTTTATTACATTAAATATTAAATAAAAATTAATGTAGTGTTCATGCGTATGTACGGATGACTGTCTCCAGGAACGGTGTCTTTCATTTCATATCTCCAGATGTTTTGTACTATTATAAATACATATAAATACAAGATATATATTATATATATGATATATAAATCATTAATATCATTCTGGAGATAATTTATGTTTGACGACATGAATAACTTGTTATTATAAAAAGTTCATTTTTTGACTCTAGTACCAAATATCGACCAAACAACAGTTATGAACTAAAATGATTGCGTAATGAATATCATTCATGGAGATAATTTATGTTTGAACACATGAATAACTTGTAATTATAAAAAATTTATATTTTTGACTCAAGTACCAATTATCGACCAAACTACCATTATTAACTAAAATGATTGCATAATGTTTATAACATCGTAATATGTGATTTAAAAGGGAAAATAAACTTGAAAAAGGTTCTTAAGAAAGTATAAATTAACTTTAGTTCATTATTCAAAAAGTTAAAGAACGAACAGGTCTAGTCAAACATAAGGTAAGCGATTTCTTATCTAACTTTTAATTCTGTGAGATTTCCATTATTCACCACTTATTTATTGCATGTGGTCTATTGAGTACATACATTTCATATATATTACCATAATTATCTTTATATTCATAGTATTATATTATTAGTTTTTTGGTTGTAAACTTGTGTTCATACAACTCGATTGATTACAACGTGGTAAGGGGTTTTCATATCACTTTTTTTATTCCCGTGAGATTCATGCTATATTTACCACTATTTCCATTTGTGTGGTGTATGTACTACCCATGATTGTATTCATTGTGTAATATAATTCTATTTATGGTTTTATAAATCTTCATTGTATGACCCTTCTTTTACAATGTGTATGTTTTGTATGTTACCAAATCGGTAAGGGAACCTTTCACCTTCCTCTTTTAATCAAAGACTTCTTTTTACTATTTGTTTTAATTTACATCTTATTAAGTTGGGATATGTTATTATATATCCTTATTATGGTAAATTATATTTCCAAGTGATGAGATAACCTTTTTTCTCTCATCAACTTATTTTTTGAATTTTAAAGTGACGTCTTTAGGTTGCTAAATTCTTGTAATGGAACTTATTTACCCAATTTCAATTCCACCTATTAATATTCTAGTTCTTAATTATGTCATGCTATGATTATGTGTCGAATCAATTTTTATTTATTTATTTTGTAATTCCCACTCCCCTTTGTCTGGATATACTTTTGATACACATAATCACTCCATTGATAAATTCATAATTCATCAATATGAACTTTATAAGAGTAATTTTAACTCAATCTCCATTCATTGAGTTAAACATCCATGTCATTGGTGTTGTTAATACAAAAATATGTGTGAAAATACTCTGATTTATTTTCAATAAATATCCAATCATATTGAGTGTAATTATATTTGTCACACATTATTATGTAAGTTATTTTTCCTTAATATAAGGATATAGTTTTTATAAGAGATTTCGTCTCAATTTACTTTCCATTGAGACTTCATTGTTGTTATGCACCAATTCAATCTTATATAGTTTATGTACTATCCTTTAGAATATTATATCGTGGATACCTTTATTATCATGATATTATAATGTTCTGATTAAATGTTATTCCTTAATTATTTGTATTCAAGCATATCTCATTTTGTTAAAAACTCTTTAACTAAAATATCATTTTAAATGTTTTAAAGATTCATTCTTATTAATATTTCACATTAATGTCCATGTCTTCAAAATGGTTTTTAGGATTTATTTATATGGAAATTAATGTTTTCAAATGATAATTCATTTAAAATATTCAAAGTATAATGGGACACTTTGATTCAAAAATATCTTTATTAAATGTTTTAAATAGTTTTAAAATTTGTTTGACAAATCATTGATTATATCAATATATTGAAATGATATATTATGATTGAAATTTGGAAATAGTGTCTTTCCTATATCCTTGATTTATGTGTTATGAATATTTTATGGTTATTGGGCATTATTTACATATACGGGTGGTTCTATTATAAACCTACACCGGGTGAGCCTGAGATAGCTCTCCAATGCATTAGGTGATGTGACAGAGGTAAATGTTAATGATTCTCCTAAGAGATTTAAGAAATATACAATGATGGGTATTCCAACGTAACTCCCTATGTAGCTGTGATAGCTAAATTTTATGTATGATATGGATGCCACAAGTTACCTTTATTATTTATGATTTCTATGTGTTTTTCATAAATCTTATGATTTCATGAGGTTTTTTATGATTGGAAAGTATAGTTTCATTGATTTTCAATTTTGGATCTGTTAAGGTTTCCTTTTCTTATTTTATAACCCTTTCTGAGCTTTTTATGCTCATCCCTGGTTTTTAAATGTTTTTCATAGGACGTAAAGATGAATCAGCTCGGGGATGGGATCCAGGGAAATTCATACTGTCTAAAACATGGAACTAGGCATGGCCCTTTTTCCAAGAGTTTTTATTTTATGAAAAAAATGGAAACTGAGTAGAAGTGTCTACTTTGTAATATTTTTGAGACGTAATGTAATAGTTAAGGCCTAATTCTCTAAAACTATACACCTAAAAATATCCCCATTGAGAATCATTAATTTAATTCAAGATTGTGTAATGTTTTAATGATGGGTCACTATAATTCTTATGTAAGTGGTTCCATATAAATATTATGTATTTTATTATCTATAAATTTATTCAAATGATGAGTATATTGGACATCATATGTGATGGGTGTGGCCAAGAATTATATGGATCCTCCATGCATAAGAAAGTAATATGTTACAGGAAAGATTATATATTTATTGTATTCATACCATTTTATATTAACACAATGATTTGACAGTGCGGTGATTATATCAAAATTTATGCATTCCAACCTTATGAGAGAATTTATTATATTATGTGTGGCCCTTTATTAAATATTTTATGTCATTTATGGATATATTATCCTTATGTTTTAAATTATATGGAATAATTGATTCTTTATTTCTCTCATTTTATATATATCATGTTTATTCCATGTTAGATAACATTTTACACAACCACTTACTTAAAATTTAATATCACTTGTTATATTGAATCCCTATTTTCATAGGACACCACACTTATTACTAAATGGTTTCCAAGGATAAGAAAGGATAAATATTAAAATCTCAAAATAATAGTATTATGAACATTTTGTGTCAGTTTTTATATAATATCCACGTATGAATTTATTATAATAAGACTATTATACTATTTGATATTATATTTTATAACCCTTTATATTTGTATCCTCTATAATATATACAATTATGATAAATAGACATTATCTTAGGGTCCCTAGGTTTAGTTTTTTTCAAGATTTTCCCATAAAAAGGTTGGATTCTAATTCTTGGGTAAATTTCATTTAGTAATATTTTGAGAAATGAAAGGGTAATAAATCTTAGTAGAAACTAATATTAGAGAATATAATAATTTTTTCAAATTATACTGGATTAACAAATCCCACTCAATGTAACATTTTACATCAAATAATGGGTGAGAAATGTCTTTTTAGAAGATGTTAGACCTTACATGGTAAAAAATGTGTTTAACTACACTCTCATAGATTATATATGGAAATTAAGTAACCCAATAACGTCTTATGAATACTTTATTATTTAAAACATGAATTCATATGATATAATATTTATACTCATAGTTATATTTAACATGTTACAAAATATATTTACATGATGTGTTCCAATATGTATGTCTAAAATTTGAATTAAGCTTAGTCTTAAAATTCTAACATGTTTTTTAAACATAATAAAACATATTTATCACAAAGAAAAAATATATAAAAATTATAAATGATAGAAAAAATTAAAATATATAAATATCTCCAAATATTTTAGGGTAAATTAGCCTTACCATAATGTTCTAAAAATGTTTTACAAATACTAACTCCCACTTAACATAAACATTAAGTTACACTTATAAGCCCATTCGAAAAATATTCTATATCCTTTTCATTGTAACAAAAACACTTTTAAATTTTTTAGATATTATTCTAAAATTTTATCATTCAATAAAAAATTAAATCCCAACATCATACTTCAAGGAAAAACACACAATACTATATCATTATATAATTCAAATTTATTACTCATGGCCCAGTCTAGCTAATTACATAGCATATCTATGGAATTTTAAGCTATCAAAACCAACATCCTAATATATTCAAATATTTTAACCCAATTTGAAACATCCCCTAAACTCAATTTAATAAATATGTAATATAATAACTATAAGCCTCTATTTTAATATTAATGGGCAAACATACAAAAATTCATAACAAATAATTTGACCCAAGAATGATATTCCCAATTTTTGTATGGATATCCCTAATCATACATATTTAAATAAAATATATTATTACATTTTTTATGGATTATAATACACATTTAAGAGAATTTTCATTTTAAATGTAGATAATATTAGTTATTCGGTACTACAGATCCCCAATCAGGTAATTGGTTGTCTATTTCTGGTATTTGGGGACACATTTCAATGAAATTTCCTAACACTCGTGAGCACATTAGATACCTAGTAAATTTTATGGGCCACATAGTGGGAAACGTATTCAATATATACCTACACCAGGAACTCAATTACCCCATGTTGCCTCATAATTTTGAAAATACTTCAAATTGATCCTTGACGCCTGTAAACATACCCAAAACCTAAAGATAAAAAATTTCTAAAATACGTAAAACACCTCCATTCATGGAGAATTTTTTAATGGGTTATTTTTGGTCTAAGACAAGATATGAATCAGTTAAAAATAACGATAATTAATTTTTAAGTGTAAATAATTTATTTTGACTAATAAATTTTATATCCCCATTCAATCTCTATTTGAAAATAATAATAAATTACATTGTATTGTAACCATGGTTATTTGGGATTGAGTTTGGTGTTGTGTTTTTTATTGATCCATTTCATGGATGATCAAGGATAATAAAAATATAAGGGGTTATAAAAAATAATGATGAAAATGACATCATTTCCTAGTGTTTTCCAAATTTTTGTTGAGAAAAATCAAGGGAATATTTTGATATGAATGTTCCAATGTGTTTAAAAAGTGAAGTGTTTGGTGGAATTTTATAGGCATCAATTATGTTTTGTGGTGGATTTGAATCAATTAAATGTGACCACATATTTACTATGTCAATCAGAGTGTGTGATACTATGAGATGTTTTAAAGGAGGATATTTGAAAACTCAAAATTCACATATAGTTATTTTATAATATTAAATGGAGTTATACTATGAAAACCTAAAATAGAATGTGTGAAATGAAATTTTTTTGTGATTAACTTTGAAATACCATGAATTATAATAGTTTTAGAAATAGTTCTATTGATTTCAAGAAGGTCATGAAGGCTGGTTCTGCGTGACATATACATGGTGTTATTTTTTGAAAGAGTGCCACGTTGATCATTTTGTCAAGTATTTTTATAAGGTTATTTTTATAATCTAATTTTCACTATTTTAGGGGTTTTTTCATATATATAAACCCATTTTTATCAACATTAGTGATCTAAGATAATATTCAGATGATTCTGAGTTTTATTAAAAAAATAGGTTATGTAAGGTTGTTCTCATGGTATGGAATGTATGTTTATAATGGATAATCCATTTGCACAGTTCATCTTATAGAGGTGGTTCTATGAAGTAGAACCTGAATTAGGGTTTCATGAAGTCTTTTCACAATAGAGGATACTATAAAAAAGGTTTGGGGAAGAATTTTATGAATGTGTTTGAGAAAAGTTCATGGTTCATAGTTCCATATTGTGCTAGGCAATTTATAAAGAAATCATGGAAGCATGTGAAGCACAAAACATAGTAAATAGAAAAACACAACAGTCATACATATGGGAAATTTTTTGAAGAAGGACATTATCTAGATATTTTTAGAGATTATTCTACATATGGATGAGAACATTAGAGAAACATAATATTCCTTTCATTTTGATAACGTCCGCAATAATATAAATTATACGGGAAAAACCTTCATGTTAATAAACTAAGGAAGAAATTATCAACAGAATTTCACTAGGGGATTCAATATAATATATCCAAGGGAGTAAGTTTATTGTACTTGAACTCATTATAAATTATTTACACTTGGGACATAGTGATAATATCCAAAAAAATTATAATCCATAAAATCTAGTAAATAATTTATGATTCTGATACAACTGAATCATTATTAGTCAATGCTCCATTGAGTATACCTTGATGGTAAAACATGTCATAATTTTTGGGTTCTATTTTGATTTTTATTTTTATGTAAATATTAATTTCAATCAAATAGTTGTGGGGGGAAGATAGTCTTAAATTGAAAGAAAAATATGACACCCTTATTCACCCATCCCCTATTAGGAAATATAAGGTTATAATATGTGTTATCAAATCATGATTAGTAAAGATGAATTTATTATATGAATCTTTTTATATAAAACATAGTAAATTTTGATGAGTTTCCTTTATTTGATAACAAATGTTGTTATATCTATAATAACAGGATAATATCTCACCTATAGACTTTTCCCTTAGAATTTTTATCTATCAAAATTCATGGCATGCATGTTAATACAGAATCAAAGCTATAAATGAATGATGTAAATATAATATTTATTTCATTTTTTACTAAAGCTTAAAATTCAATACCAATATATTTTTCAAATCTAATTTATATTAAGGTAATTATTTTTTCATGGTCCATTATCATGTGGTGAAAATTGGAAAACAATTATATAGGTGATAGTGAGGTAAAAAACTAAGATTCAGGTGATGCATAAAAAATTTGATGATTTTAAAATTATTCATAATGAAAATGTTGATGATTTATCTGATCAAGTCATTGAGTGTGTTGGTGATATTCAAGGACAAGTTAAGGAAGTAACATATCTTTTTATTATAAAGAAGATATACTAAAGGCTTTCATATCTACATAATATAATTTTTCAGCACAAGAAGTAAGGTTTTTGACTATGTTGTCTCTTGTTGATCCATTTGGTAGTCTGGTGACCTATGAAATGAAATTAACCTAGAATAAAAATACTATTCAATCACCAAATGAAACATAATATTAATAAATGGATAAATTTTATATTTCTAATAGAGTTTATGTTAAATTGGATGGGGATGATGAATTACTCACCCATTTGGATTTAATGTTCTAGATGTGGAGGGGTTGATTTGAAGGAAAACTACCCTGATCTTGTTTCTTATATGGCATGGTTAGAAACATTAAAAAAATGTTTGTATTTAAACTTAATTATGATTTAGATGAATAAGAATTTATGAAGAGTCCAAAAAAGATGATCACTTTTAACAGAGTCATTAGTCATGGAATTTCATCTGGAAAGTGGTTTTCAAAGAAATTAATATAAATTAAATAGGATGGTGGTAATGATGATTATATAGAATAAATGACTAAATAATTTATGTTTATAATGAATGGTTCATGATAGATTTCATCAAAGAGGAATAACAAATGATAGAAGAATTAAAATAAGTAGAAGTTGTTTATGACATAAAGATTAAACTATCACAAGATACTAAAGATGTAACATCCCAAGTAAGAAATGAATAATATATATTTTTATCTATGTCTATTAATGAATTAGATAGTGTTTTAGAGGCTTAAAATGAGAATAAACCCAATCTTAAGCATGGAATACACTAATATATTTAAAAGATTGTTTTATTGCCTTTTGATGGAAAACCATTTTCAAATCAAAAATTTGACAATTTTATAAGCTCTATTTGTAAAAATAAACTTATTATTTATTATTGGGACATTTAAATTTACATTTTATAATTTTTTGGTATTTTTCTGACAATGTTCATTTTTTAATGAATAGTGAAAAATACTGCATTTTACATCAAAACTGCTTTTTCATATAATTTAATTATATTTTTAGATTATCTTTTTAATTGGTTTTAAAGTTAAATTAGAATATATTTTTACCATTAAATCCAATAGTGGACGTTGGAATTAATTTCACTTCAAAATTGGACTTCAACTAGTGTCAATCTTTTGATACTTATTGTTTCATAAAAACACACTATTTGCTCTGACAACAGTAATTAATTATTAAATTAATTAATGTAACTTATATGTTTTGAATTTTGGAAAATAGAAATCATTTTTTAATTTATAATATCAAACATATCTTAGGGTTATGTTTGGGTATTTTTCTGAAAAACTTCAATTTTTGATGAATAGTGAAACCACTAAGTGGTACTTATGAAAACTGATTTTCCATTTAAATGAAATTTTACCACCTATGTGTTTTGAATTTCAAAAATCCGACATACATGGTTGTCATTAAGAAGTAAAATGTGGTTCAATGGGATTAAAATAATTTTTTTTGTGAATAGTAACTTTTAAGTTTTTAATCGCGATTAGAGGTAATTATTGTAATTTAAGGTAAAAATATTGTTTTAATAATATTAAATGACCAAGAAACATGTCCTACCCTTATTGGATGTGTCATGGCCGACCAAGAAACCCCATGGGTCGATTTTGGGGACCCCATGGGGCCACCTGAGTAAGATAATGACATTAATGCTTTTTATTTAATGTAAAAGTAAAAATGTCACAAACATGTATTGTTTTACTAAAACAATTTTTACATGGGTTTAAACAAGTCATATTTTTTACTATAAATATTCATTGGAAATATAAAAATATTTCCTACATAATAGTATTTTTTTTATAATTTTTAAACATTAAATTAATTAAATTATTTATGACACCATGATGATGCAACGATAACCTCGTTATTTAACGATTTAATTAAAATGAAAAGATAATGTAAACTCTATGACCTGCACATGTCAAAAACCTATTGGATGGGTGGATTTAGAACTATTATCACCTTATACGTGAAATATATAATATTGGGACCTTTAAAATCCGAAAATCATTTTATAATAAAGTATTCTTTTATACATTTCCAAGAGTGCCCCTCCTCTCCTCTTATAAAAGGCTTCCACCTCTACCACCTTACCCCCACTTCCAAAACATTTTGTTATGCCAAGGTCTGCCCATTTTTTCTCTAAACATACCAATATTACTCCTTCTAGCCTCACTTTGGGAAGAAGTCTTCCCAAGGAATCCTTTGAGCTCAAATCAAAAAGAGTTACCCGTTTTAAAGGTAGTGTTTTCTCTTGTGTTCTTATGTTTTATTTTGCTTCTCCAACCCCCTAAGCTCTTTTTATTCATTTATTTTGTAACAAAACCAGTATATTACAAATAATAGTATGTTTTTATAAGAATTATTTGAACTATACTTACACACACCTACGTCTAATGGTTAATTAACATACTGTTTCCGTGGATGGTGAATTTCTGCCTCATAAAACGATGATTGTTCCATATTCTTTTAACACCTTTAAAGGTGGCCATTAAGATGAAACTATATTTATATATGATATATAATATGTTTATGTTTTACTTAAGCTTCTTTATTTTTCATTTATGGCTTACCTTTATTGTTTCCATTATGGGTAAACGTGATATCTTCATTTTAGGAAGTGCGGACTATCGCCCCCTCAAAGTGATTTGATTCGTTAATGCCATATGTGGGACGTATAAAGGATTTAATTAATGATATTATATATTATATTATACTGGAATTATAATATAACTTTATATCATTATTATTCCATTCCATAAAATACAAAATAGAAATGAAAGTAGCGTTCATGCGTACGTACGGCTTACCGTCTCCATGAACAGTGCATTTCATTTCTTACCTCTAAACGTTATGTAATATTATAAATGAATGTATATACTGGATATATATGATACATATGATATCTACATCATTAGTATAACTCTGGATATAATGGATACATGAACAACTTGTAATTATAAAGAGTTTATTTTTTACTCAAGTACCAATGATCGTTAAAACGACCGTTATTATCTTAAATAATTACATAGTGTTCGTGAAATGGAAATAAGTGATATAAAAGGTATAATGAACTTGAAAAAGGTTCTTAAACAAGTATAAATTAACTCATGTTTATTATTTAGGAGGTTAAAGAATGATCGAGTCAAGTCGGACCTGAGGTTAGGGACTTCGTCTCAATCTCCATTCATTGATGCATATTTTGTTTTATACACAACTTTCTTTTATACTGTGTATAAACCCCTTTGGATTTTATGTTTATTCAAAAGTAATCTTTTTATACGAAGCATTTACTAAATGACAAAATGGAATTTTTTTTGTCGTATGTATGCGGCGACAATGACTTCTCCGCCGCCGTGACCATTATTTGAGTTTCGGCTTCCTCCACAAGCCATACCATTTTTTTAAAGAAAAATAAATACCATGTTTTACTTTTCTTCTATTTTGGTATGGAAAATGGTTTTCATAATGTTTTTTTATATCATTATGTTGTATTGATATCTTGTGATTGAAATGTGGAAATGTTATGTTTACTTTATGCATGTATTATGTGGTACGATTATGTTATGGTTCTTGGACATTGTTATGAAGATGGGTGGTTCCATGATAAACTAAGGGCGGCTGAGCCCGATATAGCTCTCCAATGAATTGGGTAACGCGAAGGAGTTAAACGTTAAGGTTTCTTCAAAGAGATTTAGGGAATATACTGTGAGGGGTATTCCAAATGTAACCAATAGGGTTACTCCCTACATAAGAATGTTATGAATGCCTCAAGTTACCTTTATGTATTATTATTTGTACGATTTATTCATGATTTGACGAGGTATGTTAAAGTGCTTATGTTTTATGAGTAGAGTATGATTTCATTGATTCTTATGTATACATGTACTCATGTTTCCTTTCCATATTTTTATATCCATTTCTGAGCTTTTAATGCTCATCCCAAGTTTTTGATATGTTTTTCACAGGTCAAGGGAAGGGTACATGATATGATGATAGTGTAAAGGAAGTGTCAAGAAATAATCCATGTTTTATTTTAAATATGTTTCCATTGATGGGAAAAAATGAATACTATCTTTTATGTAACCACTTTGTTTAAATATGGAATGTAATGCAAGTTTTATGATCTAATTCTCTAAAACTCTAAACCTGAAAAGATCCTCATTGTGTAATCTTTTAATAACTCAATATTAAGTAATGTTTAAGGATGGTGCCTTATATTTGGTATCAGAGGTTGGTTTAGATAACTTTAGGAGTTTGAATTTTATTAAATGATTATCCAAATATATTTTTTTATGGTCAAATTGAAATGATATAGCATTTAATGATTACCATGTTCCTTCACCTAAGATATTTCTGGGATAATGATGGTTTTCCATAGAGGAAACAGAATAAATTTTCTAGGAAGGAATACAGAGTATAAGGACCTTTCACATCAGCAACCAGAGATGGTCAGAATCAGAATTGAGCAGTTTATTGCACTGATGGATCAGTTGAATCGGGTGATAAATAGTGGTTGTGTTTACTGATGATATTTTGGGGTTTTCTAAAAGTAAAGAGGAGTATTAAAGTCATTTAAGGGTTATCTTTCAAACCTTAAATGAAAAGAAACTGTATGGAAAATTTACCAAGTGTGAGTTTTGGTTACAATAAATTTCTTTCCTTGGTCTCATTATTTAGAAAAAATGGCATAACTATTGATCCTGCTAAAACAAAAGTTGTTGAAGATTGGCCAAGACCCACAAATGTAACTGACATCCGTAGTTTCCTTGGTTTGGCAGGTTACTACTGAAGGTTTGTTGAAACTTTTTTCACGGTTATCTAGTCTGATGACTAAGCTAACTCTGAAGGGTGTTAAGTTTATCTAGACAAAAGAATGTGATGATTTTTTTCAGGAGTTGAAAAGAAGATTGGTGAATGCTCCAGTTTGGAACTTCCTTCCAGGAATGATGAGTTTGTTATATACAGTGATGCTTCATTCAAGGGACTTGGTTTTGTCCTTATGCAGAATTATCAGGTAATTGCATATGCTTCACGTCCGTTGAAAACTCATGAGGTAAATTACCCTACACATGACTTGGAATTAGCTGCTGTTGTTTTTGCTCTAAAAATTTGGTGGCATCATTTGTATGGAGTAAAGTGTGAAATATATACTTATCACAAAAGTTTAAAGTATATATTCACTTAGAAAGAATTGAACATGAGACAGAGGAGATGGCTAGACTTAATCAAGGATTATGATTGTATAATTCATTACCATTCGGGAAAAGAAATAAAGTGGATGATGCTTTGAGTCGAAAAAGTAATACTTCATTAACAATGCTACGTTTGGAACGAGATCCTTTGGTTTTTGATTTGATGAACTTTGGCATAGAAGTTTTTGGTGCAGGAAGTTCTTCTATTTTGTTTCAGGTATCAGTGAAATCTTCTCTATTAGACAGAATCAAGAAAGCACAGAAGCAAGATAGTGAGTTGAAGAAAAAGGTAGAGATGGTTCAAAAGGGTTAGTTGCCTAAATTTAACATTGATAATGATTGTGTTTTGAGGTTTGGGAAGATATTATGTGTGCCTAGTGATTCACAATTGAAGAATTAGTTGTTATGTGAGGCTCATAGTTCCCCGTTTTTAGTTCATCCAGGCAGTACTAAGATGTATAGAGATCTTCGGGAGTATTACTGGTGGGATGGAATGAAAAGGTATATTGCTGATTTTACTGTGAAGTGTTTGACATGTCAGCAGGTTAAAGTAAAGCGGCAGTTACCGAAAGGGATGCTGCAACCATTACCAGTTCCAGAGTGGAAATGGGAAGATATATCCATGGACTTTGTTGTGGGATTACTGAGGAAACCTCAAGGTAATAATGCAATCTGGGTTATTGTTGATCGCTTGACTAAATCTGCTCATTTCCTTGCTATACGAGATACTGTTTACCAAGATCAACTTTCCTATTTTTATCTTAAAGAGATAGTCAGGTAACATGGAGTTCCTCTCTCTATTGTATCTGACCGTGATCCTAGGTTCACTTCTATATTTTGGAAAGGCCTTCAGAAGTCATTGTGTACTGAATTAAATTTTAGTACATCTTTTCATCCGCAATCAGATGGGCATTCAGAACGAACAATTCAGACATTGGAGGATATGATACATGCTTATTTTATGGATTATCAGGCATTTTAGGACCAACATCTTTCCTTGGTTGAATTTTCATATAATAACAGTTTTCATTCCAGTATACAGATGGCACCATTTGAGGCGTTATATGGGAAGCAGTGTCGAACTCCAGCTTTCTGGGATGAAGTGGGTGAAAGGAAGCTGATGGGACCAGAATTGGTAGAAGAGTTGGCAGAAAAAGTTCAGCTGATACAGAAACAATTGAGAACAGATCAGAGTAGGCAGAAGAGTTATGTGGACAATAGGTAGAAGGATCTCTCTTTTGAGGTAGGTGATCATGTTTTTCTCAAAGTATCACCATGGAAAAGTGTGATGTGATTTGGTAAGAAAGGAAAGCTGAGTCCAAGGTTCATTGGACCATATGAAATTCTGTAGAGAGTTGGATCAGTTGCTTACTGAGTGGCTTTACCTCCGAGTTTATCTCAGGTACACAATGTTTTTCATTTTTTGATGTTGAGAAAGTATATGCCAAATCCATCTCATGTTTTTAGTCCAGAGGTAGTTCAGTTGGAAAAGAACCTATCTTATGAGGAACAACCGGTCCAAACTCTTAACCACAGGGAGAAAGTGTTAAGGAATAAGGTGATTCGTCAGATAAAGGTTTTGTGGAAAAACTACATGGTTGAAGAGGCAATATAGGAATCTGAAAATGCAATGAGGACTAAATACCCCCACTTATTCGATAAGTAAATAAATTAGGGAGACGCAATTTTCTAAAGGGGGGAAGGATGTAACATCCCAAGTAAGTAATGAATAATAGATATTTTTATCTATGTCTATTAATGAATTAGATAGTATTTTAGAGGCTTAAAATGAGAATAAATCCAATTTTAAGCATGGAATACACTAATATTTTTAAAAGATTGTTTTAATAAATTTTGATATAAAACCATTTTAAATCAAACTTTTGACAATTTTATAAGATATATTTTTCAAAATAAACTTATTATTTATTATTGGGACATTGAAATTTACATTGGATAGATTTGGTATTTTTCTGACAATGTTCATTTTTTAATGAATAGTGAAAAATACTGCATTTTACATCAAAACTGCTTTTTCATCTAATTTAATTATCTTGTTAGATTATCTTTTGAATTGGTTTTAAAGTTAAATTAGAATATATTTTTACCATTTAATCCAATAGTGGTTATTGTAATTAATTTTACTTTGAAATTGGACTTAAACTTGTGTAAATCTTTTGATACTTATTGTTTCATAAAAACACGCTATTTGCTCTAACAGCAGGAATTAATTATTAAATTAATTAATATAACTTATACATTTTTAATTTTGTAAAATAGACCTCATTTTTTTAATTCAGAATATCAAATATAGCTTAGGGTGAAGTTTTGTTATTTTTCGGAAAAACTTCAATTTTTGATGAATAGTGAAACCACTAAGTGGTACATATAAAAACTGATTTTCCGTTTAAATGAAATTTTACCACCTCTGTGTTTTTAATTTCAAAAATCCGACATACATGGTTTTCATTAAGAAGTAAAATTTGGTTCAATGGGATTAAAATAATTATTTGGTGAATAGTAACATTTAAGTTTTTAATCGCGATTAGAGATAATTAGTGTAATTTAAGGTAAAAATAATGTTTTAATAATATTGAATGACCTAGACACATGTCCTACCCATATTCTATGTGTAATGGCCGACCAAGAAAACCCATGGGTCGATTTTTGGGACCCCATGGAGCCACTTGGGTAAGATAATGACGTTAATTCTTTTTATTTAATGTAAAAGTAAAAATGTCACAAACATGTATTGTTTTACTAAAACAATTTTTACATGGGGTTACACAAGTCAGATATTTGACTATAAATAGTCATTGGAAAGATAAAAATATTTCCTACATCATAGTATTTTTTTTAAAATTTTTATACATTAAATTAATTAAATTATTTATGACACCATGATGATGCAGCGATGACCCCATTTTTTAACGATTTAAATAAAATGAAAAGATAATGTAAAATCTAAGACCTAAACTTGTAAAAAACCTATTGGATGGGTGAATTTATAACTACTTTCATCTTATCCTCAAAATATATAATTTTCGGACGTTTTAAATCCAAAAAGCATTTTATTATAAAGTATCCTTTTATACCTTTCCAAGAGTGCCCCTCCTCTCCTCTTATAAAAGGCCCCCACCTCTACCACCTTACCCACACTTCCTAAGCCTTTTTTTCAGACAGGACCTGCCTATTGTGTCTCTCCACATCCCTCTATTAATCCTTTAAGCCTCACTTTGGGCAGAATTCTTCCCAAGGAATCCTTTTAGCTCAAATCAAAAAGAGTTACCCGTTTTAAAAGTAGTGTTTTCTCTTGTGTTCTTATGTTTTATTTTGCTTCCCCAACCCCCTAAACTCTTTTTATTAATTTCTTTGGTAACAAAACCAGTATATTCCATATACTAGGATGTTGTTATAAGAATTATTCGAGCTACACTTACACACACCTACATCTAATGGTTAAAGAACATACTGTTTCTATGGATGGCGAATTTCTGCCTCACGGAATGATGATTGTTCAATAGTCTTTTAACACCTTCAAAGGTGGCCATTAAGATGACACTATTTTTATATATGATATATAATATGTTTATGTTTTACTTAAACTTCTGTATTTTTCATTTATGTCATACCTTTATGGTTTCCATTATGGGTAAACGCGATATCTTCATTTTAGGAAGTGTGGACTACCGCCACCTCAAAGTGATTTGATTTGTTAATGCCATATGTGGGAAGTATAAAGGATGTAATTAATGATATTATATATGATATTATACTGGAATTATAATATACCTTTATATCATTATGATTAAATTCCATAAAATACGAAATAGAAATGAAAGTAGCGTTCATGCGTGCGTACGGCTTACCGTCTCCATGAACGGTGCATTTCATTTATTACCTCTAAACGTTATGTAATATTATAAATGCTTGTATATACTTGATATATATGATATATATGATATCTAAATCATTAGTATAACTCTGTATATAATGGATACATGAAAAACTTGTAATTATAAAGAGTTTATTTTTTACTCAAGTACTAATGATCGTTAAAATGACCGTAATTAACTTAAATAATTACATAGTGTTCATGACATGGAAATAAGTGATATAAAAGGAATAATGAACTTGAAAAATGTTCTTAAACAAGTAGAAATTAACTCAAGTTTATTATTCATGAGGTCAAAGAATGATCGAGTCAAGTCGGACCTGAGGTAAGGGGCTTCGTCTCAATCTCTATTCATTGAGTCATATTTTGTTTTATACACAACTTTCTTTTATACGGTGTACAAACCCCTTTTACTTTTACGTTTATTCAAAAGGAATCTTCTTATATGAAGCATTTACTAAATGACAAAAGGGAATGTTTTTGTCATACGTATGCGGCGACAACGACTTCTCCGCCGCCATGACCATTATTTGAGTTTCGTCTTCCTCTATAAGCCATACCGTTTTTTTAAAAGAAAAATAAATACCATGTTTTAATTTTATTTTATTTTGGTATTGATAATGGTTTTCATAATATTTATTTATATCAATGTGTTGTATTGATATCTTGTGATTGAAATGTTGAAATGTTTTGTTTCCTTTATTCATGTATTATGTGGTATGATTATGTTATGGTTCTTGGGCATTGTTATGAAGACGGGTGGTTCCGTGATAAACTAAGGGCGGGTGATCCCGATATAGCTCTCCAATGCATTGGATAACGTGAAGGAGTTAAAAGTTAATGTTTATCTGAAAATATTTAGGGAATATACTGTGATGGGTATTCCAAACGTAACCAAGAGGGTTACTCCCTACGTAAGAATGTTATGAATGCCTCAAGTTACCTTTATATCTTATGATTTCTATGATTTATTCATGATTTGATGAGGTATGTTAAAGTGCTTATGTTTTATGATTAGAGTATGATTTCATTGATTCTTATGTATACATGTACTCATGTTTCCTTTCCGTATTTTTATATCCCCTACTGAGCTTTTTAAGATCATCCCATGTTTTTGAAATGTTTTTCACAGGTCAAGGGAAGGGTACATGATATGATGATAGCGTCAAGGAAGTGTCAAGAAAGAATCCATGTTTTATTTTAAATATGTTTCCGTTGATGGGAAAAAATGAATACTTTCTTTTATGTAACCACTTTGTTTAAATGTGGAATGTAATTCAATTTTTATGATCTAATTCTCTAAAACTCTAAACCTGAAAAGATCTTCAATGTGTAATCTTGTAATAACTCAAGATTAAGTAATGTTTAAGGCTGGGGCCTTATAAAAGATATTTATATTAAATGGTGGAAAATTGTAATTGTTAAAAGGTTTTTAAAATAATATGTGAATTTTTGGATCTGATTAATGTTTAGATTAAACAAATATAAAATTACATCCAAGACTGATCAGTTTCTCAATTGAATTCAAAAGAGGTTATGAATTGAAAGATAAAGATAAAAGAGCAATATAAGGTTATTGACGACCATAATATATTCCAAAAGTAGAGAGTTATGTTCTTGATTCTCTTAAAGAAGATGTTATTTTATTGAGGAAGATAATTGAATCATAAGTGAATTCATGTGATCATTAGAAAAATTTATAATTCTGAAGGTTTATGGATAAAAAATTCAAATAAATAGTAAAGTAAGGTTCTATAAATGTTAATAAAATTATTAATGAACAAATAAATATATTATTTGGTATGTTTTAAATTTTTATGATGCTAAATTAACGTAATAAGTAATGTAAATGGTCAAAACAAAGGGAAGTAGATGGTTTGGTTTAATGGTATGAAATCACAAAAATATCATTATTCTAACAAATTCATCTCCAATTAATTGAAATTTGAGGGAAGAAAATAATACTCAATCATCAAGGGTTAACAAATAATAACCAAATAAATTCTAAAATGATGGGGAAATGTAGATTAATGATGGAGAGAATAGATTGCCTCTTTAAAAATGGGAATTTTATTGATTTCATGGCCAAAAGATGTCCCACTTTGATGTGTCAAGGATATATCAAAATGGAAAAGTTAAAAAAATTGAAAATAAAAATGATGACATATCCTTAATCACAAATAAGAAAATAATTCCTTGGATATTTCCTTAACTATTCAAATTTCAGGAAAATTTTTGTTTATTGTAGGTGGAGAAGATGTGGTGGTTACTACCATGGTTATTAGAGTCAATGGTATTCTAGATATCCTAGATAAATTTCAATGAGTAATATAATCTCTCACTTAAATGAATATGATTTTCATAAAAATACTAATCGTTTTTATAAGAAAAAAGAGATCCTTTAATTTTCCACGAATCAATAATGTATCTCGTGGAAGGGAAAAAATAAAAGTGTGGAATCCAATCAGACAAAAATCATTTTCAAATATATAATGAATAGTAGAAACTCAATACTTAATAGTGGTTTATTATAGAATATTATAGAGAATATTAATATGATATTGAAAATGAAATAAATATTTGTTGGAATAGGTTGTTTTAGAGTTTTCAGATCATTGAAAATTAAAGGAAGTAGCCATAACTCATTGGTAGGTGATGAAGTGAAGAAGACAGGGGTTCTCTATATAAATAGACTAAAAAAATATTATGACTATGTTCCAACTCTAGAAATATATAAATATGGTTACCTTCAACTAATAGGGTTACTAAATCAATGTAAATTCCATGAAATCACTAAATAATTATTGTAACCACAAACCAATACTTTATATTTTATTAAGAGAAAGGGATTGAAGAGATTTCAAAATGGGTTTAAGTGGGGTCAGAAATAATGAGGTCCAATGTCATCATCATGTACAAAGATGAATCCTTCTGAAGGAAAGTACCCAGGATTATAGAAAACTAAGAAACGATCCTCTGGAGAAGCTTAGAAGATAGAAATTTTACCACTATATCAACCTCATGAAAAGTGTGATAAACGAATGTGTGACTATACAAAATCATCTTACACCTTCTGATTGAATAATCCATACTCTAGGAATAGAAATGTTTTTAGACTATTCCTTGAAAATGTATATGAGTCAACCTCCACCTCCAAAATTGGAATCCTTCCCAAGTGAAAATGGAGAAAACCATAAACAATGGCTTGAGACTCTACTTGATGTGAATCACCATTATAAAAGTTTTTCGAGAATACCACCACCATGGATCCAAGGGAATACCCTAAAACACCAACTCCACAAATTGACCCCAATAAGCATGACCCATCAGTGTTAATTTTGATCCCCATTCTTGGAGTCTTCCACTTGACCCACTAACACTAAGCCGGCCTGCAATTGATAAATGAGGTATCCAAGGGCCTAGGGGCCACAGGAGAAGGGACATTGGCTGAATCATTACACAGGATTCCCAATACAAGTAGCAACACTCTGGCTCTATAAACAAAGATGCTACTAGATAGAAGAATGGATTAGTGTCTCATCGAGTTTCTAGATAACCACAGGACCCAATAACCAATAGTAAAATATGATTCCTTGTACTTCCATTTAGTACCGGATCAATCAACTCCCTGTAACTGGATTTAGAGAAAAACGACATAAGAATTCAGAATAGCAGGACACCCTGCGGACTCTCCAAGATTCCTACAAACCTCCATCTCCCACTCAATATCGAAAAATAAATGTAACAAGGACTCCAACTTCAGCTTCCTACAACAACAAAATTTGGAATCCATAATAATCCCTCACCGTTGTATTCTCTCCTCAATCAGCAATAATTTTTACATAACACACCATAATATAAAACATTACATCAAATGATGATCCTCACATCATAGAATATCTTCCAATGGGTCCTAAAGAGAAGGCAAAGAATTGATTTTTAGAAATTATTTAATATTAAAAGTACTTGTTTTCAATCTTGTGAAAACACAACAATCCTCTTCATTATTTAGCAGAATGCGATAAAAAAAATAATATACTAAGTGACATCCATGGTGGAGTTTATGAGAACAAGGTGAACACATTCTTTTTTGAATATTGTACAATATGATGGGAAATACATGAAGTACAGAACCAACCTAGATCAATTATGATACCAATAAATCACATCATAATTTCTAATAATCCCCCTAAAATGTCGGTGGAGAATAGAGATATAAGGCTGGGCCAACATCTCTACACGAGAGGCCTTGTTTCTGGGAAGAAAACCATCAATACCATAATAATTCCGAATAAATTTATCCCAATAACACTTCCCCTCAAAAATATCCCATGTTATTTTGGAATGAAGGCAATACAAGGTACTTTAAATTCTCCTTAGATTAATTACATGTTCTTTTACCTAGTTTACAAATCTTGTTACATGATACCAAGTTACAGTTACATTCCAGGTGACCATCCCATATGAAGGATTTTAATGTTTTCACTATGTTGGAAATAACCCTCTTAGGTACCTTAGTGGTAGATAGAATTTTCATAGGAATACACTCTAAAAATAAAATTATAAATAACACTTTTGATTCTTATATATAAGAAAATATTCTCTAAAAATGATATTTTCATAAAAATAAAAGGGAAATTAATATCATTGATCTTGTGCACATATATTTCAATAACCTAATTAATATATCAATAACATACAGGGATTGAAATTTCATTATTTTTATTCATTATTATGGTATATGTTGTTGTAAGATGTTCTTATAGGTAAATTGGTAACTGATAGACTACATGAAAAGGTATAGGAGAAAAGTTTAAATGATACCAAAAACATTATTAATATCTTAACCTATGACTGTAGAACATAATATAAGTCAATATATTTTTAAAATGCCCTGAAAAACATGGAATTAATATTATGTTTCACTAGTACAAACATGAAAATAGAATAGGTTCTTTGAATGAATAAATCAATAGGTGAATAATATGGCCAAAATATTTCTCATTAAATGTGGAATCTCTCCACATTACTGGAAGAATGTAGAGAGGGATTCAATGTACCTGAAAAAATGTGTTTCTTATCTAATATTATAATGGAAGACTATATTTAATAGAAGATTTATATAAAATCACATTGAAACATATTTGACACTTCATAAAAAAGTATTTTATTCAAAATACAGATGAAAATAAAGGAATGTATTAGGATAAGTTAGGTGAAGGAGTTTTTCAAGATTGGTTTAATATATTAAGGCCTATGGATTATTTTAATAGTTAACTAATAATTTAGTGGAGTGTAATGATGTCATTAAAGGTAAGGAAAATATATTAGGAAAATAAGTGGAGTTCAACAATTGATTATCTAAATGATGGAGGGGAAGAAGTTGAAACACCTCTTATGGTTTAACAAATTTCCCAAAGTGATGAATATTTAGTGAATAAATTAGAAAATGAGATGGATGATAATGAAATTTATCATATTCCTTGGATTTTAAATAGGAGAACATAGGTTGGTCCATCAAAGAAATTCGGACATAGAATATTGTCTACACAGACATGAAGAATGATTAATATTGAGAATATAACTATACTAACTATTATAAAACAAACATTATTTCAATAATAATTCATGAATGAATCATGGTTTTGATACATGAATAATGAACTAGATCAAATCAATAAAATTATTACTAGGGGACTAGTAAATAACCCCCAACATCAAAATCTGATGGAAACAAATTGGATCTTTAGGAATATTTTTGATGAGCCCAGAAAAATGATGTAAAATAAATAATGTGGAGTTAATAAGTGTTTTATCATAAATTATAAAGGTTTATTTTGAAGAAACATTTTTCCTAGTCAATATACCTGAGTCAATATTGATCTTTTCTCAATGGTGATTTTAATAATTTTTAGGATTTATCACCAAGATATTAAAACTACAATCATGAACTATCACATCCCACTGTTGGGGAACACTAACTAGGGCTGGTAGAGTAGTCTCCAAATTCCCTCAACAACACCTACCCAAACATCAAATTCTAACAACTAGTATTGAGGGCTTATTAAGAAACTATGGGGAGATTATACCCTCCAATTAGAGTAGCAATAGATGATGAAATACAAGTAAGCTTATAAACTATGATGAAGGAACATTGTTGATAAGACAAGGGAAGTGTGTCAACCTATGTAATAATAATAATAGATCAATTTAATGAAATATTAATACTTTTGAATATTATTTAATAGAGATATATTTTATATAAAAATTATAGAAAATTTCATTGGTGAAAATAATAATAAAAATTATTATAACTAAATTGAGTTTAATGTGATATATGATTTTACTCAAAATGATAATTTTAAAATCATATAATTTGAATTTTAATAAAATAATTTCATTCATAAAATAGGTAATTCTAAATTATCATCAATTTAATGTTTTGTAATTTTCTAAGAAATAAGATTTTTGGGGGAATACTGTAAAATATAGAAAATTACGTTTTCATGTTATGTACTTAAAGGTAACAATATATTTTAGGTGGGATTTAATGTTTAATTAGTTCAGTTTAAAAAAACATAATCTATTAAATATCAATATAATCAAAATTACACTTTATTTTTGCATAAAATATTTTTTATTCATAAATTTTTTTTAAGGAAAATTATTTTTTCCTACAGTTTGTTGGTTTTTTCCATTATCTAAAGCCAATTATAGAATTTTTGTTGATAAAATTTAATACATATTTTGATTAATCATGTAAAAATTTTAAAATTACCTCACTTTAATTATTTTATTATAAATAGTAACTTCTATAGAAAATCAAATTATTGTGGTAAGATTTAAAATATGATAAAATGGTTAAAAATAAAAATACAAGGGATAAAATGAATTAAAAAAATTCTCTAAATACAATTTTATAGTTATATTTTGACCCATTTTCATCTCCCATTAAAATAAGATTCATTTAAAATCTAATTTTCTTGAGTAGGGCATTAATATATTTTAATCTATTAAAACATTTCAAGTGTTTCATAACCATCAATTTTGAAAGGACACCACATATCCTAATTTATAGAAACATTATGATATATTTGTATCTAAAAATTTCTAATAAAATTATTTATTAACATTCTTTTCCATGTATTATAGGGTTTGGTTTGATAATTAAATCATCCAAGAACAGTTTTATGTATATACCAAATGATGTTTTCTAAAGAATATGTATTGTCCTAAAAATAGTGTTTTCTATTGAGTTATTATTTAAAATTTTAAAAACTATCTTAATCATTGGGATATAAAATATAATTATTTACCTTATACTTAAATTTAATTATGATTATGATATAAACCTTTTTCATAAATTTATCCATCAAATGAAAAATGAATACATCTTTTGTGTGTATATTCCGCAGACTCCCTTGTGAAGATTATGTATTTCATTTTGCATCATTGAATAACATGTTTGATATATATAGGTTTGTTTATTGAGATAATTTGATTTTTATGAAATAATTATCATTCTAGAAAGATAAAATAATTTCTTCCTTTTCCCTCTTATTCGTTAGAAAATGGAAATGTTACTCAAGCGTGTGTAAGGAAAACCTTCTCTATGCTGTAATGTAATTAATTTTTCATAAACACCATAAAAAACTGGTTCTAAAAGTATAATGTTTAAAAATATAAATATAATATTATTAAACATCTATAAATTATATAATAATGATGTATTTTACCATATTCAGCCTATATAACACAATTTTTTCTTACAAACCAATCATCCTCAAAATGCCATAAGAAAAATTATTCAATTTAGTGATTTACTATGACATGGTAATAAGTGAAATAAATGGAATAATAAATTAAAAAATATTTTTTCTAATGTATAGAATTAACAAAACATTATTGTTTTGGAATATAAATTATGTAAACAACTTTTCATGCTTGGGGAACAAAATATTTTATCTAAAAAACAAGTTCTAAAATGTTTGGAATATTTCTTTATATTGTTTTTTCACCATTGCTATATTTTTTATAAATGAGAAATTTTAAAAATAAATTAATAAAAAAGTAATTTTATCTATCATTTTAATTTCGTATAATGTTATTTTAAATTTATATTTTTTCTATTTTATATAGTATGTTTTACTTTTATTAAATGTATAAAAAAATTAATGGATATAATTTTAATGTAATTTCTCACCACCATAACTGTTATTTGATATTTGTCTTCCTTCATGTCCATCCATGTGTTAATCAAATAAATGAACTCTTATTTTATTTATTTTTGGTATTTTGGTTTTTAAAATAGAGATTTTTAACAGAGTGGTATATATTAAGATCAAGAAATGTTTTACTTATAGGAAAAAATGTATATTTTTATGATTTAAATGATGAAAATGAAATATTTTATATGTTTTATGTATGTTATAGACCTAGTAATTTTTGAATGCTGATATACTAGTCTGATAGCATGATCCACTGAATTTGTTAATTATTATGTTCCCTAAATAATTGGTTAGGAATTAAAAGAGTTTTTTATTCCATTTCGAAGAGTTCGAGTAAGGGTTATACAAACATGATTTCCCAATAAACCTACAAGACTTTTATTTGTGTTAAAATGAATTTTCATTGAAAAAAATATATTATAAGGTAAAAATAGGTTATTTTATTTAATGGAATGAAAATTTTTTCTAAGGGTAAATTCTTTTTCATAAGAAAATGTTTTTAAGGGTTCTCATGTTTTCTATGAAAACAACATGAGTATTATTTTTTTATTATAGTTCCTTAAAAGTGTTTTGTGAATAAATTTATATAGTAATGTCGATTTCATGTGTTAGTAAATAACTATTTGGGCTCAAAGTTTATTATTTTAGTAAAAAAATATCTTGTATGATCTCGTGGTTTTGAAATATACAAACTAGTTTCTTTTCAATTTATTTATATGTCCCTTAGTGATATTTTTATTCTCTTACTTCCTTTTCAAAAAAATTTCATTGGATTAAAGGATGATTGGGAAAAATTATGAATTCATGATGAAAATCACAAATATTTTCCATGAAAAGAAAAAGTGGTTCATTTTAAAGATAATTTATTGTTAAAAATGATCACTTAGGGGAAGTATATAATTTATAATGAATGTTGTTTTATATAAAATTTCTGACCTAATTACCATAAACTCTAAAACTAAAAAGGTCCTTACAAATGCTTCATAATAAATTCTAGTTAAAAAAATAAATTTTGGAGTGAATAAGGTTTTCCTACTTATAGTTGGTATTCAATCCATGTTTAGAAAATATTAGATGTTGAGATAATGCAAGATATTGGTCTTAAGATATTATAATTTATTTTAATCATGAGATGTATTTTAATGATTACCATGTTTCTTGACTTAATATAAGTTTTTTTAGAATGTTTTCTATAGAGGAAATAGGGAAACTAATGTAAGAAGGAACCAAGCTGTAAATATTCATTCAATTCAGCAACATAGAATGGTTTGTATTTAAACCGGGTAGTTTGTGACTATAATATATCAGTTGAAAAAATCTTTTAATGGAGGTGGAATCCATGTAATAGAGAAACTAGATTCATCAATAAATAACATGGTTATAATAGAATATTTCATGAAACAACACCCACTAGAATTCAATATAGTTGTCAAACATGTGGTAATTAAAGGAGGGATTAAATATTTGGAGAAATATATTCAAAGTAATTGTTTTTTTGGTTAATTAAAATTTAATTCTAGATATCTATTATTTTAAATGTGAAGTTTAGGGGTAGGGGTTAATTGTAAAAAAATATTATTAAAATAGATGAGATTGAGACCTTGTAATGGAATGAATTTAAGAATATATTACAAGATATATAATTTTATATGGGAATCAAATTTATGATGGATAATAAAATCCAGGAATTGAGTCCAAATGAAGAATATTTAATTTCTTTATACAAAGAAAACATAACATTATTGGAATGTTATGCACCAAATTTCATTTAGGATCTTGGTAGTAAAATGTTTAGATTTTTCTCAAGACTGAATAAAATTTTTGAAGGGGATTAAGATTTTTGTTAATTTCAATGATATAAGAAACATGTGTCATGTGTTTAGAATGGTGAAATGAAGTTTTTTATGATAATGTTCTTCTATCAAAACGATTAGAAAAAGGAAGACTTAGTGGAAGGAAATAGAGAATCTTCCATCAAGAAAATTTGAAAGTAAGAAAATAAATCTCCGATGTTGTGATTAATGTGATAAGAAACACCCTAGGTAACATCTTATAAAATCTAGGAAGTTTTTTTAACATGGTAATTTTGGAAATTTCTCTCCAAAATAAAAATAAATTTAACACAATAAATATCAAACAAATATTTAAAAGTAATAAGCAAGATGTTTAAATTATAATAAAAGGGGTATTATATGAGTACTTCTATGATGATATAAATAAATGAAGAACTTCATAAAGATCAACCGAATAATTATTTGGATAAATCCTTTTCTAGTATATTAGAAGATGTTGAAACATTCCACGACGGGGTGTCAGGTATATTAATTGTTTTTTTTGTTTAGGTTAATGTATTTTTTGAGTTTCAATCAACATATTCTTTCAATTATGATAATTTTGTTGTAATGTTAGAAATTTTACCTCAATAAATCAATCCAAAATATTTGGTAAAAACACCTAGGGTAATTCTAGTGGAAAACATTTAAGAATCACCATGTTATTTTTTTCATAAATTATTGCCTATAAAACATTTCTTTAATTCCCCAAATAGTGATTAATGTCATTCTAGGTATGGATTGGATTTTTATTTATCATGAAAAAATATATTTTGAAGCTAATGAAGTTTTCTATATGAATTTTTTTCTTTATTCATACATGAATGAATTAATACCATTGATAACATATCATTATGTTATGAAATTCATAAAATGTTGAAATAAAGGTTTCCTTATTGATATTTTTTAATATATGAAACCATTAAAAATGATGATATTATAATATTAAAGTAATATTTCATGGTATTTTTTGAAGAATTTCATTCTATTTTACTTGATCTGGAGATAAAATTTACAATTAACTTAGTTCCTAGTCCAAAGACAATATAAAAATCACCTAATTGAATGTATTGGGTACAAATTTTGGAAATTTAAAATTTAGTTACAATAGTTTCTTGATAAAGGATTCATTCATTCTAGAATTTCGTCCTAGGTTTCTCTTATTTTATTTGTTAAAATTATTAATAGTTCCCTATGACTTTTCATTAATTATAGTTCATTGAATAATATCACTGTTAATAATATATATCCATTTCCTCGTATCAATGGATAGTTTAATAAGATCAGGGTGCTTAGTATTTTTTATGTTTGATCATCGATTCAGGTATCATTATAATACGGTGAAGGAGGATAGCATTCCAAATGTATTATTTAATAATAGGCATGAGAATTATGATTTTGTGGTTATTAAATTTTGGTTAAAAAATTCTCTAGATATATTTATGGACCTTATGAATATAGTTTTCCATATATTTGTTGGTATATTAATGGTTTTGATTATTTATAAAAACTAATATTCTATAAAACATATGATGTTGATAAGAAACATTTGAGTGTTTTTCAAAAAACCTTAATAGAAATGATGTTATATAAATAATTTTGTATAAGTGATTTTAGGTTTTGAAAAAGTTCATTCCATTAATATATTTTAGATAATTATTAAATAATGGATGATCCCGATAAAACTAAAGTGGTTGAATAGTGGAAAATGCATAAAAATGTTCTAATGATTTTTCCAGGATAAGATGTTTTTATTGATGTTTTTTTGTAAACAATTCTTAGTTATCTATGAAAATAATTTAGTTAATTAAAAAGAGAGTTAAAATTATCAGGATAAAAGATGTGAAGAATATTTCAAGGAACTGAAAATAAAATTACTACATGTTCCGATTTTGGTCCAACCATCTAGAAATAGTGAAATTGGTATCTACTGTGATTCTTCATTGAAGGGAATTAGTTTTGATTTATTATATAATTATTGTCTAATTTCATATTATTTAATAAAATTGAATCCTCTAAATATAAATTATCATTCACATGACCTTGACCTAGTTTTTTTATATTTTATCATAAAAAATATAGGTACATCATTTATATGGAGTAAAATGTGAAATATATACTAATAATAAATGTTTTATAAATATAATAACTCAAAATTTATTAAATATAAGACCGATAATATGTCTATAATTGATTAAAAAAATGAATGTCTGATGAATTACCATCTTGGAAAATAAAAGATATTATCCAAAACATTAAATAAAATTTATAATGGACTATTAACTAGGAATGAATGGAAGCTAACCCTCTGGTTAATGATTTTATGAATTTTGAGCAAGAAATTTTACATGATAGAAACCGTATATTTTGTATCAAATGTCTGTGTAGTAAAAATTGTTTGATAAGACTAGGTAAGATCCTAAGGGGATCATGATTTAAAAGAAAAGGTAATATTATCTCGAATTGGTATGCTTTAAGAGTTGAATATTAAAAAAAGGTGTTTTCCATATTAGAAAAAGATTCTTGTGCCTTATGATTCCATGTTAATGAAAAAATTGATTAGCGATGATTGTAGCTCGTCATTATTTCATCTTAATAGTACAAAGATATATAGATACCTGTGGGAACATTTTTACAGTAATGGAATGAAAATATATATTTCTAAATTTACCTATAAATGTTTCAGTAGTAAATTGATTAAAGTGGAACAAATATTATCGAAGAATATGTTTTAGCCTTTTCTAATCCCACAATGGAAATGGGTGAATATATCTTTGGATTTCATGTTCATATTATCAATGAATTCTCAAGGTAAAAATATGATTTGCGTTATTTTTGATCATTTGAATAAATATGTTTATTTTTTTTCCTATTTTTGATTATATTCACTCAAATAATATTTTCTTATGTTTTTTTTAAATAGGTAATCAAAATTCATAGAGTCTCTCATTCATTTTTATATGATAGTGTTCTTAGATTTTCCGCTATTTATTTGGTAAATAAATCAGAAGTCATTGGGTATTGAATTAAATTAAAATACATAATTTTATACCTAGTATGATGGTTTTTTCAAGTGAATAATTCAGAATTTAGAGGATGTGTTTTGATCTTTTTAATTAGATCATCATATAAGTTTGGATCAGCATAATTCACTATTTGAATTTTCTTATAATAAATTTTTTCATTACAGTATTCATATGGAACCTTTTAAAGCATTATATGGAATGGAGCCTCAAAATTCAATTTATTTGGATTACTTGGAGGATGATTATTTTTTGAATGAAAATTTTTAGCAGAGATATTTGAGAATGTGATGGTAATTCAATATAATAGGAGGAATATTTAGAGTTATAAAAAAAGTTATGTTAATGACTGAATAAATAGATTTAATTCAAGGTGGGTGGCCTTATTTTTCTTAATATTTATTCATGAAAAACTATTGTGTGTTTTGTTAATAAGGTAAAATTAATTACCTGATTTTTTAGTGAATATAAATTTCTAGATATGATTGGATAATTTTTTTATAGATGGTACTTTCTTTGATTTTATCTCTTGTAAAAGATGTGTTTCATGCTTCGTTAATAAGGAAGTATGTTCTTAATTCATCACATGTTTTGATTCCCTAATTAGGTTAGATGAAAGAAAACATTTATTATGAATAATATCTTATTCAGATTCTTTACCATAGATATTAGGTGTTACAGAATAATGTGAGTCTCCTGGTTATGGTTTTGGGTGAAACCATATGACTGAATAAGTTATAAGAGAATCTGAATATTATTTGAAATAAAAATATCACCATTTTTTTAAAGTGAATAAAAATTATAAGAAATTAATTTCAAAATGAGTAAAAATTAGAAAACAATAATACATTCAAAATAGATCAATTTCATTCCTTATTAATATTCTGTATTTATATTTCATAGATTTATATTCATTACACAAATAAAATAAAATTTTTCAATCAAAAGGAAAATTGTTTTATTATAACAAAATTGAGTTTCATTCATTACAATATTTAATTAAAAATATTTATTTCCAAATACTATAATATAATGTTTAAAAATAAAACGTCAATTTAACAATTTTCAAGTCCTAGTCACCTTAGAGTATAGTTTTTAGAATTTTTTGAAAAAGATTATTTTTTAGTCAATATTAGAAAATAACGATTTTTAGAAAACTTTATTTTATTTTAAACCATTTAAAATAGAAATATATATTTTAGGTAGGATATATAATGTTATTAGTTATATTTTTTAAATAATAATAAAATAAATTTCATTATGATCAATATTACACTATGGTTTTTTCTAAATTAATTTTAAAATAGTAAAATTTAACTCTCCAGAAAAACATTTTTCATCACATTTTACTAGATTTATTTTGAATTATTTTTCACTACTTATAGAAATCGACTTTTATAAAAACGTATCAATATTTTCAATTAGTGTCTACATATATAGTAATGATTTTACTTTGAATTTTTTCCCTTACCAATATTTTCCTAGTAAAATATTATTGGTTACTATGGTACGAATTAATATGTGTTAAAGGTTTTAAAACTAAAATGATAACGGATAACATGAGAAAAAAAATTATTAATCCTATTGTATGGTTTTATTTAAATCCTATCACATTTCCTCATTAATGATGATCTATTTTGGAGCCACTTGGATTAGAAAATATATTAATATATCTTCATCTTTTGAAAAAATGAAAGTATGTCTTCTCCCACACTTTTTGAAGGCCACTACCTATCCTCTATTATCCAAACATGAATTTTCCTTTATCATGTAAAATAACTATAATAATATTTTACTAACATTAATTAGCACATTCTAGTGGTTATGTTATTTTCATAATAGAATATTATCAAGATTTTTGGAACCCAACTATAGAGGTCTTCCAAGGAAGAGGTATAGTTCTCAACCAATTGTTTTTTTATTTTTTATTTTTTCACCATCAACCCTCTATTAAACATTGTTATTTAATAAAATTTTATAACCAATATAATAAAAAAAATTATATTTATGGTATGATCATTTTTCATATAATTATCCATCTTATAGAAAATGATAACATCTTTTGGTCATACATGGTGACTATCTCCATGTGAAGAGGATCTATTTCATTTTTCATCACTTCCTCAAATGGTAGGTATATATATATTGATTTCAAAAAATAATATGATATTAATATTTTAATTTTAATTTTCTAAATATATAATAATTCATTATTTCTTTCCCACAATTTCAAGAAAATTAGTAATGTTACTCATGCATATGTAAAGACATCTTTCTTTGTGTTATAACGTAATTCATTTTCAATAAATAGAATAAAATGTTGGTTTGTTATAAATAATTGATGTCTGAAAAATGATAATTATAAAATTATTAACCACTAAAAATGATATAATAATTAAAAAATTTTCATATTCAACCTATAGAAGTAATATTTCACTTTTAAACCAAACATCCACAAAACAACAGATGTAATCTTAATTAATTATGGGATGAAGTTTGTCAAGGGAATAAGTGAAATAAAAGAAATAATAAAGAAATAATGATATTTAAAAATATTTTTAAAAAACTAAATAGTTAAAAAAATAAATATTCAAGGAGATAAAAATTTTACAAGAAAATTCTGACTCGAGGTAAGGGATATTTTATCTTTAAAACTCATTTTAATATATTTTAAATATTTCATTAAAATATTTTTCCCCTTGTCAATATTGATTTGTGGATTTGTAAATGTTAAAATAAATGAATTAAAAAATTCATTTTACCTCTCGTTTTTCATTCTTATGAATTTCTTCAAAAATAATCTTTTTTTATATTTCCTTTGGAATGCTTGAATTTCATTAAAAAATAATAAAGGAATATTTTTTAACATATACAATATCAGTAACACTTACCGCCATCCCAACCATTTTCTATTTTTATTTTCTTCCATTAAAACATTACATGTTTTATTCAATAAAAATACTTTTAACATTATTCTGTGTATTTTGGTTTTCAAAATGGGTTTTTAAGGGAAAGGGTTGTATCAATATTTGAGAATGATTTACTTATAGGTTCAAAAGTATATTTTTATGAAATTGATTATGGAAATGAAATATTTTGAATCATACATGTATGTTATGATCCTTGTAAATATTTTATTATAATGGTTCAGCCTCATATAGTTAACCAATGCATTAGGTATTTATTATCTTCCCCATAGAATGTTTTAAAAATTAACAAAATAGGTTATTCCATTTGCAAGGTTTATTGAAAGGGTTATAATAAGATTATGTCCTATGAAACCTCCATGAAATTTCTATTCTTAATATGAAATTTAATTTAAATAAATTTATTTTATATGTAAATATAATTATGATTTCTTTCATAAAATTATTATGAACTTTAAGTGTAAAAGATATGTTTTACAAAAAAATATTTTTCATGGGTTTTCATGTGTTCTAGGAAACCCTAATGATTATTATTTTACATTTATGTTTTCTTATTAATGTGTTTTTTGAGGAACACTGGGAATTAAATATGATTTCATGTGTAATTAAATGATTATTTAAGATAATTGTTTATTATGTCAAAGAAAAAGTATCTTTTTTATCTCATGGTTTTGAAGGAGGCTATTGGTTTTTTTTCGTCCCTATATATGTACCTTATTGATATTTTTGTGATCATCCAGATTATCTAAATGTTTTTCATTGGTTTTAAGGATTATTTGTAAAAATGATGAAGTGAATTTAATGTAATGAATATTTTTCCTAAAAAGGAAATTTCTTCCATTTTTTAAGTGTTGTATTGTGAAAAAATATACATTGAGTTGAAGTGTCCACTTTGTATTGAATTTATTTTTCATGTAAGATTTATGACCAAATTCTACAAAACTCTCAATATTAAAAGTTATTTACCAATGAATGAAAATTAATTCTTGTTTACAAATTTAATTATGGGATGAATAATTTTGGAGTCCTCAAATAAAATTCCCAAAAATTATACAATCATCACAATGGTATAATATATGAATTATGTTATAAATATCATAAAGGCTCCCCCATGGGTGGATAATTTATATAAGAAAAAAATAAAAAAATAAAATAAGGATACAAATTATTTTAAACTGATCCTGTGTTTGGAAAAGTATTATCATTTATAGTCCACTCTATCATTCCATGAAAAAAAATTATGTAATAGGCCCTTCCAATAAACATGTGACCAATGATAACAAAATAATATCTTCTTATGTACCTTATTTATATAGATTCTTAAATAATATGTGAGTATAAAATAGTATTAACGAACTAATATCAACCCTAAAATAACTACTTAAATAGATAAATTCATGTATAAGTGACATAAATAGAAAATATAATAGTATAATATAATATTTAATAATTAGTAAAAAGTATCATATTTCCTAAGTTCATCGTTACACCTGAAGTGGATCATACCCTTGTTTATCATTAGGTATGTGTCCTTGATTGACCAAACCTAATTTGGTTAGTGTCATATTATCTCTCAACACATCAAAAAAATTTTCCTTCAAATAACAGACTCATGATACCTTATATTACATAATAAAGTAACATAGACCTCCCCTTTTAGATTTTCCTTATCATGGTGAACAAAATAAATAGTGACCCAAACCACCAGTATGGGATTTTTCTTAGCCTGTAGCATAATCCAGAAGTAACACATTCCTTCTATACAATAGATTTCTCAACCTATGGTGTAGCCTAAAAGTTACACGGAACTCTCCTATGAGTGTTTTCTTATCCAAATATCACAACCACCCATAAAGGTGTTTTCATTTATTTAAAAACATGAATAACACAATGCATATTTTTATTACCATTAAAACATGACCACTTGAAGAGGATTTTTCATTTATATTAAAACAAAACCATCCCTATGGAGGATTTCATTATATTTATTGAAACCCACAAAAATATTTTATTTTCATCATTAATTAAATCAATACCACACACAATGGGTATTCTCTTTTCCTTAAAAACATTTAGAAATAATCATTTTATCAATTAACTGCCACATATTCCATTCCAATTCATAACAAAATTTATATTACCAGAAACCTCCTTTTGACCATATAAATTTTTATAAAATGATTTCATTAGATTTAATCTCTTTATAAAAAAATAACATTTACCAAAAAACATAACAAAAACCTCACACAATTCCACCTTTCCCATTCATAAAATTTTCTCAAGTCAGACCATTATTTCTAAGTAAATGACTTGATTGTTTTACAAAATAGCCATTTTGGAATATTCAAAATCAATTCCAAAATTTTAAATAGAATCTTTATATTTAAATTATTCATGCCATACCAAAAATCATCATTTCACAAAACAAGTAACCATTTGAAAAAAAAGCTTCTAATTCAAGATTCAATTTTATTTCATTAAATTATTTATTCTAAACACCCATTTCACAAATACTAAATGTTAAACATAATTCCCATTTTGGACTAATTTTAATATGGGTTAATATTTTAATAAAAAAATAAATACAAACTCAGCTATCTAAATTGGGAAATATAATAATGGAAAAACCAAGGACAATATAATTTTATAAAACAAGGTCTACACACATTATCTAGATTGAATGAATACTCTACACAATTGAATAAGTGATTTATATTTTGGGTTAGGATTAGGTACCACATAAATCATAATTAAATAAGCCCACATGTCGATTATTGGATAGTGGTTCTCCCAAAAACAAAATTATATTATGAACTATAAAAATACCCAAAATATATGGAATATTAGAAAAAAACTATAAATATGTAATTGGAGAGAAAAATAAACAAATAATAAGTAGAATATGACTTATAGTCATACCTTTGATATAGAAACTCAAGAAATGGTACTCCAAAATTCCAAAAAACCATAATCAATCCACTATAGTGGAAGGAATCAGATGGAGAGGAATGAGAGAGGTGTTATTAGATAAAATAGGTCCATGATCTTATCTAAGAAGAATCTGGGAAATCCCTCCTATAATTTTATGCCTTATATTTTTTAAAATTTTTCAAAGAGGCCACAAACCATGCAGTGAACCTAGAAGACCATTAGGGGTATTGCCTTGGCCGTTAAAAAGCCGATGGCACTACCTCATCCATGTTATAGGTTGTAACCACTCCCAAATCCTCTGATTCTCACATGAGGCTTTAGGTCTTACTCTCATGCCTCATTTCATGACCAAATTTATTTTTTTAGAGATTTCCAAACTCTAATTACTTCATTCTGAAGTTAGGTTCAAAATCCAACCCTTACACCATGTCAAATTAAAGTTACTCCTAAAATTTCACATTTGTTTTCAGACATATAAGATTAACACCACCCCACCTTAAGAATTATCATCACCTATAAGTTCTTTCAGTTCAAAAAAAATACAAACTAACTTAGTTCAGTCATCAATTCATCACCCATTAGTGTGTTCAGCCCCTAAATTCTCAACTCTCTCCATTATCACAACTCCAAATATAAGATTGAAATCCAGTTAATCTCATTCAAATTCCCATATTTATCATTAAAGAATTAAGATAACACACAACAGAATCCATCCATCCAGAGACACTCATGTGTGATTTCTCAATTTATTGTCAAACATATGGTTCTCCCAAATATAGGTCTTATCTAAAAAGGTAAATTTTGATCCTCACTTCCACCCACCATTAGATGTTTCCAACAAATACATGCTCTCAGTGGTCCACTGATCTTCTTGGCATGGTTCCCGATACACTATAACTCAAAAAACATCAGATAAGATGTAGAAATTTTGTACCAACTCTCACTTCCTGTCACCAAATCCAAAAAAAAAATATTCCTTATACATCCAATCATAACCCATGAACACTAATACTTACTAAAACAACTAATTAAAAACCCTTGAACAACATAAATTATATCTCAATGTTTTTTCTTTGATATAGTCCCACAAAACTACATTGAATTTCATTTAAGATAGCCAATCAAGCCACTTCTAGAAAACCCATCTCAAAAACATCATTCTTACCCAATCTATTAAATTTTAATCACTTAATCACAATTCCTTGAACACTATAGGAATATTAGATCATCCAGACACAAGTCATGGTCCAACCCCAATACTTGATGTGTTTCAACAGATGCATCTCCAACCACAAACAATATTCGTTTTGTTTTCACCCAAACACTAGAATTCCCCTAAACTGAAACACAATTGTTTGAAATCATTCATCTTGATCCAAAAATAAGATCTCTAGTTCTAATATTCACTATACTGAAACTAATCACATGTGATCCAGTATATGGGTCCTTCTTTACAATATAATGATTGGTCCTATTCACCAATAACTATCAATTATGAGAGTCACATGACTACAATGAACATGATGTTTCCCACCACATTGGTATCTTTATCACCACCTTAAAAAATAACATTTTGATCTCCACAATTCTTTTCATGTCCATCACCAATCATAATGATTATATGTAGATACCCCACTCAAATTTGAGAACTATGTGCGAAACACTAAAAATACAAATGTTCTAAGATTTTAGGAATGTCATTATCAAAAATAAAGGAAACCCAAATAATGATGAGGTTTATTCCCTCACTATAATAATGGTGATCTCTCCATCATATGACTTCACCCATGAAACCCCTAAAGCATATCTAGAACAAGGTCCACTACTAAGGAATATGTCACTCTCTCTTTGATGAATCACACATCCATCAAATCGAGATACCTATATCAAGGTCAGGCCTTGATCAATCATTCCATAAACCACAACTTATCCATAGATATATTCCCTTACTACTGGGACCTAAAACTTTTACCAAAATGTATGATTCATCAACATAAAAGAATATTCAAGGTTCCTGTCACTTGCTCCAAGATGAATAGAATAACAAAGCCTATCAGGTCTATGCGACCCTTAGCTAAGTGTTCATAAAAAATCCACATCATTGACCTATAACCATTTTATATTGTGAATTTTTCTAAATTTAAAATTTTTTCAACTAGAGATGGACATTGTCCACTCAAAATATCCAAGTCTAAGAGTTCTTATATTAACAATCTCGGTTCCACTATTAACGATTGTGTTCACACTCTCTCACTATAATGACTTGAGAATTTAATAATCAAATAAACACTAATTTCAATGTGTTTCTCAATATAAAACATTCAAACAAAGTGAATTTGGATAATTGTGATTTATATATAGAAATAATAAGTATAGATATTGGTAATAGAATAATAATATATATATATAATAATAAAACGTAATAAATTTAAATTTAAATATCAACTCAATTGATTAATTTAATAAACTAATAAAATAATTTTGTAAAAATCTTATTTTTCTATGATTGATATATTTATGATTAGTGAAAATTTATGGTGAATAATCAAGATACCAAAAAATTATTTTCTATTAAACAATTTTTCCATTATATATTTATTATTTTATTTTATAGTTTTATATTTCAATTTTAGGATGATAATTTTTCAAAATTTAAATTTTTTTGGGTTAACATCGTCATATAAGATTAATAAGATTATATGATTTTTTTATAGGATTAATTTTAAGGTGAATAGGGTAAATACTATTTTTAGAAATATCAAAACTTTATGAAATAAAATAAAAAATAAAAATTTATAAACCCATATTTTTCATTTTATAATTTAAAATATGTCTCTCCAAAAATATTGTTTTTATACAGTATATATTTAGTATTTTAAAATTATTATTTATCATATTTTAAAATTTTTTCAAAAAAATGGATTTTATTTTTGGAAAAATTAGGTACAAATTATACAATAGGAACCATTTTATTTTTTGTGTTTAGGGGATTAATTATCCAGGTAAAAATAATTTACAATGGTGAAAACTAAAACGGTAAAATTGAGTAGCCTTAGAGGTAAAGGGCATAATAAGTTTAAAACATGACTCTATTTAAATTTTGGATTTTTTTTATCAACTTTAACTCATATAAAATAAATTATTTTTCATTTTTAGAGTCACTTTACCTCATAGTGACTTCCCATTATTGAATTTTTTTTTCGTATGTACAAAAATGTCACTCTTTATCACTTATAAAAGGGAAACATATCCCTTCACATACACTTGAAATAAAATATTTTATCTTTGGTCTAATAAATGAAAATTAAAATCCTACACTCACTTATAAAATATAATGGGATTATGGGACTCTCAATATATCATCCCTCGATGTTTTTGTCCAGTAAACACTGGAAATAAACCAAGATGTGAGATATATATCATTAACCTCTATTTCATTTTTTTATTTCTTTATGTTCTTTTTATTTTCCTAAAATTTCATTTAACCATATTAATGTGATTAAATAAATATCATCATTACACTATAATTTTATTATTATTTTGTAAAAATCATTAACCATTGCCTTCTATTTAATTAAGAAATACCAAAATGTGAATCTTTTATTATAGGGACTATATCCACCATTAATAAATGTGTAATTTTCCCTCAATTTCAAAAATAGATGGTAATAATGATAGATTTAATGTATATATATTATATTATCCATATATTAATTTTTTAAAATGTGAATTATTATTTACATTTATTTTGTTCCATATATCAATAAAACAGAATCATACCTTGTGTATATGTACGAACTACAATCTCTACATGGTGTTGTAATTTATTATTCATCACTGATTAACATGAATGGTTATAAATATTTATATATTGAATATATATTAAAATTTTTTAATTATTAACATTTTGTAGATGGATTAGCCATGGTTAATGTGAAAGGACCATAACTACCAAACTAAAACATACATGAAAAATAAATTGATTAACACCTAAAATGATGATGATATTGAAAAAAATTTATACAATGGGTGATGAAATGTTATAAGTAAAAAATATATATTATTTCTGGTATTATTATGGTTCTATAATAAAATTATAATACATGTAAATTTTTTAAACCAAATTTTAGTTTTCCAATAAAGCATGATGGTCTTAAGGTAGGGTATTTATATTACAGTCTCTCTTAACCTATATTGTTGATGTATTAATATTTTTTGATGAAATTATATGACCTATCTCTCACAAATATTATGTAATTTCTAATGATTTTCTTATTAATTTATATTAAATGTCTTCCTTTCATTTTTTCCATGTTAATTACTTAAAATACTAAAAGAGTGTTGTTAATGAAAATGGACTTCATTTCCCCCTTTGGTTAAGAATACGTTCTTCCATGTATATGTGTTGTGTAAAATGTTTTCAAGTACATTTTTAATAGTATACAATGATTTATTCAAAAAAAATTACCCATTATTGAATTTATATAAAAATTTAGTGGAATAATATTATTTTTCTTCCATGTTATGTACTTTAGACTTTTTTCCAAAAATTTGAAAGGGATTTATTTTTAATATTTTTTGAATTTTTTAGATTTTAAAAAAGTTATTTTAGAAGATAAATGGTATTTTCCTCATGAAATATTCTTATGTTATTTTGTAGGAAGTTTCCTACATAAATGTTTATTGTGATTTATTGGGGATATGATCAAATATTACCATATTTATTGCTTCTATATAAGGTTTGTGACTATGAAATATTTATGAAACTTATTTTATTTTCTGTATGTTAAAATTCAATATAAATATTTTTTTTCATGATCATATGCCTTAAATATGAATGGATTGTGATTTTGTGATTGTAAGATACCTTGTAAACCATATATTTGTGGGGATGTTATATGCCTCTAATGAAATGGGTAAAGATGAAGGAGTTGAGGATCTATTAATTGATAATCGAGTTGAGGAACATATAATATATAATGATGTTGAGAAAATCATAAGATATAATGAGTTAACAAGATAGAATTTAACCCTAGAATAATGTTGGAAATGACTAGGTAGGAATTTCAATGATGTTACATTGTCTATAATGATAATATTAGAAGTCATCCATGAAAAAGGAAATGATTTTATATTCTTATGGGAAAACCAAAAACGTATTCCTTATTTTTATGTTACGTTATCTTGGATTATGATTGATTTTTTATGATTCTATACAATTATCTACTAATTAATTTTTTTTAAAAAAAATTTCTCGTTTCCTAATTAAACATATTTGAATGATAAGGTATGATTATTGTATTCTTATATCTTGTTCTAATACCATTACGTTTATCTTATGATCACTTTTGATCATTAATTTATCTCTTACGACTGACCTTGCTGAGAATTTTTTATTTCCATTTATTATATTTATATTCCCCAACTTATGAACAATGGTTATAGGTATAGAATGTTTAATAAGGGTGTATTTGTGATGAATTTAATTGTACATTATATAGATAATTTATTTACTAGTTCTTCATTTATCCATGTTTCCAAAGACACTAAACCTCTATACTGCTCAAACATGTATTCTTTTGAAAGCTATTTAATATTCATCTAAAATGATATAATATTTATGTTTGTAATGTTTGGGTCATTATAGTTTTTATCAAAGGACTATTCAGTTTCCTTTAGAAAATGGGTGGAGAAAAAATTAGTGTGGACCATTAGGATAAGCCTAAGGATAAGATATTATCTTAAGTTATAGTAATAATAGGAGTGTGGGTTTTCTACAAAATAAACCCAATTTAGATAAAAATAAATGGATGTAGAATATATGATGGTTGTAACTAGGGTTAAAAACTCCAAAGATGGGGTTTTGGGTGTTAACTCAATCAGGGCTTGGTCCACACAAGAAAGAGGCCTAATTATTTCTCAAACTATGATTTTTTGTTTCATACTATTTCTCGAACAAGACGGAATCATGTTAACAATGAATATTATTTACAATTAAATGAATTTCCTCATGAAAGATTGTATTTTTTGGGAGATATAATGAAAAATATTATTGATATTTTAATGTAACACTCCCTATAAATTAATCATACTAAACCACCAAACAAGAAAAAGTGATAAAAACATATTACTAGATCCTACATTAGACAATTATCATAATTTATTAGTGGGATTGTTTATGTAATAAATTTTAATAAATGGACAAATACCACTAAAAATATATTTTCTATTCTATAGTTAATGGAATATCAATGAGTTATTTTAGTCACATATCATTTGGAAGGAAATATTGATTAATGCTAAAATATTATCAAAAAATGAAAAAATGGTAATAAATTGTCTCTATGGATTGGGATGACCCTATGAAATTAGTTATAAATATATACATTCCCCATTTTTATCTTATGAAAATGGAGAAGGAATTAATTGAGTTAAATTAAAAGGATAATGAATCAATTGGCATGTATAAGGAATATTTTATAGGACTTCTGTGTTATTCTTCCAGTATTATCACTGATTCAGATGGTAAGATTGATCAATGATTTAGTAAAATAAAACCATGATTCCAAAGGGATTATTTTCATTAGAAATTTATACAGATTGGAATAAATCATTTGATATGTTATAAAGTTGGATATAGATAATGGGATCTCACATCAATCTCATTATTGTAATAAGAAAATAAATATAGAATCGTGATAAAATTCTAATAACAAAAACCACTGTGGGAATTAGATTTTTTTGTAAAAAGTGTTGAGAAAATCATGTAGTAAATTTTCATAAAGAGTCTATTAAATTATTTATATGTGTAAAATAATTAAATAAGGAGAAATTTTATCAAATTGTTGTGAAGAGGTTTATAAATGAAATGGTAGTTGAATGATTTTTAATAAATACACCACCAACACCCAAATGTTTCAGATGTAATGAGTCTTGAAATTAGGAAAACTAGAGCTTCAATCCATTTTTTATTGATGCTGATCAATATAAATGTCCTCAAAATCCCATATAAAAATAAAAATCTCATGCAGTCATTTTTACCAATGTGGGTCGTGATAATAAAGATATGGAAGGTATACATACCATCCACACATTCACTTATAATGAATTATTTGATTTGGGTCTTACCCAGTCCTTTATATCTAATTCATTTTCATAAACCATAACATTACCATCACACTTATTATCTGTTAATATAGAAGGAAAAATTAATAATGGTGTGAAGATTTAACCTTAAGTCTATTATTCTTCTAAGAATTATTTTTTTCGGAATATGCTCCATAAAAATCTGTTATTATCCATCTAGTTGAAATTGATTTAATTTTGGTCAGGAATTTGATTTCATTAAAAAACTCTCAAATCAATTTCTGATTAATTCAAGTTAAATTTGATATTCTAAAACTAAATATGATTTTTTATCACTTCATGGGTAAATATAATAATCCAAGAGAAATTACTTGCATTTAAGGGGTATAATTTCCTCTTCAAAGTGGTTATTTATCTCATTTAGTTAGGGAGAAAATTAACATGAATGACATACATATTTTATTGAAGATTGTGGATATTTATATGAAATATTTTCCATTTCATCCTTAAAAACGTGATGTTTAGTTTTACATAGATATGATATGTCGAACAAACCTATTTCAAAGACTCTATATAGACGGGCCCCAATTGAGTTAAAAGAATTAAAAAAAATATATATTAGAATCAGGATAAGGGATTCATTCATCCATGTGAATCACTATTAGGAGAATATATTCCATTTTTCAAGAAGAAGTATGGAATAATGTGACTTGATTAATGGAAAATTACCAAGATCATGATCATGGATAAGTATCCTCTACCCCATATTGATTATTTATTCAGTTAGTTACATGTAACTAAAAAATATTCATAGAATAATCTTTCATTTGGATAAAATTAGTATAGGGTAAAAATGTGAAGGCATACCAAATATAGTATTCCAATTAAGGTATGGAAACATTTAATTTATAGTGATTCTATTTGTTCTTACCAATTCCCATGTTATCTTCCTATATTTAATGAAAATTTTATTTACAGATTACCTTGATCAATTTTTGGTAGAAATTTTAGATGATATTAATTTAAATTTCAATAGAAAGGAAGAGAATAAATATCAATTTAGTATTGTACTAAAGACCCTATGGAAAGAGAAGTTGTATTCAATATTTTAAAATTAGGAATTTTTTTCTCTATAAAGAATAATTCTTTGGCCATATAACCTCAAGCATGGTCATATCGATGGCTCCGACATATTAAAAAGTTATTGAACATTTTTTTACCCCAACCATTGTGACTGAGAATTGTAGTTCTCTTTTATTGTAGGAAACAATCAATGTATTTTTGATATTTTCTAATGACTATCAATTAAACACACCTTGTTAACTCAGAAGGTAGTCTAGCCCGTAGGGTGTTCATGATCTGCAGAGGTTGGTGACTAGAACCTAGAATCATAGAAAATGAATGTGGGAATGGTTTTTACAAAAACATTATTGAATTAAAAGAGATAATACATAATAAATAACAAAAGAAACTTCCCTGGTAGTAATGTACCAGATGTCACAGAGGCATAAAAAAGCCCAATAACTAAAACCAAGTATGATAACATAGGAAAAACATCATATGTCCCAACATAGACACAAATCAACAAGTCCAAGGATCGAAATATAACACTTCATCCATGTGATCATTTTCCCTTACTTGATCCTCGAAGGTGGTAATCTATAAAATATGGGAGACATTAGTAAAGTGTGATCCAAAGCCCCACAGGTTTTCACCTTGAGATTCCCTAAAAGGATTAAAATACCAAATTGACCATGTATGTAATTACAATTTTCAAATAAATTGGTTTAAAATTACAAAGTAATATTTAAAACAATAATAATTTACAATTAAAATGATGGAAGTAATTTTCAAATTATGGAATAACCATTAAATATAAGGCTTTTTCCAAAAATGAAACTTTTTTACAAATGGCTCAAATAACCACTTTTATATAAAATAGTTTATTTAAATTATAAAGCATGTAAAAAATATTATAAAAAGAAAAATATTCATTTAAAATATAAACAAAAAATCAAAACGGTCATATGATGAATATAGTACAGTAGTTCTAGGATAAAGGGACCCCACACTTATAGTCATACATAAAATATGTATATATTCCCCTTTGAAACATTGCCCATGGGGACTCATCACCACCACCTAAGGGATATGATGTACCGATATGATGTTTTATAACATGGTAAATCATAAAATTTTGTCCAAATAACTCATCAACAACATAAGACCTACATGTTATATAAAACAAAACACTGATGGTAAATTTATTTTAAGACTGGTTATAATAAAATTAAATCACATTCTCCTTTTAAAATATGGGAATTTTCCTTCTATACCCCATAATGGATTTTTAATCAAAAACATAACTTTTCAAAAAAGAACCATACTATTTTTATAATATACATTCTTAAGACATTATTATAAAGATGGATTTGAAATAAATTAACCATTCAATTTAACAATATAATTCCATAATTCAATTAAAATTTTTAATTTAAAAAAATAATCTATCAATTTCATAAAACTACCCAATTCAATGTAATTGGGGTTTTAAAAAAATTCCATCAAATCATTTTTACACAATTAAATTCAAAAATTTATTTGTAAATGTTTCACAATTTAAATTAGACAATTTAAATATCGGAAATTTCTATAAACACACCCCAATTAAATAGAATTGGGGGATTTCCAATTTAATTCCAGAGACCCATTTTTATTAAAACAAGTAATTAAATGGAATTGATTTTTTTGGAAGAAAATAATGGAAATCCATTTAATAAAAACAAAGAAATTACATTTCTTTAAAATAGTTGAAATTAAACAAATCAATTTAAGGTTAAAATAAATTGGGAATTGAAATGAAGATCAAAACATGGTTTATAACCCCAAACTAGTGGGTATAAGATCCAGAATTTATCATTAGGATCCATGGAACCCTAGGATAGAAAATAAAGATAATGGGAGAAAAATAACATAAGTAAAAACTATCTAGAAGAGGTTTGACCACAATTCTCCTAGCATAGGATCACATATGGGGTGGATTCAAGGAGAAAAACTCTTATTAAGAGCTCCAAAAAAAGGAAATTGTTTCTATGTCATACCAGTCCATAGGGGGCCAAAAATAGATTTTTAGAAACTTTTAATCAAAATTATGATCACTTAAAAACTCTTATACAAGGTTTACTTGGAAAATGTGAATGTTTTAGAAAACTTATCTCCAAGAAATGCACCAATTATAAATGGTCCATAAGATTTATCCAAAGGGGAAACAAATATTTAATAACTATGAACCAACCATGAAAATTACAATGGCCTTGGGTTGCAATTTTTTCTTTGAAAGGCCCCATAGTTTGAAAAAAAATGTGTTCCAACCACAAACTAGACCAGAATTTTCAAGACACTATAAACATTAACCTGAATTGACCCCAAATGAGACCCAAACATAGGTAAATAAAAAAGAGGGGTTTTGGAATACCAAAAATAGTAATAGGATGTCATAACAACCCCACAATAGAATCTTTTTATCCCAAGGAATCCTACTTTGAAGATTCCATTTCAAATAAAATGATGTCGATGTTATCTCATTAGTTCCTCCCTCTCCAACATCTCATAAATATCGCAATCATGCTTCTATAGAACAGAAAACCAAGGTATCATCCTCCCATGAAAAACACAGGTTTCTGAATCAACTATCTTGAATTTTTGTTTAGTCGTGGATAAATCATGTTCAACTTCACGATCATTCTAGCTCAAAAATTGAGATATATCAGATATATACTTTCTCATATATGTAACATGGAGAATGTTATGCATCAATATCAACTAAATTGGATGTTCTGAATGATAAGAAACCTACCATGTAACTCCCCAAACATTTTCTGTGATGTTCTTCTTAAATACCTTATATTAATTATATAACCTATATTTCACGAAGCACTAATTCTCTTTGAAAAAAACATTATATAAAAAAGTTATAACACAGACATTAAACATAAATTTTCCACTTCTTTGTTTTGAGTTTCACAAAATGGTCATCTACAGTTGTAACCAATATTTTATTGGGAGTCTAATAGAACCAACTTTTTGTTTATTAATAGTAATATGAATAGTAATACAAACCTTAGGAATAGTAAATCATATTATTATTTTCTTCTCTTAAGGTTATAAAGTAATGAGATGTTGATTAATTTTTCATGATGTTGAAAAATGAGTTATGGATTTCAATTTGTTATGTTTGAATTAATTATAGATTTATTTAAAGGTTCAATTAAAAATTATTAGAAAATTATTTTAAAAAATTGCAGTTCATTCATTAATTCTACATGTAAAAAAATGGTTGGAGTGAATTTTTGGTATTTCCCTAAAATACTTTAATTTTTCATGAATATTAAAAATACAATTTTGACTTTTTTGTCGTTTAATGACATCATAATTTTATATTAATTAATATAAAAGTATGGTCATCTTTTGTTCCATAAAATATGACATGAGGCTTCCCATGTGGCTAAAGCCATGGAAAAATACCATCGTCAATCCCATGGTTTCGCAAAAAAAACCTACCAAGTTGGTTTCCCTTTAAATTAATTAAAAACTCCCACTTATTTAATGTAAGTACCAACTCATCCCTTAATTTTCTTTCATTACAATTTCATAATCCCATAATCTCTTGTTTTTTACCTTCATTTAAATCCTCCCAAGGTTTCCTCATGCCCTTAAGGTCCCAACATTTAGGTTTTGGGAATTACTCTTCAAGGTAAGGGAATCTACAACCCTTCTCTTTTCATAATGCATTCATTTTATATTTTCTCTTTTATTTTTAATTGGATTGTATTTGGATATTCCATTACATATTCCCCTTTCTTACCATAGTATTTCACAGTGATTATATACCCCATTTCTATCATCAAACTATCTTATGAAATTTTAAGTGAAATCATTATGGTGCTGAATTTTCATGAGGGATTTCCCAATTTTTCTATTATTTTGAGTTCATTTGTTATCTTCTTCTTTACTCATATCCCATAATCTAAATGATATGATAATTCCATTACATTAAATGAAATAGAATTATATTATGATAATGGAATATTTCATCATCATCTCTCTTTCCCCTCCTCTTATACTAAAAATGAAAACACCTTCCGAGATGTATTAGTTTATCACATTCAAGGACGGTGGGTTCTCAATTTTCATTAACATATTAAATTCTAGTCATTGAACTATTTTTAAGGTTGAAAAATGTCATAATATATTAATTTAATACTATTAAATGTTTTTTAATCCTTACACAATCATAATATAAAATAATAATACAAAACAAGTTCATTATACACAAAACCGCCAAGTAAATCAAGCATTTATCATTATCTTTTATCAAACAATTCATCCTAATTGTATGTTACCAAATACATTATAAGGACATTTATATATCTTTAAATTTCACTAATAATATATATTAACAATTATGGATACTTAACTATAATAAAAATTAACTTCTATTCATGTATACAAGTAACCTGATCATGAAACCCAAATATGAAAATGCTTCGAAAATAATAAAATTGAACCTGTTAAACTCATCAAAAAGGACATGAATGAACCTAATAAGGTTATAAGAAATAAATTACATGTTTGGGAGGTTATATAAATATTAATTAATGATTATAAATTTTATAATTTGGATCATTAAGATCAGTCAATGAACACTTTCTCATATAATGTAAGGGGTTTCTCATCTCATTTTTAATTCTCTGAGATTTCCATTGTTCACCAATTAATTCTTGTATGTGTTATATGTGCACTTAAATTTGATATATTATATCATTATTCAATTTCTATTCATGTTATTATATGATTCATTTGGTGATTATTGACTTTTGGTCATATAATTCAACTGATTACAATAAGGTAATGGACTTTTGTCTCAATTTTTATTTCATTGAGAGCTTCTTGGTATTGGGAAACTAATCATTCTTATGTGGTATATTTAAAGAACATTTGAGATCATTTTTAATTTTAAATTGTAAATATATTATATATCTATGTATAATTAATGATTTGGAAATGAATTGATGAGTGGGGCATACTATATCCCCTCGATGCATTGACAGGTCTCATGAGATGAATTTGTTGGTGATAACCCCTTCGAGTTTGTTTCTAATGATCAGATGGGTTTCTATCCACAGTCTTAAATCATTTAGATGGTATAGTGTTATCATGTTATAGATATATGATGACCAATTAATAATAATTTCTCTCTATTCAATTTTAGTTATTATATCCAAGAGGTTTTCACTATGACAAAATATATGGATGCAGTTTCATACTCAGTTTATTAATTGTGTGTGCTTTCCATTTATTCACCATGCCATATTGATTATATGAAATTTTTTGTGAGTCACTTATTATTTACTAATTGTTATACTATATGTAACCCTTATTGATCATTTGATCTCACCCATTTCATTTTTTTACCGTCAATAGGTTATGAAAAGGATATTATTTATTGAGTTCTCATGGTTTCAATTTTTTAGTTTTTGTTATGTATTGTATTTTTTTACCTTCTCCAATGTAATTTTAGTTACATATATGTATATAGTATCATCAATACTACTAAATTGATCATTTATATAGGGTTTTATTTTCATTTAACCATGCCAATGCAACTAGTAATGCACCGACTCTAATCTAGAGGTGTCAAGGTGTTACAGTTGTTATCAAATGAAGTTTAGTAGAAAAATTGAAAACTATATTAGAAAATTTATATTAGGGGACAAAGACGTAAGAAAGAATTTGAGGAAAAACATAAATAAACGTCTTCTAATTTTGGTAAGGGATAAATTATGTGGATCTTTCTAGAAAATTCATCCCTTTGTAGATACAAACAGGTAGAGGTGACTCTAGCACAGATGTACCTATGATTGAGAACTCTGACAAGGAGATTTAGGATTGACACGGGGTGTCCTAGTACACTACAATGGGCTTTTCTATAGACTTGGTATTGACACTCCTTGGGTATATGCTTTGGATAGTTTACATTATCATTACAATCAATTATAAAGGATTTTAATGTAAATTTGTCCTCAGAGAATCCATGTTTATGAGATAAGTTATGCATAGAATTTTATTTATGTTATGTACTTTTCAAGATGAGATTATAAATTATGATTCAAAACCTAATATAGTGTATTCTATTATTTAGATATGGCACCAATTGGAAAAAGGGTATTCTATAATCATGGGCAATGTAGGGATTTCCCCACTGAGCAAGTCAACATAGTCAATGTTGTAGTGGATCATATCGTGACCATAATGGGACAACATACTAAGGTGGTAATGAATAACCCTGCTACACCTTTGATAGATCATTTCATGTGGGAGAAGCCCCCATATTTTAGTGGGCCTACTTACCAAGTGGTATCTGAGTAGTAGATCAAGTCCCTTGAAAAGATAATCATGATATTAAGATGCAATGAAAATGAAACGGTATTGTGGGTAGTATATTGTCTTGTGAGCAACAAACTGAAATGAAGAGGAAATTCCTATGCTTAAAGAAAATGGGAGAAGGTAGTTTTGTAGATTATGATTCTACCTTCACAAGAATAGCTAGGTATTCCATAGATTATGTAAGAGACTCAGAAGACATCATTTATCATTTATTTAAAGGTCTTAAGCCAGGTATTTGAATGGTACTGGATTCTCAAACATTTTCATCATATGATGAAATTGTATCATGTCCTATCAAAATAGGGAAGGAATTTTCTAGGTCAAATTTGTTCTTGGGAAACCAAGATAAGACGTGGGACTCCAATAACCAAGGAAAAATTGAATCACCAAATAAGAACAAGGGAAAGAAGAAATTCCAATTATGTGAGAACTGTGGAAAGAATCATCCCAGTAAATACATAAAAGGCATGGGAGTCTTCTATATGTTTTGAGAAAAGGGTAATCAATCTAATGAATGAAAGGGGAAGAAACAATTCCATGATTTTCAATGCTACAATTTTAGAGATATGGGATACAATGATAATGAGTTTCCTAAGCACCAAGGAAACATTCCTAAGAAAAGGCCATAAGAGCAAGTGAAATCTTATAGAATTACTACCACAGAGGTTTATGTTCATAATGATGTGGTGGTAGGTGCTCTAATGGTTTCCTCAAACATATCCAATGAATTATTTTATTCTAGACTATCACATTCATTTATATCTTCTATGTTTCACAAGAAAATCAAACATGTCCAATTAGATGTAATAAATGACTTATCAATAAAAACTCCTAATGGATGTATCATTATAATAAAGGTGTTTTGATCAGTCCCCCTTATGACAAATAAATGTTCTTTAATTTCAAATCGTATAATCATACCAATTATTGACTTTGATATAATTCTGGTTATAAATTGGTTGTCTAATTATGATGCGAAGATCTATTTCAAGAATAAGGAAGTTACAATTTTTGAAAATGGTGTTGAATGCCTTATTTTTAGAGCAGAAAACTTGCCTTCTGATTCTTATCCAGATCCACCCTGAGAAGCTCTATTGAATGAGATTCTTTTAGAGGAAGAGAAACTAATATATATGGGAGAGGAAAGAAATATTAAAATTGATGATGTGCATATAGTTCATTAATACATTAACATATTTCCAGAGGATTTTCCTAGACATCCTCTCGAGTGGGAGGTTGAGTTCTCTATTGATTTAATTCCTACTGCAAGACCTATATCAAAGACTCCCTATAAAATGGCCTCTGTGAAATTAGTGGAGATAAAGAAACAATTAGAGGAATTGAGTGACATAGGATTTATTTTCCCTAGTGTCTCTCTATGGGGATCCCATATCCTATTTCCTAAGAAGAATGATATATCCTTTAGGATTTGCATTAATTAATGGGAAATAAATTCTATTATAATAAAGAATAAGTATCCTTTCGCCCGAATTAATGAATTATTTGATCAAATTCATGGAGAATAATATTTGTAAATTATTGACCGTCAATCTAGATATAATCAGTTGTGTGTGAGGAAGAAAGATATTCCAAAGATAGTGTTTTGAACCAAGAATGGGCATTATGATTTTATTGTGATGCCTTTTGGACGGACTATTGAACCCACTATTTTCATGGATCTAATGAATAGAGTTTCCAAGTAATATCTTGATGACTATATTGTAGTCTATATTAATGATATCCTAGTATTATTCAAAAGCTTTGAAGTCCATGAGATTCAATTTCAGATTATTCTGAAAAATCTTTGAAGAAATGAATTATATGGAATGCCAAGAAATTGTGAATTTTGGCATCAATCAGTTTTCTTCCTTGGCCACATTTTCTCTGTAGACGGAATATATTTTGATCCTATGAAGACAAAGGTTGTTCAATAATTTCCTACTCTAACGAACATAACTGAGGTATATAGTTTTATTGGTTTAGAAGTTTATTATTAGTGTTTTGTTTAAAAAACTCGCCTGTTTAGCCATCTTATGACCAATCTCACACAAATATGGGTTAACATTTTATGGAAGAAGTAATTGGAAGAATTTTTTAAATAATTGAAGAGAATATTAATAAATTCTCTAATCTTAACACTACTATTAGGGAAAGACAGATTTGTGATCTATTGTGATGCATCAAATAAAGGACTTGGTTGTGTCCTTATGTAGAATAATAGAGTGATTGCCTATGCATCTAGGCAATGAAACAGTCATGAAAAACACAATTCATCTCATGTTCTTGAGTTACAAGTAGTAATATTTGAACTGAAGATTTCGATACATTACCTCTATGGAAAAAAATTATAAATATATACAAATCATAAGATTTTGGAATATATATTCTCACAGAAAGAACTCTACATGAGGAAAAGGAGATGGATTGAGATAAAAAATTATTATGATTTCACAATACACCCCCTCCTAGGGAAGAAAAATAAGGTGTCATGTTCTTTGATTAGAAAGCACCATAGAATTATGAAGAAGATGAGAGTTGAAATGGATCCTATGTTCATGGATCTAGTAATGATGGATATGCGAATTATCATGGAAGGTAACACATCACTACTTTTTCAAATGGTTTCCAATCCTTCTTTAATGGAAATGTTAAAATGTTCTTATACTGATGATGAGGAGTTTTAAAAGAATATTAAGGCTATAAATGATGGGAAGTTGATTGAATTAGTATATGAAGGTAGAATTTTGAAATTTTTAAAAAGGCTTTGTGTTCCTGTTATTCCTGAGCTAAAGAGGGAACTATTGGATGATACCCATGGCTCTAATTTCTCTATACACTCGGGTAACACAAATATGCATAGAGATATAAATGAACATTATTTTTGGGACAACGTGAAGAGGGATATTTATGATTATGTGTTGAGATGTTTGGTTTTTCAATAGGTGGAGACTAGAAGAAAACTTCCTAGAGGAGTCATGCCACACCTTCCTATTCCTTTGTAGAAATGGGATGATATTAAAATGTAATTTATCATGGTGCTACCAAGGAATAAAATAAATAATTATGCGATATTGGTCAATGTTGATCATCTTACAAAATCAGTACATTTTTTGCTATAATATAAGATTTACCACTTGAACATTTTGAAAGACTATATATTAATGATGTTTTAAGACTTCATGATGTACCCTTATCAATTATTTATAATCATGGTCCTCTTTTTACATCAAAATTCTAGAAAAGTCTTCAGAAGTCCTTAGATACTGATCTTTTTTTGAGCACTACCTACCACCCACAAACTGATGGACAATCACAACAGACTATTCAAACATTGGAATACATGTTGAGGACTTGTTCACTTGACTTTGAAGGTATGTGGGATCATTATTTAACTCTCTTAGAATATTATAATAACAATAGCTTCCATTCAAGTATTCATATGGCACCAGATGAAGAGTTATATAGAAAGATATGTCGCACACCAACATAATGGGATGATGTTGGTGAAAGAAAGATGAAAGGCCCATAACTTGTTGAGGAAACAAGAAAAAAGGTGAAGAATATCCAAACCCATATCAAAACAGCTTAAAGTATGAAAAAGAGCTATGATGATAACCGAATAAAGTATTTTGAATTTCGAGAAGGAGATCATGTTTTTATAAAAGTATCTCAATGAAAGGTTATTGTACAATTCAGTAAGAAGGGTAAATTATGTCCCATATACATTAGAACTTTGGAAATTCAAGATATAATTGGAGCTGTAGATTAATATTTGGAAATGCCTCCAAGTCTCTCAAAAGATCAGAGTGTGTTCCACATATCAATGTTAAATAAATACATACCATACCCAACACATGTACTGACCTATGAAAAAATAGAACTTGAGCCCGATCTATCTTATTATGATGAGACTATCAAGATTCTTGATAACAAAAAACTAGTATTGTGAAATCAGATGACACATCTGGTAATGGTTCATTGGAGGAACCTTAATATAATGAATTAAATGTGGGAATCTGGGGCTTTTATAAAGAAAAAATCACCCACATTTTTTATAGGGCTTCATACATAAAATTTTGAGGATAAAATTTCTAAAGGAAAGAATAATGTAACTGCCCAATCATTTTATGTTATGTTCTTATTTAATTCATTCTATTCATTAGATATCTTATGTTGCATGAAGCAGTAAGTCTCTTTGAAACAAACAAATTATATGAGAAAGTTATAACCTATCCCCTAATCTTAAATTTTCCACTTCTGTGTGTTGAGTTTCAAAAAATGGTCATCTACATTAGTTACCAGTAAGTTATTTGGAGTCTGATAGAACCAACATGTTTTTTATGAATAGTATCATACCCTTATAAACAGTAATGTGAATAGTAATATGAACCTTAGGAATATTAAACAATTTTATTTTTTTATTTTCTTGAGGTTATAAATTAATGATATGTTGATTAATTTTTCAAGATGTTGAAAAATGAGTTATAGATTTAAAATTGTTACTTTTGAATAAATTAGTTTTTAAAAAAAATATAATTAATAAAATTTAGGAAACTATTATCAAAAAATGGATTTCATTTTATAATACTACACATCAAAAAATCCTAGGGTGAATTTTGGGATTTTCCTAAAATACATGAATTTTTCATGAATTGTAAAAATATTGTTTTATGTTTTTTGGAAGTTTAATGACATCATAGTGATGTAATAATTAATATAAAATTCTGGTTTACTTTTCTATTGTAAAATATGTCATGAGGTGTCCCAATTGGCTAAAAATATGGTCAAATACTAAGGGAAATTCCATGGTTTTTCAAATAACCATTAATGTGGTGTCCCTTTAATTTAATTAAAAAATCCATCTTATTTACTATAAGTACCCACTCATACATTGGTTTTCTTTCATTAAAAAATCATAATCCTCGAAGCTCTAGAAGTTTCACCTCCATATTAATCCTCCCAAGGTGTCCTCAAGCCCTCAAGGTCTCAACCTTCATGTTTTGGGAATTACTCATCAATGTAAGGGAATCTACCTCCCTTCTCTTTTCATAAAGATTTCATTTTATGTTTTCTTTTTTATTTTCAATAGGATTATCATAGAATATTTCACTCCATAATCCCCTTTATTTACATATTATTTAATATTGACGAGAGAACACCTTTCTATTATCAAATTATTTTATGAAATTTTATGTGACATTGTTAGGTTATAGAATTTTTTTGAGGGATTTCTCAATTTGTCTTTTATTTTGAGTTCCTTTATATTATTATTATTTCCTAATATACCCTCATAAAAATTCTATGATAATTAAACTACCATTTATTAATTGGAATTATATTATGCTAATGTAATATTTCATCATCATCTCTCTTTCCCACACCTCTTATACTAAAAATTAAAACACCGTCCAAGATGTGTAAATTTATCAGATTCCAAGATGACAGGTTCTCAATTTTCATTACCATCTTAAATTATAGTCATGAAAACATTTTTGTTATTTAACTAGATCAGAATATATGTATTTAATATTATTAAAGTTATTTAATCCTTACACTCTCATAACATAAAATAATAGTACAAAACAAGTTCACTTTGCCAAAAAAACTGCCAAGTAAATCAAGCATTTATAATTATCATTTATCAAAAAATTAATCCTCATGTTATGTAACAAAAATCATTATAAGGTCATTGATATCTCTATAAATTTAACTAATAATATATATTAACAATTTTGGATTCTTAACCACATTGCAAATTAACTTCCATTTGTGAATATAAGTAAGCCTATCATGAAAACCAAGGATGAAAATGCTTCCAAAATAATAAAATTGAACATCATGAACTCATCAAAAGGCCCTGAATGAACCTAATAAGTTTATAAAAATTAAATTCCAGGTTTATGGGTTTTTAATTATTAATTAATGAGTATAAATTTTATTATTCAGATCATTAAGATCAGTCAAAGAACACTTTTGGGAATAAAGTAAGGGGTTTCTCATCTCACATTTAATTCTGTGAGATTTACATTGTTCGCCACTTATTTCTTGTATGTGGTAGATGTGTACTTAGATTTGATATTTAATATCATTATTATATTTATATTCATGGTATTTTTGATTTTTTTGGTGATTATTGAGTTCTGGTCATATTATTCAATTTCTTACAATAAGGTAAGGGACATTTTCTCAATTTCCATTTCATTGAGACCTTCTATTAATTTTTAGACAAATATTTCTTATGTGGTGTGTCTACTACCCATTTGAGATAATTTTTCATCTTAAATTGAAAATATATTTTATATCTATCTTCTGGTGTCATGGATATCAGTATTGTCCTAATTCATATACCCTTTTACATACAGTTTTTATATGGAATGTTGTTTGAACTATGGAAATATTGATGAATCTGTAACCTCTACTCTATATAGATATTGAGAATGAAGATTTTACTTGTATTAAATATAGGTATAAAGAATTATTTGGACTTTTAGTGACATTCATGGCCTGTTATAGCCCCTCGATGCATTGATTGGTCTCATGAGACAAATCAGTTGGCGACAAACCCATCGAGTTCGTTTCCCAAAATCAAAAAGGTTTATACCCAAATACTTAAACTATTTCAAAGGTATAATGGTTTCATGTTCCAGACACATGACATCCAATTAATAATCATATATATTTATTCTTCTTCAAATTATTACTATACATGAGTTTTTCATTGTGAAAACAACTATGGATGCAGTTTCATACTCAGTTTATTGTTATAATAAAACTCAACTAGCCCCAACTGATCATCTTAATCCCCACCAAAGTTGAGAAAACTAGTTAAAAGAATATCCTCTATTATTTTTATAGCTCTTTCTATCTGTTCATCTAACTATGGATGGTATGTCATACTCAAATGGGATTGTGATCCCAGTACCTCCTAAATGCCTCTCCAAAAATTATAAATAAAATGAGAATCTCATTCAAAGTATAAAACATATATTACTTCATTAAAATGAAATTTCTCTTTCACATTGGGATTTCCCAAATCCTAAAATTTGGTAGTATCATGAATGGTTATAAAGTTTTCTAATTTAGTTAGTCAGTCGATCATAACCAACATTTCATTTTTATTTCTAATCTTACTTGGAAACGCAACCAAAAAGACCATAGGTTTCCTTTCTCACATACCAATAGGAAATGTAATTGGTTGAAGCAAACCCAAAGGCTTATGATTCTCATAATTCACATGATTTCATATATATCAATGATAAAAAACTTATAAATGACTCATCTCATACCCGGCACAAGAATTTAATCGCATTTCATAGAACATCTTCGTGGTTATTTAGTGAACTACCCACTGGGAATTATTGGTGTACCTCTTCCAAAAATTTCCTTTACACTAGTGGAATAAAAAAATGCATCTAAAAGCATATAATTCCCTCTTTGGAGAAGATCCAATCAAAAATAGTCTCCCCACCAAAAAAATATAATCTAATGTTATGAAACTTATCAGCAAGATGTTATTCATGAAGAATAATCTCGATAATAATAGATGTCAACTACAAACATTCTAATTAAACCTTATCCATTAATTCCTAGATTTCAATATGAAACTATTCAAAGAGAACTATCAAGTTTAACTCTTCTAATAGTTCTTTCACTGCCTGGTCCAGAATATTGCTTCTCAAAGCATCTATAATAAAATTCCCTTTCTTTAGGGTATAAGAAAATTCAAAAATGATAGTCTATAAGTGTTCCACCCAATGCCTCTAGTGAAGATTCACATATTTTTTATATAATATAAAACTCAAGCAATTGTTGTCTAAAACCATGATAAACCTTTCCCTATAAAGATAATTCCACCAAATCTTAAGTGCATGAATCACAGTTTGAATTTAAAGTCCACATGTTGAAAAAATATTCTTATGTGGCCTAAGCTAATGAGATCCATATGCAAAAACATAGTTTCTTTTCTTAAAAATGCAGCCCAATCCTGATTCCAATGCATCAAAAAAGACCACATAGACAAGCATGACCTCTAGAAGATTCAACATTATCATAGTAGTGAAAATATGTTTCAGATCAAAAAAAACTCTAACATTTATCATTCCAACAAAACCATATTCTCTCCCATGTTAGAGCAGTCATTAGAGAAACCAAATTTGATAATTCCTTAACAAACCAGAGATACAACCCATCCAGACCCAAAAATCATAGATTCCAAAAAACATTCTATGTTTTCGCCCCTGTTATAAAATTTTTCACCTTCTCAATATCATCTAATAAGAAATTTTCAAACACCAAGTATCCTAATAGATTCACGTTCTAAATCATTAAATCATGATTTGAAAGCATGTAAAAAATAAGTGATTTCTCAAAAAACTCAGAACTAGTATTATATGATGCACATGATTCTTCTCAAACATAGAGTAAGAAAAGATGTCATCCACATGGAATACCACAAAGGAATCTAGATACTCATAGAATATAATATTCATTAATTCAATAAAGACTCCAACAGCATTGGTTAGACCAAAGTACATATCAAGGAACTCATAATGACTATACATACTTTGAAAGTTGGTTTTATGAGTGTCAAATTATTTTATCTCCAAATGATTGTAACCAGATTGAGGATTATTTTTCTGTAACCAATTTTCACTCCTTAGCAATTCAAAATGATTTTCAATACATGATATTGGATACTTTTTTTTCCATCACTCAGTTGAGATTTCAGTAATAAACACATTAGATAAGTGAACCATCATCCTTCTTAGTGAAAGAACTTCTACCTCCCAAGGTGACACACTCTAGTATATTAATCCATTCTATAGAATATCAACTAACTCAGTCTTCATCTCTTTTAGTTCAGTTTGTAACATTTGGTAAGAGGTAATATAAACTGGTTGAGTACGAGGAATTAAGTCAATAGAAAATTCAACCTCCCTTATTGGTGGAAAACAAGAGATGTCGTAATTATACACGTCCAAAAACATGATGAAAACTGAAGAGATATCAATAATCATAGATTCTTGATCCATGTCAAAAGAAATCATATATATCACTTTCACCAACTCCAAATAATATGTTCTTGTTCTGCTCGACCTTGGGTCCCATTATCCTTGAAATAAATCATACACAACACTGGATGTTGTAAAGGAGACCTATCCAATATAACAATAAATATAATATTTTTTGGAAACTAGCTAATCCATACTAAATATGAAAACAATAGGTTTCATTCCTAAAACCAAAAAATTTAAATCAAGTTTGACGTCTAACAAAAATAAGACAAAAGCTGGACTTTGGAGACCCTTCTCTCTCTTTGTACAAAGGGGTGTAGTAGAATCCATAAAATATCACAAAACCTTCATAATAATATTTATCCAATTAAAAATACGGGCTGAAATAAATTAATGAGATTTACTAGTATAAAATAGAGTAGTCACTAATGAGGAAGATATATTAATGGTACCTATTGTAGTTTTTTGGACCCATATTTGCATTCTCTCGATAATCATTTATTGCATGAAGTATCTTAGTTATGGATTTACAGGGATGTAACCCTTTTGTACATTAAGAATCTTACTCCCCTAGAGTTTTAGGATGATCTAATGAACCTGATACACCATATGGATCATAATAAACATGGTAGAATCTTGTTAAGTTCCACGAACATCTACAGGAGCCAAAATTGTTTGGTGCCTTAGTGTAAAACATTTTTCAATGTCCCTAATTTCCACACTATTATAAAATAAAATGAAATATTCCTGGAACATATAGAGTTCCAAAATAACATTATTGTATATAACTTCCTATATAATCATCACACTTCCTTTTTTCCTTTAAAGAACTCACGCTGCCAATGGGAGTGAATGAACCTCCAAAATACCCTGACATTCTAGCCAGTTCCATTCCAACCATTAGATATTTTTCCATCACATCCTTATAAGAAGGAATCATTAGTGATAAAACCAACTAAAAAATTACAAATGATGTCCCAACTCAATCTTTTAAGCCTTAATATTCTCATTCGATAAAATCTCCAGTGTGTAATGCATGATCTCAGAAATGGTTTTCATGCTCTTTCTTTGTCCTATCAGCCGACTCTTATTTTAAAAACTGGGTATCCCTGGACAATAGTATTGAATCTAGATAGAACTAGTCATTTAATAAAAAATTTAATTCATTCCACTTTAATCCCTCATTCTTCTTCTACATTATCATAGTGTTCCACCATCTCATCATTGGTCTTTACATCATGAACGTGTCACACATCACTTGGATTTTTTTGGGTGTGTACACGAATAAAAAAAAACTGTTCCATAATTCATAACCATTCCTTGACCTCTTGAGTACCATTTTAACCTTTGAATGGTATTGGCTTATAATGAAGGAACTCTGGAGAAACAATCATAAGAATGTCCCTCTAAGGTTCTGTAACTTCGGCTAGAATGGGAACTAGGGGTGGTTCTTATCACCAATCTTGGACAGTGAGAACAATATCTTATACTAGATATGATTATATAATAGGGTTCTCTCACTGAGGTTTAGTGCAAAATTCCTCCTATATCGGATTCACATATCTTCTCAGATGAATGTTGTTACAAAACACCGACTGATAAGAAGGAAGACGTCAGATTTTCACTCAAAAAGACCAATAGGGAAATTAATCCCAATTGATAGAATAGAGATTATTTAGATTTGAATTTATCCATATCAAAATATATATTAGAATATAACTTATTCAAAATATATCTATCCCTTACCACCACAAGAAATATAAGGTTCTTTATGGGGGGCAGTCTAGGTAATCAACCACAACTACCTCTCAAGTCCCAAAAATATTTCAAAATGGCATAATGACTTTAAGATAAATGTTCAACCGACCTTTGATATCACTTTTTCATAAACCAGGCGGGGTACCCAAGTAACCCAATAACTAACCGGGCCTTGAAATTGCCCGAAGAACATTCTTGATCTCTACAGGATAGCACCAAGCACCTAGAATCTTACAAAATGAAAGTGTGAATGATTTTGGAAAAAAACATTACTAAAGTAAAAAAAATAATACTACTTTCATATAAAAAGAAACTCTACTTGGATTAATTTACTTAAATTTAAACTATCATAAGATAGCCTAAGTACTATATCTATGTACAATAAGGTAGGAACAACTTCCCAAGTCCCAACTCGGACACAACTCACTGAGTTCATCAATCAACAGCTAGAACCCCCTCCATTTGGTCCTTTTTCCTTGGTTGATCCTGGAAGGAGGTAATCTAAAAGCACCCAAATGAATAAGTGGGTTGTGATCTAGATCCAAGTAGGATTTCACCAAAATATTATATAACAAGATTCGGATATCAAATTTACCATGTAAGAGATTTCAATTTTAAAATAAATAGGTTTGGTATTTCAAAATCATATTTAAAAAAATTTTTCTTTACAATTGAAAAGATGGGAATACATTTCAAATGAAGGAATTACATTTTAATAAAATGTTCTTTATCAAAATGGGACTTTTTAAAAATGGATCAAATACAAACTTTTTTATAAAAAAAGATATATAAATTCACAAGGAATGAAAAATAGTTTACAAAAATGGAATATATTACTTTGAAATACAAACAAGAAAGAAACATGGTCATATGCCTAATAATGTTTGTCAATTACACGATAAAGGGACCCCACACTCATGTTGATATAGAAAGTATGTATATATGATCCTTTAAACCAAGTCCAAAGGGTACTCACCACTATCTCATATGGGATGTGATTTTCTGATATAATGTTTTAGAATGTTGTATATCATAAAGTGTCATCCAATTAACTCATTGATTTACTAAGGGTTGAATGTTCTATAAATTAAAAAAAATGATTATAAATTTATTTTAAGACTTCTCAAAATACAATTAAATCCAATTATCCATTTCAAGAATTCCAATTTTCCATTTAAAACCCAAAATGGGTTTTTAATATAAAAAATCAATTTCCCAATGATAAAACCCTAAGGTTTTTATCAAAAACAATTTTATTCCATTTTAAAAAAAGGGATTTGAAATTATTTCATCATTCAATTTCACTTTACAATAACAACATTTTATTCAATAATTTATTTTCCAAAAAAATCTCCATCAATTTCATAAAAAAAAACCCCCATTTCATTGGTATTGGGGTTTTTCACAATTTTCCATGAAATCCTTAAACCAAAATTAAATTTAAAATTTTAATTCAAAAAACATCACAAAATAAATCTCTCTGACTTCCATAAACACTCCACAATTAAATTTAAATAGGGGTTTTCTAATTTCATACCAAAACCCCAATTTCCTTAAAAATTGAAATTCAATGGAATTGGGTTTTTTTCCAAAAAAATATTAAAAGACACTTAATCAAAACCAATAAATTTAATTTAATTGAAATATTTGAGATTAAACAAATAAATTTAGGGTTAATGTAAATTGTACATCATAACAGAACCACATACCTCAAAGTCTCTATATCATGAAGCATCAAACCCTAATTGGGGTTTGATGAGGAAGAATGACAAAAATATAAACAATGGAAATGAGGATAAAAAATGTTTATAACCCCAAACCAGTGGGTATTAGATCAATAATTAAACACAAGTATCCACTGAAACCTAGGAAGGAAAAAAGGAATCATTGGAGAACAATAACGAGCGGAGTAAACTAAATGTAAGAGGATCGACCGCCATTCTTCTATCTTCAGATCTCTTTTAAGAGGGATATAAAGGGCCAAAAACTATTATTGGTAGCTCTAAGGAATGTATAAATTGTTTCTGAGTCATACAGATCTATCAGGGGCCTAAAAGATGGTTTCATACATTTTTAATCAAAATTTGAGTCACTAAAAATTGCATCCTCATGGTTTCCTTAGCAGAGGCGCACAATTTAGACAAACCATGCACAATCTATTCAATTTTTATAAATGGGACACATGGTTTCTACTAAAAAATCACACGACTTATCTAACCATGCACCAACTATTCAAGATTAAAGGAACTAAATATGAGGTTAGTTAGTGAACTATTACTCACACTATCATGTAGTATAGAAGGGTTTTTTATTTAATGGGATCCATCAAATATTTCTTGGGGGTGTGTTCTTATTCATAATGATATGGTGATATATTATCCATCGTAAAAATTTAAGACTCATAAAATATATTACTTGGCTCAGGATTTGAGTTAATAGTGGTAATATTTCCATAAAACATGTGATGAAATTATCTTTATAGAGAATAGTGGGAAATATATACGGATCATAAAATTTTAAAGTATATATTCACCTAAAAATTTATTAATATGAACTATAAGATATGGTTGGATTTAATAAAATACTTTTTACTAATAAATACATTACCAACCTAGAAATGTGAACAAGGCAGTTTATACTTTGAGATGAAAGAATCATGTTACCTAATTTATGATGATGATCAAAAAATATCCAGTATTTATGGATTTTCAAAAGATAAGATAAGAAATAATAATGGAATGGGATAAATATTAGCATAATAAAATGTATGTTAAACCATCTATCCATATGGATAATGAAGAGGATAAAATGGTGGATGTAGAGATATACGAGAAGGTGAAAATGTTCTTGAGTTCAACATTTATTGTGACAAAGTGATATAGTTCAGGAACCAAGTGTGTGTCATGTCAACAGCATTATTTAAGAAGGAACTATAATAAGAATCCCCTAGCTCATCCTTATCTATACATCAAGGATGTAAGAAGATGTTTATATATCAGAAAGAGTAATTCTATTTAGATAATAGGAAGAGAGGTATTGCAGTCTTTGTATCTCGATTCATGGTATATAATCTAGACAAGGTTGAGAAGTAGATTTATAATGGTATGTCTCTAGTATTACTAACACCAAAATGTAAATTGTGAAAAATATCTCTAGGTTTGTTCGTTAGACACCCCAAAACATCTAAAAGCCATAATATTTTTTAGGTTGTATTTGATCATCTAAATAATCCATCACACATTATTTCTATCTGATAAGATTCCTCCCATAATCATTATATTACGATATACATTAAAGAAGTGGTATGGCTTAATGGAGTATCGTATTATAATGTATCTGATCAAGATATCATTTTTATCTCAATGTTGAGCTAAAGTATTTATAAAGCTATAGATATAGGTTTTTTTATAATATTTACCATCCTTATATATTTGGTCGGGTCTAGAGAAACTTTAAAAACATTTATGATATATTTAGATCATGTTATATTGATTTTTAAAGTGTTTGGGATCACACCTTCCCCTAGTCAATTTTTCTTATATCAATTGAATTTCTTACATCATTTAGACTTATCCTTATGAATCACACTGTGGGTAGAATTATATAACCCTAACTTACTAGGATGAATTTAGAGAATTAAATATATAGGGAAATGAGATAGCATATAAAATGGAAAAGAATATTTGATATAATCAACATCACAATAAGGAAAATAAAAGCTAAAAGAAGAGTTCTATAGATAGTAATCAATGAGATCATGAGTTCAAAGTTGGTGGAAAGGTGTTCCCTAGAATATCTTCATGGAATATACTTTTGATAATTTTGAAGGAATGGATGTTGATCCAAATATACATCAATCCCTTCAAGACCCATGATCAAATCAGGGTTATATCCTACAACATCGTTCTCAATACGCACCTCTCCTATGTATATGATGTGTTCAATATATCACTTTTTGGAATTTACATACCAAACACATCATGTTTTATATGTTTGGAAGTCATGGAACTGAAACACGTGCTCTTAAATGAGGAAAAACCAGTGGAAATTCATGATCAATGTGATAAGATTATGCAGAGAAAGACCACTAATCTGGTCAAAGTTATATAGAGAAATCATAAGTTTAAGTGGGAAATATGTGATCATGAGGATGTGTTAAGAGAAAACTACACTCATCTGTTTCTTCCAAATAATGAAATTTTAGCATAATATTATTTTTAAGTGGGTTAAATGTGATGACCAGAGTTTTTCCTCATTAAAAAAAATAACTTTTTGGTTCATTTTTTCCCATTAAACAACAAAACCAAATGAATTTTTACTACTATATGGTAGATTTAGAATATTTTTGTATACATGGTTGTAATAGAATGAGAAATATATATATAATAACATATAAATAAGTTTTATATAAATTTCAAATTAATTAGTCCAGTTAATAAACTAATAAAAACTATTTTTATGATTAAAATTTATATTTTAAAATTGATATTTTAAGTGTGTGATATATTTATGATTAACACTATTTTCTAATAATAATCAATATACCAATATTTATTTCCTATAAAAAACTTTATTTATACATATTTTTTGATTTAATTTCAAAGTTAAATCTATATATTTCAAGATGTAATTTTGAGAAGATTAATAACAGTTTTTCTCTATCAAGGTCATATTATCATAATATTAATTTTGTTTATTTATCAAAAAAGATTGATTTTTAGTTGAATAGTTTAAAATGTTATTTTTAAAAATAACGTGACTTTTGGAGATTAATACTATAAAAGTATGAATTTGAAAATTAAAACCCACTTTATAAGAAGAATTAGTTATTTTATTGGTTAATTTATAAATCATAAAATGTGGGATTAAATTTATACACCCTTATTTGACTTTTTATTATTTAAGTAATTTTTTTCAAAATGATTATTTTTATACATTACATATTTAGTATTTTAGATTTCATTTTTATCAATTTTAGAAATTGAATCAAAAAATTCACTTCAAATTTAGAATCATTAGTTTCAAATTATATAATAAGGAATATTTAATTTTTTACCATAAAAGAATAATTACCAAGGTAAAAAATAGTTACTATGGTTAAAACTAAAATGGTAAAATTAATTAACCTTTGAGGTAAAGGGAATAACTGGTTTAAAACGTGATTTTATTTGAATTTATGAGGTTTGGATAGAATTTTTTTCTATTAACTCAATTTTTGGTCAATTTTAATCACTTTACTCAGGAGTCAAATACCATTAATGAAACTTTTTGGTATTTTCAAAAACAAATCCCCTTATTTTCACTTATAAAAGGGGAAATTCTCTCCCCACATCACTTCACACAAAAACCACAAGTGTTTAAAAAAATAACTACTTAATACACTCCCCAAAACTCATAATAACTTTAAAAGGGTTCTGGAATTCCATAAATACTATCCATCAATGGATCAATCCCATTTTTAAAAAAGATAATCCAAGAATTGTGGTATATGTTTTTAAACTCTTTATTCTTTTCTGATATCTTTATGTGAAATTCTTATTTATAAAATTTAATTTCATAATATTGAAATGATAAGATACGAATAATTATTATTCCTTTATGTTATTATAACTATGGTACAATCATTAACCACTTTCCCATTTCCCATAAATAATAATGAATATGTGGATTCTATGTTGTGTGTACTACCACCTCCACAAATAAACATATTATTTTCCTTAAATAAAAAGAATGTTTATTTTTGGATGTGTTTTCCCATGTTTGTTTGATATTGGTAATTATTTCTAGAGTTTCCTGTTAGGCCATTTTTTCCATGCCTAGTGTTTTTAGGATGGATTTGATATTATATAACATGCTTGTGATTTGCATTGTAACTGCATAGCCTTGTAGTAAATGAGATTACTTTGGTTGTTGGATATATTTTCTGTTGGATTGTATTACCAAGGGTTGTGAGAACTTAGTTTAGTTAGACCATAGGGATAATTGACATTGAGGGCTTCCCCAGAGTGTATATAATACGTTTCATGTTGTGAGACCATAGGGGGTGGATATTGAGTGCTCCCTCAGAGTTTCTATAGTATAATATTATGATACTATAGTGGTAATGGACATTTAGTGCATCTTTAGAGAGTCTATAGTTATCGTTAAAAGACCACAAAGTGGGATTAACTGTGAGTGCTTACTTAGAGAGTCTTTGTCTTCAGAAACCAGATGGGTAATACTATGAAAAATTGCCTGAAGGGTTTCTTGTAAATGATTGGTTGATTGGTTAATAAATGTAAATTAATATAGGTTGCAACTGTAGGACTGTTTACATTTGAGTACTTCATTGTTTATTACATCATTTTTCATTTTTTTGGCTACAAATAATCACTGATAGTTAGGCATAAATCATTAGGTGGTTGCAAACTGGGATTCATCTTAAACATAGTTTGGGTCATGCTTTTATTCCCAAACAGATTATACTATTGTAGGTGTAAATAAGGGCATGTGCCCTTCAATTTTAGGTACTTGATTGTTGTGGAGCTGGAGAGCATGGGACCAAGATGTGGCCTAAGATACTGCTGGAGTTTACTTGTTTTCTTTGTACCTTGGTATAGCATAGTATTTCAAGCAATGTGAATTTTTTAGATGCTTTCCTAGACATAGTGAAATGAATCATCTATGTATGTTCTCTAGTTGTTTATTTAATTTTAGTCTTCCACTATTTACATTTTTATGATATTACTGCTTCCTCTGTTGTGTATTATTGTTATTATGTAGTGTTACTCAGCCAATGAGAGCATTGTCTCCCCACTATCACCCCCAAGGCCCTCAATTATAGTTGGCAGCCTCTGGAGTTTGGGGAAATGCATTGAGTCCATGTAACCAACTGGTTATGGGGAACCATTGGGTAGCACCCATAACCAGGACGTTACAAAGTGGTATTATAGGGGTTTTCTTCTCCTTTGACTTACTGTTTTGGATCCTATAGACAGGTATATGAATGAATATGTAGTTGAAAATAATTTATGCCAGGGAGTACCTAACTTGTGTATAAGAAAAATCCAATATGCCCCGAATATTGTAGGTTTTCTGTTTTTTCAATTATTAAAGTTGATTTGATTTCACCGTTGGGTGATTCAAATGATTTGTGTTTTTGTTGTCGTTGATATTATTAAGGTTCTATTTCTATTTCAACAATATGAGATGAGGTTATTCCATCTCATGCATCATATAGGCACCTGTTAGAGATCACATTTCATGCATTCTTGTCGTGCCATTTAGCATGCATTAACGAATGCATGTTGTTGTGATAGATGTTGTGCTAGATATGAATGTTGTTGTGATAAATTCTATGATAGAATAAAAGATATTAGATAGGGTATTGGATTGTTAAATGTTTCGTTTAGATGGATGTAAAATTTTGGGCCCTGAGGTGTTATGGGCCCTATTGGATCATAATTTGGGGGACCGTACTGAACTTTTACTAAATTCTGTTATCATATGACATTAATTTGATACTAATCCTTGATTTGTGGGGAGTATGAGCCCCCACGGATCGGAAATTGGAACTTTAATGTTTTTTATATGTTTTTATGGGGTTATGGAGTAGTTTATAAGGCATACTGTCTGGAAAAACCCAGAATACATGATGTGTGATGATGAATAAATGCCATGTATCCTTCTATTTGAGAAGGAACAACTTTTATTAAGTATGCGCCCTATACTGTATGTACATGTCATATAGTCCTTAACTGTGTGACTGGTTGTGTGGGCAGAGACATGGTGTTAGGAAATTTTTGGTGGCACTTGCCGTGTAATAGAAGTACAAGTCGAAATGTAGGGACCGTGTATCCAACCGTGTGACTAATGACACAGGCAGTTAAAATTTATGTGGCACACACCATGTCTTGGGAAAACATGTCGTGTTATAGAGACCGTGTATTCAGTCGTGTGATTAACGAAACGTGTCAGTGAAATCCTTCTAGTATACATCATTTCTGGCTTAAACACACCATGTAGTTTTTTTCTAAGATAACTGTTTGTTTTAGCTATGTAGAGGAACTTAGGTAGGGGAAACGATTCAAGTACATGTTGTGTAAAAGGAGAACATGCTGTGTATATGGGGAGTTACATGACCAGGGTTGACAGAAGTACACACCCATGTAAAGAGTTAAGGTAACACGTCGTGTATGGGTCATACATTCCATGTGTCAATGTTTTGAAAAACTTAAATGATTTATTTCTCTTGTTCCATTCCTACACATCTAAGTTTATGTCCTTCATAATATGGAACTATGGTGGGCACTTGACCTTGCAGAGTCAGGACACCATGATGTCCTCAAGTTTTATGCTAGATAAAGGGAAACGATTGGACACCAGACATGGTAGATCAAGTACTAATAGTATATCCACTCATCGTGCATGTCTTGGCCCCAGATTTCATTCCGGATATAGGTGCTGATGCACATTTCTGAGAAGGCTTCATGAGGTTTATGCACACCTTCTAGGGAGCACCACATCCTGCCCCGTCTTTAGTAGAGTTGATGCTAGGTTTTCAGTAGTAGCAACCTACCACATTCTCTAGGGATGGAGGACCTCAGGCTGCAGAGTCATGGTCAACAGCCATGCTCTCTATCATCGAGCATCTATAGATTTCTCCAGAGAGGAGGAGGAAGCTCGATACGTACATGCTTTGGGATTACGCTAAAAGATGGTGGGGTGTGATATCACATTCAGGACTCCAACCAGTTATGTCTTAGTATGAGTTCCAATGAACCTTCTATGACTACTTTTACCCAGATAATTTGAAGGTTGGCCGAGCCCGAGATTTCATGAGTTTGGTGTAGGGTACACTCACATTCATGTAGTATTCTTATTTCATTATTGATTTGAAGCACATCACACCATTTCTAGGGGTGATGAGTTATTCAAGGAAGATAAATTTAAGGATGGTGTCAGGCATGACATATGATCCTAGGTGAACAACTTCATGTTGACTTCTATATCTTCTATAGTTAATCGGGCATTGAGCACTTAGTAAAACTGGAGGGATTGTAAAGTTGTGATCTAGGGAGGATTGGAATCCAAAGATGGTACTTCTCTGCCTGATAGTAGGAAGCGTCTTTCTGAGTCAATGTGTGGACATTCAAGTAAGTAGGATACTCAATCAGGTATCCAGGTGGTATGCTACTTGTGAGTGAAGAGCAGGAATACGATCCCACATTTCCCAAGAGACCCAGTTGAGTGTCGATATTGCATCAAGATGGGTTATCTTCAGCATTTTTGTCAGTTTTTCTCCCCAGCAGATGGTGATAAAAGTTTTTCTCACCGGACACATGGTTTTCGATAGCCACAGGGTGGATCATATTAGTAATGATGAACAACATCACTGGGTCACGGCATAGGTCAGGTTTTTGTTCTAGAGTAGACCTAGTAGAAGAAGGATCTCAAACCCTCTACCCATAGAGGTAGGATTTTGGTTGCCTCAGTTTTAGCTTCTTCTCGTTTAGATACAAGGGCTTCACATATCTTCATATTTGTGCCTTTTTTGGAGAGCCTTGAGCTCCATATCCATACTTCTACAGATATATTGATGTTGGACACTCTATTGGGGACTAGAATAGCTAGTCTATGTTAGTGCAAGGAGTGCCCTCTTGAGGTTGGTGGGTGTCACTTCTTATGGGACCTTTACGTCTTAGAGATGATGGGTTGTGATTCTATTATTAGAAGGTAATGGTTGGTTTCATTCAAATATATTTTCAATTGTTATCACTGTTGGGTGAGTTTCACATCACCATAGGGTAGATGTTTTCTACATTAGGTTGAATGGGATGTCCCAGTGATCAGAGCAGGACCTAAGCATCATGGGTTAGGAGGAGTTTCATCCAATATTTATAGTTTGTATCTGGATGACTAGGGGACTTCATAGATTGACTTTCCTCCAACGGTGGATCTTTTTAGATATTTTTTTCTAGATGACTTTTCTAGTTTTCGTTCAAAGACAGAGGTTGAATTGTATATTGTGCTAATGTGAGGGGAAGAACTAGTTTCCATTCCTCTTTATAGGATGGCTGCACCAGAGTTATAGGAGCTCAAGAAGCTGTTAATGAAGTTACATGAAAATGGTTTCCTCAGACCCAGTACCTCACCTTGGGGTTTACCTGTCCTATTTGTGAAGAAGGTGTATGGTACCCTCAATCATTATGTTGATTATCATAATATTAACCAGTTAACAGTCAAGAACCGATATTCCATGCCGAGTATTGATGATCTCTTTGATCATCTTAGACCGGTTGTTCTTGAAGATTTATTTGGGATATGGTTATTATTCATTGTACATTAGACCATCTGATATACCTTTTATTTCTTTTTGGAGTAGATATGGTCTATGCGGTTATGTGGTTATGTCTCTCGGTCTCACGAAAATGTCTGCATTTTTTATGGAACCGATGAACCAAGTGTCACATACATACTTGGAATCTATTGTGGTGGTTTTTTGGATGGTATCTTGGTTTACTCTCATAATCAACATGACCATGCTACCCATATTGAGATCATTTCAAGTACACTGAGATAGCATCAGTTATATACTAAGCTCTCAAAATTCCACTTTTGGATGGTCTAGATTCACTTGCTGGGTCATGCTATTTCAGAGACATGAGAATTGGTAGACCCATAGAAAGTGAGAGCAGTATTTTTCTCGGAGTAGATGATGAACATCTTCATATTATGGAGTCTTCTAGGGCTAGCTTGTTATTGAAAACATTTTATATAGGACTTTTCATGCATATAAATGCCGCTAACGGACCTTACTATGAAGGCTGTGAAGTACCTATGGACATATTCCTAAAATTAAGACATTCAGTAGATGAAATGGATATTTACATCAGCAATAATACTAGTTTTTTGAGAGCTGGGCTGGAGTTACATTGTATACTATGATGCATCAGGTATTGGGCTGGGGGAAATTCTTATGTAGGGGGGAAGGAGTCATTGTGTACAGGTCTCAGCAATTGAGGCCACATGAGAGGAATTACCCAATGCACACTCCTGAGTTGGCCGTAGATGTTTATTCTTTACGTTGATGGAGACATTACCTTCTGGGAGAGCATTTTGTTATGTTCACTAACCAAAATAGTCTCATTTTCATCTTTAATCAGCGTGTCCTGAATTTGAGATAGTGATGGTGGGTTGAGTACCTTTAGTGCTCTGACATTTAGCTTGTATACACATCATGAAAAGGAAACATAGTGGCTGATGCATTAAGAAGGAGGACTCAAATACAGGTAGTTCAAGAGACCAGTAGTGAGTGGAATCTTATGGCTCTATTCTCTAAGATGCATTTGGAGGTGCCTAACCGACAGGGGAATACATTTCTTTCTTCTAGGGTTTTTACCTCTACATTACTTCAAAAAGTGATAATGAGGTAGTTATTGGGTTATGAAGGCCTAGTTCTACGAGAGAGTGTGTTAGGAGAGGACCCTATTCCTGGATGGATCGTAGGTGAGGATGAGATCTTGCATTTTCATGGGAATGTGTGAATATAATCAGATATATGTGAGGATATTTTTATTGATTATCATTCCTCGGATTGGTCTGTTCATCTTAGACACCCAGATGTACTGAGATCGACACCAATAGTATTGGTGGCCCCGTCTAAAGAGGGATGTAGTTGGTTTGGGGATGAAATGTTCCACCTATGAGTAGGTGAAGGTGGAGAATCGGTCACTAGCAAGGATTTTAAAACAGTTACCCATTCCTGAGTGGAAGTGGAATGATTTTGTGATGGATTTCATGATAGGGTTACCAAGATCACGCAAAGTTAATGATACAGATTAGGTTATCATTGGAATATTCATAAAGGATGCACACTTCTTACGGATCAAGTAGTCCTTCATTGTTGATGAGTTCAGAAGTTTGTACATCCAGAGATTGTACGTTTTCATGGTATTCAACATTCTATTAATTTAGATAAGGATTCCCACTTTATGTCACATTTCTGGAAAGGGCTACGGAAGGCTTTGGGAACACGGGTACATCTAAGTACAGCTTACCATCCCCAGATAGATGAATAGTTAGAGCGCACAATTGAGGTGCTAGAGAAAATGCTTCGTGCATGTATCCTATATTTGGATGTTCTTGGGATAAGAACATACCACTTGTGTAGTTTTACTATAATAATAGTTGTTAGGAAACTATTTAGATGGAACCTTATGAAGTTTTGTATAGTTGGCCATGCTGATCACTCCTATATTGGCTGGAGGATAGAGATTCAGCAATTATGGGACCTAATCTTGTCCAAGATATCACAGAGCAGGTAGAGTTGATTTGGAAGAGGGTGGATTTTGCATAGTCACAACATAGGTCTTATGTTGATAGATGGAGATGACCTCTGGAGTTTGAGGTCGGAGATCATGTTTTCTAACATTTCACACTGAGGTTTGGACAAAAGAGGATTATGAGACTGGTAAATATTTCACTAAGATACGTTGCTCCATTTTAGGTTTTGGAGAGATTCTATATGGTTCCCAATCGATATTAGTTACCTAAGAGGTACTAGTTTGTTCTCAACATCTTCCAGGTTTCTCAAGAGTGGAATTACTTCTCTGACTCATCTCATGTTTTTCAACTCGAGGAGTTTGAGTTGGAGGTAGATGCATCATTTGAGGAGAATCATATTTGGATTATTGATCACAGTGTGAAGGTTTTCAGTGGTAGGTCTATTCCTCAGGTATGTGTATTTTACCCGAACGAGTGAGTACATAATGAGACATGGGAGAGGGAGACCGATATGTGATTGTCGTGCCTCTTTCTGGGGATTAATCTTCTATACCTCCTCATAAGGGAAATTTGGGGACAAATTTATTTAATGGGTTGTTTGTAAGAACTCGGATCTTCATTTCATGTATGGATCTTTATTTTGGGTGTTTTTTAAAAAATGGGACATTTTGGAAAAAAAATTAGTACACGCTATATACTTAGAAGTATATATCATGTACTAGGATTCTACATGTAACCGTGTACAAGCCGTGTAACAGCTGAGTACATGCCTGTGTGTGGTGACCTGGAGACTACCTAATGTAGGGGATGGTTAATGCATGTACACGACATGTACATTAAATGAACATGTCGTGTACTTTTTTTATTTTTTTAATCGGATCAGGGTGGTGTCTAATCCCTAGAATCGTCTTAACCTATCCTCATCTTGTCTAGGAGAGAATGAGAGTAATGATTCTTCTCCGAGCCATTGGTCCCTCATCTATTCTCCAAATCAAACACCTTCAACTGTGTTAGAATCATCTCAGTGAGTTCTTCCTTCTTCGAGATCCTCTCCTCTTGATTTCTCTTCTTTCTTGAGTAATTTAAGGATGATAATATTTTATGTTTTTTTGTAGATATATGATGTTCTAGGTTAATTAAATGGTTAAGGTTCAACTATATTGATTGTACAATGTCAAGGAAAGTGGTTTGTTCTTTTTTGTATTTGTCTTGAAATTATATGTGCAAACAAGTGGTGAATACCCATGTTTAGTTTATTGGTGTTTTGGATATTTAAACCTATTTTGTGCATTCTGTGTATTTTTTCTTGATAAAGGGATTTTATTATTATTTAGGTTTATTACCTTGTTTATGGATGTGTTTTCCCATATTTTTCTGATATTGGTCATTGGGTCTACAGCTTCATGTTAGGCTTTTTTTTCATGCCTAGTGTTGTTTGGTTGGGGTTGATATTATATGACATGCCTGTGATATTAATTTTAGCTTATGTGCCTTGTAATAGATGAGAATACTTTGGCTACTAGATTTCATTTGTTCAAGATTGTATTACACAAGGCTGTGAGAACATGGTGTAGTTAGACAATATGGGGAATTGAAATTGAGGGCTTTCCCAGAGTGTCTGTTGTACTTTTCATGTTCTGATTTTATTGGGGGGTTGGGCATTGAGTTCTACCTTAGAGTGTCTATAGTATACCGTTACGAGACCATAGTGGTAATGGACATTGATTTCTTCATCAAAGAGTCTATAGTTATAGTTAAAAGACCATAAGGGGGGATTTATAGTGAGCACTTCCTCAAAGAGTCTTTATCTTGTGAAGCCATAGGAGTTAGACTGTGAGAACTTTTGGATAGGGTTTCTTGTGATTTATTGGTTGATTAGTTAATAAATGTAAATGAATGTAGCTTGCACCTATATGACTTTTAACTTTTGAGTACTTTCTTGTTTATTCATTAATTTTGAATTTTTCATATTATATATATTCATTAATAGTCTGTCATAGATCTTTGGGTGGTTGCCTATAGGGATTCATCTCACACCCTATTTGGGCCATGATTTTGGGTCCAAACTGATTATATTGTAGTTGATATAGATATGGGAAAGCTCTATTCTACTTCAGGTACTTTATTATTGTGGAGCTGGAGAGCATGAGACCAAGTAGAGGCCTGTGATGATATTGGAGTTTAATTGTTTTCTTTGTACCTTTGGTTAGCCATTTTTTTAGCACTGTGACTTGTTTGAATGCTTTCCTAGACATAATTACCTGCATCATTTATGTATATGCTCTAGTTATTAACATAACATCAGTATTTTACTATTTACACGTGGTATTATTTTACTACTTCTGTTGTTTTGTATTATTATTATTACACTGTGTTACTTTGCCTATAAGGGCTGAGTTTCCCCACTATCACACCCAATGATTTTTCTGCTAGTTGGCAACCTCTGGCATTTGGGGAAATGCACTTGAGGCCATGTAACCGACTAGGTACGGGGCACCTTTTGGCAGCATCTGGACCGAGATAATACATTTTATATGTCATATTTAATGTATATATAATATATTTAAGACATATTATTGATAATGTAAACTTGAATTATTATTTTTATTTCATTCATTCCATCCATAGAAAATATGGAAATATCACTCTTGCGCATTTATGAACTACCACATTTCTGTAGATATGAAATTAATTTTCCATTTCCTCTTAAAATGAATATTATACAATCCATATATTATGAATATATATGAAATTTATATCATTTTTTATGTTATTTATATTGAGTAACTATGGTAAATATTTGAATACAATATCTATCAAACTAGAACATAAATTAAAATCAAATAGATTAGCACCTGAGATGATGATGATAACGAAATATTATTAAATAATGGGTCATAAGACATTATAATTAACCAATGAATTGTAGTATAGGTTTTATTATGGTTTTTGAATATAATTATAATAAATTTAAATATATTATACAAGATGATAGCGTTCTTAAAACACAAGGCATACTTTAGGAAAGGGTTTTGATGTTACAATATATTTTTTAACTAGATTATTTGAGCATAAATTTTAAATGATGAAATAATATTATCCCTCTTCCCCAAAAATTATATTTTTTCATTGAATTTTTTTATATCTAGAAAAAAATTCCTTTCATTTTCCATTCTCTATGTTCTCCAAAGTCTGGAAGAAAGTTTGTAAGGAAAATAGACTTTATTTCCTATTTGACCACAAATCTTTCCATCATTTCCAATTATTTCTACCAAAAAATGAAAAATTTGATTAGTATTGGTAAATTATTTATTAATTTCAAATTTTAAAGTCAATAATAATTTTTAATGGAATAATCTTGTCATTTACCAAATGACATACATTTGAGTTTTTCCTAAAAATGTGACAAGAGTTTTTGTTTTAACGAACACTTCATGAAACACTTTCCCATTTATCCGGAATACTATTTTACATGAATTTTACATTATATGTTTCCATAGTTCTCTTAAAATTAAATTTCTCCCTTGATAATTTGGAAATTTTTTGATTTTATATAAGTGATTTCAAAATGAAAATGGGATTTTACTCAATAAAGTTTATTGAAATCTTTTATGGGTATTTGGATCCATTGCTAATTATTATGATTTTGAGAGGATATAGTAATATGTTTCCATATTTTCCATTATATAGATTTTATATGTGCATTAAATATTGATGAATCTCACTTTATTTTCCGTTGGTTGAGATTTTATGTAATGAAAAATGTTTTCATGGTTCTGTGACATACATATGAATGGATTATGATTATGTTATGGGTTATTAAATTATAAAACATTTATGGGTGGGTCTTTCTTAGTCCTATTATGCATTGGGTAGAGATATCAGTGTTGCAAAACTCCTAACTAATGATAGAGTTGATAAACTATTAAGATATCACGGAGTTGATAAAATCCTAGGATATGTTAGATTTGAGAAACACCTAAGCAGTGATGGAGGTAAATAAATAGAAGTTACACCGAAGAGAATGTTCGAAATGATTAGGAAGACATGTCCATCAGGGGAATTTACCCATAATGATAGTATTGGGTGTGAACCTTCATTAAGGTATTGATTTTAAAGGCTTATGTGATTTCCTAAAACATAATTCAAATGATTTTTTTTCCTCATGGATTATTATTAAATATTTATGATTCTCCACTCTTATGTATTATGTCATTTTTTGGACAAAACAATAATTCAAGATTCATGATTAATGATAACTGAATAATTTGGTATGATTATTATATGTCTTGATCATGTTCAAATACTCATATTCTTATTTAATACTCACTTATGATCACTGATTGTTATACCATATATTTACCCTTACAAATAATCTCAAATCACCCTTTTTAGATTTACCTTCTGAAGGTTGTAAAGTAATTTTTTCAGTATAATATTACTAAAAAGGGTTCTAGTTGTGAATAATTTAATACAAAATGATGTAGATAATTTAATAGGAAATTATGTAGATCAAGACCCATGGGTTTCATAATCCACCTCAAACAATATGTAAAAACCAACTTGTTATCTTGTTTGTTTAAAATCACTAATTTGAGGATAAGATTCCTAATTAAACAATGGACAATGATTTTTTCATGTCAAATTGACTAAACATGTGAATTCTATATTCATACTCAGAAAAGGATATACCCCATAATTTTATCATGAATAGGAATGTGACCACCCATCATCATAGATTTCATTTCAAGTATCCATAATGCTTACCAATATTTTGACCACAAACTGAAATCATGCCACAACCAACTAGGTCAAGCATCCATAATATCTTACACTTCATATGTAATGACCCAAACATTTAAAAAGAAAAATTCCAATTTTAAGTGAATAAATTCCTTATTATGAAATGTAGTTACTAAAAACACATGCACAAATTTTGTTAATTTTTACATTTATACCTTCTAATATATAAAAGATCATTAAAAATCATGACAATTAATAATATAAAAGTTTTATATTGAGCGATAATATTAGTGTATATTAAGGTTTAATAGAAATTCTAAGTAATATTTAATGAAGAAGAAATAGCCTAGACCAATTGGATCATACCCTATAAATACCACATCATATGTAATAACGGATATATCATCATAGAGATTTGACCTTCACTAATCTCCAGATAACATTTGAAAGTTAAATCCTGATAGAAACTGTTTATAAGATAATTTCATTCTTATCAATATCAAAAACCAAAATCATGCTTTTCAAGTATCGGTAAAAAAGTTTCACCATTTCACACCATACCATTAGGGAATATGTTGGTCTGATAAGGGATTATAAATTAAGACCCTAAAAGTATGAATTTTTATATTTAAATTTTTTAAAAAATAATGATTATATTTATCTTTTTTTATTATTACTCTAAAAATGATTAAATAATTTTTTTTAAAAAAATTAGATATTAATCATACCAAACTCAAGTTTTATTTTTGGGAAATATATAGTTTCAATCATGATAAATTTTTTTTATGAATTCAAATAAAATGAAGCAATTCTTATTTAAATAAAACATTATTATTTAATTATATTTAATTAAATATAATGATATAATAATTTTATGTATTCAATTGTAGTTTTTATAAGGGTTAGAAACATTTATCATCTTAAAAACATATATTTCAAATAAATGGGTATTTGTTATTTAATATTATAATTTTTCAAATTAGAGAATTAATTTTGATAAATTAAATATTATTTCCTAAATCATAATATCAATATTTTCAAATTATTAATTTTTCATAATTATTAAAGAAGGATGAATTTTTGGGTAAAAATTAAATACGATATAAATATATTGTACATATTATGACAAAATAAAATCCCAAAATTGATGTAATAAAAACTATAATGATTATAGAAGACAAAAATTATGGTTTTCATTTACAATATTTTTTTGATGTTATTTTATTAATTTTATAAACACATAATGTGCCCTCCAAAACCAATATTACATTTTATGATTTTAAAAGTAAATAATTACGAACATGACTTGCTTAAACAAAATTAAGGGTATTATTTAAAATATTTAGATTTGTATCCATATAAAATATTTAAAACCACACCTATTTTTTATAAACTATGGGAAACACATGGAAAGATTTTTTAATATATTATTTTACCATATATAGTCCAAAAAAAGTTTATAAATTAATAAATAATTCCACACTTTTATTATATAAAACCCCACCCAACCTCCCACTCCAATTCACTCAAATCCCATTATGAAATAAAATAATATATTCCCTCTACATATACTTACAATGGAGTATTATGTGTCATAATAAATTTCCACCCAATCTTTTAGAAGCACTATCTCAATGTTAGTGATCCACTCCTTTGATTTTTTCAAGAAAATTATTTATATTACACCTTTATATTTTTATTTTTTCATTTTTTGATATGTATTTAAACATACCTCATACTATAAATATGATCAAAAAGTGATGAGATGTCCCTTTAACTCCCATGAATCCCTTCCATAAATATTTTTGATCCGCTGTTATTCTGTTGGAATTATCCTAGGATTTCTTATACTGAATATATGTGTAGTGAATACCAATCCACAATACCACTCATGGGTATTCACTTTGATTTATATATCATTAAATTATTTGTTAATTATTTCTATGTAACCCACTCTCCTTAATCATGGGGTCAAAATTGTTTAAATACATTCTTATGTTGTATGATCAATGTGCCACACTTATGTTGTATATGTTATAACAGTGAGGGGTGGGTCTGAAATTATGTAGCCCACCATTGCATTGGGTGACATTTTTATCTCATTATATACCTTGTATAGTGCATAATAGGTTATACTAAGAACACTATGGTATGAAATCTTAGTAGTTAGCCTTAACTTATTCTTATTATTTAAAGTTTTTTTTGTTCCCACAATCCATATGATTACTTGATGTTATAATATTATTCCATTATTTTATGTTTATTATTGGGGTTCAAATATTCGAATGTCATCATGTTATTCTTATTGACCAACTTTTACTACATTACTCTGTAATATGCATTGATTATTCCCTTATTGGGATATATATAACACCATTTCATTATGTACACCACCCGGTTATCTCATACAGTGTTGGAAATTTGATGTGATTTTAAGAGCATAATAAAGAGTTTTAAGTAATTTCATTGTCTTCATGTTCATGTTATTATGTTAAGTACCTAATTTCTAAAAGTCACTAGTCCCCATAATCTTTCGAGATTGTATTATGTATAACTTTATTTTAACATATCATGAATTAAGGATTTTTAAAATATGGGTTTTCATAGATTTTATCATAGGAATGTCCATTTATTTGTTGGATTATATTAGAAATCCATAATGAAATCCATATGTATAATACTAGATATGAAAAACAGACCTAAATTTTGGTAAAGTATATATTAAGTGGTTTCCAAGAAAATAACTCCAATTCTATATACTACAAGTTGATGTTTCTCTTCCACAATTTATCAATGGGATAATAACCCCCAAAGGTCACTTGGGGGATGACTTGATCATCACTTGGTTCCAGATAAAGTGGCTTTTTTTCACACCTTTTTTATAACACCTATGGATACGCTTTCGTTAATTCAAAATATATTTATAAACAAATATAAAGGGGGAAAAATTTTCCATGAGATATTATTTTAGGAAATATATCATTGATAACATATATAGAAACATATTAATTTATTGTTTAAGAAATATATTTTATTTATGAGTTATACATTTAATGTTCATGGTTTCCATTTTATGATTTTAATAGTTCAAACATTATCATCCCCAATTTTCCCTTTATTTTATCCAATGGATGAAATATTAGAAATTGAGTCATAAACCAATGTAAAGGGAAATGTGATGACTTCCTAAATGATATTTTCTTCTCTATGGTAGTAGAAATTGGGAATGTTTTGTAATAATTTCGTAACTAACACAAGTTTTGAATAGAAACATCAATCATGATTAATTCCCAAATCCCATAAAGAAAGTTAAAGTGTAAATTGATACCTTAAGGTGACAATAGACTCTGAATTTTAGTGGATATTCTGATCCTTAATAATTAAATAATGTATAAACTCTATTGAAAACATCTTTATGTCCTTTAATTAAATGATAAAAATAATGGTGTTCGTGATGATTATCATATGGAAGAAGAATCTGATTGACATAAGAAATTAATAAAAAATATTAAACCTAAAGAAGAGATCCAAGAAATGGAGTTTACTGAATTTTGTAAAAAAAATATTGATAAATACTGTCCTCATAATCTATGAATTAAGGTAATGAGGCATTTCTATGGCCACAATAAAAAGTAAATTTAATCCATTAGGGAATATGAGGAGAAATTTAAAATACACACATGACATATTTTTGGATTTGTCAATGACCAAGGATCCTATGTTGACCTCTTTTTTAGTAGACTAATAATGAGTGTATGAAAATATTGGATGATTCAAGATTTGATAGCTATAAATATGTTATCTAATGTTTCATCAAGTCAAAATAATGATCGGAGGATATTTAGGCTCTCACAAGTCTATTGATAGGAAGTATAGAATGGATTTTTAATTTTGGTGGTATGGTGGAGAAATCTCATGGTGGAGATAAATTCAAACATCATGTATTTTAAAAGTGTGGGAAGAAGAATCATGGGAATATAATAAATGTGAAATTTAAATGATTTGGGTGTGTTGAGAAAGGGAACTTAGATATAAAATGAAAACCAAGGAAACCCTCCCATTTTATGGACGAAATGAATTATCTATTAAACCCTCATACAATTTTTAAATGTTAAATCTATAATGAATAAAGAAACTATGATAATAAATTCACAAATTCTATAGTTATAGATAAAAACTAATTTAAACAACCTCTAAGGTCTATAGATCTTGGGATACCATCTACCATCACAACTATTCAAACACAACCTCAAAACATGGATGTTGAATTATTTTCGAAGACAAAAAATAGGTAAATTGTTTCATCACAAGTATATAAATCATCCCCTATAAAATTGGAGTGCTTAATTTACCAAATAACCTTGTGATACTCCCATTATTGTAATTCAATGAAATTTTTGGTATGTATTGGATTCCCATATATTGATCCATCATAAATTTTAGAGTAATGGAAATATCCTTTTGTATCGTATATCTCTCTCCAATTCTATACAACTGCAAGGAGGAGGATGAATCTCCTTTTGTATCATAATCTCTGTAACACACCAGGTAAATAAATAATATGAAATTTTCACATTTATCCATATTTTTGAATAAAATATTAATATTACATTAAAGGGGACACTATGCTCGATGGCGTACCCAATACACAACAATGAGTTTCTTGGGAATCTTACGTTGCACTCTAATAATAAAATAATATAATTTTAAACGGTAGTTAATGCCTAGCCATTGTAATGGAGGGAATGAAAAGTACTAACTACAAAATGATTATATATGTTTTTCAAATATTTTTACTTTTTACAATAAATGTTAGAGGATTAAAAATGCGAATGAATCCAATTTTAAGCGTCAACATTCTAATATTCTTTAAAAGGTCGATTAACCGTCCTTTGATGGAGAACCTATTTTAAATCCACTTTTTGACAATTTTATGTGTTCTATTTGACAAAATAAAATTCTTCTTTAGAATCGGGACATCAAAATTTACTTTGTGTAAATTTTTGGTATTTTTCCGATAAAGTTCATTTTTTTAATGAATAGTGAAAAATGTTGTATTTTAATTCAAAACCACTTTTTAATCTAATTTATTTATATGATTAGATTATCTTTTGAAGTGTTTTTAAAGTGAAATTAGAATATATTTTTACCATTTAATCCAATAGTGGTTGTTGGAATTAATTTCAATTTGAAATTGGACTTAAACTATTGTCAATCTTTTAATAGATATTGTTTCTTAAAAACACGCTATTTGTTTTGACAGTGGGAATTAATTATTAAATTAATTAATGCATCTTATGTGTTTTGAATTTTGTAAAATAGACATCATTTTTGAATTCGGAATATGAAATATGGCTAGGGTGAATTTTTGTTATTTTTCTGAAAAACATCAATTTTTGATGAATAGTGAAACCACTAAGTGGTTGTTTAAAAACTGTTTTTTTGTTTAAATGAAACTTTACCACTTCCGCGGTTTGAATTTCAAAAATCCGACATACATGGTTTTCATTAGGATGTAAAATTTTTTTCAATGGGATTAAAATAATTTTTTTGTGAATAGTAACTCTTAAGTTTTTAATCGCGATTAGAGGTAATTAGTGTAATTTAAGGTAAAGATAATGTTATAAAACATTAAATTACCTTGAAACATGTTCTACCATTAATGGATGAGTCATGAAATACCAATAAAATCTATTGGTCAACTTGGGGACCCCATGGATCCACTTTGGTTGTAAAATGACATTAATACGTTTTTATTTAACGCTGAAATTAAAATGTCACAAACATGTGTTGTTTTACTAAAACAATTTTTACATGGGGTTATATAAGTCACATTTTTTACTATAAATATTCATTAGAAAGATAAAAAAATTTCCTACATCATGATAGTTTTTTTATAATTTTTAGAAATTAAATAAGTTAATTTATATATGACACCGTGATGATGCAGTGATTACCTCATAAATGAACGATTTAAATAAAATGAGAAGATAGGGTGAAATATAAGTCTTACACTTGTCACAAACCTATTGTATTGGTGGATTTATAAACCTTATCACCTTATCCTAGAAATATATTCTTTTGGGACCTTTAAAATCCGAAAATAATTTTATAATAAAGTAATATTTTATAACTTTCAAGAGTGCCCCTCCTCTCCTCTTATAAAAGGTCCCCCACCTCTACCACCTTACACACACCTCTCAAGCCTTTGGCTCGCCCAACCCCTGCCCATTTCATCTTTCCACACCCCTCTATTCATAATTGAATCCTCACATTGGGAAGAATCCTTTCCAAGGAATCCTTTGAGCTCAAATCAAATAGAGTTACCCGATTTAAAGGTAATGTCTTACCTTTTGATCTTTTGTTTTATTTTGCTACTCCAAACCCCTAAACTCTTTTTATTTATTCTTTTTTGTAAAAACCCCAGTATATTAAATATACTAGTATTTTTTTATAATATGTATTCGAGATACACTTTCACACACCTCCATCTAATGGTTAAAGAACATACTGTTTCTGTGGATGGCGAATTACTGCCTCACGAAACGATGATTGTTCAATATTCATTTAACACCTTCAAAGGTGGACATTATGATGTCACTATATTTATATATGATATATAATATGTTTATGTTTTCCTTAATCTTCTGTATGGCATACCTTTATGGTTTCCATTATGGGTAAATGTGATATCTTCATTTTAGGAAGTACGGACTACCGCCCCCTCAATGTGATTTGATTCGTTAATTCCATATGTGGGACATATAAAGGATGGAATTAATGGTATTACATATGATATCATACTAGAATTATAATATACCTTTATATAATTATTATTTCATTCCATTTAATACAAAAAATAATGAAAGTAGCATTCATGCATACGTACGGCTTACCGTCTCCATGAACGGTACATTTCATTTCTTATCTCCAAATGTTATGTACTATTATAAGTACATATATATAATTGTTATATATGTAATATATTACATCTAAATGATGGATATCATTCTGTAATTATAATATATATATATCTCATTTTGTTTTAATTCCATTAATATGACAAAAATGAAAGTAGCGTTCATGTGTACGTACGGCCTACCGTCTCCATGAATGGTTCTATTAATTTTTTTATCTCCAGATGCTATGGAATAGTATAAAATTAATATACACTGGATATATATTATATTTAAAAAATCAATACTATTCTGGATATGATGTACCTATAACTACATGGAAATGTTTTTTCCAACAAGTTCAATTTTTACTCATGTACCGAACATCGACAAAAACGTCTGATATGAACTCACATTATTAAACAATTATTATAAAATTATAATATGTGATATGAACTGAATAATAATATTTAAAGGAGGTCCTTAAGAAATTATAAAATGAACAAATTTTATTATTCATGAGATTAAAGAACGATCGAGTCATGTCGGACACGAGGTAAGGGATCCTACCCCTCTTCTTCTTTTTAAGTACACTCTTTTATGTCATTGCTTTTAAGATCATATTTCTTATTATTGGGATGTTATTTTATATTACTCTTACTGTAATTTTTATGTTCATAAGATGAGAGACCCTACTTTCTCTCATCAATCAATTTTGGATGTTTTGAGTGGCGCCGTTAGGCTGCCGAATTTTTGTAAGAGATCCAACCTCTCTCTTTCTTTTTAAGTACTCTCCTTTATGTCACTTCTTTTAAGATCCTATTTGTTATGTTGGGGGATGTTATTTTATATTCCTATTGATTTTCATTTTATGTTAATATTATGAGAGACCCTATTTGATCTCATCAATCCATTTTTAGAAGTTTTAAGTGGCGCCATTAGGCTGCAGAGTTTTCACGAGGGATTTTTCATCTCACTTTTATTCCCGTGAGATTTATGAAACATTTTCAACTATTCCCATTGAGTGGTATATATACTGCCCATTATTCCACTCTTTGTGTAATATAATTTGGTTTAATAGTATTTATATCAATGTTTGATTGTCCTTCTTCCATGGGGTGTATGTTTCAAAAGATACCCAAGTCGTTAAGGGAACCTTTCACCCTCCTCTTTTTAAAAGACTTCTTTTGTTGGGTCTTTTAATTTACATATTGTTATGTTGTTATATGTTCTTATTGATGTAAATTTTATGTCCAAGTGATGAGATACCCTTTTTATCTCTCATCAATTCATTTTCTGAATTTTGAAGTGACGCCGTTAGGCTGTCGAATTTTTGCAAGGGAACTTCTTAACCCAATTTTGATTCTTTGGGATAAACTTGCACTCCTTGAATATGTCTTTCTATGAATATGTGTGAATAACCTCTTATTTTTTTACACTTAATATCCACTTATATTTGGTGTATTCGTTTGTCACACATAATTATGTAATTGATTTATCCTTAATCCAAGGATACCGTCATTGTAAGGGAATCCGTCTCAAACTCCTTTCATTGAGACATATTTTGTTTTATACACAACATTCTTTTATACGTTGTATAAACCCCTTTGACGTTAATGATTATTCAAAAGGAATATTTTTATATGAAGAATTTACTAAAAGACAAAAGGGAATGTTTTTTTTGTCGTACGTATGTGCCGACAACGACTTCTCTGCCACTGTGACCATTATTTGAGTTTCAGCTTCCTCTAAAAGCCATACCTTTTTTAAATGAAAAATAAATACCATGTTTTACTTTTCTTTTATTTTGGTATTGAAAATGGTTTTCATAATATTTTTTTATCAATGTGTTGTATTGATATCTTGTGATTGAAATGTGTAAATGTTATGTTTCCTTTATTCATTTTTTATGTGATATGATTATGTTATGGTTCTTGGGAATTATTATGAAGAAGGGTGGTTCCATGATAAACTAAGGGTGGGTGAGCCCGATATAGCTCTCCAATGCATTGGGTAACGCGAAGGGGTTAAACGTTAAGGTTTCTCCGAAGATATTTTCGGTAATATACTGTGATGGGTATTCCAAACATAACCAAGAGGGTTACTCCCTACGTAAGAATGTTATGAATTCCTCAAGTTACCTTTATGCCTTATGATTTCTATGATTTATTCATGATTTTATGAGGTATGTTAAAATGATTATGTTATATGAGTAAAGTATTATTTCATACATGGACTAATGTTTTCTTTTCGTACTTTTATATCCCTTACTGAGCTTTTTATGCTCATCCCATGTTTTTGAAATGTTTTTCACAGGTCAAGGGAAAGGTGAATGATATGATTATAGTGTCAAGGAAGTGTCAAGAATGAATCCATGTTTTATTTTAAATATGTTTCTTTTGATGGGAAAAAATGAATACTATCTTTTATGTAACCACTTTGTGTAAATGTGGAATGTAATTCATGATTTATGATCCAATTCTCTAAAATTCTAAACCTAAAAAGATCATCAATGTGAATTATTCCTTTAATTCAATATTAAGTATGGTTTATGTCTAGGTCCTTATAGTTGGTATCAGAGGTCGGTTTAGATAACTTTAGAGGTTAGGGTATTCTCTAAGCATAAGTGACATTACCATAATGGTTAGGATTTCAGAAAGAGTCCTAGTTTTCGATAAAGTGAATGAGTACGTATATCTTAGTGTTTATATTCCACATTAGTAAATGATGGTTTTGTGGATATACTCACACTGACATTTGTGTTTTTAGTGAATGGATGGATCTAGCAGGCACCAAAATGACAATAGGTTTGAAGGAAACTGTGGTGGTTCTCTGATTAAGAGACTGGATGAAATGGGGGATTCAATGAGGAAACTCAGGGTTGTTCTAAACCAACTATCAAGGAGTCATGATCAACCACTTTAACCTTGGTATATTCTGTAATGCATCATGTATGAGATTACCAATCGATATGGAAGTTTAGGTAATAATTATAAAGGTAACAATTAGAGTTTATAAGATCCTTACTTTTGAGGTAATTATGGGCTATTATATGTTATCATGGAAAATGAAAGTCATGAGATAAACTTGAGGTTAAAATATGTTATGATTATTTTTAAAGATTTTATCTCACTTTGGGGAATGTTTTAAGAATTATATAGTTTTGTAAAAAGGACAAAACGCAGACCGTGTGACAACCCGTCACTTCGGACAAAGCTGCGGGAATCGAACCCACAACCAAAGTACCACTGGTATTTATCACCTACCACTGGACTACGTGAATTTCCTGGTCAGTTTGACTAATTCTTTTTAATTAGATGATTTTAGGAATCAAGAGTAAGTTTATTTTCGGTTATCTATGAAAAGGATTAACCTATCATGGAGGATATGTGATTAGGTTAATTACTTTTCAATATGAGAATTTAAGAGCAACAGATGTTATTTGGAGATAAAAGTTAATTTGTACCTTGGAAGACTATGTGATTAAATCCTTCAAATATTTGGGTTTTAGTCTTAGTTTGGTTTACTTTGAAGAATTTTATGGACAATTGTTTATCGAATGGTCTTCGTTGAACTTTGGTTTTTTTGGGCAAATTTTGGAGATTAAGAATAGATTTTATTTTTATAAAGGATTATACTTTTGTGGATAATCTGATCTCATACTAATAGTTTTGGTTTTGGTTTTTGTCTAAAGACATGGGAAATATATAGTTCTCTTTTTTGGATTAGGTGATTCTCAAGAAGTTGATTATTGTACTCTTAATGCGAACAAGTCTTCCTAAATACTCTCCTTTTGGAGAAAATATGAGTTTGATTAAGGAATCTAGTGAAAGTTGAAAGTCTACGTGACAAGTAAGTATGTTTCATTATGATTTAGTTAAGCTCAAAAATAAATTCCTCAATGAAGAGTAACTTAAAACAAAAAATTTTTCTGTTAAATTTTCCCACTGGGGAATCGAATACTGTTTAACCCATCACAAGTTTGGGATTTTCTTATGGTTAACTATCTCCTAGACATGTTTTCTATCACTCTCTCTCAAGACATGACCCTTTGTTTTTTTCTACATATCCATGTTTTTCACATGGAATCCTAGTATAGGTTAACTCGGGTGACCTTTGTACTTCTCTTTCTTTATTTTAAAGTGATTTTTTTACTGTCTCTTGTTCCGATGTGGGATTTTCAATGAAGTTTCCAAGCGCAATTTTAAAATTGCGAAGACACAATTCCCAAAAGGGGGGAAGGATGTAACACCCTAGGTAAACAAATAATATCACATTTTCACATTTATCCATATTTGTGAATAATATAGTAATATTAAAATAAAGGGGACGCTATGCTCGATGGCGTACCCAATACGCAACAATGAGTTACTTGGGAATCTTATGTTGAACTCTAATAATATAATAATATTATTTTAAATGGTAGTTTACGCCTAGAAATTGTAATTGCGGGAATGAATAGAACTAACTGCAAAATGATTATATATGTTTGTCATATATTTTTACTTTTTACAATAAATTTTAAAGGATTAAAAATGCGAATGAATCCAATTTTAAGCGTAAACATTCTAATATTCTTTAAAAGGTCGATTAACCACCTTTTGATGGAGAACCTATTTTAAATCCACTTTTTGAAGATTTTATGTGTTATATTTCACCAAATAAAATTCTTCTTTAGAATCGGGACATCAAAATTTACTTTGTGTAATATTTTGGTATTTTTAGGATAAAGTTCATTTTTAATGAATAGTGAAAAATATTGTATTTTAATTCAAAACCACTTTTTAATATAATTTATTTATATGATTAGATTATCTTTTGAATAGTTTTAAAAGTGAAATTAGAATATATTTTTACCATTTAATCCAATAGTGGTTATTGTAATTAATTTCAATTTGAAATTGGACTTAAACTATTGTCAATATTTTAATAGATATTGTTTCTTAAAAACACGCTATTTGTTTTGACAGTGGGAATTAATTATTAAATTAATTAGTGAAACTTATGTGTTTTTAATTTTTTAAAATAGGCATCAGTTTTTAATTCGGAATATCATATATGGCTAGGGTGAATTTTTGTTATTTTTCTGAAAAACATCAATTTTTGATGAACAGTGAAACCACTAAGTGGTAGTTTAAAAACAGTTTTTTTATTTAAATGAAACTTTACCACTTCTGTGGTTTGAATTTCAAAAATACGACATACATGGTTTTCATTAGGATGTAAAATTTGGTTCAATGGGATTAAAATAATTTTTTTGTGAATAGTAACTCTTAAGTTTTTAATCACGATTAGAGGTAATTAGTGTAATTTAAGGTAAAGATAATGTTATAATAACATGAAATTACCTTGAAACATGTTCTACCCTTAATGGATGAGTCATGGACGACCAAGAAAATCTATTGGTCAACTTGGGGACCCCATGGAGCCACTTTGGTTGTAAAATGACATTAATACGTTTTTATTTAACGCTGAAATTAAAATGTCACAAACATGTGTTGTTTTACTAAAACAATTTTTACATGGGGTTATATAAGTTACATTTTTTACTATAAATATTCATTAGAAAGATAAAAATATTTCCTACATCATGATAGTTTTTTTATAATTTTTAGACATTAAATACATTAATTTATATATGACGCCGTGATGATGCAGTGATTACCTCATTAATGAACGATTTAAATAAAATGAGAAGATAGGGTAACATATAAGTCTTAAACTTGTCACAAACCTATTGTATGGGTGGATTTAGAAACCTTATCACCTTACCTGAGAAATATATTCTTTTGGGACATTTAAAATCCGAAAATAATTTTATAATAAAGTAATATTTTATAACTTTCAAGAGTGCCCCTCCTCTCCTCTTATAAAAGGTCCCCCACCTCTACCACCTTACACACACCTCTCAAGCCTTTGGCTCGTCCAACCCCTGCCCATTTCATCTTTCCACATCTCTCTCTTCATCATTGAATCCTCACATTGGGAATAATCTTTTCCAAGGAAGCCTTTGAGCTCAAATCAATGAGAGTTACCCGATTTAAAGGTAATGTCTTACCTTGTGATCTTTTGTTTTATTTTTCTACTCTAAACCACTAAACTCTTTTTATTTCATCTTTTTTGTAAAAACCCCGGTATATTAAATATACTAGGATTTTTTTATAAGATGGATTCGAGATACACTTTCACACACCTCCATCTAATGGTTAAAGAACATTCTGTTTCTGTGGATGGCGAACTACTGCCTCACGAAACGATGATTGTTCAATATTCTTTTAAAACCTTAAAAGGTGGCCATTATGATGTCACTATATTTATATATGATATATAATATTTTTATGTTTTCCTTAATCTTCTGTATGGCATACCATTATGGTTTCCATTATGGGTAAACGTGATATCTTCATTTTAGGAAGTACGGACTACCGCCCCCTCAATGTGATTTGATTCGTTAATTCCATATGTGGGACGTATAAAGGATGGAATTAATGGTATTACATATGATATCATACTAGAATTATAATATACCTTTATATCATTATTATTTCATTCCATTGAATACAGAAAATAATGAAAGTAGCATTCATGCATACGTACGGCTTACCGTCTCCATGAACGGTACATTTCATTTCTTATCTCCAAATGTTATGTACTATTATAAGTACATATATATAATTGATATATATGTAATATATTACATCTGAATGATGGATATCATTCTGTAATTATAATATAAATATCTCTCATTTTGTTTTAATTCCATTAATATGACAAAAAATGAATGTAGCGTTCATGTGTACGTACGGCCTACCGTCTCCATGAATGGTGCTTTTAATTTTTTTATCTCCAGATGCTATGGAATAGTATAAAATGAATATATACTGGATATATATTATATTTAAAAAATCAATACTATTCTGGATATGATGTACCTATAACTACATGGAAAATTTTGTTCCAACAAGTTCAATTTTTACTCATGTACCGAACATCGATAAAAACGTCTGATATGAACTCACATTATTAACCAATTATTATAACATTATAATATGTGATATGAACTGAATAATAATATTTAAAGGAGGTCCTTAAGAAATTATAAATTGACCAAATTTTATTATTCAGGATATTAAAGAACGATCGAGTCATGTTGGACACGAGGTAAGGGATCATACCCCTCTTCTTCTTTTTAAGTACACTCTTTTATGTCATTCCTTTTAAGATCATATTTCTTATTATTGGGATGTTCTTTTATATTACTCTTACTGTACTTTTTATGTTCATAAGATGAGAGACCCTACTTTCCCTCATCAATCAATTTTAGATGTTTTGAGTGGCGCCGTTAGGCTGCCGAATTTTTGTAAGAGATCCAACCTCTCTCTTTCTTTTTAAGTACTCTCCTTTATGTCACTTCTTTTAAGATCCTATTTGTTATGTTGGGGGATTTTCCTTTATATTCCTATTGATGTGCATTTTATGTTAATATTATGAGAGACCCTATTTGATCTCATCAATCCATTTTTAGAAGTTTTAAGTGGCGCCATTAGGCTGCAGAGTTTTCGCAAGGGATTTTTCATCTCACTTTTATTCCCATGAGATTTATGCAACATTTTCAACCATTCCCATTGAGTGGTATATATACTGCCCATTATTCCACTCTTTGTGTAATATAATTTTGTTTAATAGTATTTACATCAATGTTTTATTGTCCTTTTTTCATGGGGTGTATGTTTAAAAGATACCCAAGTCGTTAAGGGAACCTTTCACCCTCATCTTTTTAAAAGACTTATTTTGTTGGGTATTTTAATTTACATATTGTTATATTGTTATATGTTCTTATTGATGTAAATTTTTTGTCCAAGTGATGAGATACCCTGTTTATCTCTCATCGATTCATTTTCTGAATTTTGAGGTGACATTGTTAGGCTGTCGAATTTTTGCAAGGGAACTTCTTAACCCAATTTTGATTCTTTGGGATAAACTTGCACTCCTTGAATATGTCTTTCTATGAATATGTGTGAATAACCTCTGATTTTTTTACACTTAATATCCACTTATATTTGGTGTATTCGTTTGTCACACATAATTATGTAATTGATTTATCCTTAATCGAAGGATACCTTCTTTGTAAGGGAATCCGTCTCAAACTCATTTCATTGAGGCATATTTTGTTTTATACACAACATTCTTTTATACGGTGTACAAACCCCTTTTACATTAATGATTGTTCAAAAGGAATATTTTTATATGAAGAATTTACTAAAAGACAAAAGGGAATGTTTTTTTTGTCGTACGTATGTGCCGACAACGACTTCTCTGCCGCTGTGACCATTATTTGAGTTTAGGCTTCCTCTAAAAGCCATACCTTTTTTAAATGAAAAATAAATACCATGTTTTGATTTTCTTTTATTTTGGTATTGAAAATGGTTTTCATAATATTTTTATATCAATGTTTTGTATTGATATCTTGTGATTGAAAAGTGTAAATGTTATGTTTCCTTTATGCATTTTTTATGTGATATGATTATGTTATGGTTCTTGAGAATTATTATAAAGAAGGGTGGTTCCATGATAAACTAAAGGTGGGTGAGCCCGATATAGCTCTCCAATGCATTGGGTAACGCGAAGGGGGTAAACGTTAAGGTTTCTCCGAAGATATTTTAGGGAATATACTATGATGGGTATTCCAAACTTAACCAAGAGGGTTACTCCCTACGTAAGAATGTTATGAATTCCTCAAGTTACCTTTATGCCTTATGATTTCTATGATTTATTCATGATTTTATGAGGTATGTTAAAATGATTATGTTATATGAGTAAAGTATTATTTCATACATGGACTAATGTTTTCTTTTCGTACTTTTATATCCCTTACTGAGCTTTTTATGCTCATCCCATGTTTTTGAAATGTTTTTCACAGGTCAAGGGAAAGGTGAATGATATGATTATAGTGTCAAGGAAGTGTCAAGAATGAATCCATGTTTTATTTTAAATATGTTTCTTTTGATGGGAAAAAATGAATACTATCTTTTATGTAACCACTTTGTGTAAATGTGGAATGTAATTCATGATTTATGATCCAATTCTCTAAAATTCTAAACCTAAAAAGATCATCAATGTGAATTATTCATTTAATTAAATATTAAGTATGGTTTATGTCTAGGTCCTTATAGTTGGTATCAGAGGTCGGTTTAGATTACTTTAGAGGTTAGGGTATTCTCTAAGCATAAGTGACATTACCATAATGGTTAGGATTTCAGAAAGAGTCCTAGTTTTCGATAAAGTGAATGAGTAAGTATATCTTAGTGTTTATATTCCACATTAGTACATGATGGTTTTGTGGATATACTCACACTGACATTTGTGTTTTTAGTGAATGGATGGATCTAGCAGGCACCAAAATGACAATAGGTTTGAAGGAAACTGTGGTGGTTCTCTGATTAAGAGACTGGATGAAATGGGGGATTCAATGAGGAAACTCAGGGTTGTTCTAAACCAACTATCAAGGAGTCATGATCAACCACTTTAACCTTGGTATATTCTGTAATGCATCATGTACGAGATTACCAATCGATATGGAAGTTTAGGTAATAATTATAGAGGTAACAATTAGAGTTTATAAGATCCTTACTTTTGAGGTAATTATGGGCTATTATATGTTCTGATGGAAAATGAAAGGCATGAGATAAACTTGAGGTTAAAATATGTTATGATTATTTTTAAAGATTTTATCTCACTTTGGGGAATGTTTTAAGAATTATATAGTTTTGTAAAAAGGACAAAACGCAGACCGTGTGACAACCCGTCACTTCGGACAAAGCTGCGGGAATCGAACCCACAACCAAAGTACCACTGGTATTTATCACCTACCACTGGACTACGTGAATTTCCTGGTCAGTTTGACTAATTCTTTTTAGTTAGATGATTTTAGGAATCAAGAGTAAGTTTATTTTCAGTTATCTATGAAAAGGATTAACCTATCATGGAGGATATGTGATTAGGTTAATTACTTTTCAATATGAGAATTTAAGAGCAACTGATGTTATTTGGAGATAAAAGTTAATTTGTACCTTGGAAGACTATGTGATTAAATCCTTCAAATATTTGGGTTTTAGTCTTAGTTTTGTTTACTTTGAAGAATTTTATGGACAATTGTTTATCGAATGGTCTTCGTTGAACTTTGGTTTTTTTTGGGCAAATTTTGGAGATTAAGAATAGATTTTATTTTTATAAAGGATTATACTTTTGTGGATAATCTGATCTCATACTAATAGTTTTGGTTTTGGTTTTTGTCTAAAGACATGGGAAATATATAGTTCTCTTTTTTGGATTAGGTGATTCTCAAGAAGTTGATTATTGTACTCTTAATGCGAACAAGTCTTCCTAAATACTCGCCTTTTGGAGAAAATATGAGTTTGATTAAGGAATCTAGTGAAAGTTGAAAGTCTACATGACAAGTAAGTATGTTTCATTATGATTTAGTTAAGCTCAAAAATAAATTCCTCAATGAAGAGTAACTTAAAACAAAAAAAATTTCTGTTAAATTTTCCCACTGGGGAATCGAATACCGTTTAACCCATCACAAGTTTGGGATTTTCTTATGGTTAACTATCTCCTAGACATGTTTTCTATCACTCTCCCTCAAGACATGACCCTTTGTTTTTTTCTACATATCCATGTTTTTTCACATGGAATCCTAGTATAGGTTTACTCCGGTGACCTTTGTACTTCTATTTCTTTATTTTAACGTGATTGTTTTACTGACTCTTGTTCCGATGTGGGATTTTCAATGATGTTTCCAAGCCCAGTTTTAAAATTGCGAGGATGCAATTCACAAAAGGGGGAAGGATGTAACACCCCAGGTAAATAAATAATATCACATTTTCACATTTATCCATATTTGTGAATAATATAGTAATATTACTATAAAGGGGACGCTATGCTCGATGGCGTACCCAATACGCAACAACGAGTTTCTTGGGAATCTTATGTTGAACTCTAATAATAAAATAATATTATTTTAAATGGTAGTTAATGCCTAGCCATTGTAATGTCGGGAATGAACAGAACTAACTTCAAAATGATTATATATGTTTGTCAAATATTTTTACTTTTTACAATAAATTTTAGAGGATTAAAAACGCAAATGAATCCAATTTTAAGCGTAAACATTCTAATATTCTTTAAAAGGTCGATTAACCACCTTTTGATGGAGAACCTCTTTTAAATCCACTTGTTGACTATTTTGTATGTTATATTTGACCAAATAAAATTCTTCTTTAGAATCGGGACATCAAAATTTACTTTGTGTAATATTTTGGGATTTTTCCGATAAAGTTCATTTTTAATGAATAGTGAAAAATGTTGTATTTTAATTCAAAACCTCTTTTTAATCTAATTTATTTATATGATTAGATTATCTTTTTAATTTTTTTTAAATTAAAATTAGAATATATTTTTACCATTTAATACAATAGTGGTCATTAGAATTAATTTCAATTTGAAATTGGACTTAAACTAGTGCCAATCTTTTAATAGATGTTGTTTCTTAAAAACGCGCTATTTGTTTTGACAGTGGGAATCAATTATTAAATTAATTAATTAAACTTATGTGTTTTGAATTTTTTAAAATATAAATCATTTTTGAATTTGGAATATCAAATATAGCTTAGGGTGAAGTTTTGGTATTTTTCTGAAAAACTTCAATTTTTGATGAATAGTGAAACCACTAAGTGGTAGTTTAAAAACTGTTTTTTCGTTTAAATGAAACATTACCACTTATGTGGTTTGAATTTCAAAAATCCGACATACATGGTTATCATTAGGATGTAAAATGTGGTTCAATGGGATTAAAATAATTTTTTGGTGAATAGTAACTCTTAAGTGTTTAATCGTGATTAGAGGTAATTAGTGTAATTTAAGGTAAAGATAATGTTATAATAATATTAAATGACCTTGAAACATGTTCTACCCTTATTGTATGAGTCATGGCAATCCAACAAAATCCATGAGTCAACTTGGGGACCCCATAGATCCACTTTGGTTGGAAAATGACATTAATACCTTTTTATTTATAGTTAAAATTAAAATGTCACAAACATGTGATATTTTACTAAAAAAAATTTACATGGGGTTATATAACTCATATTTTGGACTATAAATATTCATTATAATTCTAAAAATATTTCCTTCATCATGATATTTTCTTTATAATTTTTAGACATTAAATACATTAATTTATATATGACGCCGTGATGATGCAGTGATTACCTCATTAATGAACGATTTAAATAAAATGAGAAGATAGGGTAACATATAAGTCTTAAACTTGTCACAAACCTATTTTATGGGTGGATTTAGAAACCTTATAACCTTACCTTAGAAATATATTCTTTTGGGACATTTAAAATCTGAAAATAATTTTATAATAAAGTAATATTTTATAACTTTCAAGAGTGCCCCTCCTCTCCTCTTATAAAAGGTCCCCCACCTCTACCACCTTACACACACCTCTCAAGCCTTTGGCTCGTCTAACCCCTGCCCATTTCATCTTTCCACATCCCTCTATTCATCATTGAATCCTCACATTGGGAATAATCTTTTCCAAGGAAGCCTTTGAGCTCAAATCAATGAGAGTTACCCGATTTAAAGGTAATGTCTTACCTTGTGATCTTTTGTTTTATTTTTCTACTCTAAACCCCTAAAATATTTTTATTTCATCTTTTTTGTAAAAACCCCGGTATATTAAATATACTAGGATTTTTTTATAAGATGGATTCGAGATACACTTTCACACACCTCCATCTAATGGTTAAAGAACATTCTGTTTCTGTGGATGGCGAACTACTGCCTCACGAAACGATGATTGTTCAATATTCTTTTAAAACCTTAAAAGGTGGCCATTATGATGTCACTATATTTATATATGATATATAATATTTTTATGTTTTCCTTAATCTTCTGAATGGCATACCATTATGGTTTCCATTATGGGTAAACGTGATATCTTCATTTTAGGAAGTACGGACTACCGCCCCCTCAATGTGATTTGATTCGTTAATTCCATATGTGGGACGTATAAAGGATGGAATTAATGGTATTACATATGATATCATACTAGAATTATAATATACCTCTATATCATTATTATTTCATTCCATTGAATACAGAAAATAATGAAAGTAGCATTCATGCATACGTACGGCTTACCGTCTCCATGAACGGTACATTTCATTTCTTATCTCCAAATGTTATGTACTATTATAAGTACATATATATAATTGATATATATGTAATATATTACATCTGAATGATGGATATCATTCTGTAATTATAATATAAATATCTCTCATTTTGTTTTAATTCCATTAATATGACAAAAAATGAATGTAGCGTTCATGTGTACGTACGGCCTACCGTCTCCATGAATGGTGCTTTTAATTTTTTTATATCCAGATGCTATGGAATAGTATAAAATGAATATATACTGGATATATATTATATTTAAAAAATCAATACTATTCTGGATATGATGTACCTATAACTACATGGAAAATTTGGTTCCAACAAGTTCAATTTTTACTCATGTACCGAACATCGATAAAAACGTCTGATATGAACTCACATTATTAACCAATTATTATAACATTATAATATGTGATATGAACTGAATAATAATATTTAAAGGAGGTCCTTAAGAAATTATAAATTGACCAAATTTTATTATTCAGGATATTAAAGAACGATCGAGTCATGTTGGACACGAGGTAAGGGATCATACCCCTCTTCTTCTTTTTAAGTACACTCTTTTATGTCATTCCTTTTAAGATCATATTTCTTATTATTGGGATGTTCTTTTATATTACTCTTACTGTACTTTTTATGTTCATAAGATGAGAGACCCTACTTTCCCTCATCAATCAATTTTAGATGTTTTGAGTGGCGCCGTTAGGCTGCCGAATTTTTGTAAGAGATCCAACCTCTCTCTTTCTTTTTAAGTACTCTCCTTTATGTCACTTCTTTTAAGATCCTATTTGTTATGTTGGGGGATTTTCCTTTATATTCCTCTTGATGTGCATTTTATGTTAATATTATGAGAGACCCTATTTGATCTCATCAATCCATTTTTAGAAGTTTTAAGTGGCGCCATTAGGCTGCAGAGTTTTCGCAAGGGATTTTTCATCTCACTTTTATTCCCGTGAGATTTATGCAACATTTTCAACCATTACCATTGAGTGGTATATATACTGCCCATTATTCCACTCTTTGTGTAATATAATTTTGTTTAATAGTATTTACATCAATGTTTTATTGTCCTTTTTTCATGGGGTGTATGTTTAAAAGATACCCAAGTCGTTAAGGGAACCTTTCACCCTCATCTTTTTAAAAGACTTCTTTTGTTGGGTCTTTTAATTGACATATTGTTATATTGTTATATGTTCTTATTGATGTAAATTTTTTGTACAAGTGATGAGATACCCTGTTTATCTCTCATCGATTCATTTTCTGAATTTTGAAGTGACGTTGTTAGGCTGTCGAATTTTTGCAAGGGAACCTCTTAACCCAATTTTGATTCTTTGGGATAAACTTGCACTCCTTGAATATGTCTTTCTATGAATATGTGTGAATAACCTCTGATTTTATTACACTTAATATCCACTTATATTTGGTGTATTCGTTTGTCACACATAATTATGTAATTGATTTATCCTTAATCGAAGGATACCTTCTTTGTAATGGAATCCGTCTCAAACTCATTTCATTAAGGCATATTTTGTTTTATACACAACATTCTTTTATACGGTGTACAAACCCCTTTTACATTAATGATTATTCAAAAGGAATATTTTTATATGAAGAATTTACTAAAAGACAAAAGGGAATGTTTTTTTGTCGTACGTATGTGCCGACAACGACTTCTCCGCCGCTGTGACCATTATTTGAGTTTAGGCTTCCTCTAAAAGCCATACCTTTTTTAAATGAAAAATAAATACCATGTTTTAATTTTCTTTTATTTTGGTATTGAAAATGGTTTTCATAATATTTTTATATCAATGTTTTGTATTGATATCTTGTGATTGAAAAGTGTAAATGTTATGTTTCCTTTATGCATTTTTTATGTGATATGATTATGTTATGGTTCTTGAGAATTATTATAAAGAAGGGTGGTTCCATGATAAACTAAAGGTGGGTGAGCCCGATATATCTCTCCAATGCATTGGGTAACGCGAAGGGGTTAAACGTTAAGGTTTCTCCGAAGATATTTTAGGGAATATACTGTGATGGGTATTCCAAACTTAACCAAGAGGGTTACTCCCTATGTAAGAATGTTATGAATTCCTAAAGTTACCTTTTTGCCTTATGATTTCTATGATTTATTCATGATTTGATGAGGTATGTTAAAATGCATATGTTATATGAGTAAAGTATGATTTCATAAATGGACTAATTTTTTCTTTTCGTACTTTTATATCCCTTACTGAGCTTTTTATGCTCATCCCAAGTTTTTGAAATGTTTTTCACAGGTCAAGAGAAAGGTGAATGATATGATTATAGTGTCAAGGAAGTGTCAACAATGAATGCATGTTTTATTTTAAATATGTTTTCTGTTGATGGTAAAAAAAATAATACTATCTTTTATGTAACCACTTTGTGTAAATGTGGAATGTAATTCATGATTTATGATTTAATTCTCTAAAACTCTAAACCTAAAAAGATCATCAATGTGAATTATTAATTTAATTCAATATTAAGTATGGTTTAAGTCTATGGCCTTATAGTTGGTATCAGAGGTCGGTTTAGATAACTTTAGAGGTTAGGGTATTCTCTAAGAATAAGTGACATTACCATAATGGTTAGGATTTCAGAATGAGTCCTAGTTTTAGATAAAGTGAATGAGTAAGTATATCTTAGTGTTTATCTTCCACATTAGTACATGATGGTTTGGTGGATATACTACACTGACATTTGTGTTTTTAGTGAATGGATGGATCTAGCAGGCACCAAAATGACAATAGGTTTGAAGGAAACTATGGTGGTTCTCTGATTAAGAGACAGGATGAAATGGGGGATACAATGAGGAAACTCATGGTTGTTCTAAACAAACTATCAAGGAGTCGTGATCAACCACTTGAACCTTGGTATATTCTGTAATGAATCATGTATGAGATGACCAATCGATATGGAAGTTTAGGAAATAATTATAATGGTAACAATTAGAGTTTATAAGATCCTTACTTTTGAGGTAATTATGGGATATTATATGTTCTGATGGAAAATGAAAGGCATGAGATAAACTTGAGGTTAAAATATGTTATGATTATTTTTAAATATTTTATCTCATTTTGTGGAATGTTTTAAGAATTATATAGTTTTGTAAAAAGGACAAAACGTAGACCGTGTGACAACCCGTCACTTCGGACAAAGCTGGGGGAATCGAACCCACAACCAAAATACCACTGGTATTTATCACCTACCACTAGACTACGTGAAGTTTCTGGTTAGTTTGACTAATTCTTTTTAGTTAGATGATTTTAGGAATCAAGAGTAAGTTTATTTTCGGTTATCTATGGAAAGGATTAACCTATCATGGAGGATTTGTGATTAGGTTAATTACTTTTCAATATGAGAATTTAAGAGCAACTGATGTTATTTGGAGATAGAAGTTAATTTGTACCTTGGAAGACTATGTGATTAAATCCTTCAAATATTTGGGTTTTAGTCTTAGTTTGGTTTACTTTGAAGAATTTTATGGACAATTGTTTATCGAATGGTCTTTGTTGAACTTTGGGTTTTTTTTTTTGAACAAATTTTGGAGAGTAAGAATAGATTTTATTTTTATAAAGTATTATACTTTTGTGGATTATCTGATCTCATACTAACAGTTTTGGTTTTGGTTTTTGTCTAAAGACATGGGAAATATATAGTTCTCTTTTGTGGATTAGGTGATTCTCAAGAAGTTGATTATAGTACTCTTAATGGGAACAAGTCTTCCTAAATACTCGCCTTTTAGAGAAAATATGAGTTTTATTAAGGAATATAGTGAAAGTTGAAAGTCTACGTGACAAGTAAGTATGTTTCATTATGATTTAGTTAAGCTCAAAAATAAATTCCTCAATGAAGAGTAACTTAAAACAAAAATGTTGTCTGTTAACTTTTCCCACTGGGGAATCGAATACCGTTTAACCCATCACAAGTTTGTGATTTTCTTATGGTTAACTATCTCCCAGACATGTTTACTATCACTCTCCCTCAAGACATGACCCTTTGTTTTTTTCTACATATCCATGTTTTTTCACATGGAATCCTAGTATAGGTTTACTCCGGTGACCTTTGTACTTCTATTTCTTTATTTTAAAGTGATTGTTTTACTGACTCTTGTTCCGATGTGGGATTTTCAATGATGTTTCCAAGCCCAGTTTTAAAATTGCGAGGACGCAATTCACAAAAGGGGGAAGGATGTAACACCCCAGGTAAATAAATAATATCACATTTTCACATTTATCCATATTTGTGAATAATATAGTAATATTACTATAAAGGGGACGCTATGCTCGATGGCGTACCCAATACGCAACAACGAGTTTCTTGGGAATCTTATGTTGAACTCTAATAATAAAATAATATTATTTTAAATGGTAGTTAATGCCTAGCCATTGTAATGTCGGGAATGAACAGAAATAACTGCAAAATGATTATATATGTTTGTCAAATATTTTTACTTTTTACAATAAATTTTAGAGGATTAAAAACGCAAATGAATCCAATTTTAAGCGTAAACATTCTAATATTCTTTAAAAGGTCGATTAACCACCTTTTGATGGAGAACCTCTTTTAAATCCACTTGTTGACTATTTTGTATGTTATATTTGACCAAATAAAATTCTTCTTTAGAATCGGGACATCAAAATTTACTTTGTGTAATATTTTGGGATTTTTCCGATAAAGTTCATTTTTAATGAATAGTGAAAAATGTTGTATTTTAATTCAAAACCTCTTTTTAATATAATTTATTTATATGATTAGATTATCTTTTTAATTGTTTTTAAATTAAAATTAGAATATATTTTTACCATTTAATACAATAGTGGTCATTAGAATTAATTTCAATTTGAAATTGGACTTAAACTAGTGTCAATCTTTTAATAGATGTTGTTTCTTAAAAACGCGCTATTTGTTTTGACAGTGGGAATTAATTATTAAATTAATTAATTAAACTTATGTGTTTTGAATTTTTTAAAATAGAAATAATTTTTGAATTTGGAATATCAAATATAGCTTAGGGTGAAGTTTTGGTATTTTTCTGAAAAACTTCAATATTTGATGAATAGTGAAACCACTAAGTGGTAGTTTAAAAACTGTTTTTTCGTTTAAATGAAACATTACCACTTATGTGGTTTGAATTTCAAAAATCCGACATACATGGTTATCATTAGGATGTAAAATGTGGTTCAATGGGATTAAAATAATTTTTTGGTGAATAGTAACTCTTAAGTGTTTAATCGTGATTAGAGGTAATTAGTGTAATTTAAGGTAAAGATAATGTTATAATAATATTAAATGACCTTGAAACATGTTCTACCCTTATTGTATGAGTCATGGCCATCCAAAAAAATCCATGAGTCAACTTGGGGACCCCATAGATCCACTTTGGTTGGAAAATTACATTAATACCTTTTTATTTATAGTTAAAATTAAAATGTCACAAACATGTGATATTTTACTAAAAAAAATTTACATGGGGTTATATAACTCATATTTTGGACTATAAATATTCATTATAATGCTAAAAATATTTCCTTCATCATGATATTTTCTTTATAATTTTTATACATTAAATAATGTAATTTATTTATAATACCTTGATGATGCAGTGATTACCTCATAAATGAACGATTTAAATAAAATGACAGGATAGGGTGAAATATAAGTCTTACACTTGTCAAAAACCTATTGGATGGATGTATTTAGAAACCTTATCACCTTAACCTCGAAATATATCCTTTTGGGATCTTTAAAATCCGAAAATAATTTTATAATAAAGTAATATTTTATAACATTCTAAGAGTGCCCATCCTCTCCTCTTATAAAAAGCCCCCACCTCTACCACCTTACACACACCTCTCAAGCCTTTGCCTCGGAAAAAAACGTCTGATATGAACTCACTTTATTAACAAATTATTATAACATTATAATATGTGATATGAACAGAATAATAATCTTTAAAGGAGGTCCTTAAGAAATTATAAATTGAACAAATATTATTATTCAGGAGATTAATGAATGATTGAGTTATGTCGGACATGAGGTAAGGGATACTACCCCTCTCCTTCTTTTTAAGTACACTCTTTTTTGTCATTCATTTTAAGCTCATATTTCTTATGATTGGGATGTTATTTTATATTACTCTTACTGTACTTTTTATGTTCATATGATTAGAGACCCTACTTTCTCTCATCAATCAATTTTGGAAGTTTTGAGTGGCGTCGTTAAGCTGCCGAATTTTTGTAAGAGATCCAACCTCTCTCTTTCTTTTTAAGTACTCTCCTTTATGTCACTTATTTTAAGATACTATTTGTTATGTTTGGGAATGTTCTTTTATATTACTCTTGATTTACAATTTATGTCAATATGATGAGAGACCCTATTTGATCTCATCAATCCATTTTTGAATGTTTTGAGTGGTTCCATTAGGCTGCAGAGTTTTCGTAAGGGATTTTTCATCTCACTTTTATTCCCGTGAGATTTATGCTACATTTTCCACCATTCCCATTGAGTGTTATGTATACTGCCCCTTTTATCTCTCATCAACTCATTTTCTGAATTTTGAAGTGACGCCGTTAGGCTGTCGAATTTTTGCAAGGAAACTTCTTAACCGAATTTCGATTCTTTGGGATAAACTTGCACTCCTTTAATATGTCATTATATGAATATCTATGAATAAAATCTGATTGTTTTACACTTAATATCCACTTATATTTGGTGTATTCGTTTGTCACACATAATTATTTAATTGATTTATCCTTAATCCAAGGATACTATCTTTTTAAGGGAATCCATCTCAATCTCCTTTCATTGAGGCATATTTTGTTTTATACACAAAATTCTTTTATACGGTGTATAAACCCCTTTGAATTTTATGATTATTCAAAAGGAATATTTTTATATGAAGCATTTACTAAACGATAAAAGGGGATGTTTTTTTTGTCGTATGTATGCGGTGACAATGACTTCTCCGCCGTCGTGACCATTATTTGAGTTTTGGATTCCTCTACAAGCCATACCTTTTTTTAAATGAAAAATAAATACCATGTTTTACTTTTCTTTTATTTTGGTATTGAAAATGGTTTTCATAATGTTTTTATATCAATGTGTTGTATTGAAATCTTGTGATTGAAAAGTGGAAATGTTATGTTTCCTTCATGCATGTTTTATGTGATACAATTATGTTATGGTTCTTGGGAATTATTATGAAGACGGGTGGTTCCGTGATAAACTAAGGGCGGGTGAGCCCGATATAGCTCTCCAATGCATTGGGTAACACGAAGGGGTTAAACGTTAAGTTTTCTCTGAAGAGATTTTAGGGAATATACAGTGATGGGTATTCTGAACGTAACCAAGAGGGTTACTCCCTACGTAAGAATGTTATGAATGCCTCAAGTTACCTTTATGCCTTCCGATTTCTATGATTTATTCATGATTTGATGAGGTGTGTTAAAATGATTATGTTAAATGAGTAAAGTATGATTTCATACATGGAGTAATGTTTTCTTTTCGTACTTTTATATCCTTTACTGGGCTTTTTATGCTCATCCCATTTTTTTGAAATGTTTTTCACAGGTCAAGGGAAAGGTGCATGATATGATGATAGTGTGAAGGAAGTGTCAAGAAAGAATCCATGTTTTATTTTAAATATGTTTCTGTTGATGGGAAAAAGAGAATACTATCTTTTATGTAACCACTTTGTTTAAATGTGGAATTTAATTCATGATTTTTGATCTAATTCTCTAAAACTCTAAACCTGAAAAGATCCTCAATGTGAATTATTCATTTAATTCAATATTAAGTAAGGTTTAAGGTCAGGGCCTTATAATCTCAATCAAGAATAATATTGAATTATGAGAAATCATATCTTAAACCAATGATATAGACTAATAAAAATACTTTCATTGATTAAATGACCATTTTAAGAGTACTAACTAATATTTTTTATAATGAATTGCTTGGTCTACTCATTATTATCTTTATTATTTCTCAAATAAACATATACCTAGAGTTTTCTTGATATCCATAACTATATATATAATGAACACTGCTAAGCCTACAGAGAGGAAGAAGTAACTACATTAAAAACTAGATAAGGGGTTTATACATCCAAATTATTCACCATGGGTTGTTCTGGTCCTCTTGTTAATAATAAGGATAATACAATGCACTTATATATTGATTATAATGAGCTAAACAAGATCATGATTAATAAAAAGTATCATCTTCCAAGTATTGCTGACTTGTTAGATTAGCTACATGAATCCCAGTACATCCCCAAGGTGGATCTATAGCCAGAAGAAAGAAATTTTGGGTAATTCGAATAGATTATCCTTAACTATTAATCCATGAAGAACTAAGATTTATAGAGATATAATGAAATATATGTAGTGGGATAACCTCAAGGTGGATATTAAAAAATATTTAACCTGATGAATGGTATTAAAACAAGTTAAGGATGAATAAAACATGTATAAGGGTATAATGTATCCATTTCCAATTATGGTATAGAAATGGGTAAAAATAAAAATATATTTTGTAAAAGTACTTCCTATGACTCTTAAAGAAAATAACTTCCTATAGGTGGTAGTTGAACACATTATAATTTAAGTTAATATCATTTCTACCATGTAATATTTATCTCATAACCAATTCACCAGGAAATACATAAGGGCATACATAAGTCAACATGAAGTACCACTCTTCATTGTATCTGATCGATATTTAAGGTTTACCTAGAGGTTCTTGAGAGGAATTAAATGTGAATTATATATAGATATGAGTTTCAGTACTAATAAACATACTCAAATGGGTTTTTTGTTTTAAAGAAACATTAAAATTGTAGAGGATATGAAAAGATTATGTATAATGGATTTTATATGATGTTGGGATCACACCCTTCCCCCAGTGGAGTTATTAAATAATAGCTACTATTATATCAATCAAATATAACATTTTGAGTATTTTTAGGGGTATTGGTTCTAGACATATTGATTTTATGATAAAGTTGGAGAGTGGAAGACTATGGGACCTTATCTTATTCAAGAGATGATAGTGAAGGATTAAACCATTCAACCTCAACTAAAATCTACATAAATTCAAAAAAAATATGCTAACAATCGACAATAAGACCTAGATTTTAAGGTTGGATATACATTGTTTTTTTATATATCATCGTGGAACAAATTCAAGATATTTCGGAAAAATGGGATACTTATTCAAAGTTACATTGTCACCTTTGATATTATTGATCGCATCAGAGCTCTATATTATTGACTACCACTCCCACTTATCATATCTCAAGTACGTGATGTGTTCCATGTATCCATCTAAAGGAATTACTTACGAAATTACTCACATTTACTAAACTAATTAATTGTACTATTGTATTAATATATTTCATATGAGGATCTCCTGGTGAAAATCTTATAACAAAGAGACAGAGTTCTGTGGAACAAGACAAATCACCTGGTCAATGTACTGTGGCGAAAACACAAGTTTGAGGAAACAACATGGGAACCAGAATAGGTGATGAAACATAAGTTCTCTTTTTATATTTTGTGTTTTAAATAAAAATTTTAGGGTGATATTTTTTATGGGGGAATAATTTAATGACCCAAACATTTATAAATAAGATTCCCCTTTTAAATGAATAAATTCCTTATTAAGTAATGATGTTATATAAAACAGAGGTAGTACATAAGTTATTTTGGACAATTATACTCTATCAAATTTAAAGGAACATTTAACAAAACAACTTATGATAATATTTCCCTTTTAAAGTGACTTTTAAGATTATTATATATTAAGATTTATGATAAAGAACAAACGATGGGGATATACTATGTAACGACCATGACTACTATGATCATACCCAATAAACCCCATTTATTGGTGCTTCCAATGGAAACAGTATTACTGGGATTTTCCCTTGACCAAGAGAAATACAATATTCAATAACTAAATCATCAATGAAACTGTTTATGAGAGAAGTCCAAGAATATTGAGATCATGGACCAAACCATGTTTTCCAAACTACTCCATGAATGTGTCAACATCTTACCCCATACCCGTAGGTAATATGCTACTGTAATATGGGGTTATGCACCTAGATAATAACCATATGAATTTTTATATTTTTATTCTTAATAAAATAATAATTATATTAATATTTTTTAATATTACTTTACAAGAGCTTAAATAATGAGTTTGATAAAAATTAGATTCTAATACAATGAAACACATACTTTGTTTTTGTGAAATATATTGATTCAATCAAGTCACCATTTTTATTGAATCCATAAATTTTTAAATATATATTATTTTAATAAAATACTAATATTAAATAAAAAAATTCAATATAAATGAAAATATAATTTAATGAAGCGATATATAATTTTAATAAGGGGGGGAAACTATTATCAATACAAAAAACAAGTATTTTTTAATAAATGGGGTAATATTAATTAAATTTTAAAATTTTAAAATATGGAGAATTATTTTCAAAAAATAGATATTATTTTTTAAATCAACATTTTCAAATTATAAAATTATGATTTATCTATAATTTTCTAAGTAATTCAATTTTTTAGCTTAAAATAAAATGTGGTATAAATATATGGTGTGTATTATAAAATCATAAAAGAAAAAAATTGATGTAATAAATACTATAAATAGTATCCATAACAAAAAATATGTATCCAATTTAAAATAATATTTTATTAAAGTATTTTAAATAATTTTTTAAACCCTTAATGAATCCTCTAAAACCATTATTATATTTTATGTTTTTAAAATTAATTCATTATGAACACAACTCACTTCCATGTAACAAGGGGTATTATTTTAATGATTTTGGTTATTTGACATATAAAATATTCAAACCCAATACTATAATTTCTATACCATGGTAAGAACTAGAGCAAGGTTTGTGGTTTTGATAATTTTATTATATAATGTCCAAAACCTCTATTTTAAAAAAATAGTCAATCCCCCTCACTTTTTCATATAAAAACCCAACCCAACCTCCAATTACTATTCCCTCTAAACCTTATAAGAACAAATATACTCTAATTTTATTACTCTATATCCCTCCCATGTTTCTCTCAGTCTATTATGAAGCTCCTCCCATTATTTAAGAATAACCCACTAAAGATGCGGGATCCTCTCCTACTCCTAATTATTCAATAATCTTCTTTAAACTGTGTATTTACTTTCCAAATTTTTCCTATTGGGGTATTTTTTTCACATCCCTATTACTATTATAATTTTTACAAAGTGATGATATACCCCTTTCACTATCACTAATCCATTATATGAATCCTTGTGTTCCCCATTATGCTGTAGAAATTATCTTGTGATTTTCCATGCCAAACATTTGTGTAATTAATATTGATCCCCCTTAACAATAAATAATATTCACATATATGTACCTATCATTAATTTATTGGGTAATTAAATTTTTATAATTCATTCCCCTTTATATTTTGATTACAAGTGATTATGTTCATCATTGTATTTTATGATCTATGTGGCACACTTATGAATATACATGATATAAATATCATGGCTAAGCCAAAAATTATATAGTCCTCAAATTCATTGGGTAATGTTTTTATATAATGAGATGCCATGTATGGTGCGTAGAATTTTACCTTAAGTTCCTATTGTTTGATGTATTAGTATCTATCCATGACTTATGTTTATAATGAATTGTTTTATATTGTTACCTGATTCCTTATTTTTTCTTGATATTATCATCTTATTCCATGTTTTGATGTTCACGATAATGGTTCTTATCTTTACATATAATCCTTTTATGCCTCTTGAAAAAAATTATGTCTTTACCTTATGCCATGATTTTATTATTCCTTTACATAGATTTATTTCTCACCCATTTTTGATGTATATCTCTAGGTTATCTCATGCAGTTTTAGAAAAGAGATGTAATTTTAGTAGTATGTTAAGGATTTTTAAATAATATAGTTATATCCATGTATGATTTATTGTTCTATATGCCTAATTTAAAAAATACAATAGACCTCACATTCCTTGTGATTTTATTATTTATATAGTAATTGAATCATGAATTAAGGGGTGTTAAAATATTGTTTTCAAAACAAAACCACCATAAACTCAAGGCACTATCACTTAATGTGATCAACCACAACTACATGAAAAATTGGTTTCTATAAACATGCACTAAACACATAACACATATAATTGAACTAGGCATTATATAAATTAATGAATATATAATACTAGGTTAACCAATATCATTTGTTACCCTAGATATCTTTTGGGAAGGACTGAATAAAAATCATGATTTGTATCTAAAATGTATCTAGGACCTCTAACCTTGTACATCAACCATGGTATCACTATAAACACAACTCAATGGATGACACAATCCCATATCAAGGTCACATGGAATCAAACGTTCTAAGATTCTAGTCCTAGTTCCTCCCACATAATCCTTGGTAGACTCAATCCTACCTAATAATAGGTTATACATAAACCACAAGGTATGAAAAGTCATCAGTAATCATAAAATCTTATCACAATCTTGATGGGTCACATCTCAAGATAAAAAACGCAACATGTGTACCCTTCCCTTTGTAATACACCACAAATCAAGGAAGGATTTAAAAAATAGTCTCTCTCCCTATCATCCAACTATTCTCATGATATGGTCAACACAATACATACCCAAGGTCCACAACCCCCATTGCGTCCATCTTAATACACAACATAATAAATCATAAATTGGGATCTACCAACAACCCCAAAAACTGATAACCAAGGTTAATCCATATATTCATGTGTTCAAAACACCATAATCAAGGAATTAATATTCCATTATTATCATGGGATTCCATGTTTCCAAAAACCATAAAATAAACTATTTACTTATATTCACATTCCATTTCTTCAAAAATCACACATTTTAAAACCATCAAATTTCAAAAAATATTAGGTATCCATGGTTTTGGAAAGATTATGTGTCATTCAAATACATTAGGTAAAAACCCTAATTTTTTTTCACTCAATTTTACCCAACACCCCATTTAACAATAAATTTATATATTACATTACATCAAGGGATAGTCCACAAAATCGGTTGCGTAAGATGTCATAATATCCTAATATGGGGAAACACCATATATGACGTACCTGACACATTCAATATCCTGCCACCATTTTATCAATAATAATTCATATCTATAGGGATGTATAAATAATATATAACTATGGATAATATAAATCCCAATAGTCTTGTAGTTGATATTTAAATTCCATATCCCTAGCTTGATGTATGTCTTGTGAATCCCATCATTCCAAAAACGATACATGAACTCACCCATGTAGTGTTTTCATATCGGTCCAATATTATAAAATCCATCAACAAGTATAATTATAAAATATTTTACTCATTCAAGTTGAAATTATAATATAACTAAAACAAGATAAATCAATAAACAACAAGTTTCATCTCTAGCAACAAGGATTTTCCCATGTGTGTGGGTTGATCAATCATAAACATGATCTTATTATCAAGATCAATCACACCTTGTTCTCCTATCAAACATTACCAGTTTTCAAAATAAATAAAACATTTTATCACACTACATTATAGAACCTGACCACATCAGACCACTAATTGATAACAAGCTAGCGGTCACCATATACACTTAGGCACACATCCTTTTATTCCCGAGGTTTTTGACTAGGGGAATGGTCTATGAGGATATTGTATAGAACTATACCCTCAATTAAGAGTGATAATAAAAGTTTAAATTCATGTAAACATATAAACTTGGCTAAAATTTCATTTCATATATGGCATAAAATTGTCCAAAAATAGGCTAGTATTCTCAATGATAAAATTGATGGAGTATAAAAAACATATCAGAATGGATCCCCATTTGGTGGATCACATATATAGTATAAATAATATCTAATAAAATAAACCTAAATATATTATCAAACTAGAATCGAGTCTTGTCCAATATCATCATCCAATCTCCACTCTCACATGCTATGAAAAATGTTATACAATAGGTCATTTCCCAAAACCTATAACATGTGAACACATAATGATATCTACTTGAGTACCCAAGTGCCATGGTGGCCAGGTTAGGGGTTGAGTACAACTCAATAGGACACCAATAATAGTTTCCACAAAATAACCATTCCAATATACATGTGAATTCAGAAGTGTTATAAAGTAATAAAGTAATAGTTAGGAAAATTTCGTTACAAATAGTAAATAACTTCTGACGCCTTGGGTTAAAAATTATAGTCAAGGTCAATCATACCATTGTTGAACTGTATGTTTGTTACCCAGATGGACTATACATTATTAAGATAGTTATGTGCTGTCTATGAATATGTCATGATGAATCCATCTCTTAATAACTAACTCAAGTTTATGTTGTGTAAAAAAACTAACAGGCACATCCCTGATGTGAATTTTATGATTGGGTTTCATAATATAAATATTAAAATGAGACTTCCATATTGGGATTTTTAATCCTGTTGAATATTTTAAATAATATCATGGAACTCCCTAAAATAGTTTTCTTAGTTGGTGGAATAATATAAAAACTAACACGGACCAACCCTATGGGATATTTTTTATTCATTGATCAGAACCACCCATAAGAGTGTCTTTCTTTATATTAAAACTAAGACCTACCCAATGGTCATTTTTATTTCCTTCAAAACAAGAACAAAAAAATTAGTGTTTTCATTTACTTTAAATCAAAAGCACCCATACATTCATTTTAATTATTATTAAAATAAAATCACCCTAAGAAAAAAATTCATATTTATTTAAATTAACACCAACTCAAGGGGAGTTCCATTTCCTCAAAATGATTTTCAAAAAATATATCGTTTTATCAAAAAAAACATGTGGCCCCTATTCCAAATTATATCCAAATTTATATTTCCAAAAACTCTTATCCAACCACTTTGATTTACAAAAATCCATTCCATTATATTCAATCCCTTTTTATAAAATATGATTTGTGAAAACACAAAACCAAAACCCCCAAACAATTCCACCATTCCATTTCAAATAAAATTCCCAATTCACACCATTTTTTCTGAGGAAATCAGTTGATTTTAAAATTAAAAATTTATTTTATAAGCTAAAAAATAAATTCATAAATTCAGAATAACATATTTCCATTTCAATAATTAAAATCCATGACAAAAATCATCATTTCATAATCCAAATTACTATTTCTAAAAATGGTTTGATTCAAGAGTCAATTTTATTTCATTAAACTAGAGATAATTTAATTATATTCCACAATAATCAAATATAAAACATAATTATAACTTTAGAAGAATTATTACATGGAATAACCATTTAATAAAGGAAATAAGAGAAAAAATCATTTATCTAAATTGGGTAAATAAATTAAAGAAACTGAGAAGGGAAATAAAGTACAATAAAAAAATGTAAACACCTACTAGAAGGATTTACCAAACAACCTATACTGATGAAAAAATATGTTATATAGTATGATAAGTTTAAAGACAACCTAGATCAATCTTAAACAAGACCACATGTTGATTATCGGTATCAGTTCATCATAATTCATATAAAAATGAGAAACTAGTTAAACACCTTGAAATAGTGTATATTAGACAAAACTATCAATACAAATCCTAAAATAAATATTATTAAGTGATAGAAGAAATAAAGAACATAGTAATACATCAAAATTTCAATCTCATGTGACAATGCTAGAAATGAACAAGATCCAAGTGATGTTCACCATAGGAGAAGGAAGGGAATAAAAGGAAATAGGATATGCATTACAAGAAAATTAAGGTATAAAATACCATTTAAAAATAAGTGGGGTGGTTTGGGTGAAATTATTAAGATGTCACTTATTAATATCCTATCAAGGAGGCCACTGGATAATTGATGGATTTATAGTAGACATGCCTCAATCCATGATCACTATCATGTCCTCCAATGCTCACCCAAAGCTTTTGGGATTCCTTCTGAGCCCCAAGTCATGACTAATTGTCCTTTTAGAGATATTCAAACTCTAAAAATTTCATTCCGTATTCCAGTTCAATATTTTTCCCATCCACTAAATCAAATTCAAGATCCTCCTCTAATTTCAAATGGTTGCGCTGAAATGGGGAACTACATGAATGGTTCCCTTAAATAAGATGTCTACATTTAACAACCAATGAAATTTCTTATTATAATTGATGAAACCAAATTGTTTTGTACAATTAAGGTCTTGTATATTATAAAATATCCACAATGATCATAACATGATCTTATTTACTCATACCTAAGGAATCATTTATTTAAAAGTGTAGGTTTTATCCAAAATCTATAGGTGTAAGTATATAAATAACAAAAATTAAGTATACTTGGTTAGAAAGATAAAATAATTTCTAGAATAATATAGAACTATATAGAGTAATTTTATAACCAATTTATCTCATATTTTAAAATATACACGATAGCTGAAGTAACTTATTTTAAGGGGCATATAAGTGTTTCAAATAATCGAAAATATATTTATCACTTAGACATTTCTTTCAAGAGATTTGTTGAAAAAAATAAATATGTATTATTCCCAAACAATTTCTACTCCAATTGTAGTTTAAGACATGATTAGAAATCCAAAATCTAATGAATTTATAGATTGAACCTTGTATTGGTGGATAATTGGAAGTGTTTATTATTATAATCTGACATGGATAAATATTGTTTTTTGGAAGAATGTTTAAAAATTAAAGCTAATATGAGGTAAGGGAAAATATTATTAATGAAATTAATTAATAGTTAAATCCAAGGTAAGTTCACTTATGGATTTTTATTTGATACAGGAATAGATCATGAGTTATCTCAAATTTTTACCGTATATTCGGTAGTGATGTGGTTAATGTTAATCCAACAAGTATGGGTGAAATATTTATTAGTATTATATATGTTTTTATGTCTTAGAAATAATCAATAACACACTTCATTAAGTATGAATGATTTTGAATATATATTAGTGAAAAATTCTTCAAATCATTTTCAATTAATTAATAAATGGTTACAATATATTGATGAAGATATGAAGTGTCCTATGGTGATCTATTGTGACAAAAAGAGTGATATTTACGATCATTATGTATCATATCTGGAAAAGTCATTACAAACATATAGACATATAGTATAACTTTAATAATAAAAACATGGAATATTGATTGATAAAACTAGAGTATAATCAAACTAAATAGAAAATGGTATACATTATGAATAATCCCCTGGCCTCTCCAAAATTTGAGAATCAATAGTTAAACCTCATTGTTCAAGAACCTGCCCCAACTTTAGGAGGATTAAAATTAACCCCACTCCCCCTAATATTAAATATTTTTAATTTTATATGTTTTCATGTATGAGAAATATTTAGATACAATACATTGTGTATAATGAGATTTAAGATGATTATATGGATCGTTCACTTTGGTGTTTTTGTCAAATTGATAGAAATGCTAGTGTAAGTGGATCAATTAAATGAAAGATAATGTCTCTTTTATCTCATAAAGGTGGATTTTATGGTGTTAACATTAGGGGAGTCTCTATAATGAGTAATTTATTTACCGCATCTCACTTATAAAAACCACATAGAACCTATTTCTACCAATGTCTTTGAATCTCTATAAGATTTCAATAAACGATTTTAGCAAATTTGAAATTATTGTATAGTAATTTTTCAATACCTAAAGGATGTGTGATATGTGAAATATATAGTGATGTTTTTATTTTCCATGAATAGGTGAGGATTTTGTGCATATCACAATGAAACTTCATTTATGACATAGAGATAGTTATTTCAGGAGAACCATGAAGGATATTTGAAAATATCATTTATACGGGTCTTGTTCATGAAGGAGGATCTTAGTGGATTTTTTATGTCTATTTTTACAAATGGTATTATAATAAAATAGTGTTCAGTAAGTTTTTTGGTGAGTTATCTTATAAGTACCCCATTTTTCATATCACTAGTGTTCAAACAAAATATTAAGAAGACTCAATGTTTAATCCAAAAATCACTGAAGTAAGGACATTCACATTTTAAGTAATGTCTAGGTAGAAAATCTAGATAGTGTATCACAGTCAACAAGCAATTGGGATTCCATGATGAAATTTGATAACTAGGCTTCCATGAATTCAATTTAAGAATGAGGGGTCTGTGATGAATCATTCGATGACGTGAAGGTGTTCTACTACGTTAGTTCATATGGTGTTGTTCCACAATGTTTGAGGTTATTCATGAAGTGATCAATGCTACCCATGAAGCACAATATGTTGTAAAAAAAATAATTTTATTGGAGTTATGAATGTTTTGGGGTTTAGAGAGGAAATTTAGGAGGCAAATACCAGTTAATATTCAAGGTATCAACCAGAACATTGAAGCATTGTATTCTTGTTTTCCTAATGAAAAAAATCATGAAATAATTAAGGGAAAGTCTTTGACCATTAATTTGATAAAATGAGGAATCCTTGATTAAGATTAGTGTATCACATGTTTGGCGCATGGTTTGGACTACCATGTGTAAAAAACATGAAATGGTCGTATTAGGATATATCCAACCACAGGGTTGGTGTATGGTTTAAAAACAGTTCTGCCAAACCATGTGGCTTCCCATAATTCCATTAAAAAAATTGAAATTTTTATCCTCTACGCTTTTAAGCAGCCATCCCCCCATTCTCTCTCTATCTTTTGCATGAACTAGAGAATTCCCCTCCTTCATTCCTTTTATCTTCCAGTCTCTCCATGGATTTGAATTGTTCTTCTTCTTTTAACATTTGAGGTGAATTCTCTTCCCCTAGTGATAACAATTCATTATCTTCTCGCTCTTATCTAACTATGGATTTGTCCTGTTGGTTTTTTTGGTGATTCCACTAGATTTTGGGGGATCATTCGTTTCTCATGGGTCTTTTCATCATCTTTGGTACAAGAGATTCATTGATGGATTATGTCCTTTTTTATATGGTGTTTGGTTAAGGAATATGACCATGGTAAATTTTCCTAGTTTTTTTATAATGATTTAGTTTAAATTATATTTTTTTTAGATTTTACATCTTATGTATTTGGAAAGTAATGTGGTATGGTTTATATCTTAGGTATTTAGTGAATGGTTAGATTCATATTTTTTATGGCGCGATGACCTAGTGAGTTTTCAATCATTATTCCAAGTCTAGTTTTGATTAATTAAGTAATTTTAGTAGTAATAATAAACTAATTTTTGTTGTTTAAAGTGAAACTAGTGCTTGTGTGAAGGTGATGATATCTTTTTGGTTTCAAGGAGTTGGCAGGGTGCTTGGAAAAGTCTCGACAAGATCGCCATTCTTAAGAAATATTTTGGAAATCTTTGTTCATGAGGTTAGTGATCTGTAATATTAACCCAAATCCTTGTTCATTATTTTTCATGTGTATTTATTTTGTAAAATAAAGCATATGTGTTGTGTAACTATTCTCTTGGATTAAGTATCATGGTTTTAGGCAACATATTAGTACCTTTGACCTTTTATAGATCTCATTCCATTAATGGGTGTTATAAGGATAAACTCATAGTCAACCATGAGGTGTGTTGTTTTAGGGAATGTGGTGAAGTGGCTTTGTAAAAGGATAATTTGAAATATTTTTATAAGTTTATATTTTCTAGAAATTCTTATGAGGTTTTTGAAATAGTATACAATTTATTCTATTGTTTTTACCCCAATTTCATGTGTTAAATGGGGGGGTCTATGTTTTGAAATGATTGTTGTTTTGAGATAATGTGTTAACCTCAAAATGATTTTAAATGATTTCTAAATGATTTTTAAATGATTTTTCAATGTTTGTTTAAAATGGGTATGCAGAGAAGTTTAAAAATAATCATGAATATATAGGCCATGGAACTAGTTTGTTTTTCAAAGGGAAATACCCATGTTGAATGGATGATTTTTAAATGGATAATGAGAATGATTGATTTTGATGATTTTTGACATGAGAGAAAATTTTACTTTTAATGTGACACTTATTTATATTTTATGGTTCTTAGGCGGTACAGGTAAGTTTTTTTATTCAGATAAGAGATGGGAAAAGGTGAAAGGTTGATTTTGGAATGTTATGTTGGGATGTTTGGTTTAGTTTTTTATGGATTGTGGAAAATGAGTTAGGGAAGCCTGAGACTGATTTGGTTTTGAAGGTCTATAGGGACCTTAGTAAGTGTTAATGTTTTAAAGATGGTTTTTATGATTTATTGAAAGTTTTTTAGGGTCCAAACATATATCTTAGAATTTTATAAATTATGGAATTATTTTTAGTCAGGACATATGATTCACAACTATGGTTCTGGGTGTCAAAACTTGAGTAACATGGACATGAGGCATGTATCAATAATGATTGTTTGTGTAAGGTTTGATTCTCAGACCAAGATTCTAAGAACATTATTTTATACTTCCTGGTATATTATAAGTGACATCACATATATGTGTCTTGATGTTAGACTGATGTTCTTTGCATTGAAGTTATAATATGGATATGGTGTCAGACTGAGGATTTGGGCCCTAATTTTATACTTCTTGCTTAGTTTCAGACTAAATAATTAGGTGATAGTGGAATACTATATGAAAAAGGATATTTGACCATTCCTCTTTCTCCTTGGGATGGGACAAAGTGATGTTTTTAACTCAACTAATGTTATGTAAAGATGGTTACTGGATAGAGCCTCTAGGAACTACCTTTGGGATTTATGACTGGTTGATAAACCTGCTTTATATTATTGATGCCATTTGTTTTATATACTATTAGGTACTTGATGTAATATCTATCTAAATTGATATTAATATTGATATTTTATTTAGATTTTTGACTGGAGTTATGGACACTAATGAAAAGGGTAAATTAGGTAGGTTCCATGGATGTAAGTTTTATGCCTCATGGGTTTTCTAAAAGGTGAATGACCCCCTTTACATTATTTTATAGTATGTTTGATGTTTTTTAGAGGTTTGTTTTTGGGAAATTTCTTACTTCATTGTTCTGGGTGATGCCTAAGAACCAATAGTCTTGTGGGTTCTATATGATTTTTCAGGATCCTCTACTTTTATTTTCTTTTCTATAATGTTTATTTATTTCCACACTTTATCTTTATACATATTTTATATTACTATTATTTTCTTTAAACACTATTGGTGGTTTTCTAATGAGTTTTATGCATACCATACATAGGCTTCCATTTCACCGGGGTAGCTGAGAAACTCTCACATTTTTATTGTATTCATAGGTTTGGGTTTTGGCCCATGATTACTTTTTGTTGATCGGTCTGGATTACTCAGGTTTTATTAGCTGGTCAGATGAGTATGGATTGGTGATATAGATGGTCACGTTTTATTTTCATTCATTTTTTGTATGTTATGTAACTGTTGTAGTAGGAGGATGGTTGTATATACATCATGGATGTTCTGTCCTATATAAAATTTCAGTGTGTCGTAGTATGTTACTGTAACTTATTATATTGTCTTACTCAGATATGTATGATAATTTGATATTTACTCCTAGTTATACACTCTAATATGGGGGTATAGTCTCCTCATAGTTCCTCTTTATATCCTCGTTACTATTTGGAAGCCTATAGATTATGAGGAGGCTTGATTAATGTCTAAGGGTGAACCAGATCAGAGCACTAGTTAGTTGCATTCATTCTAGGATGTTACAAAGTGGTATCGGGGTGTTTTACATTCCTATTAATTTTAAAATATAGTTTTTTTAGACTGGAGACTTATAAATGTGTTGGACTTTAATATGTATATCAACATGGTGCGTCCTACACACATATTCCAGTAAGAATTTCATGTTACAAAGTTTGGTATTATTATTCTAGTTTTTTTGTAATAGTTTTGTATTATTTTTTGTTTGATCGATGCACACATTATTTGGATTTGATGGTTTTTGATGGATTTTAAGCTCGAGTTCAAGGGAAAAGGAATGTGACTTATTTTATGTTCTTGGACTGTAGAGGCAAGAGATGTCTCATGAATAATGTTAGAAATCTAGTATATGAATGTTACATGCCTGCTATTGAGTTATTTAATGGGCTTCAGTCTGATGATAGGTTATGTGGTTCTATGGTGGGATGCATTATGTTGAGTACCTTGGTAGGGTCCCCAATCATGATTGGTGTAGTTTCCAAGGTGGGTTAGTGTTTTTTAATTGTTTATCTGTTGGAACATTATGGGTTTTTTTTAAGGTTTATAGTATTTCTAGGTCCTCCATGGGGTGGTCGGATGAGAAAATTCTTAAAAAGGACAGGTGCCCTAGTTGTGGGAACCTTTAAGGTGTGAGACCCAATACGAGGGTGTTTCACATATTAATTTCATGTGACAATGATATGGGTTCATGTTAATTCCATGTGTGTTGTGGCCTTCAATTATTGAGATAGTCATTCAGTGGTTGTACCTAGTGATATTTTGGTGTGACTCTAGTTTTGAGAGTTCTTGTCATGTGGCTTTAGGGGCTGACTCGTGAGAGAGGTCAACTAGGTTATGTGTTATTTTGGGTTCAAGAGGTATGGTTGGATTCTATGTCCACATTAAAATGATACATAAAGTATTCAAACTAGTATGAGGCTTTTTGATTTAGTATTCCTTTGGTTTTGAGGAGGCCTTGAGTGCTAGTGGTTTATCCTTGGGGTTGGATTTTAGAGGGGCATGATTTTTTGGATGCATAGCCTTGGTAATGGATATAAATATAGGTGTTCCTTATGGTTATGAGTGGGTATGGGGGAAAACAGGTTCTTTATGAAATTTGATTTCATGTGTGTGGGTTATCTTTGAGTGGCGACCGTGTGAGTGGGTTTTTTTAGGATTGTGCTACAAGGATTAGTCCAGTTTTTTGGAGATAAAAATCACTATAATTATATATGCTTCTTCTACTCTTGGATTTTTGAGGGCAGGATCAATACTATTTCTACCATAATTGGTTCTAGATGTGTCTCCAGGAATGCAGTGGGAGCATGGATAAACATAGTGTAACTTTTTAATGATGCTCAAGTCTTGAGTGGTAGTGCTAGTGTTTTTTCATTCGGTTAGTTTTTTTCTATTTTGGATAGCACAGAGGTTTCCCTAAAATAGGTGAGATTAGCTAACAGGTTAGGCGTGGCTAGTGTATGGGGCTTTCGAGATGAGGTTTCTGAAATAATGACTCATTGGAGTCGGGATCTGTTTCTGTAGTGGGATCGCACAAGAGTGTTTTTGAAAGTTAAGTGTCAATGGGATCACGGGGAAATGAGTATATGGTGACAAGTTCGATATTATGGTTTTTTTCTGGCACTTCATGAGGGAATATTAAAAATTTTAATGATTATATATATCCATAGTGAGTAGGATAAAGTTGGATGTGGTTTTGATAAGGAGTTTGTGGTCAGGGTGGCCCAAACATTTCTAAATGGTTTTGACATGCCCCTAGAGATAGAGGTGACATTGTAAATGGATATATGGTGATGATGTTCATCAAAAAAATCCAAGTGTAATCTTAGTTAGTAGATGATCATGCCCAAAAGCCATAACATCTTCTTGAGTATGTTGGGAGGGAAGTGGTTATATTCCCAGCCACCCTAATGTATTTTGGTTGGATAAAGAGCCTCTTGGAGGTTATCCTCTTAGACTAGTTTATGTGTGACTACATAGTGGGAAGTGGAAAATTTTTGGTTTGTGGGTGAGGTCCTCAGGATAGATCAAATTTCGATAAATACCTTGGGTTCGGTTCTCAGATACTCGAAATAAGCAATAGTTGATGATCTGTTTGGTCACTCATGTGAGAGAGGGATGAAAACATATTATTCTTAGGTTAGTGGTGATTAGAGTGTGACCCAGAGTGGTTGAGGTTTTTTGGGTGATTAGGTAATGATGACATTCCAGTGGGGGTGATTGACATGTCCATCTTATTGATATGTCCTTGAGGTTGGAAGGGTCATGGGTGTGCAAGATTGGTCATGGATTGGTTTTGGTTGTACTCTAATGCCAGAGATTATTCCTTGAGGTGTGCGTTCAAGTTTTGTTAGGAATACAGATAAGAAATCAATTTTTATGGATGGCCAAGCTAAGAATAGTATTTTTCTCAAGGTTTATTTGAAAGGAACTTCGATGTGCTAGCGTTTAAGGTTCACTGATGTGTACATTAGGGTATGACTATGGTTTTGAGACAGTAGAGGATCTTACTATGGAATCATATAAGGGGTCAATTTTGGACTCCAATTCATATGTTTTGGTTAGCTGTGGAATTCCTCTGAGTGTGAGTGTGTAGTTATCAGTTGATATAGAGATGGAGAGATAGATGGGCCCATGTAATTTAGGAACATGTTAGATGGGGATAGTATGATGGGGGCTAGCATACAATTTGGTAGCATCAGGATACATGCTACATATTATGTGTTGTTTCGAAATCAAGGGATGTGTATTGGGTTGAGTTCGAATTTCTAGGTAAATATGCTTATTCTTGGTTCATGCATATATAGAAAGTATATTTCTTCTTCGTTTGGTTTCAATGATGATGATGATGTTGATGGGTTTCAATGGTGACTAGAATTTATATGTGTTTTTCGGAATGATGAGCTGAGAACCATATCAAGAGATTTGCGGTAGCATGATTTAATTTTTTTTGGGACTTATAATGGAAAGAGTGTTATGTATTAGAATCCAGAATTTATAATTTGAAGATTATGGTGGGGATCTCCATAGATCAATGACTTCTCATGTGGTGTTTTAATAAATGTTTTAGATGGACAGGCTTGGGTATGTTACATTATGGTATTTTTGTTTTTGGAAATGGGGGTTATCTCGGAGTGTATTCTAGTTGAGTGCCTTGAGTTGGAGAATCTTATTTGGTAGTGTTTTAGGGTGTTAGAATATGAACGAGGTTGCTGATTAAAAATGTGGTGATAGATGTTGGTCAGGTGGTAAATATAGATGACCATCAAGGCTTAATGAGATGAAAACATTTATAGTGAAGAAGTTGTAAAATCCTATTTCCAAATAGATTGAAAATATATACAGGTTTTTGAATTTTTAATTTTCAAATGGTTAAAATCATGATTTAAGAATTGGAATGAGGTTATGTGAGATGGAAGGCCCAAAAAGTGTTTTTTGAGACAAGGTATGAGGGTCAGGATGTGGCCCAGGTGTTAAGGTGAACTTTGACATCTTCAGGGTAAGATTCCAGATTATTGAAGTTTTTTAGAAAGGTTCCATGGTTTGGTGTACCTGATTTAGGAGAAACAGTTCGATACCCTAATGCTTAGGAGGTTTCGAGATAATTTTAAACTGATATTGAGTATGTTGCATAGTTTATACACTGTTAAGAGAAACATATTTGTGGTCCAAGTGGTAAACCATGTGAGGTTTAGGAGGAACTAATAGATGGCACATTGGTGGAATGCAGTTTTGGATAAACCATGAAACTTACTAAAGGTGGGAGGAAATACTAACATCACAGTTGGTGCGTGATTTTTCAAACCATGAATCCTAATCATGTGAGGTGTGGGTATTGGACAGCAGTGGTTTTCATGGTTTGTACATGGTTTGGAAAACCATGTGAACAAATTGTGTAGGGGTGGATTTGGATAGAACCAACCTCATGATTGGTTCATGGTTTAAAAAAATTTCCAAACCCTGTGGCATCCTAGAATTCAACTAAAATGGTATTTTTACCATTTTCCCCAGTATGATTTATGCTACCCTACCCTTATTCTATCCATCTTGTATGCACAATCCATAGGAGGCCCCTCTTTCTTCCTTCTCCTATTTAATCACCTATATGGTCATAATTGGTAGTATTCCTTTGGAGTCTAAGGTGATTAATCTTCCTCTGGTAATCTCCAATCATTCTCTTCTTTCTCTTGTCTAAAGTTGCAGTTCTCTTATTATGGTTTTTTTTATGATTCCATATAATCAGTGTGGAATATTTTATTTCTCATGGTACTTTTGGTCTTCTTAGGTATAGGAGATCTCGTGATGGATTCCACACTACATTACATAACGTTCTATGAAGGTACGTGATGGTGGTGAAATTTATTCAGTTTTCCATAATAGTTTAATAAAAATTAGTAGTTTTTTGGGTACAACCTCTCAGGGTTTGGTCCCTAAATCTATTTACGGTTATTCCATAGTTCTTCAATAATTGTCTGGATTTGGTTTTGGTATGACATGATAACCCGGTGAGTTTTTTGGCATTATACCAAACTGATTTTTGACTAATTGATTAATTATAATGGTTATAATTAATTTCTTGTAGTCTTTTGGTGTGAGACTAGTTATTACATGAAGGTGATGAGATCAGTTGTGTGCTGAGGAGTAAAGAAAGTTCTTGGATGGGTCTGAACAAGGTCTTCATGATTGAGATATGTTTTGGAATGATTCATTCATGAGGTAGGTGGTCTATTATCTTTACTCATAGTCATGTTAATTATTTTTCATCTGTATGTAGTTTTCACAATAAAACCTATGTGTTTTGTAGCCATTATCTTAGATTAAGTACCAAAGTTTGGTGAGTTATATTAGTAATGTAACACTCGAGATTTTATGAGAAATGTTTTGTTTTTATGTTATATGCATCACCAAAGGAATCTTTTACTACACACAATACTGTTTTGGCTTGCGTTACACGTAGGAGAAACCTTCCTCTATAGCTTTCGTTGTACACAATACTGAGTTTCACTAAACAACGATATGTTATTAAAATATTATATAAACTAGTCGTTATGAATAGTAATACCCACTTTTTGAAATTTTATAAATTTTATCTTTCAAAATTTACTTCATTTTTGGATTCGGAATATCGAAATTAGCCTAGGGTGATTTTTTTGTATTTTTCTGAAAACATTCAATTTTTTATGAATAGTGAATACACTGGGTTACTATTTAAAACCCAAATTTTTATTTAAATAATTATTTATTTTATTTAAATTTATTTCAGGTAAAAATTGATACCCAATACCTATATAAGTTCAATGTAATTCATTAAAGTCATTTTATAATAATTTTATATATAAAAAAATTTTATTGAACTTTTCACCGTCTTTTACCCACCTCCTAGGAGAATATGAAAATGTACATACAACATAATTTTTCTACTTCTGTGAGTGTAATTTCAAAAATTCGAGAGACACAGTTAATATCAAGGAGTAAAATTTGGTTCAATAAGATAAAAATAATTTTTGGTGAATAGTAACTTTTTACTTTTATTTACCATAGTTAAAAGTAAATAGGGTAATTAAGGGTAAAAATGATATTATTATTACACTAAAACATGTCCTAATTCTATTTGATAAGATTAATTCGACCAAAAACAACATTAGAAATAAAATATGACCATTTAGTTCCACTTGTATTAGATTAGAACACTTATTATTATTTTATTTAAAGAAGAGTTAAAAGAGTTAAAATCAAAGTTTAATAACTAAAACATTTTTAATATAGGTTTATACATAAGATAAATTAGACTATAAATATTAATTATAAATATAAAAATATTTCCTACATAATTGTATTTTATTTATAATTTTTATACATTAAATAATTTAATTTATTTAAGACACAATGATGATGCAGTAATTACATTGTTAATGAAATATTAACATAATCGATGTTATAAATACCGAAATAAATGTAATTTGAAACTTTTTATGAATTAAACTAATTTTATAGGTTAATATGACATGTTATTGTTTATTTAATTAACTTTTTTTGAACTAACCATGCTGTTATGATTTTCACAAAAATCAATTACCAAATATTGTAAAAATTGACATAAAATAGTTTTTAAAACAGATATTATATTATTAATTTTTATTTTATTCTTAGAAATAGAAGGATGGAAAAATTGACATAGATAAGGTAATATATTTTAATAATGAACAACTTGGGGTTTTTTTAGATTGTTATAGTAAGTTTATTAACCATATTGTGTAAGAAAACAAGAAGACAAGGTAAAAGTAAAATTATTTAACCTAGAGTTAAATCTAAATGATAAGGTTAAAATAGTAACCTAAACATGTCTAAAATATATTTTTTTAGAGGATTTAGACCCATACCCACCTTAGCTTAGAAATTAATCAATTTGGAGCTATTAAAAACCGAATATGACTTTATAATAAAATAATATTTTAAGTTTTTTCTAAGGTGCCCCTCTCCACCCTTATAAAAGGGCACCTCATCCCTCCCCTCCTCACACCACTCTGAGCATTCAAGATCGTCCAACCCCTGCCTATTTATCTTCTACACTTCCCTATAAACATCCTAGAGGTCCTGGTCTTCTTCAAGGACCATCTTTAGTGCCCTAAGAGGAAGTTAAGAAGAGGCGCTTCGAAGATGAGGTAATGTCCTTTACCAATTCTTTCCAATTTATTTATTATTATACATCTTCTTATTTATTTGTTTCATCATAAATTAATAATATCATTATCAACCATATACTGATATGTTATTATAAAAATGAAAAAAAACCTATTTCACCTTCTATCCATCCTACGGAAAATGAAATCAACGCGCCTGCGTACGTAAGGAATACCGTCTCCACATCGTGGTGTAATCTGTTTTCCACCACCACCTTACTTGGATGGGTATAATGGTGTAAAGAATAACTATATATGATTATTATAACATGATACTAATTATTAGACATTCCATCTTCCACTACAATACCATTCAATAGTTATGGGAATGATATCATCGCTCGTGCGTACGTACGACCTACCGTCTCCACGATGTGATGCGACTCGTTCTACATGATCTTCATTGAATAATGATTATATAAATGAATTTAAGGAATAAATATTATATTTATTACACTAATACCATTATGAAAATAAAGTATCTATAACCTAAAAATAGGGATAAGAATTTATTTGACAAGACATGCATAAGAACATAAAGCAATGAACACCCGAATAACAAGTAGCAATGAAATATTACTAATAAGAATATAAGAATTTTACCATATATGATATCATAACAATGAATATGATTCTGTAATAATTCAATGACATTATTTAAATCTTTATACATGAGGTTCGAATACGTACGATGAAAATCGGACCTAAGGTAAGGGAAAATCTTGCAATCTCATTTTTTATCCAAGAATATTTATACTTCAGAATTTACTGGGGAATATTTATCATCCACATCCATGTTTCCTCAATATGTAATACTATTTCTATATCCTATAATTGTTTAAGTCCAATTTTATCCATTGGTGAGTTTTTAGTAAAAGATATGAAAGGAATCTTTTGTCGTTTTTAGTATGAGGTACTTTTTGACTTTTCCAACCAAAGTAAAAGAATAATGTTTTTTTAACTTATACGGAAATAATGAATTTTTATGATTTTATAGAACATTATTTCCATGAAGCCTCCTTTACAAGTTTTCGTGTTTATTTTTAATCAACTACTTTTATTTTAAAATTGTGTGACATGTTAAGAAAGGAAAATGTTTTTGAAGTAGAAAGGATATTTTCATCAAGAATGGAGTTCAAGTGTTTTATCAAAGTTATTATCCATCTATGATACTATAGGGTTCTATTTATATCCCTATTTTTACATTGATTTTATTATGTTATGATGGAATTAATTTTAATGATGTCCTTTTATATTTTATGGATTATGTTATGATGGCATGATGTTTAAGAATCCCATTTTTATTACATGGGTTATGATATGATGTATGATTTATGATTTTGTGGAACAGATAAGAATGGTTTCATTATGAGATGGGTGGGACCTATATCTCCCTCAAATGCATTGAGTAAATATTTATATCTCATGAGATAGACATGGCTGGAACAACAAGTTAATCTGGTTCAATGATACAGGACTGGAATGAGGAGTGAACTCGGTTCAGTAATGGACTTTGTCCGCTATGATGGTCTTGTAAATGAGACATGAATAATAATAAATGATTTTCTATGATTATGTCTGTATGCCACAAAGATTCATGTTTTAAGTTATTATTATTGGGATTACATTTCACTACTATGATTTATCCCATGTTATGATATTATGATCTCTTTTATATGTTAAGATTTTAAAAAATGTTATGTTATTATGAATATGATATGATTGATATTTCTTTTGTTTACCCTTACTGAGCCTTCAAGCTCAACCTTTTGTATCTTTTCTTTTCCCCAGTTCAGGAATAAGGGTATTAAGTAGGATATTCTAAAAGGGACTCTAGATATGATGAAATAAATGGGAGACAATGTAGATGATTTATGAACCAGTTTTTTATTTTTCCCTGTTTCTAAAGACACTATACCTATACGGCCCTATCATGGTTTTGTTATATTTTGTAATAAGTATTCTTTAATTCTTAAGTAATAACCATGTTTGTAAAGTATGGGTCGTTATAGTTGGTATCAGAGGAAAGTTATAGACAGCCTTTGGAAACAAGGATGTGAAAGCCTTAGTAAGAACCCTAAGGATATGTCTAAGCATAGGAAAAAAATCATAGTGTTTTAGAAATGGCCATGAACAACCTATGATAAGACCTAAAGTGTGAAATTTTATTCTTGATTATGTAGTTTTCCTGTTATGATAAGTGTTTCTCACACTATGCTTCTTGGTTTTAGTCAATGGCTGGAACCCGAAGGAACCGTGTTACTGCTGAATGTGACTGGCAATGCAATGATTGTCCCCCTGAGCAACCAAACAACATGGGATTAGGAATGAAAAATCGTGTATCCATGCTCAGACAACTTTCTCTAGCTATGAATTATGTTAGACTTCCATACGAGCAAAGGAAGGAGAAACATTCTGTTGAATCCTTCATGAGGTAGCGTCCACCTTCATTCAGCAGGACTTCTGATCCATTAGTGGCTGAACAATGGATCAGTACCACTAAAACAATATTTTCAGGTCTCAAATGTTCTGAACATGATAAATTCATCTTAGCAGTATATCGTTTGGAAGTTGAAGCTGATCAATGGTAGAATCTTATTAAGAATACAAGGAAAAGGGATGAAATTGAGTCCATGGAATGGGAGGAGTTCAAGAACTTATTTTTCAATAAGTACATCCCTTGTATTTTTCGAAAAAATATGGATAATGAGTTTCTTGAACTACAGAAAAAGGATGTTGAATCTATTGGTACCTACAAAGAAAATATTACAAAACATTCAATGTATGCTTCCGGAATTATTTTCCAACCTGAGAGTAAAATTGATTGATTCTTTAGTGGCTTAAATCCAAGTCTTCGACGGGCGTTAGCCATAAGGGACTTCAATAGCTATGAAGAAATTTTTCTATGTGTTTTAATGTTTGATATGAATATTGGAGTAACCCATCAATCATATGGGTTTGATAAGAAGAGGAAAATGATATTCAAATAATAATCTAAATACCACACTGAAAAGAAGATGAGTTTTCCCTTATGCTCAATGTGTGGAAAGAAACAAGGAGGGAATTGTCTTAAAGGGACAAGTAAATGTTTTAAGTGTGTAAAAGAAGGTCATCGTGCAGTTTAATGTTGAAATAATGGGAAAAAGATGTCTAATGATGCGAACAAAGAAAGGGATACACAAAATGCACCTCATACACTTCAATGTTTCAAGTGAAAGGAAATGGGGCATTATGCCAATCAATGCCCAAATTCAAGGGTTGTTGATGATGATTGATGTCAAAAAACTCTTAAAGAAAAAGACAAAGGAAAGTCACATGCAATTTCTATCGGCGATGTAGAGTATGATAACGAAGTGGTGAAAGGTACACTTACTGTCCACTCTAAAGTATCAAATGTATTATTTGATTCCGGATCCACCGACTATTTTATTTCTGAAGCATTTTCTAAGGGTATCGCCATATTACCTCAGCAGTTAGATATTGAGTTAGATGTGACAACCACTAATGGCACAACAGTCGTATCAAAAGTGTACAATTCTTCTCCGATTGAAGTTTGTGGGAAAGCGATTATTACAAATCTTGTGATCCTTCCTATAGTGGAATTTGATGTGATTCTTGGCATGGATTGGCTTTCTTTATACGGAGCTCGTATCTATTTCCAAATAAGGTAAATCACATTTAATATTCCCAATCAATATTCTTTCATCTATCGATGCAAGGATGAACATAACCATCTAGTGTAAATTTCTTCCATATTATGGGTCTTGGTTAAACTAAATATAGGTTATTTATCTCAAATGGTTGGAGAGAAACTCATGATTAAGAATATGACCATTGTACTAGAGTTTGATTTTGTATTTCTGGAGGAATTTCCTGATCTTCCACAAAATCGTGAAGGTGAGTTTTCAATAGAACTCATACCAGGTGCTTTACCTATTTCAAAGACACATTATAGAATGGCCTCAATTTCGTTGCAAGAATTGAAGAAGTAACTCCAAGAGAATCTTGATAAGGGATTCATAGGCCCTAGTGCATCACCTTGGGGAGCACTTGTTCTATTCGTTAAGAAAAATATGGATCAATAATACTCTGCATTGATTATCGAGAATGTAACAAGATCACTATCAAGAAAAAATATCCTCTCCCACATATTGATGACTTATTTGACCAACTATGGGGAGCTCAATACTTTTCCAAGATTGATCATCATTTAGGGTATCATCAATTAAGTGTCAAAAGGGAGGATATAACAAAGACAGCTTTCCGTACAAGGTATGGACACTATGAATTTGTAGGGATGCCATTTGGTATTACTAATTCCCCTTCTATCTTCGTGGATCTAATGAGAAGAGTCTTTAGAGACTATCTTTATTAGGTTGTGGTATTCTTTATAGACGATATTCGTGTCTATTAAAAGAGAAAGGAAGAACATGAAGATCACTTGATAATTGTATTGAAGACCCTGAGAAAGGAGAATATTTATACCAAATTTACCATGTGTGAATTTTGGGTTCAAAAAGTCTCATTTTTTGGTCACATAATCTCAAAAGAGGGGATATCTGTGGATCTAGCAAAAATAGAGGTTATCGAAAGGTGGATGAGACCAACAACAGTAACTGATATCCAAGGTTTTCTTGGTATGGATGGATATTATCGACGTTTTGTGTAAGGTTTTTCAAGGTTATCTAATCCACTCACTAGGTTGACTCGAAAAGAAGTTAAGTTTGTTTGGACGGAGGAGTGTGAAGAAAATTTCAAAGAGATAAAACAAAGGTTATCCAGTGCACATGTGCTCACACTGCCATGTAGTGGAGAAAGGTTTGTGATCTACAGGAATGCATCCAAGAAGGGATTGGGGTGTGTTCTCATGGAAAATGATATGGTGATAGCTTGTGCCTCACGACAGTTGAAAATCCATGAGAAAAATTACCCAACTCATGATTTGGAGTTAGCTGTGGTAATCTTTGCATTAAAATAGTGAGGCATTATCTTTATCGTGAAAGGTGTGATATTTATACTGATCATAAAATTCCAAAGTATATTTTCACACAAAAGTAGCTGAATATCCGCCAAAGAAGATGGTTGGAGTAGATTAAGGACTATGACTACTCACTTCATTATCACCTTAGGAAAGAAAACAAGGTGGCAGATGCATTAAGCTGATAAGTCCATGCTAGATTATCCATGATGAGGATCACAAAACATCCAATATTTATGGATTTACAAAGGATGGATCTTAGAATTATAATAGAAGGGGGAAAATCTTATCTTTCTCAAATGAATGTTCAACCATCTATACATGTGAAGATAAAAGAGGCGCAAAAAGAAGATGTAGAGTTACAAAAGAAGGTGAGAAATGTTCCTGAATTCAACCGTGATTGTGATGAGATAATAAGGTTTAGGAGTCGAGTTTGTGTTCCTCCCATCCTAGAATTAAAGAATGAGCTACTGGATGATTCTCATATTTCTTCATTATCTATCCATCTTGGAAGAACGAAGATGTATAGGGTCCTAAAAGAGTACTTCTGGTGGTATGGCATGAAAAGAGATGTTGCTAAATATGTCTCTCGATGCTTGGTTTGTCAGAAAGTTAAAGCTAAGAGACAGAAGTCTAAGAGGATGTTACAACCATTACCCATACCAGAATGGAAATGGTAGAACATCACTATGGACTTTGTCACTGGACATCCTAAAACATACAAAGGAAACAATGCTATCTGGGTTATAGTTCATCATCTTACGAAGTCAGAACACTTCATTGCAATTAGAGAATATTTCTCTCTTGATCAGCTTTCCATGATATATATAAAAGAAGTGGTAAGATTGCATGGAGTACCACATTATATTATATCTGATCGGGATCCGAGGTATACCTTGATGTTCTTGCAAGGTTTCAGCATACTTTAGATACAAATTTGAGTTTCAGCACTACTTATCATCCTTAGACCGACGGTCAGTCTAAGAGAAAAATTAAAACTCTATAAGATATGTTAATAGCATGATCTTTGGATTTCAAAGGTGGTTGGGATAAACACCCGCCATTGGTGGAATTTTCTTATAACAATAACTTTCACTCCATTATTTAGATGGCTCCTTATGAAGCTCTCAATGGAATGAAATTCGGAACTCCAACTTGTTGGGATAAAGTTGGGGAAAGAAAGCTATTAGGACCTGATCTTGTTGATGAGATGGCAGAAAAGGTCTGATCTATCCAAGAAAACATAAGAGTAGCTCATAGTTGAAAAAAAAGTTATTCTGAAAACCAAAGAAAATACCTAGAGTTTGAAGTGGGTGATAAAGTGTTCTTACAAATATCTCCTTGGAACAGAGTAATAAGATTTGGAAAGAAGGGAAAGTTGAGCCCTAGGTATATCGGTCCTTTCGAAATATTGGATCATGTTGGGGAGGTAGATTACCGATTGGTGCTTCCATATAATCTCTCTGAAGATCAAGATGAGTTCTATGTATCTCTCCTAATAAAGTACATACACAATCCTTCACATGTACTCACCTCAGAATTTGTACCGCTGGAGCAAGATCTTTCTTATGAAGAACAACTGATAGAGATTCTGGATCGTAGAAAAAAAGTCCTATGGAACAAGACCACTCTCTTGGTGAAAGTTTTATGGAGGAACCACCAATTAGAATAAGCTACATGGGAACTTTAGGATAGGATTAGGGAAAGGTATCCTCATCTGTTTGTTATAAAGGGGCGAATTTCGAGGGCGAAATTCATTTTAAGGGGGGTAGAATATAACACCAGAGATTTTATGAGAAATATTTTGTTTTTATGTAATATGCATAACCAAAGGAATCTTTCATTACACACAACACTATCTTGGCTTGCGTTATACGCAGGAGCAACCTTCCTCGATAGCATGCGTTGTACGTAATACCGAGTTTCACTAAACAACGATATGTTATTATAATATTATATAAACTCATCGTTATGAATAGTAATACCCACTTTTTGAAATTTTATAAATTTTTTCTTTAAAAATGGACTTCATTTTTGGATTCAGAATATCGAAATTATCCTAGGGTGAATTTTTGGTATTTTTCTGAAAAATTTCAATTTTTGATGAATAGTGAATACACTAGGTTACTATTTAAAAACCGACTTTTTATTTAAATAATTATTTACTTTATTTAAATTTATTTTAGGTAAAAATTGATACATAATACCTATATATGTTCAATGTATTTAATTGGAGTCATTTTATAATAATTATATATATATATATATATATTGTTGAACATTTCACCGTCTTTTACCCACCTCCTAGGAGAATATGAAAATTTACATAAAACTTATTTTTACCGCTTCTGTGAGTGAAATTTTGAAAATCCGAGAGACACGGTTAATATTAACGAGTAAAATGTGGTTTAATAAGATAAAAATAATTTTTTGTGAATAGTATCTTTTTACTTTTATTTACCACGGTTAAAAGTAAATAGGGTAATTAAGGGTAAAAATGATATTATTATTACCCTAAAACATGTCCTAATTCTATTGGATAAGTTTAATTCGACCAAAAACAACCTTAGAGATAAAATATGATCATTTAGGTCCACTTGGATTAGATTAGGACACATATTATTAATTAATTTAAAGAAGAGTTAAAAGAGTTAAAATAAAAGTTTAATAACTAAAACTTCTTTAATATAGGGTTATAAATAAGATAAATTCGACTATAAATATTCATTAGAAAGATAAAAATATTTCATACATAGTGATATTTTATTAATAATTTTTACACATTAAATAATTTAATTGATTTATGACACAATGATGATGCAGTCATTACCTTTTTAATTAAATATTAACATAATTGATGTTATAAATACCCAAATAAATGTAATTTGATACTTTTTATGAATTACACTAATTTTATAGGTTAATATGACATGTTAGTATTGATTTAATTTACTTTTATTGAACTAATCATGCAGTTATGATTTTCACAAAAATCAATTACCAAATATTGTCAAAATTGACATAAAATAGTTTTTAAAACAAATATTATATTATTAATTGTTTGTTTATTCCTATAAAATCTAAGGTTTGGCCAAATGAATTATAAAATGATATATATTTTAATAATGAACAATTTGGGGTTCTTTTTGCTTGTTATAGTAATTTCATTTAACATATAGTGTAAGAAAACAAGAATACACGGTAAAAGTAAAATTATTTAACCTATAGTTAAATCTAAATGATTATGTTAAAATAGTAACCTAAACTTGTCTAAAATATGTTGGTTGAGAGGATTTAGACCCATACCCACCATAGCTTCTAAATAAATCAATTTGGAGCTGTTAAAAACCGAATATGACTTTATTATAAAATAATATTTTATGTTTTTTCTAAGGTGCCCCTCTCCTCCCTTATAAAAGGGCACCTCCTCTCTCTCCTCCTCACACCACTCTGAGCCTTCAAGCTCGGCCAAACCCTACCATTTTTTCTTCTCCACATCCCTAGAAACATCCTAGAGGTCCTGGTCTTCTTCAAGGACCATCTTTAGTGCCATAAGAGGAAGTAAAGAAGAGGAACTTCAAAGAAGAGGTAATGTCCTTTACTGATTCTTTCCAATTTATTTATTCTTCTACTTCTTTGTATTTATTTTTTTCATCATAAATTAATACAATAAGGGTCAATAATTTACTGATATGTTATTATAAATATCAAACAAACCTATTTCACCTTCTATCCATCCTACGGAAAATGAAATCACCGCATGTGCGTATGTACGGAATATCGTCTCCACGCCGTGGTGTAATCTGTTTTCCACCACCACCTTTCTTGGGTGGGTATAATGGTGTAAATAATAACTATATATGATTATTATAACATGATACTAATTATGAGACATTCCATCTTCCACTCCAATACCATTCAATAGTTATGGGAACGATTCATCGCTCGTGCGTATGTACGGCCTACCGTCTCCACGATGTGATACGACTCGTTCTACATGATATTAATTGAATAATGATTATATAAAAGAATTTAATGAATAAATATGGTATATGTTACACTAATACCATTCTGTAAATAAGGTATCTATATCCTAAAAAGAAGGATAGGTATTTATTCGACAAGACATGCATAAGAACATAAAGCAATGAACACTCAAATAACAAGTAGCAATGAAATAATACTAATAAAAATATAATAATATGACCATATATTATATCATAACAATGAATATGATTCTTTAATAAGTCAATGAAATTATTTAAATCATTATATAGGAGGTTTGGATACGTACTCGAATAACCAGTAGCAATGAAATATTACTAATAAGAATATAATAATATGATCATATATGATATCATAAGAGTGAATATGATTCTTTAATAAGTCAATGACATTATTTAAATCATTATACAGGAGGTTTGGATACGTACGAAGCAAATCAGACCCAAGGTAAGGGAAAGTCTCGCATTATCATTTTTTTATCTGAGATTGTTTATACTTCAGAATTTATTGGGGAATATTTATCATCCACATCCATGTTTCCTCAATATGTAATACTATTTATATCTCTTAAAATTTTTTAAATCAAATTTTACCCATTGGTGACTTTTTAGTAAAAGATATGAGAGGAATATTTTGTCATTTTTAGTACGAGGTACTTTTTGAATTTTCCGACCAAAGTACGACAAGAATGTTTTTTTAACTTATATGGAATGAATGGATTTTTATGATTTCATAGAACATTATTTAATGAATCCTCCTTTAAAAGTTTTCAATTTTTTTTTAATAAAAATTTTTTAGTTTAAAATTTTATGACATGTTAAGAAAGGAAAATGTTTTTGAAGTATAAAGGACATTTTCCTCAAGAATGGAGTTTTAGTGTTTTATCAAAATTATTTTCCATCTAAGATACTATAAGGTTCTATTTCTATACCTATTTTTACATTGATTTGATTATGTTATGACGGAATTATTTTTAATGGTGCCCTTTTATCTTATATGGATTATGTTATCACGGCATGATGCTTAAGAATCCCATTTTTATTACATGGGTTGTGCTATGATGTATTATTTATGATTTTGTGGCACACATAAGAATAGTTTCATTATGAGATTGTTGGGACCTATATCTCCCTCCAATGCGTTGGGTAAATATTTTTATCTCATGAGATAGACATGGCTAGAACGTCATGTTAATCTGGTTCAGTGATATAGGACTGGAACGAGGAGTGAACTCGATTCAGTAATGGACTTTGTCTGCTATGATGGTCTTGTCAATGAGCCTTGACTAATATGAAATGATTTTCTATGATTATGTGTGTATGCCACAAATTTTCATGTTTTATGTTATGATTATTGGGATAACATTTCACTACTATGATTTATCCCATGTTATGATATTATGATCTCTTTTACAGATTAAGATTTTCAAAATGTCATGTTCTTATGAATATGATATGATTGATATTTATTTTGTTTATCCTTACTGAGAATTAAAGCTCAACCTTTTGTATGTTTTATTTTCCCCAGGTCAGGAAGAAGGGTATTGAGTAGGATATTCCAAAATTGACTCTAGATATAATGAAATAAATGGGATACAATATAGATGATTTATGAAGCAGTTGTTTATTTTTCCCAGTTTCTAAAGACACTATACCTATACGGTCCTATCATGGTTTTGTTATATGTTGTAAGAACTATGCTTCAATTCTGAATTAATAACCATGTATGTAAATTATGGGTTGTTATAAGTACCTTTCACCTTACATGGATCTTTTTGGATCAATGGGTGTTATAAAGATGAACCCACAACCTCCAATGTGGTGTGTTGTATCAAGGAATGGGTTAAAGTGGGGTTGTAAAAGAATAATTTGAAATGATGTTATGTTTTATGTTATAGACATTCTTATTAGTATTTTTAAATATTATTTAATGTGTTACTTGGGTTTTGACATGGTTTTTTAAGTTTAAGGGGTAACACTATTTTTTGAAGACATTATTGTTCTGAGATGAAGTGTTAGCCTCAATGTGATTTTAAATGAGTTTTAAACGGTTTTTCAACATTGGCCTAAAATTGTAATTTTGTTAATTTAAAAACTGTTTTAATGAATATGAAGGCTAAGTTCCTATTTTGGTTTTAAAACAAAATGACCCATATTGAAAGGGTGGTTTCAAAATTCATAATGAGAATTTTTTATCATGATGATTTTCGAAAAGCGAGAAAATGTTAGGTTTTATGTGAGAGTTGTTTGGATTTAGTGTTCCATCAGGGACCATGGTAAATGTTGTAATTAACATAGGATATCAAAAAGGATGAAGGAATGATTTAGGAATGTTTATCAAGGATGCTTGGGTTTGTTTATTCTAGCTTCTCAAAAAGGAGTTAGGCCCGGCTGAGACTGATTTTGTTTTTAAGGGACATTGGGACCTTAGTAAATGTTATTGGATTAAATATTTTTAATGTTTTTTATTGAAATTTTTTTATGGTTTAGATATAGAGATGAATATTTTAGAAATAATTGAATAGTTTTAGGGTGGTATAGAAGATCTATAGTTACGGTTTTAGATATCCAAAATTGATTTAGTTGGACTTGAGGCACATAACAGTACTAATAATTTCTATAAGATTTGAGTTCAAAATTGAGGTTCTAGGATTATTATTTTATATTTTTTTGGTATAGTAAATGTGGTATCAAATGAATTTGGTTTCATGTTGCAATGATGTTCTAGTCATTGGATTTATATTATGGATATGGTGTCATACTGAGGCTTTGGAAAATGATGGTATATTTTATTGTTATTTCCATACTAATGCGCTGGGTGATAATGGCATGCCATGTAAAATGAAATATTATACTAGTTATCTTTCTCCTTGGTTAGGATGGACTAATTCTCTAAGATCCACTGATGGTGTTTATAGATGATTATTGGATAGAGGTTGTCGGAACTACCTTTCGATTTGTGATAGGTTGATAGACATTTTTTTTAACATTATTATCGATAGTTTTATTAAAGTTAGCTGATGTTTGGATGATCCACCCACCTTGATATTAATTTCAATATTTTATTCAGATGTAGGATTGATGTTTTATTCACTAATGACATAGATAAATTATGAGGGTACCATGTATTTTGGTTTTATGCTCATTCAATTGAAAGAAAATAGAAGCACCCCCTTTATGGACTTCTGCACTATGTACCACTTAGGATACATTTTATTGGACTAGTTTTGGGTGGTTTCTTGATATCTTAGTCTGGGTTTACCTTAAAACCTATGGGTTAGTGCATATAAGAAGATATTTTTTAGTTCCTCATCTTGTATTTATTTTCTGTACTATTTATTTATTTCTATTGTTTATCTACATAAACCATTTCTCGAACAGGTATATTCTTTAGACACTATTGGAGGTGGACTATTGATTTTTACTTGCACCCTTCTCAGGTATTAATTTCACTAGGTTACATAATAATCTTTCAAATATTTACTATAGGCATAGGTTCGGGCTTTGGGCCATGTTGAGTTTTGATTGATTGAGGTGGGTTCCTCAAGTGGTGTCAGGTTGTGGGATGAGTTTGTCTTGGTGATGTAGAGGAGCCTGTTGTACTTTCTTTCTATTTTGGTATGATATATAACCAAACCATTGATAAATTGGTTGTATGTATGACATGAAAATTTCTTCATTTATTTAATTTCATTTTTACATAGATAATTCTTATTTCTTATTATTTAAACTTAATCTAATGTGTATGATAATTGGACTTTTACTTCTTGTTGTGCATTGTGATATGGGGGTATAGACTCCTCATAGTTCCACATTATACCCTTGAAACTAATTGGAAGCCACTTACATACAAGGATGCAGGCTTTAGGTATTGTGATGAACTTCCAAGGAGCACCTATTAGTGGAATTCGGTGTAGGGAATTACAACATGTTCTAGAAAGTAAGACCATTATTTCTTAGTGGAAAGATTTCTGGGAAAGAAGATACCAATAGTTGGTGCAGGTAGTGGGTAAGAAATAGTTGATATCCCAGTACCTAGTAGTTGATTGTGGAAATAGTGATCTGGCCATGTGATGTGCTTCAGAATTTTGCCTTAGGAAAGAGGTTCTATAGTTCAAGAATCTCATGATGGTTCTAGTAAGTCAATAGAGGTCATATTTCTATTGTGATGATTGGGGGAATGTGTTGAAGGATTTTCTAACACACCATGGGGTTGATAGGGAAATGGTTGATGGACCAGATAGGTAGAGACACTGACTAGATTAGGAAGGTTAGTAAATTTATAGATGTGGAATAGAGGAAAGGAGAGTAGGATTAGTTAGAAGATGGTTTAACCTATTATCACCACTACCCCCATGTGGTCCCCGCCATTTTTAGAAAGTTGGTGGTCAAGGATGAGGAAAAATGAAATAATTGGATGCCTATGACCCATTTCAACAAGGTATTATTAAAGGTCTGTCATTTACAAAGACTAAATTATCTATAGAACTAACTATCATATTCACAAGTCACTGTTTTCAAAATACTTACCTTATTAGAGATATATAGATTTTTATGGAGCCTTTGGCCCAAACATTTTAGTTGGTGACTACTACATGAGGTGATTCAGTGATCAAACACTTCTTCTAATAGTGTGAATTAAATTGTGGGAGATAGAGATTCCTTGGAGGTCCCTTTATCATTATGATGATGAATTATAATGTCACAGTAGTTATGGACTACATATCTATAGTTCATTCCAAGAATGACTATTTCAAGTAGAGAATGTTGTTTTCCTGTCATTATGGGATGAGTGTTTCTTTATTGAGTTATAAGTATACTCAATAAGATTAGGATAGTCTCATATTCAAGAGGATATATTTTATATTCATATTGTTGTGGCAGAGTATAAGGGAATATTCCCTACAGAAATGTCAAAATTTCCTCCCCACTAAGAGGTATAAATATATAAATAAATAAACCCAGGGACTACCTTGATATCTAGGTCATAATATTTGATATATCCCATAGAGCATCTTGAGGTGAAGGTGTAGTTATAGGAGTTACAGATGAAGGGATTTTTCAATCCCAATATGTAACCCCAGGCAGTCCCAATTATATTTTCCAATAATTCATATAGGTTCTTAAGGTTCTTTTTGGATTATAATAAAATAAAATATGTGACTATAAATAATAATTATTCATGGTATATAATCAACAACCTATTCGAATACCTTATGGTGGTGTGATGGTTCTCAAAAATTGATCCTAAATCAGGATATCAGCAACTTCGAGTTCTGGATTTGGAAATACGGATAATGGAGTTATAATGCTTATATAGTCAATGATAGTACTTGGTGATTATTTTTTTATCTAAAAACACAATTTTTGTGTTAATGGGGATCATTACCTACAACTTTTATTACATTTTAAATAAGCTCATGGTGGTCTTAAATTATGAAATCTCAATGTAATCGACATCTAAGGAGGAGAAAGAGAGACACTTGAGGATGGTTTTTGATGTACTCTGAGAGCCTCAACTTTATGAAAATATCTATATGCTTCAATTATGTAGTCAAGAGGCCAAAATATTAAGAAATTTGATCCTAGAAGAATCATTATAAGTTCACCCAGTTCATTTTGAAGCAGTTCTAGCTTGGGAACCACCCAATAGAATGACTATGGTATGGAACTTCTTAGCCTTGGCATCCTACTTTTTAAGATATGTACATGATTCCTTTAGGATTGTGGTACTCTGAATAGAATTGACCTGAAAGGGGATTCGTTTTATTTTGAATACATTATTACATGAGTATTTTCAAGATCTTCAAAATAGGTTTATGAGAACCCCCATATTGATATTATAAGAGGACAATTTTCATTATATGGTTTTCTATGTCCTTAATGGGTCTAGACATGGTTGTGGTACAATGTAGAGGCAAGAGATGATTTATTATAGGTATTGACAGTTGATACCACATGAACAGAACTACACAACCCATGATTTGGAGTCAGAAGTAGTGGTCTTTTCCCTAAAGATGCAGTGGCATCTACCTTATGGTTTTGTGATTCATCATATATTCTGTCCACAAGAGTCTCAAATATATCTTCTGATAGAAGGAACTTACCTTGAGATATAGTTGATGGGTAGAGTTCCTCTGGGATTATAACTTCTATATATTCCATACTCATTGAAAAGGGAACATTCTAGTAGATTCTCTTAGAGGTAGATCTTTTTCATTGATTCTATATGTTGTTTTGGATAACATGGCCTTATTGTAGTTTTCCATAGTGGATGATGCTGGTACATATTACCTTCAGTGGATGGTTTATACCACAAATCTTTTATAGAATTTTATTTAGGATAATCTAGTAGATACAAACTATGAGATATTAAGAATTAATATATATGTCATACTTTTTCTTGATTGGTATTACGATTATGGGGATAACATTATCCGTTTAGAGTGTGTACAGTGGTCGTAGTAATTTTCCATGAAGATGTTTTGAGGTAGTTTTGTAAATCCCCCCAAGTGGTATATCATGTTTTTTCGAATATATACCAAGTCCATTAATGTTTCTTCTAGGGTCCTTGTATGAATTATAGTGTAGGTAATTATGTATCTTAGTTTCTCAATTATCAACTAGTGGAGTTTGAGCAGTATATTTCAGAAATATTGGATCAACCCCTTGAGGTGTTAGAATGGAAGTGGAATGGTATCTTTAGGGATATTATTATAGGGGTCCCTAAATTTTCTAAAAGTGATGAAACCATCTGATTGATAATATATTGAATCACTAAGTCATCCCACTTCTTATATATTTGATAGAAAAGTTCAATTGAGAGGGTGTGATGCATTTATAAGAGGGAGATAATATGGCTTCATAAAGTTCCGACGACGATCATTTTATAACCAGATGTTGTTTTCACATCATTATTATTTAGAGAATTTAATGACTCCTTAAGGACTCAATCATTTCTTAGCCCATTATTTCGCACCCATATTGATGGCCAAACAGAGATGACCATTCAGGTTCAAGAGGACATGATTTAGGCTTGCATGTGGGATTTTGGTTATAGTTTGGATGATCACCGACCCTTCATGAAGTCTTCAACCAATAATAGTTACCAATCCACTATCAGTATGTCCCCATTTGAGTCTTGATAAGGGTGAACCTATGGGTCTTCACAATGATGGACTAATCTAGGGGAGCCTACACTCTGGGGATAGAGTTGGTTTGACCATTAATAGAGAATGATCAAATTATCTAGGAGAAGATGAGGACCACCCTCTCCATTAGAAGTTTTTTCCAGACTAATATCAGAGGCTATTGGTATACTAGGAGGGAGACTATGCATTACTTAATGTCTCACCTTATCATATAATGTGATTATTTATTTGGGTGGCATGGGGTCTTTGAGTTTTATTAGCCCCCTTTTCAGATACTATATAAGGTCGGTGAGGTGGAGTACTACTCATCACAACAGATGTACATAGAATAGGTATATTTTTTATTCTATGTGTCACAAATAAGGACGTATGTAAATGACCCATCACATATTATGGACTGGGAAGAGCTAGACATTAAATATGGGATAACCATCGCAATTTACCTAGTGGAGATCAAGTATTTACATGATAATATCCTTTTTTGGTGTTCAATTCCCTTGTCTAATGTATGTTATCAGTATGAGGATCTTTAAGAGAGAACCTAGGAGTAAGGGAACCCGATTCAAGTCAAATACCCTCTTATTTTTTAGTAGGATTTTTTCAGAAAAAAATTTCCTTAAGGTGTGGAGAATGTAATGAATCTATTTTTTCTTTGTGAGTATTTAAAATATTTTGTGGAATATTTTTTGATCCATGCTATAATTCTGTATAATATTCTAAGTCCCTATCTGGTGTAGTAGTGATGCAATAATAATATTTTATATTTTATATGCTTCACACTAAAATTTTATAAAATAATGAAATAAATCCCAAATAGGGTCTCAAATTATAAATATAAGACTACCATTGAATCAAAAATGTAGTTTTTACCCTAGTTATGATATAATCATTGTGAGAATTGGGTGTTTTTCTAAATCATCATCATGGGATGAATAATAATTTAATTTATTTATTTATTTATTTGTTATTAAAATTAAAACCTAAGAGTTTATATAAATTAACACAATTGTGGAAAATTCCTAGGGTTATCCTCATAACCATTGGGAATGTGAGAGGGACGTTTAAGGAAGACTCTTGTATGATCAAAAATGGATCAAGGATTGGAAATTGGTATGTCAATCAAAGCTTATAGATCTCATTTGTGGTCGTGACATGAAAACATTATTTTATAGTGGTATATGTTATCCCAATTTATTTTTTTTATCATTGTTTTTAGCTCTCCCTCTTTATCCCATAATGAACATGAGTCAATTCCACTACTATATTTATTCATTGGTTGATAATATTTTATGTATGTGGGTCTCTCGTACTAGGATTTGGAATTGATATTATTTGATAATTAGTTTTATTTTCTTTATTATAACATAAATGAATCAAGTCCAACCCAAACAGTAATCAATGTTTATTCATATTTTTGTGTTTTATAATTTTCTTTCCCCACTATTCCCATATTTATCACTAATATCTTCTATGGATTATGGTTTATGCAATACTCAGTGGACGGTCATTTCATAATCCTTCTATGGTGTAATGGATCATAAATGAAATTTATGGTTCATGATTTATGGACTGATCAAGCTAAAATACTTATTTTGGATGATCAATGATGCATTGTGATAGAATTTGGGATACCCCTATGTGGGTTTTTGGAATTATGATGATATAGAATGACAGTGATTGATTCTAGAGGAATATGGTAGACGAAATCTATCCACCAGTATTGGGCTAGGTGTGGTCAAACCCAGATCCAAGTTATATAGAATGATTTCTAGGGGATTCAGTTGTGGTAAAGGAATGAGAGGGAGACACTTGAAGAACCAGTGGGTTCTAAACAAATCTTAACTACTTGGCAAGTAGTCCAAATAACAAACACAGTGTAGTACCATGGATATAGCTACTAGTGTTTCGGAAATATAATATATCACAGTATGTGTGGGACCTAACACACATCATGTGACCTATTCTAGGATAATTGATGTATACCCTTAGGGTACATGGTCGTGTACATATCAAAGAACATAGGAACGTCCAGATTATACAAGCACATCCAGAGTACACAGGCACAACATTGTACTCTAACATAGGAAAGTACCTAACCATGTCCTGGAAAACAAGAATAGATAATGTACACGGGTACCACCCAATGAACATGGGAATAAGACAGAATAAATTGGAAACCTTGAAGTAGAATGATATATATTGTATAACTTTTACACACCTTTTACTTTATCCATGGATATTTGAGGGCCTTATTCTCTTAAATTTCTGTTGGTTTCCTTATGGTACATTCCTTCGGTCTGTCCCCATAATGTTTGAGGGAGGAATCACATCTTGAGAATAGGATGTGATTCCCTCTATGAAATTAGCCTATATTAGAGTTTTAAGACTCCCTACACATAGACCAACGTGGGATCCTCTACTGTTATCCATAAATGGAGTTATAAGAATCAATGTGACCAACATACCTTGGAATCAATCCTCTACATAGTGGGTTATTCCAGATAGTGTCTAATATAACCCATAGGCCCTAGAATAGATCCCTTTTCTGTGTATCAATCTCTTCAGAGTTCCAGTTAAAACTTCTTCATTATTAGGATTTATGAGAATGACCTCTAGTATGAGAACCATCTACTTTATCAAACTTAGGGAGTGTGTTCTCCAAAATATTGGTAACTTTGAATTCTCAAGGAGAATCCTAGGATGGTATTCCAGTTGTGACCTTAACTTTGGATTTAGTGTCCATATCATATATATTTGTGAAATTATTGATATACATTATATTCTTATTGATATAAAATCATTATGATGATATTACAACTCTTTTGATTCATTATTTTTTGTGATTTTGTGGTGTCCAACTAGATAATTTTATAATCACCCCTACATGGGATCTTCCTGCACAATTCATGTTTTACATAGATGAAGGGACATTTGATATGGTCCTAGGTGGAATAAATATAGATGGAGCATAATTGATCGAGATAGAACATGGTTTATACGAGGTGTTCCATTTGACTATAGTTACCTCCCTATAGTAGGTTGGACTACTTTTATAGTTTTGGAAATCTTATATTTGGACTTTATTCCTTCCATTAAATTTTTCATACAATAATATAGGATACATATATGCATTCATTCTACTTTAGTATTATTTTTCCTAAATGATGTGTATCGGTATTTGAAAATTTATAGAGTTATATATGAACTACAAGCTAGGCCACCCCATATGTGTGATATTCCTACTTGGTGATTATCACCATCCCTAAGAAAAGTGGGGCATGTGTATCAGACTAATATTACCACTAGTCATCTCATCCCAGGTTGTTTGGTTCATGAAAAAAATAAGGTTTCTTGAGTTGGTATCAAATACAGTATATAAATATTATGTTTTTAGCGCTTGATATGAGAGTTTGGGTTTGGGGCCTCTCTGTTGGTATTAAAAAAAATTAGATAACTTTAGATGTAAGGATTTTATCAGTTAAGGATAATTTATGAGTCATAAATACCCTTCAAAGTTGATATGTTTATGGTTAACCATATGTTAAAATATTTTGATACATTGTTTAGGACATTTGTGATAATATATTAAACAGATAAAACATATTTTTGGATATATTATGGGAAAACATCATTGGGTTAGATGTAACTCTTCATTTTAGTATGTAAGATTTACTAAAAGTTATTTAGGAATAATTTTATTATATAATTTTTGGAGAATATTAAAGAAATAAGTAACCCTTTGGGTTAGTATATGATTTGAGGTTGAGGTAAATATTTATAATTGAAAAAAGAGTTAATTTATATTATGGATATAAGTTTATCCATGTATATAACCCTGAGGATTAAAAAGAAATCAATAAAATTTAGGTTATTTTGATAACAGAATAATATATTTTTTGGAAAATATAAAATTATGAAGTCTATAGAAAGTAATGTGATTTTCAGAGTGATTGATAATGATTGTGTATAATGGTTGTGTTCAATTTTGGGAATAATTGTTTCAAATATTTTTAGGTTTAGAATATAGTAAGGAATATTTTTAATAATTATGAAGGTTTAATAATTTTTTATATAAGTGTTAAGTTGATTTTGGAATAAAATGTGATCAAATTTTATGGTTTTTTAGTTTTGAACATGGTTAAGAATATTATGAAGGTTTTTTAAGATGATTCATTTTGAATTGTTTTGTTATTATTCAATATATTGAGGTTAATATATTACATATCCACTTTAAGTTCTATTCATATAGAGTGTTATCGTAATATTTTCTAACCATTTAGGTTTTAGTAGATGGATAAATGCATGGGAATAAAATTCCATAATTTTAGGAATCTTATGATCCATTAAAATTTTATTTTCATTATTTATGTATGAAAAATAAGTCATGGTTATCATGAATTTAGAAAATTAGATGATGTAGAGGTAGAAACCTATTTAAAACACAACCAATAGTTGAAATTTATCTAATAGGATTCAAAGAAATCATGTAAGTATATTTTCTAAAATTATTTTCCTTGATATTAAAACAATTCCTCAATCTTAAGTAAGATGATGATAATGCTACAAATTATGTTGTATAAAACTTCATTCAACTGTAAAGGAATTATTTTTAATAATAACTCACAAGTATGAGTCTTATAATGGTGCATAGATGGTTTAAGATATATTTATAAAAATAATAGGTTTATTAATAGTAAACATAGAAATTACTTATCATGATAAAATATAAATATTAGATTATACCAATTCCAAGATACATTAATTTTTTCAAGAAAAAATTAAAAATGAAGGATACAATTTATTTAATTTGGCCGAATGTAACACCCCGATATTCTAGTTTGTATTATCCTTTAAATAAAACTAGTTTGAATGATAGCATGTGATACATGAAAAACAAAACAAAATTTGATGATGATTTATTATAATAAAAAATTTATTAGAATTAAAAAAATTGTCAAATGATTAATAATTAAAAAAATAAATGATTTTGTAAAATTAAAATGGCTCTGTTTTATTATGTAAAATGCCAATAATTATAGAGAATGTGTTTTATGTATTACATATTTTTGATAAATTTTGTACTCTTGCAAAAATTATATAAATAAAATTTATTAATGAAATTATTTTAACGATTATTACATAATATTAGAAAAATCTATGAAATAATTAAGAAACAAAAAGGAATTATAATTTTATTACTAATGGATAAATAAAATAATTATTTTAAATAATTATTAATTGTATATAAAATAATTTTAGTTTAAAAGGTTAATTTTATATATTTTAGGATTTTATTTTCATAATATGAACTTCATTTTTCGATTAATAATATCAATATATGGTTTGGTTGAATTTTTTGAATTTTTCAAAAATAATTGATTATTAGGTTATTAGTGAGGAGTAGTCTTTTTAAAACTACTATAAATTTTTTAACATCATTATGATATAATCATGACCTTAAAGTACATAAAATCATTTTCTTGAACAAAAATAAATTTTATGAGTAAATTAAATAATTTAAAATTAATATATTTAATTTAGAAAGTTATTCATGATTTTTTGGAACATAATTTATAATTTATTCTAAGAAAAACAATTTTGCTCCTTTTTCTTTAATTTAGCATTAAAAATGATCCATTAAATTTTGAATTAATTGTAAATTTTCATAATTGTCATTTTTTAATCCATAAAACTATTAATGTAATGGGAGTGAATACTATACATTATTTTGGTGTAAATTCATTTTCCTCTTAAAAGTGATTTTTTCTAAAAATATTTTTTTATTTTGTTGTGAAAAAAAAATTATATTAATATTAACCGCATTTATATATATTATCTTGTTTGTTTTTTCATATTTTGAATCAGAATATTAAAATTAAGCGAAACGTTCCATTTTGTTTTTCCATAATGAAAAGTTACCATTGTAAATAAGAATTCATTATAGTGAAGGATGAAAGTATAAAAGAGAAAGTAAAAGTAAGGGATATGAATAGAAATATCATAAATCATATCACTATTTTTATTGGATGAGTTTATTGTTTACCCAAATCATATTATATTATAAATGGGGAATATTCTTTTCCACATTCCATTGAAAATAATGTAATTTTATTTTTAAGTTAAATGTACTTTCAAGGGTGTCACTCCTCTCACTCATAAAAGGATTCCTTCACCCCTCGCTTCATATAGAGTTTCAAATTTCAATAAACCATCCATTTATTTTATAGTGTATTGGTGGTTATGATATGGTTCTCTAACAAGTTTCCAATTTTTTAATTAGTTTAATTACATAAAATTTATTTTAAAAAATGCATTATCTACCCATATGTGAACCCCATAGTCCCATGTGGAAAACCTCCTTTTTCATAAATATTGTAAAGGTAAAACTATTTTTCATATATCAATGTAAATGTAAGTGATTTCCCCCTCACACTATATCAGTGCAATATTTTTTCAAATTTCATAATTTTTTCCACATGTTAGGTTTTTCCCTATTTTTCTTTTTGACCATAAGGGTAGGAACTTTTTTTTATTACCTATGTTAGGTATATAATTATCTAACTAATGTTGTTAAAAGTTTTCATAAACATTAATAAGGTCCCAACAAGATTTATAATATTTTCTAAACTGTTACAAACTTTATAAGTGTAAAACAATGTTAGCCTGACATAGTTTATGCTTCTTGTATATGAGTAATTATTTTTTACCCAAATTATAATTTTCCACTCTAGTTTAACCTGTAATTTTATTTTTCTATAGATTAAGGAATTAAAATTTAAATCTATTATTTTAAAATATAGTAATATTTTTATATAAAATCATTTACTTTGTATAATATTATAAGATACTAAATGATTGTTCGTCTAAAATCATATTTAAACTAATTTAAAATGAATTTATGTTAAATAAAATATGGATTTTTTATAGATATTTTGAAGTATCTATGTATCAATATTTTTCAATATTAGAAATAAATTTCATGAAGATTTTAGTTGTCGAGAAAGCATTTTGTAGGCCATAACAAACATGAATTTTTATTGTAATCCACGAATATTGTGTGATATACATGATGAAGAGACAAAATGATATTAGAATAAGCATAATAATTAATTAACATGAACTTGAATCCAATATTAGGGATATTTTTACACAAAATTTAAAATTAATTTACTTAACTTTTGATTTATCAATCATTGAATTTTTTTGATGTCAATGAATAAGAAGTCCACTCTTGTCGTGAAATCATTGTGTTAGAGGAATCACTGGTAGATTCATCTAGAAGTGATCTAAACAAGATTCACCTACCTATAATCATTGTCATAATATAATTTCACAAGTCCATACTTGGATGAATCTAATGCTTGTGATAATCATCAATGATCGCAGTTGAATCCTTCAATGGGGGAAAATTCATTTTGGTGGAGTATGAGAATTACTCTGCACCCTGTAGAGAGTTTTACAAGAGAGATATTTATAGATTGATATAATCCCCTATAGTTTACTCTTCACCCTGTGGAGTATGAGAATTACTCTGCACCCTGTATAAGTTTAGTGTCTAAAAACACTCCAAGGATCCTGTAGAGAAAGAATTTAACATCATAATAACATGTAACCTTGAATGGATATAAATTTTATTATAATATATTTATCTCTATATCTCTAATCTTGTAAGTTCAATACTTATTTCATCAGCCTATATGTTTCATGTCTTTTTATTTGACTTTTCATAAATTAAATTCTTGACAATAATTCCTTATACATATAAAAAATTAGGAATTTAAATTCCCATAAAAGGTTAGAGATATAAATATTCCTTAAAAAATGGAAGATATGAATACTTCCTTAAGTTATTATTTAATTCAACATCTCTATTGATGCAACCAACATATCATGCTTCACCATCAGTATATGTCATCAATGTTTTCATCAATATATCAACTTATTCAACTAATGAAATATATTAATAATATTATTAAATTATAAATATCATTACACACATGCACATGTAATAATATATACTGAAACATTTAAATATTGATTTCCAATGTACGGGTCATTTTCTTATAATCTCATGAATTGAAGATTAACAATGGAAAACACCTTGAAAAAGCTTCTCAATGTATTATATGTATCCACCCATGATAGACTGTATGATTTTTTTCTTATCAAATTATATATCCTAACTATATAAAATATATTTTATAATAATTTCATGCAACTTATTGGTTCTTTTTGTAGTGAGAAACTATTATGACCTTTTATTGTGAGATGTAAAATTATGAAATTATCAAATACTATGTCACATATAAATCATTTAAAATGTAATAATAAATTTATAATAAAAAAAACAATCAGAATAAGGATTATAAATTATACAGATGTTAGTTACAGGGGACCAACTTCTATAGACTACCACTTTTACTAGATCCAACTGCTAACAACCATTAGTCCACAAGATCTTGAATGATGTCTATGCTTTTACAGAGATGAGTCTTTATTCAATAGGTTCACCTTGTATTCATCTATGGAAAATTTGATCATGGTGACTTCAAAAAATTAATAAAAACCTCTCAATTGATTATTTTTTTAGAGTATGTGCTTCATATTTCATGTTAATTTGGATCTATTTTGGGATTCATCACTTTACTATTATCACATTGCAATGTTGTATGTTCTCTTCAGTTAAGAAAAAATTCAAACTTATAGACACATTTTTGAATTCCAATAGAATTTATGCCTATATAAGAAGGTTTTATATACTCGTAATCCACTATAGTATCAATGAAAACTAGCTATTTTGAAATCTTCAAGCTCTTAGATCCTATGATGATGCTGATGACATATCTTGACTATGAAATCAAATTGTTTTGATATTTTAGAAAACTTCATAAATATATCCTATGACATGTAGTTCTTAATCTCTTCCATATACAAAGAACATATCCTTAAAAAAATTATTGTAACTAAAGCAGATATTTAATAGTATATCAATTTTGTTCTTGTAGATCATCGAGATATCTACCAACCATAATTAAAGAATAATAAATATCAATTTTATTATATAACATAGAACACATGATATATTTTATCACAAATTATTATGGTATCCTACTCATTATATCCTTCTCTCCTATTATGTTTGGGGACGCATTTTCTTTGGGATATTTAAACCATGTGTCACAGGAACCAATCCCTTATTGTATTATTCCATACTAAATCACTTCAGTATCTAGTCAATGTATTCAATATATCTTGAATGTTCAAGATTCTATGTAATTGTGTTTCTTCACATAATCCATTAATGGGGATGAACTAGTTTAACTAGTCCATAACTATCAATAAAACAATTATATTGTTTCCAATAAGTAATATCTCATAATTATAAAATACTACGAATTTTTTCAGACATCCAACAAAACAATTATAGACACATGGATTTCATTCATTCTTGATGGTACTAAATTCTATTAGGACTTCATCGAACCGCATGTCCCATGACATAGATGCATACTTTAAACCATTAAGGAATCTATAAAACATGGATATCCTATGATAATTTCCTAGAGTCAAAATCCTTCATGTTTTTTCATATATATATATATACATATATATATATATATATATTCCTATAAAAAATGTTAACAAAATATTTTTTTAAATACATATACCAAATCTCATAGTCCTGGAAACTTTCAATGTAATGTATAATTATAATGGATTTAAACATGTATACTAGATAAAAGGTTTCATTATGGTCAATTTATTGATATATTTTACAACATTTAGCCACTATCCTTTCTTTACAGGTACTCAATTGACCTTCCATGTTCATTTTTTATCTTGAATACCCATTTTCACCAAATGGGATTTACATCAATATGAAGATCTAATAGAACCCAAACATGGTCTAATAAGTATAATCAATCCTAGAATTCATGTCTTTATTACATACTGCAGCTTTGGGTCCATATATATCCACCTCTTAAAAAATAGGATCATTAATCTCAACAAATAATGAGTCACCATCTTTTGTGACTAGATAACTATATCTTTATAGTCTTCTAATCTCTTTGTTACTCTTACATAGTACTTTTATTTCAATAACAACATCTCACATGGGTACCTATGGACATTTTCCATGTACCAAATCTTGTGTATCTTAAGAATAAAATTTATCAAAGGATAATATTTTCCCTATAGTCCTTCTTGAGGATGGGCTTCCTCTCAATAAAAATGCTTTCCCTTGATATGGTCATACTATAATCAGAGGGGTTGTTTAAAATGTGAACAATAATTTCCTAAGGTTACCCTATAATGATACACATCACTCTCTAAGGTTCTAGTTAATTACCATAGTCACCCTTAACAGACTCCTCATAGCCTCTTTCTTTAATATATGATAAAATAGGTTTCCTTCTACTCTATAACTCTAATATAATATTATTTTATGCATTAATTGGTTCATGTTTTACTTTTTATACCACATTGTGTGATATATATCCCTAAAAAGATAATTTAAGTCATGAAAGAATCAACATCAAACTTATCATTTTAATAAAGGTAAAGATCCCCATTTCACTAAAATAATTATAATATGGTGTATATGGAGGAGTGATTTAAGGTAGCATCTCACACACTTATATAAATTTTAGGAATTATATGTTAAGAAACTCACCACCTTTATTAGATTAACATTTTTGTACCTTATTATCAAATTGACCCTCTAATTTTTTTTGAATTCATATAATTTCTTAAAATATTCTATCATATACCTCTTTAAATATAAAAAGTCATATGTATTTAAATCATATATAAAAGTAAACAAGTAATAATACCCAACTCATTGTTTTACTAGAAATAGTCCACAAAAATTTATGTGTGTCAATACTAGAGGCTTTATAGCTCTTTTACCTTGTACACTAAATGGTAGATTAGTAATTTATCCATATAAAAAAGCATAACATATATCATGTTGTTTCAGATAAAAAGTCTATAAGTATCCATCTTCATATAGATCTGTCCAATAATTCTTTTTTACCGTTCCAAGATGGTGATATTAATGCTAGGTGTGAAATGAGTCATGTTAATATATTCATTATAAATTAAAAAATCACAATTTAAAACATAATTACCATTATATAAATGTTTCAAATAACATATATAGGCTTTATAAAAGAAATATATTTTATTTTGGAAATTGAAAATAAAATGATCAGTATCTAAGAAGGATATAGAAATTATGATTTTGGTAATAGTTGGTACATAACAATAATTTTTCAAAACCAGGACCATCTCAATTAGAAATGGACGGTGGTAGCCTCAAATGGATAAACAATCCATCCTTGTAAAATTGGTATCTACTAAATCCACCTCTCCTCTAGAAATAATTTAAAATCTATATGTTTCTTAGATTTGAATACTAATATGAGCACCATATGATATATCCAATACCAATTCTATAAATATATAAATATTTCACTTGATAAGGAATTTACATAAATTGTACCCTTAATTCCTTAATAAAGTATGGTTCTTCTTCCATGGGCATAGCTTGACACATTAAAAATTATTAATTTTCTTGTTCCAATATTTATATCTTCTTATTCTATTAAGGATGGTGTACTGGAGCATTAAAATGGAATGTTTCATGGGAGACTTTGACTTGTTCTTCCTCTTATTCACCCAAAGGGAATTATATGTTTCATGAAACATTTACTTTTCAACTTATGGATTCAATGTAAGGGTTTCTCTGATATATTCCTCACTATTTCTCATATTTTAAATAAAAATGTTATTGGATATGATCATATTAAGTGAGGATGGAATGAGATATATGAGAACCATTAGGGATTTAAAATCATAAGATTTCCATGCAGTCAACATATCCATTCATCATCACTACATTAGTCCCCATAGGAACAAACTTTCCATGATTACATATAACAGTGCATTGGATATCTCATGTCTCTTGAATTTCCTTATCCTAATAAAGATCTTGAAGTTGATATATGATGTTATATACATCCATAATATCATGTTCCTTTAAATCTCATTGGACATAGATGATAGCATAAAACATGAAACATTGGCGAAATTATAAAAATCATTCATATAAAGAGACAGTTCATCCACACTGGCCTCTTTTTCATGAACCATATAAATAGAGTTTTATATCACATAAAATTAATGTTCATGGAATATTATAAAACATAGACACTTACTATTCCTGAATATTAGCACTAGTGAGAAGGTAATCCATCTATTTATTAAATCATAGTGATATAATCAAAGTCATTTGGCTTTCTATTTCTATAATAAATATGATCATAAATTTATAACCATGTATGGATTATTAATTTAGATAGTTAATTTTAAATTTACTTATTTCACAATATTTTATCAAAACCTAACATCCCAAACCCTTTATTTTGGAATATCTTATCACATCGATATTCTAGTTGAAGGGTATGTATTCTCCTTCTCATAGAACAAACAAGTGCCTCATGGGTTATTTGAAGGGTTTTAGTTAGGGATTATTTACTAACTTCATTATATCTTAGCTCTTTGATCTGTTGAGTGGGCTCTAGAATCGTGAAATCTAAGATAAGAATTTTTTCAACACTTTTCCTCTTAGATACAACAAGTACTTCCCATTTTGTCAAACCTTGATGTGAGTTGAGTTAAATAAACACACAAAACTCAATTTAAAATTCCCTAATAATTAAAATCATGCTGAAATGGGAAAGTCAAGAACTTTGGAATATGGTAACAATTTAATTTTGTTTCTTAACGGCAATGCTGATTTAATATTTAATTTTAGGAATTTATATATTTATTTGTAAACTCCCCATTATATCTTGTAAAAATATTATTACTCTAAATTAGATCTTACTTAAGTGATTTACAATGTCTAGATAATTTTTACACATATAATAATAGTTGTTTTAATTCCATATTACATGATTTTAAATTAATTAGTTTAATTATTTAACCAGCCATAAATAATTAACCATGAAATTGATGGAAATAAAATAAATAAATTGGAATAACCATAATATAGTCCAATTATTGGTAAATCTAAAAGACCATAGATAGACCCTAACGCTATGTAATTAACACCTAGAATTAGTCCTGGTTCGAATTCCAACATTCCTCATATGCTCTAGTGTACCTCTTGGATGGATTTACCAAGGATCTGAATTTAAACCACTTACACTGACCTGGTAACTCCTTCTAATACATAATTTTACACACTCAAGTGATGGAATCTAAATTACTAGTTAAAGGGGATTTATGTAAATGAATTAATGGGCATGTAGGACCTTACATAATGAGAGCATAAGAATTCCTTGAAATTACTTTTAAAATTTAATAAATTACAACAAAAAACCATGAAAAAATAATAAACTAAATAAACCAATCATATATATAGGATGTTCGAAGAAAACCATCATCTATATACATGCTGTGAATATGAAATAATATACTACATAATATTAAATAGAACATATTATTTATTATTAAGATAAATTAACTTGAATTAATTCATTTAATTTTTAAATGAATAGATTTATTAATTCCCTTTATCTTAATTAAGGAGGATTATGAAATCTATGGCTTCATTCAATCTAATCTTACTCTTGGTAAGGTGAAGTTGTTTGAGGATGTGTTCATGGAAGATAATCTAGATACTTGCTATTTCACTGGGTCATATTTGGGCATTTTTGTCATCAGGGACTACAAGAGGGTTATTCATTCAAAGGGAAACCATGATGTTTGGGCCACAGATGTTGGTGAAAATAGATTCCTACAAATATGAACTTCTTTACATGGAGAATCCGGGCCAATTATCTTCCTACAGATGACAACATATTGAGGAAAGGGACCCCACTGGTCTCTTCCTATCTTTTCTACAAGTATCCTAAGATTTATTCGGTTGTTCATCTTTTATTTCAGAGCGAGTGGGAATATTTTTTATGGTCCTGGTTCTCACACAGCCCAGGTTTGGTCGGGGATAAACTCACATTGCAGGGTTTTATGGAATCGTGGTTCCAGGGTTTGGAGGGTTGGGTGAAGGAAATCAAGGTCCTTGAGATAATTATTTCCTCTATTTGTTGGAAAATTTGGGAAGTATAGAACAAGGTTCGGTGGGGATCCCAGGTCTCTTTTTTGTTCCTTAAAATGAGACTGAAGTCACTGATTATGGAGATGGGTCCACTCTTAAAGGGATGGAAATCGTCGGCCACAATATGCGAGTTTCTCAACCAATCCAGCGTGCCTAAAATAGTGGGGTTCATTGGATCTGGTTGTTACCACCCCTCGGAGGCCTAAATTTGAACGCGGACGAATCCTTTATACAAGGGTTGATGAGAGGCAGATGGGTCCTTCACGACTCATGATTCTTGGTGCTTCAGTGGTTTAGTTCAATCTATGGAATGAGATCTTTCGTAGGTACATAGGTGAAGGAACTCCTTTTCAGTTTGGTGTTGTGTAGAAGACGTGGTTTCTAGGTGGTGGAGATTGAATCTGATTCTGAGGTTTTGGTGAAGTCCATATAGGGTTGTTAGGAGGTGTTTTGGGACATGTTTTACTAAATCCAAAGATACAGGAGGGAGATTTTCAAGGTGTAGAAGCTCCACCATGTTTGGTGGGAGGCAAATTTTTTGACCTATGTGCTCACTTGTCACGGAAGCCTTGGGGATGAAATTATGATTTATGACAGTTTGGGTTCCTTGCCTTTGGATTGTAGGTCCATTTTACAAGGGGATGACTTGGGCTTGCCCAATTTCTACCCCCTTGAGATAATTCTGTACTTTTCGTTAGGCTACAACGTATAATAAAAAAACTCATCACTTCATCTTAATGGTCATATGATGTCTCTTGGAGATGTAAATCATAAATGAAAAATAGAAGTAGAAGAAAAATTTGATGGTGTTTATAGATAATTACATAGAATTAATTGGATGTTTTCTAGGTTCAAGAAGTTATTCGGATCAGCCCGTAAAGGGGAGAGCGACGCTACGGTTCACCCCGCGCCACCTTCCACTTCTCTACTGTCGATCAGCTACGGATCTCTCTTAGGTTCACCTATTCGGCACACTCGTGGTGTGATCATTCTCCAATGGTGGCGCTGTGTGGGCTCGTCACTTTTAGAAGAATTCACCGCTTACTTTGTTTCATGGCGGTGCGGTTTTGGTTCGAAGATCAAGCTCCAGATGCAGCGGATTGAGGTTTCTGTCATGTTTAGTGTTGGGTTTGGGGGTTCTAGGAGGTTTTTCTCTCTCTGTGGGGGATTGAAGGCAGTGGCGAGATCTGTGACACCGGTCCTCTGTGAGGTCTTCTTCCTGTGAGGTTCGGAAGGTTCCCTTTTTCTTTCTCTTAATCTATGATTGTTCCTAGCGATGGCTTTGTTGGTCAAAGTTGGTGGTTCCAGGCGTGGTTGTGATTCTTCATGAGACCATTCCATTTCAAACTCTACTCTGGCGTCTTACTCCTTCATCACTCTTTGAGTTGTTCTATAGTGGTGGGTTCAAGTGGCTTTGGGATGTGCGGTTTGATCGGTCTTAGGTGTTCCAGGAGGCACGTCCGTCGTCGACTTCATTCTGTGTCATGCTGTGTTCGATGTTTTATTGTAGCTTCATCGATGATAAGGGTTTTTTTATGCTGGTTTTCATTCTGTTTGATTCTTTAAAGGTTCTTTGGTCTCTTTTGGGCATGGATGTTTTGCGGTTTTGATTTCTCTTCGAAGGTGAAGTCGTGTTATATCATTGGCAATGGTTTGATGCCTCAGTGGGATGATTTACGGTTTGTTTTTTAATTTAGAAATGAGTCTTTCCCATGGGCTTCGGACTTCTGGTGACGAGATGATGACGAGGAGTGGATTCGATTCTGGCAGTGTGCCTCGAGGATGATCACGGACCGAGGCGATGTCGTGTTTGTTTTTGAAGGTTGGATCCTGTTTTTTTTAATTTGAAATCTAAATTTGTGTTTTGATGTCTTGGGTGGATTTTGGAGCATGATTTTGATGTTTGAAATTTGTTTTATTTTTGTTTGAAATTTGGCATATTGTGAGGTTCCCACTCACCCTTAAAGTGGACTTATCAGAAATTGAAAAAAAAATAATTGAGGTTACATAGGATTAATTAAGAGTTTATTAATTATAAAAACATTTATTATAGAGTTAATTCATCATATGTCAACAATATATTTAGGTTTTCAATGTTTTAATTAATTTATCTCTATGAAGATTAATATTTTTTCTTTACTAGAATACTACACAACAAGTACTAATGAGCTACATACTATGTTTGTGGATTTTCATGTATCCAGGATAGATTCCTAGAGAGTTATCTTTTATTTTATGGGTTATATGGAACAAACTAACAAGCTACACATCATGTGTTCTTCTTCACTTATGTTTGCATATCCTATCTGTTAACTATGTTAGGTCATTATATTTTGTTATTACTAAGTCACTCTACGTATACACCAGCTAGATGTACTATATCTCACTAATAATACATCGTGTAGTTCTCATGTGGTGTAATTTCATGTATTTTTTCACAAAGTTTCTGTGAATTTCACTGTTAAACCATATAGACTACACATATTGTACTATTCTATACACCATGTGGTTCAAAAAACCATGGGTTATGATGGCCTAATTAACACATGGTATACATTAATTACACAACATTTTATTATTTCTCAGTGTTTCATGTATCCTATCATACATCTTGGTGTAGTGATCCTAGGTGAATGACATGTACATTCAATAACACCTCGTGCATCCATGTCTACCAACTTGAAATCATATAACCACTTGATGGAATCTATTATCACTATTCATCTATTCCTAATCCAATTCAGATGATATGAAACTTATATAAGGATAACTAATAATTTAAAAACAAGTAAATCAAATATTTTATTTAAGAATAAATTAAAAATAAATTAAAAAATGTCTCAGATTTTTATCGTAATTAATGAATAATATGTGATGTAGCAAATGAATAATTTTAAACACCAATGAAATTAGTATTAAGATTAATTGACACGAACCAAAAACCAAGAATATATGATATTTTTACATAAAATTTATAATTAATTTATTTGAATAAATAATTAAATTTCACTTAACTATTTCTTTAATGTTGATGAAACAACAGACCACTATTGTCATATTTTGATTGCATAATAGGAATGAGGGGTATACTTTCTCAAGAGGTGACCCACACACTCTTTGAAATCCGTTTATCAATGCTATATAATTATTTAGGCACTATGGTGGGAAATTTTTACACTTTTTATCATTTCCTTTGATTGCAATTAAACCCTCCAATGGGACAAGAGTTCATTCTGGAAGAGGAGGAAAAATTTTCTACATTCATTAAATCATTCTAGAAGAGAGCTCTCTTAAGATATATAGAATCATCTTTAGAACTCATTTTTTACATTGAATGAATGTGTCTTTATTATTAATACCCCCAGTAAAAATATCATAATTGGTTTTAAATAATTCTTAGGTCAAAAAATAAAACATTCGTATGGGTCCAAATTATTTTTCTAAATAATCAGTGACACCATGTCTAACTAATAATGAAATTATTATTATTCAATTAACATGTGCTAAAATCATAGATAAAGTAAATTTTTTTTGTCTTGATTAAATAAATTAATATTAATTATTATATTATTTAATATGATATTTATTTCTTAACAAATAAATTAATCTCCCAATCCTACAAAATGTTTATCGATCCTTTAAAAATGACCAAATAATTACATACTTAAGAGTAAATTTATTATTTTCCAATAAATATATAAATATTTTGTTCACAAAAATTAGTTTTTAATATTTAATAAATACTCACTTAAATAATTAATTAATTATTTTTTTACTTTGTGAATAAACTAAAATAAGTAAATATATTATATTAATTTAATTAAATAATTACCTGGTGAACAAATATTTTTTGATATTCAACTCACATATAAATTATCACAAATAAATTTTGATTAAATTTCCTAGATAAAACCAACATGGATATTTAATAAACCACATATGAGAATAATATTGTTCAATCATGTAAAATTCAATTTAATTTTATTGTGGTTATTAAAACACTCAGTTTAAAGACATCAAGAACTCTCTCTTAGTTTCATTAGGCTACATTGTATAATGTCCAATATTACCATCTTACAACATGCTAAGTCTAACATAGAGAAAGAGATTGATGTCTCAATTCCATGTAAACTCCTACGAAAATACACTATGTAATATAATCTCTTTATCTTGATATCTTTAACCGAAAAAGTTATAAACTAGTTTTATCATCCTATATGCTTGATGTATCATTCTTTGAATTTATATAAATGAAATTTATGATAAAACACTATTCATATAAACTTGGTCATTCCAGACAACTCAAATCAAAAGGCCTAACATGTTAAAATTTTTAAAATAAAAGAAGGGATAAACCCTTTCTCTAGTTATTCAATAGTATAACATCACTTGTGAAATATTAAATGTGTCCCACTTCGATGTGATCTCATTTAATTAGGGTTTTCACCAATACATCAAAGTATGTGAATCAATTAATATATTAATAAAAATAATAAAGTAGATAGATCTTTTGACATTTATAAAGTTAATAATATCTGATGAAACATATAAATATGGATATCCTATTGATAGTACAATTTTTTGGGATATCATACATTAAAGATTACCAAGGGTGTAAACTTTGAAAAAGTTTCAAAAATTCCTTTGAGTATCCACCTAGGATTTCCAATATCATTTGTTTCTTCTAAAATAATATCATCCAGACATAGAACATATGTTTAAAAATATTATCACAACACTTTTTTTCTCACCATACCATGGAACTATTTTAACCTTCTAGTGTGGAATGTACACTTTAGATATTATCACATACTATGTCACATATAATAATAATCATGATTTGATAATAAAATTAAAATAATATACCAAACAATTTATATATATAGTCAGTAATTACATATAAGTTGGTTCTAGGAAACAAACTCAAACATTTATTTCCCTATTCTTAGTATCTCTTCATTTCTCTTGAGTTTGGATTATTTAAACCTCACCTTTCATGATATAAAGAAATAATACTAATTTTTATAAGGATTCCGCAATATTTCACAGGTTCTTATCATCATTTTGTCTACTCTGCATTGGTGTTACAATATATTTTTGAATCCCTTCTTAATACAGTATCTAATTTTGTTCTTTATTTTGTAAAAGGTGTGAAATAACCATGCTTTACCTTCATTGTTTAATAATATGATATTAACTATAATAATTATTCTAAATTTGGTTACATCACACGATCAATAATGACATGATAATATTGGAATTTTAGGAGTTAGAAGAAGTTAAAAACACTTATAGTGAATATTTATTAAAAAACTATTTCAGGAATTGAAGTAATATACTTTGTATTTTTTTATTATTTATAAACTTTATTCTTCTATAATTTCAAAAATTGAATAAAAATTTATACCTCATGTTGGAGTATTATTTATTTTTTTGTCATAAATCATAGTTTACAAATAAAATTTTTATTTGTGAAATTATCTAGGAGATATGAAGTAATATTTTCATTTAAAACATTTATAATATATTAGGGAAATTGGAAAATCCAATAATATAGTGTTGAACTGCTAAATATATTTTCTAGATAATTATTTCTATAAATTTTAAAATGAAAAAATTTAAATTTTTATTATCACATGCTAAATATAAATAATATTTTATTTTAAAAATTAAATAATTTTTCAGGTTTGTGATTTTTTATGCCTTGTCATTTCCTTGTAGATGCCCTATATTTTTTATTAGTTATTATGATATATATTTAGTATTTTTTTTATTTTCTATAATTTTGAAAAATAAAATTCTTCAAACTGTATAGAATGTGTTATAAGTTGGGAATTAATTAAAAAATTAAAAAAATGATGTTATAAAAAATAGAAGATGCATTAGGGGTTTACATACTACTATTTTGAAATTGATTAATTATTATAACAATATATTTGAGTATTTTTATATTTCTTTATATGTATTATTATTAATTTTATTAGGTTTTCTTATTTTTGTAAGTATATTCATACTAATATAGTTATTTACAAAAGGAAATAAAATGGTTGTTGGTTAAAGATTAAATATTTGGGGAAGGACCAGCCCATTTGTTTTTATGGGAGGCACAAATTCACCGATATTGTATCCTGGGTGCCTTTTTTTATATGCAAACAAATACATTTGAAATTTTATTTTTTTTCTACCGGTTATTTGATCAGTGATTTTTTTATTGATATCCATGTTTGGTTATGTTTTTCAATGAAAAATATATTGAAGGCTTGTGACTAATTTTTGGTTAACCATTGATTTGATGGTTAGGAAATTGGATGGTTGACTAATTTTTAGTGATGGTTGTTATCATTGATGAAAGGTTAAATTAATATTATGAAAAATGGTGTGGGATGCTAGGTTGAATGGGTTGTGTTCATTGAGAGTCTTTCTCTTCATTTATTAATTGTTTATTAAATCTTTATTGATGGTATATTTTTATTTATATGATTAGTTTCAAACTATGGGATGTAGTTTGATGTTATGAACTATGAGTGAATCCATAAAATGGGGGATGAGTGTGCCTCCTAGAGAAATAAAATAATTTCTAATTGATAATTGAACTCATAAATTAATGGTCTTAATTCATGGTGATCATAGATGATGATGACATACATTAAAATATATATAATAAATTTATAGTTCGATTAGCACTTGTCGTAGAATATTAAAATGTTTGAATTTGAAATCTAGTATGGAATGATATTAATTAGCCACTAATGAATTAATTATTTTGGAATTTAGTATCTTGTGTGATTACATGTCTCATAGTTCTTAGTAATGGTAGTTAGTGGGTCTTGAGTGATAGTAGTGGTCAATGACTAAACAGTTGGGTGGATTTCCTTAGTGTCTATATGTATTATAATATTATATATTTTCAAATTTTATGCACTTAACAACAAAATTTGGTATGTAAAATAACTCCTAAATGTTTTTAGGGGAATTAATTATTCAACATATAGGATGGTGATGAATGTATGGTTTACTTCTCACGCGTCCTACTCTCCCACTCTCCCTCAAGTCGTAGATGATTAGGGGTATCCTATGATATAATGTATAATGGCTAGGGTTACTTCTTACCAGTTATTTGAGGGATTAAAAACTATTATACATTTTTCTATTATCAATAATGGATTTACATATAACATGTAATTTTATTCGAACATGGTGGTTTTGGATTCCCACATGTGTACTTATATGGGTTTTGATGGCTTGATGTATAATGAATCCACATGGTTTGTAGTGTATTTTAGGAATATACTATATTATTATTTGGATATGATGATGATTAGATATTTTTTGCTACATAATATTTTGTAATCGCATTGATGTTATTTTATGTGGTACAGGATGACTTATAGGATGGATGATCATAAGATGTGAGACATTAGGCCATAAGAGAGACTAACTAGTGGGGAGTATGAATTGAGGTACCTTCATTATATATATATATATATATATATTCAATAAATATTTCTTTACTTCTATTAATTACCTGCTAAATAGACTATAGTGGGGATGGAAAAATAGTATTTCCTTTTTAGGTGATGAGTTAGATTTATTTTTTTATTTACTATGTTTTAGTATACTTCATTCACATTTTCTGGAGAGGTTTTAGGGTGGATCCTATTTAGTATACACTTTATTCTCACCCTACAAATATATAAGTTATTTTTTAGGTCAAAATGAGCTACTTGGTTGTCGAGTATGGTGATACAAAATTGATGAGTTTTTAAGGAGGTGTTGGTGCTTCATAGTCACTGTCAAGGATTTATAGATGGTACTGTAGTATTTCATTTTTAGTTGTACTTGGTTTGTGTATGAACTCACATGTATTGGGATTATATCTTTATTATTTATGGATTTGGATGATGGTTCTACTCATATAATCTATTACTATTTAAGATTATATATAGGTTAATTCCTCCCATGTGTGGGATTTATATCCCATTGATACTAGTTGAAAACTTGTATAAAACTGGAGGCCATCTTGAGGAATAATTTTATCTCTTTCACTATTTCTAACCAAGAAGGGGAACCTTTTGATGGTGGGGTTCACAAAATACTGGTATCATAGGATGATGGTTGAGATACAGTATGGATTTTTGAGTTAGGCATTAGTGAGGATGTATGGGTTGTTATGGAAAAGGAAATAGTTGGCCTAAGTGTGTGATATAAATAAGGTTGATAGTCCAAGACATGGAATTTTATGGAAACATAAGATCTAACATAAGGGAATTTATGTTAACTAAACTTTCTAGGTGATGTGATTTGGAATATAGGGTAGGGACCTAGGCAAGGATCATGCATTATTATGTTCTAAACCTATGATTCCATTTGGTAGACAGTTGTAAAATATGTTCAAATTGATTAATTAATTCTTTAACCATAAAATGTTCTTTTTCCTGGGAATAATTGTTCAAAAAAAATTATTTTCAAGATACAGTACCTAATTAAAGTTATTTTGTAGTTTTTCTACGAAATTTGGAAAGATGGTATACCAGATCTCTATAAAGTAGAGGTCGATGATGACAACCCTTAAAGGATGACACTCTAAGAGTTCTATTGTATGGGTCTGTAGAAGTATGAGGTATCCATTTTAGATTAAGAGACATGGGATTTACTATTGGAGGTGTAAATATAATTAATTAAATTATTTCTAGAAAATAGAACTGGTATTCTTTTGCTATTATTATGATTCTTGGGTTATTTTAGTAGTTGTGGTTTATGTTCCTTGAGAGTCACAATGAGTAAGTTGTCTCAAGGGAAACTTTCAGGGATTAGTTTATGGTAGAATTCTTATCCTTAAAGGATAGAGTGATTGTCTCTAAGATATACTTACCCATTGATCGGGGAGTTCTTGTCTTTCATATTTCAGTATTTACTATAAAAACCTTCAATGTAACAATTAAAACCATAACCTATATAATGAGGCTAGGGAGAGGAATTTCAGGAATTTTTTTTCCTAAATATTGAGTTATGTTCTACTTTTTTATTGTTTAAGTCTTACTCTAATATCATAAAAATGTAGATTTCATAGAGAGACTATTGGATAGGTGGATATCATTATGTTATAGGAGTCACTGGGATATTCCAAGGAGTATAGCTATGATCACCTCTCATTTTTCTAGTTATAAGAAGAATTTTTAGACATTAGGGAGTAGGTTTCCACCTTATTCAAATCATTTCATTAGACCTAGTGGTTATAAAACTCATACCAATGGGTTGGAAATAGTTTGTTAGTCTTTTTGTGGTTATTTCCATAAAAGGATAGAGTTATAGAACTTCGTTAACAGTCAGTATGTAGCTAGAAGCCCCATCCAGACCCATCCATTGTGGTTCATCAAAAAAATCAATTAGAGTAGGGAATCAAACTTATGGTTAGTAGAGAGGGGATGATGTAGGTAGAGAAAATCCAAGTGATATATGCATCCCCTAATACAATGGATTGGGCATAGCCATGGAGGCAGTCACCATCGTGGCTAGAGATATTGTTGAGCAAGATATGATTAGATTATTTATTTACCATTTCCAGTTTCCAGAGATCCTAATTTCATATAAATTAGTATCTACATGTTTTCATATTTGGTCTATTCCTTGTTTTGGTCAAGATAAATGAACTAATTTTATTTCACCTTCTCTGAGATATGATTTGCGCATAAGGTGGAGAGGCTTATTGTTCCCATGGAAATAACTATGAAGGTTATAAGTCAATATAGCCTATATAACAATAGTGATGATTATGAATTGGTTCTATGGAATCACTTATTTTGTGAAGATATACTATATTTTCAATTATATCCATAACACATAATCATCTAATGTTATTAGCTATATTTGGAACAGGATATCATGCATTTCTTTATCAGTCATTTCATACTCTATGATGATAATGGATACTTGGAATTGTTAATTACTGAATGAGACCCTAAGATAGGTTGAAGGAATGTTGATTCTCTATCTTCTTTGATTGATGGATTGATTCTGAGAACCATGGAGAACCAGTCATTGGGGTTTCCTAGGGTTGTGGAAGAGTGCCCCTAGTGTCTTTCCTGAAGAGGTTGTGATTCTACCACCTCAATGAGAGACCATTTTTGGGATAAATATACAATAAAGTGTTAATCTGGTATATATTTCACCATATTGTATGGCATCGTCTAAGCTTCATGATCTATGGTTTCATATTGAGAATCTCTTCTAGAAAACATTCATTAGTTTCGGTGTTTTATCTTGGGGGTCAAACTCTATTTGAAAAAAGTTCAAATGGTAGTTTTTTAGTGTCTATAAATTATCATTATTTAAATCTCATGGTGTAAAATAACCTCTATACACTAACAATGATTAATATATTTTTAACAAATTGAATAGAGTAATATATTTATCAAAGATCAACTAATTGTTTCGAAATCAATATATTTTAGTGAAGGGTGAGGATATTCCTAATACTAATTTATAATTTAGTTATGGGCATTAAGATTTCACTATGATTCCATCAAAATTTATGAATTCTCCATTCATTTTCATAGAGTAGATGAATAATATGTATCATGAGTTTCAAGACTAGTTTTTTGTGTTCTTTATCAAAAAGATATTTGTGTTCTTTGATTCAGAGGAGTATTACACATATAATCTATGATATTTGTTGGGATTCCATTAGTTTCATAAAATTATAAAAAATATCTTAAAGTATCAATTTTAGGATCATTGGGTCTTCATATTTGGTTGTGTTATATCTCATCATATATTTTTCAAGCATCATTTGAATATTGGGGTGGTGGTTTCTTGTGTAGCCCCTATAATTTTTGTTTAAGTGAGTAATTTCCATTGTTTTGATGGTTATAATAGTAGGTTCATGCCTAATATCACCAAGATTGTGACTCCTATGAAAATATTTAGTTGAAATTATCATGTTTTTGTATGGAATAACTAACTTCATGTTGTTTTCATATATTTGAAGGGGAAGCGATCAGTATGGTCATTCTTTATTTTTTTAGGATTTCATTGTGTTGGTGATTTATTATGACACTTCATGTCTTTTCCTGGGTTGTGTATTGATATAAAAAAAGGATGTTGTTTCCAACATGTATTACTAATTTTAGCTACATGAATATAACTATATTACCCATAATATTGAGCTCATTGAGGTGATGTTTACCTAGAAATTGTGGTGAAACTTTCTCATCTGTGAATTTTTTGTGCTCTTCATAGATCAAAATTTTATTATATATATATTATCCTTGTTTTAATTGGACCTAAAATAGTGATAGTGTATGAATTTATGAAAAGACTGCAATATTGAGACTTACTTTCACCTATTGAAGGTAATTTTGGGGAGGATTCCATGAGGTGGAAGTCACATGGTTGTGTTCTATGTGAGCTAAGAGACTCTTGGAGACCAAAGGAAGAGTTTTTAGTGATACACCATGATGTAGCAGTAATGTATGGAATAGTTTATCTTTAACTGATTAAGGTTTTATAATACCTAGTATAGTACGTGTAGGAAACTATACATAGGGATATTGAAGAAGAATTTTGGTGTGATTACATTGTTTTTGAGAATGCACCTAAGGGATGTTCAGAGGAAGAAAAATATTTGTTGTTGTTCTAGGGAAATTATTTCATTATTTAATAAATATAAAATATTTTTCTCTATGTGTTCAACATTTCCCCCTTAATTGTACATCCTAGTTGAAAAATATTTACCATGATTTAAGGGACTAGTTTTTTTGTCTAGTTTGATGAATTTTGTTGTATATTTTATCTCTCTATGTTTTTTATGGGAGAATATGAAGGATGAATATTATATTCCCATAGGTTTCCTTCAACCACTTAGTGTTCCCCATTGGAAGTGGGAGGAAATTTCAATGAATTATTCACTAGTTCACCAAAAATTTAGGGAATATATGATATTATATGGGAGGTTACCAACCACTTAATGAAGTCAGATCACATTATAAAGATCATTGAGTTGACCTCAATGGATTATTTTTCAAGGAAATGCCTAGAAGAGACAATAAAGCTTCATGGGGTTCCAAAGGAAATCATATCCAATCATGATCCTTGTTTTACCTCCATTGTTTGCATAGTACTCCACCAAGATTTTTCTCTAATATATAACCTAGCCCAAACTTTCATCCTCATAAGAATGATCAAATATAGAAACCAATAAAGACTCTAGAGTAAATGAGGTATGTTTTCATTTTGAATTATCAAGTTTAATGGGTAATGAACCAACCATTAATCAAGTTTTCCATTGAAAACATTTGTCACTCCACCATTAAATTTACAAATTTTGATACACTATATGGCTTACGTTTCTTATATATATAATGTTAGAAAAAATTCTCATAGTCATATACGCTTAATAAGAATTAGTGCAGAGTATAACCAAGAAGGTATAGGTGATCCATAAGAAAATTAAGGTGGTACAAGATCATTAAAATTCTTAAGGTAAGTATTGAAGGAGGAATCTAGAGTCTAATATTATAGATCAGTTATTCTTTATGGTATCTCCTCATTGGAGGTAGTTAAGTATCACTTATGGAAGTAAGATTTATCATAGGTTTATTGAAAATTTTGAAGTTTTATCTTATGTTGGATATTTAGAATATTGGTTAGAACTATCCCCGTAGATGAGACAAATTCATTATGTCTTCTACGTATCATAGATTCACCAATATCATCATGATGATTCTATCATCATTTATTCTGTTGAAATAGATTTTGAAGATGGTGTGACATTTTAGTAATAACCCATTGAGATTGTCGACCATTAAGATATGGTTCTGTGAAGGAATGATATACCCTTGGTTAGTGTCTTTAGGTGAAATGGTTCCTTTGTAGAGAGTTATTTGGATTTGGAGTCATAGATGTGTTCTAAGTACCATGAGTTGTTGTTATGATTTTTTTTCCATTTTTTAAAGGGTTATTTTAACCCTCAGTTTATATGTGATATTAATTATCCTCTTGGATGATGTTGGGTAGTTATATGATACTTTTATCTAGTGATTTGACCAATTCATGTTTTAGCATAATCCTTGAGAGGTATCTCGTTGGGTGGTTTTTGAAAAAGATTTCTCCCTTTCCGAGTTTTTTTGTATTCTTAAGGATGATAATTTTTGAAGAGGTATCTAATGTAAGCTTTGGGATTTCAAAAACCCCTTACATTGTGTTTTCCTTGGGCTTAGAGTTGTTAATTAGATTCTTCGACCCTTTCCCTAATTAATTTTAGTTATAATTATTGAAATGTAATTTTTTTATATACCCTTGTGTAAATATCCCCCCCCCCACTCATGTGAACATAAATTGTAATTTTTAATGTTTCAAAAATTTAAAATGGTTTTCCTCTATACACATAACACTAAGTGGTTTTCTACTTCACTGTTTTTATGTAGAATAATTTCTCACATCATGGTAATTTATTATTCTCCTAAGGGTAATAAATTGTTCCTTCGAAATTTAACGGTAAGTTAGATTTTTTCTTTGATGTATAAAGCAATATCATTCACTATAAAAGGATTTTTTGAGTTTTCCTAAGCTAGAATAAGGGTAAATACAAATTTCTAATACTTTTACATGGTTAAGAAATCACTTAAGGTTAAAACCATGTTTCCTTAATGTAGTGAATGCTTCTTGTATCTGGGTAATGATATTTTCCCAAGATTATTCTTTTTCACTTTAGTATTATACATAGAATAAATTAAGGAATAAAATTTGGAAATCAATGATTTTAAATCTATTAAGAGTTTTAAATGGAATTATTAACTACATATAATTTAAAGAGACTATAAATGTTTGTTAATTAAAAAATAAATAAAAACCAAACTAATATGAATAGATATGAAATTAAATTTTAATATTTTGATAGAGTGATTACAGTATCTGTAAAGATATATATATATATATATATATATATATATATTATGGACTAGTTTATTTTCCTTTTTTGAGCCTATATCTGTTTCTCTTAATTTTCAGTAATGCTAACCCAACATTTGAAAATCTTTAGGCATTATTTTTTTTCATATGAGGATACTCTTAAATTTTCAATGTGGTTTTTATCAACTTAACACTAATATTTTAGTGTTGTAGCACATTATTGATCCCCTCCTAGGAAGGGATCTATTTTCTCTCTTTGTTTTGTGCATGGTCTGGATAAACCATGCTTTAGATGCATTTTTCAACAAAATGTGATTTACCATGAGGAAAATAATAAATCTTGTTACATGTTATGATTAAAAATTATGAGGTGATATTTTAATTATAAGAGGAAGGAAAGGATAAAAACTCATTTAGTGAATATTTTAATGAAATTTTATTATTTTAGGAACTGAAATAATATATTCCATGATGTACAATACTCAAAAAAAAATATTTTTATATTATTTTAAAATTTTAAATTAGATATACATCACATGTTGGTGTCTAGTTAATTTTTTTTAAAATAAATCATCGTATTGTAATAATAATCTTTATTCCTAAAATTGTCCGGAAGATATAATAGAATATTTACATAAAAAATGGATAATAAATCAATGTAATGGTAGAATAGCTTTTTGATATGTTATACTTATTAATAAATTTTGATGATAATTATGTATATAATTGACCCATGTTTTAATTGAAATGGGGATTATTGAATATAAAATATAATTAATATTTCATTTCTAAAATTAAATAATTTATTTCATTTTTGATTTCATATGACTTGTGATATTATTGATCGTGCCTCTTGCTTCTTATTAATTAGTTTAATTTATATTCTAAAATTTAGAATTTTTCTATTGTTTATAATGGTTAATTGTATTAAAATATTTATAATGTATTATATGTAGGGATTAATTTGAAACATAAAAAAAATCTAAAGTAAATAAATGGAAGAGGCATGATAAATTTAAATATTTCTCTTTTAGAATTGATTATATAAGATAATTAATATTATGAAAATATTTATAATTATTTATAGTTATTATTAGCTATTTTATTAGGTTTCCTTGTTGAGAAGAAACTTATAAAGAATAAACTAGTTTATTCAAGATAAATTTTAAATGCTTATTTGTTAATGAAAACATTTTCATGGCTGAATGGGCCCACTTCTTATTGATTAAGGCATAAATTCTTCAATATCATGGCTTATGTCCCATTTACTATGTGTAAAAAATAAATTTTCAAATTTATGTGTGATCAGGGTATTTAAATCCTTGATATGTTATATTAATATCTCTATGTGGTTGGATTCCATTATGAGTAATGGACTAAAGGACTGTGGATATTTATGATTGGTGATTGTTTCGATGGTTTAGTAATTGTTTTATAAATTGGACTAAGAAGATGTTTTTTTTCAATGATTTTAGGATAGATTAATATTACGTTTAATATTGTAAGATAATAGGGTGGTCCGGATGATTTTAGAGTAGGGATTTCTCATCAATGCTTACACATATCTTGATTCTTACTTCATGGTTGGATGGCAGGATGTTATTTATATGATCTTTTTCCAATTATGGGATGTAGTCTTCTACTATTCACTATGATTGAATATTTATATTGATGATTATGTTGAGTCCTATAGTTCCAGGATGATTTTAAATTGATAATTTATTTAATAAATGATGGGGGTTGGTTCGTTGTGTTCGCAGACAATGATGACCTGCTTGAGATTATATAAAATAAATTTATAATGTCACTAGTACTTTTTATTGAATATTGAAATGTATGTTTTGGAAATTGATTATGGAATAATATTAATTTATGGTTAATTAATTAATTATTTTGGAATTTAATTTCTTGTGTGATTACATGGGACCTAGTACTTATAGTGGCACTCAAGCATCCTGAGTGACGATACTGATATATGGGTCTAGGTGAAGTAGTTTCCCATTATGGGGATGAGTGTGATATTATTCTAGGTTTTCTAATATTATATGCTTCACCACCCACTTTAGTGAGGAAATTGACATCGAAAATATTTTGGAGTGTTTTCTAAAATTCTATCATTGTGAAGGAATGAATTGTTAAATTCATCCTCTCACTTTCTTTCCCTCTATAAATCGATTAATAGGAATATATCAAGCTATAATTACCTAGATATAGGGTTCATTCCTGCCAGGTATGTGAAGGATCATGATTAATAATATAATTATGTGTGTTTTATAATAGTTTGAGGTACAATAAATACTTGTATCGAGATGTGGTGACTTAGACTTCCCATGGGTGTACTCTAATAGGTTGTGATGGTTTGATATATAATGCCTTTAGATGGGTTGTTGTGTCCTCTAGGCATACAATGGGTTTATAATTGGATACAATGATGTTGATAATATATATCAGGCTACATAAGATGTTATAATAGTGGTGATAATATTTCATTCAGTACATGATGACTTATAGCAGGGATGACTATAGGATATGAAATATTGGTGTATGAGAGTGACAAAAAATTGGGGAAGTGGAACTAGGATACTTTCATTATATATATATATATATATATGAGTGTGGGTTTGTATATGTGTTTTTAAAAAAGATTTCTTTACTACTACATGTAACATGTTGGGTGATTCATGGTGTGGATTAGAAAATAGTATTACCTATTTAGATAACAATTTAGTTTCAATTATTTTTTGACACAACATTACTATGATTCTTTACCATTTTTCATGAGAGGATTCAAAGAGGATTCTACAAACTATAAATTTTATGCTCAGATTATGCATATATAAAGTTTATTTTAGGTCAATGAGAGTTTGTTAGTGATTGGGTCGGTTGGTACTATCTTGAGGAGATTTATGGTCGCTGTTAGGTATTTACTTTTGGCATTGAAATATTATTTTCTATTTTATATTCATTTTATGTATGAAAACGCATGTATTGGGATTTCTTGTTTATTTATACATTGTATTGGTTGATAGTTCTTCTCATATTATCCCTTACTCCATAAAAAACATATAGAGGTCGATTCCTACATTTTTATTTTTTTATATATCTCCATTGACAATTTCCAACTCATTCACTACTGGAGGCGGGCTTCGGGCATCATTATTTATCTTTCATAATTACTAGCCTAGGAGGGGAACTATTAGAGGTAAGGTGTTATGAAGAGTTTATAGAAAAATTGAACACCCATGTTTGATTTGATACCTATAAAAATCCCAGCCATAATTTATTCTTCACATCCTAGACGTTTTGGTATTAGAAAATGATCAATCTAAGAAGGTTTTAGGTGTAATTTAACCATGGATATCTATGGAATAGGTGATTCTTTTAAATGATTTCATTCAATATGATTTGAATTAAACCCAAAAATCATCTCTGACCATACTAATATAATGAAATTAGTATCATTATTTTACATAAATGTTATAAAATTTATAGAACAAAAAGTATCTACCTCCCTTCAATCCATTAGAATGATAAAAATTCCATCATATTATGTGTCAACTACCACCTCTATGAATAAAATTTTTAATTTTTAATCACCAAATTATATGCATAGTTATAGAAACTAATTGATGGATAAATAATATTTTTATAATATAATAAATGTTATAACAAGATAATTTTGACACTATATTAATCATATAAAAAATAATTGGTTATTATAAAGTTTAACAGCTTAAAATGAGCTTATTGAGACATAGTAAAAGTAACAAATTCTTACCATTCACTTTAATTTATCTTATTCATCTATACATTATTTAAAATTATTTATCGCTTTAATAAAAAAAATTAAATCCTTAATATTATGTAAAATGGAGGTTATTATTATTAAATATCATTTTTAGACTCACTCTGTTGTTATAAAAAAAACTTTCTGGGGTTGGTTTTACAACTTAAATGAATGATATTATAATATTTATGTCATGAATGATTAAGGAAAGTTATATACTGACGATATTATGTAAAAAACATAGAATTAACATTTCATAATAATTCATAAATGATCATATTTGTATTTTTTCAAAAATTAAATCAATTATTATAAGCAATTAAAATTTCTAAAAAGTAGGATTTTTAATACTTTTAGGAAAATTATTGCCATATCTTCCATAAAATAAACATGGATCACAATAACTATATTATAAAAATACTATAAACCTTAATTTATATCCTATATATTATAATACCATTTCCAAGGTGAGTGAACTAGAAAAAAAATAATTGGAAAAACCAGGGAAAACTGAATAGTTAACATAAAAATATTGATTTTAAAAATGATTTGTGAGTAAATCAGTAAAAAGAAGTCATAAATGAATGATATCGAAAAATATAAATATAAATATAAATTTTATATATATGAATAAAAATATTATTTTATTATATATGATTTCGGAATGTGTTCTACCAAACTGGAATCAAAGGTAAGAGTCTCTCATCTCAAACATCCTTCTTAGAGATAAAATTTGAATTACACATCAATTTCCATTATATTGTTTATATGATTCATATTTGAAATATTATATCATGGTCCACTCTTTAAACATAGTAATTAATTTTTTTCCTTCATGTTCTATACTTCATGAGTTTTTTATTTAAGTGTTATAAAATCCATAAGGGATCTTTATCTCAATTTAAATTTCATGAGAAATGTATTACTTTTTTCCAATGATTTCTTTTATATGGTATAATTTTTCCAATGTATATATTTTTACATATACATTAATTTAATTAATGTGATTAAAAAACAAGAACACATTCAATTTTTTGATGGAGTTGTTTCTAAAGTTTCCCAAGTCAAAAGGGTTTATTTTAAAATCTGACATTTTATTGGGAATGTTTATCATTCTATTACCATTAGTGTGGATTTTATATATTTTATCTCATAAACATCATATATTTTCTTATTATAGGATTATTTAATATAATTTTACATATTATTTCCATTTTTTCCCTTTTTTGGACTCAAAACTAAAAAAATAATGCCTATAAGAAAAAATAACCTTATTTAAAATTTTGATAAGGAAATGTTCTCTTAAATATCTATATTCATCATTATGAATAAAAATTGTTATATTATATGATTAAACCACATATTATTACATATTTATTTCAATTTTTTACATTAATTGCAAATTTCAAATGGAATATTTTTAACATTTTCTATAGTGTAATTGTTTACTCTCTTTACAAATGTGTTAAAAAGAATCTCTATTTAATATTTTCCATATGAATGGATTTTAAAAAAACAATTAACATTATTAATTATTTAGATTTATTTAAATGTTTTGATAGTTTTACAAATTAATATATATTATATATATTATTTTAAATTTTTTAAAAAATATATTTCTTTCATAATGTTTCTGAAAATTAAATTTATTTTACTTATGTGTATTTTTATCTTCCACGTAAAATTATCTTATTCATATAGAGTTTCCTTTAATGGTTCAATTAGTATAATTTATTTTACAAACAATTTTTTAAAATTATTATTTACAAATCATTAAAATATCATTGGAAGTTATTTACAATTTTTTGTAAATAAATTTACAAAATATTTAGCGAATATATTTTTATTTTTAACATCTATTTTCATCCTTATTTTCTTAATTAATTACCATTAATAAATATAAATAATTTATTGTGAATTGGTTGTATAATTTAATACCCTAGTAATTTTTTTGATACCATAATTATTTTACAAGTATTATTCTGAGTCCACTCACAGACTTGCGATTATATTCTTAATCACTCTTTATCTCTCAATTATTTTGATGATTATATTCTTAACTATAATGAATATATTATACCTCATATTTCTTACATAGTAATATATTAATTATATTTTATTATGTGAATCCCATGACCAATATAAATCATATTTTATGATGTTCATCAAAAAAAATCTCCATTTATTGATAGGAAAAATATTTTTAATTCATATACAAGGTACATCTATATAGATGAGTATTGATTTATAATGGAAGAATTATTAGGTATATGGAAACCTTCAAAATATATTATCTAAATTATCATTAATATTATCTATCAATTTTGGTTAGTCTTATATTTTATATTTAACTTATTCCATTTAATAGGATGGATACATTGGTCTTGTTCAGTTGAAAGTTGGGGCTCGGAATTATATATCCCATTGATGCATCAAGTGAGCCTCATCAGACACACAATAAAGTGTTCTGATTGGTGTATAACTTCCCATTATATAATAATATAAAGTTAAATCCATTTATTTTAACACCCATAGAAATTTTATGAAATATTTCTCTTCAAATAATTTGATTTCTTCGGTAGCATGTGTTACAGACAACAATGAGATTAAACAAATCATGATAAACTACTAAAATATTAATATTCAAACATGATCATTAAAAACTATAAATTGAACTATAGGTTATTACTAGGAATAAACATATTAAAAAAATATTTATTTACTAATTCTTCATAAATAAACACTTAATTTTTAGTAATGTCATTTTATTCTTGAAAAACAAAATCTTTAAAAATATGAGTTTTGTGCTTTCTATGGTAAAACGATATAATTAATTTTGAAACTTTCATAAAAATTATATGAAAAAATAAACATCATATACTAATTTATAAATTAAAAATTACCATAGGATGAATATTTTGGAATTTTCTAAAAAAAAATCAATTTTAATGAGTTGTGAAAAATACTAATTTACATTGAAAATTGTGTATTCTATTAAATCATTGAAAAATTCAAATTATATTTTATATTAATTTTACTCATTAATTAGTTCCTTTTTATTATAAAAAATATAATTTTTTTAATTTAATGTAATATTATATGTGAATTAACTATATAAACATTTTACCCTTAAAAGGGTCTTTTTTGAGAAAATAGTTTTTTGTTGTGATTTTCCTATTTAACATTAAAATAAATAATCCCACTTTTTTGTTTTAAATTTTAAAAAATGGATTTAATATTTTTAATTAGGTGATACAAAATTTTATATATATACCCATTTTATTTTATTTTCAATATGAAAAGTGACAGATGTAATGTTTACAATCTCAGTTTTGGGTAAATCGAGTAATTATGGGTAAAAATGACATGATAAGGACTGTAAAAGGACCCTAACACTTTCCAAAATTAAATTGTATGACAATGGTTCAACAATATTCATCCAATTTTATAATTTATAACCTTTTTAATAAATATGTTTTACATTGAGAACCTTAAAGTATTTTATTTAAACAAACCCCAAACATGACACACTATTGTTTTTAATATGGATAATATTCTTATTATGTTGTTACATAGATGATATTTTAGACCATAAATTTTTTTAAAATATAAAAGATTTATATTCATCATGGTAACTTACTTATAATTTTTAGGGAATAAATAATCACCTGAAATTATTACACAATAATTATACAGCAGTTATTAAAAATTCAAAAAATCAAATAAATGAAATTAAAATACTAAAATAACTATAATTTGAGATATTTAAGGAGATACACGAATAATATAGATTAAAATGTTTTTTTTAAGATATAATAAAATATCTGGTTTGAATTGGACTTTTTCCCATGATGTTTTTAAAGTCATAGTAATGAATAGTATCAAAATTGACAAAAATGGGATATTATGGGAATATTATTTGATAAAATTATTTTAAAATAATAAAAGTATTAAATAAAGAAAAAGGGAAAAATATATAGTCCAAATTTTCACCCTAAATTAACTTATAGTAAATTTTGAAGAATTTTTCTCTAGAATAGTCTTATTAAATTTTTATATTTTTAGAAATTCTAAAAAAATACACCTCCCCTCCCCCTTATAAATACAACCCCATCTCCTCACACCATACAAGACTTATATTTTTTCTAATTTATTCCATACACTCTCCAATTTACTATCCCCACATCCAATTTATATTATTATCACTAAAATACCAATTTGAAGTACCTTAAGGGGTCTTTCGAAGAGGTGATATTAAAGATGTAGCAATCCCAAAAAATATATTTAAATTTCATTTATACCTCTACCTTATCCTCACATATTTAGTCAATGAATTCATAAAAAATATATTATAATTTTTATTCTATAATTTTATATTTATAATGTAATATTTTCAATCCTTCCCTTCTTCTCATCTCCTCTTATTCTAATAAACAAAATCATTGTCTAAATTAGCACAGTAAATCATCTCTATGGATAATGAGTTTTTTATTTCAAATAACTCCTTAAAAAATAGTAATATAAATTTCAATATGATAAAATATTATTATCAAAATTTTATTATAACTTATTACATGTTTTTTAATTAATATATATACATAAAATTGAATAAAATGCAACAAATGTGTGATGGCCGAAAAACTGTAAAAATAAACAAAACATTTACCATTAATATTTTATAAAATCCAACATATTTCTATTAGAAAAATAATTACATATGGGAACATTTAAAATTATATATGTTTATGAATACAATTTAATTTCACTTTTTAAATATTATTCCATTTAGATAAGATCTTCCATTATAATACACAAGTAAACTGACCAATAAACAGAGGAATAAAAACTCCTAGAATGACAAAATTGAAACATGTAACAAATAAAAATGGAAATAAATGAACCTAATAAAATTATAATATATAAAATAAATTTATAATATGTTCTTAGTTAATAAATTAATGAATTTAATTTTTTATTATAGGAAATTAAGAGAAAGTGTATAAATTATTCTGACATAAGTAAAGGGATATCTACAAACTTTTATATTTATTTTAGGATAATATTTATTTTTCTTTGTCTCAATTAATGTATTTATTAAAATAATATAATTATATTATATTATATGTATATTAAACACACATATATATTTATCTCAATCCATATTTCATTGATGAGGAATTACTTGTTTTATAATATTTACTTCTCAATTCCTCTCAATAAGAAAACCTGATAAATGGGAACTTCTTTGTTTCTTACACACATTAAAATAAAATCCATAAACTTTTTTAAGCCACCAATATTTTTCTAAAATCACTAAATTTTCCCTGAAACTTTTTTTTAGTTTATTTTAAATTTAAGGTAAATTAGTATACCTTTATTCTCATTAAATACACTTCATTATTTTTCTCGAAAAATGTGATTAACTGGCACATTTCTAAAGTTACATTGTCAATATATTAGTTATTTTAAATTTATTTGGACATCAATAGTCATAATAAATTATTATTTCCTTTTATGAAAGAATAGGGATGGTTTTAATCCCTTATTTCATGGATAACATGTTTATACGCCCATTGGTTATTTCATATGACATGGTTACGATACCCATTTCATTCAATGGGAACAAATATGATTATTCCATATGTTTGATTTTTTTTGGAACACATATACTTGTACATGTTATGATGGGTGAACCAAGATAGTGTTCTAGCGGATTGGGTAATGTTTTAGTCTCATGATATTTTATGTATGGTATTTAAGAGTAAACTAAATCAATTATGGGACTCTATCCACCATTTGATATAGTATTTGTAGTTATCCTTAAACCATATTTATGTCATGAAATTTGTTCCTATAACATTACTATTTTTACAACATCATATGATTTTGTGTTCTACGTGATATTCCTCCATGTGTTTTTTAAGAGCCATTTCTTTTATGAATTCATGTTATGCCTTCTCACTCCTATGTTATTCTTCATTTCCATGTTTATTCACTTATTGGTATTTTTCTCTGACCCCACTTATCAATGTATTCCCCAGGTTATCTTATGTAGTTTTAACATATCAAAAATGTGTTAGGTTCTAATTATGGAGATTAACAAAAATATCTTTTGTTCTTGTTTCTTGATTTCTATTTATATACCTTGTCTTACAAAGACAGTAGACTTTATTATCCATTGTTTATATTTAAGTAATTTTTATGTGTAAAATCATGTAGTAATATATGTAAAATTTTTGGGTTACTATAGATGTTATCAGATCACGTTATAGTTATTTTAGAGGATTAGGACTATAAAACATTAGTAAGAACACTAGGTATAATTCTATCAACATAGATAACCAAGATTGAAACTTTGGTGTTAATAAGTTAGGATATACATTTCATTTATAATATCACCCTTCTATTTTATAGTTTCACTTTTACATTCTCATTATATAAGTACTCAATCCCCCATAATTTTATTTTTATCTATTTAGTAAGTTAATAAAAATCGAATAACTCATGTAGATAACCAATGTGGTGGGAAATTTAATGATTTCCCAAAAAAAGTATTCCAAACATAATGGTAATAGGAGATCATAACTTCTTCATAGAACTGGCTCAGCTAGCTCAAGTTATTAATAGTCAATTTAATAATTTAAAATGACCACATTATCCTAATAAAAATAAATTTGTGGTCAAATCTATGATTAAACAAAGTGAACATGTCATTATTTGATATTATATTCCTCTCACAGTGGAAAAATGGTTCCACTCCATTAATATGATATTATATATCCTTCAATTATCAAGGGAAGAGAAAGTCAAGTTTGTGATCTATTAATTTTATGGTGTTTCTTATTAGTGGTGTAATCTAATAAAAACATTATGTAAATAGTGTAAATTGATTCCATGTAATGGAAAGGATATAATAAAATATTTTTCAATTAATATTTTACCTAAAATATCCATCTTAAGATATAGAGAGAGTTCCGTACACTAAATAAAAAAGAGATGATTCCATCAGAGCATATAAGGAAAACATTAAAAGTCAGGCATGATACAGATTTATATTTTTCATGAAAATAGAAAACATGTTGGGTCACTTCTATTGTGGATTAATGCTTATTATTGGGAAAGTATTGTAAATTCAAGACATGGAAATCTATGAAGACAATATCTGGCGTTCCCTTACAGTTGAGATAGAGATTAGATATTCTCATTTTTTTCCTTGGATTAGATATAAAATAATGAAGATTTATATTAATATGGCAGGTTCAATAGATAAATATCATGGATTAAATAATCCCCAACAACCCACATGTCTAAAGTGTGGGACAAAACATCTTGGGAACTATCTAATGGGAACAAAGTGATGCTTTATATGTGGAAGAGTAGGGGTATGTATATTCATTACCAAAGTTATTTATAGAGTCCCAAAATTGAGAACAAACAAAGAATATTTTAGATCAACACTTGGATCATTGTATAGTGTTTCAGTTGTAATGAGCATGGGAATTATGTGATCCAATACACAAAGCCAAGGGTTTTCAAGGAAAAGTAATGATAAAAACATATAATGAAGAAATTAAGGGAATAATCCACCAATACTCCTGAGGTATATTCTGATAATGGTGTGGTGAAATTTATGCTTTTTATAAATTTTATAATATAATTTTTTTTAATTTTGGTTCTACACATTGATTAATATCCTGAAATTTTAATAAAACTATTCAAAAACCTCCTCAAAATATTAAATTTGAGTTAAATATGAGAATGAAAAATGGGGAAACTATTTCATCTAAAGTATATAACTCCTACTTGGTCAATATTTTGGTATTGAACCTCCCAAAAGATCTCAACATAGTTCCTTTGGTAGAGTTTGATGATATATTGGGCATGGATTGACTATCTTTATATATATCAATCATCAACTATCGGGATTGGGAGATTACCCTTCGTATCTCAAGGCATCCACCAATTTTTCATAAGTGTAACCAATAAAACGAGTCTCTATCATAATCATCAACTCATGTGGGGAAATAAATTCTTTATAATAAAAAAATATCTAGCTCAAATGATTAATAGAAAAGAGAGGATTATTCTTGAAGTTATGCCCATTGTAAGGGTGTAAACTGATGTGTTCCCTATATAATTTTCCGATCTTCCTTTTAATTGGTAGGTTGTGTTCTCAATTGATCTTATACTAGGATATCAACCAATGCCAATGAATCCTTGTGGTATATCCACTATTGGGTTAGAATAACTGAATAATCAATTACAGGAGAATCAAGAGAAGGGTTTTAAATGCCCAAGTGCTTCACCATGGGTTGTTTTGGTCCTCCATTTTAAGGATAACGATAGATCAATGTGGATATACAATTATTATCATGATATTTAAAATATAAATTACAAACAAGTATCCACTTCCAAAAATTGATGACATGTTTGACAAAATTTGTGGGGCCAAGTATTTCTATAAGGTGGACCTTTGGTCAGGATATAATCAGTTAAATGTGAATAAGGAAGATATTCCCATTAAGGACTTTCAAACAACATATGAACATTATGATTTCATAATTATTCCCTTTATAATCACTAATGATCTATCAATTTTCATGTACATTATGAATAACGTCTTTAGATATTATCTCGAAAAAATTGTGGTAGACTTTATAAATGATATTCTCATATACTCTAAGAGAATTGATAAGCTTGAGGATCAATTCAATATTGTGATAAAGACATTTAAAATGGAGTAACTATATGAAATTTATAGTAAATGTGAGTTCTATAGGGAATAAGAATCATTCATGGGGTATTTTATCACCATTAAAGGGATACATGGGGACCCTTCTAAGACAATTGAAGTTGAGGAGTGGCTTAAACCCACATTTGAAACATATATTCATAGTTTATTTGTAAAATATTGGTATTAATAATTATTTGTAATGAAATTATCATTATTATAAAACCCACTAACCCATCTAACTTGAAAGGAAGTAAATTTGTTTCTATATCAATGAATGTGAAGACTACATCAAATAGTCGAAAAAAGATGATTTTCACTGCAAGAGTACTTACACTACCCACAAGTAGGGGAATTAAGATGGTATATATAGATCCTAAAAATAAGGTCATAGGATGTTAATAGATGAAAAATAATAAATTGATAATCTATGACCCAAGGAATCAGATATTCCCCGAGAAAAACTATTCCATCATGATATGGAGTTGGAAGCTATGATCTTTGTGTTGAAAATATAGCGTCATTATCCCTATGGGGAGAAGTGTGAGATATATACTAATAACAATAGCTCAAAAAAATATTCCCATAGAATTATATTACTATGTTCCTATGAATATGGTTATAGATTATCATGTATTATGACTACCCAGTCCACTACCATCCTAGTAAAACAAATAAAGTGTAAGATTCTCTAAGTATAATGGATCATACAACTTTATCAACAATGATAATTAAGAAGGATATAATATTCATAGACGTAAAAAGTATATACATAGGAATAATAAGGGAATATACATCATTATTCCTTTCTTAAATAATTTCTTAACCATTCCTTATATATAAGATAAAAGATTCTCAAATAATTAATGTCGAAATTTATATCATATTGTAATGAATCAAAAATGGGAGATACTTGGAGTTCAAAATTGCTGAGAAATAAATCATAATATTTGGGTCCCGACTATGTGTACCATCAAATAACGATATAAAGAGGGGTATTTTTAATTATTCACATAGATCAACCTTCTCTATCCACCTTGGGATAATGAAGATGTGTTGAGATATCTAAGAAACTATTGGTGGGAAAATATGAATAACGATGTCACTAATTTGAAATCAATGTGCTTGGTATGTTAAAAAGAGAACACTTGAAGAAAAATTTATAAAGGAATGATGAAACCATTACTAAAACCAACATTAACATTGGAAAACATCATCACGATCATTGTCACTGGGCATCTAAAGACATCTATAGGGAAGAAATTAAATATGGATTTTTTGTATCTTCTTAAAAAGATATATAACTTTATTCTAATTTCATTTCACTATCACTCAATCAACTTGTATGGATACAAAATTGAGGAATTGTGAGGATTCATGAAGTACCATTATAGATTTTATTTTAGCAATATCCAATATTAACCTCCATTTTTTAGAAAAGTATCCAGCATGCTCTAAATATTGAGCTAAAGTTTAGTATTCCTTATCACCCTCAAACTGATGGTCATTTTGAGTGGACCACTCGTTAAATGAAAGATGTTTTTATATCATGATCAATGTAATTCAAAGTATTATGGGATCATTATCTTATACTGGTCGAGTACTCTTACAATAATAGTTTCTTCTGAAGAATCCAAATGGCTCTATATGAAGCTCTTTATGTTAACACATGAAGGACACTTACATACAAGGATCAAGTAGTTGTACATAAGGTACTAGGAACAGAAATTGTTTAGTAAATGGTATAAAATTTTCAAAATATTCAATAACACACCAGGGATGGCCAAATTCGTCAGAAGAGCTACGCATAAAAAAGTCAATGGGACTTAAACATTGATGTTAAATATATGTTATTACTCCACATATCTCTATTAAAAAGAGTCAAGAGATTTTGGAACAAGGAAAATATATTTCCCATGTATATAGATCCCTTAGAGATTCCTGATCACATCAGATTTGTGGCATACTGACTATCACTTCCACCAACCATGTCTCAATTATATGGTGTATTCCAAAAATCCCTCCTGGGTAAGAAAAAATGAGATCCCTCACATGTATTAAATTCATAGGTAGCACAGCTAAAAATTTATAACTCTAATGAGGATGAACTAATTAAGATCTTTGACAATAAATATAAATTACTATGCAAGAAATCCACACACCTGGCTGAATTACTATAGAGGAACCACAAATATGAAGAGGCAACATGGGAACTAGAGGAAGAAATTAAGTTTAAGTACCCTCACATGTTTCACCATAGTATATAAAACAAAATTTAGAGTGAAATGTTTTATAATGGAGAAATAATGTAACATCATGATACATTTTATGAAATATTTCTCTATAAATAATTGTATTTCTTTAGTAGCATGAGTTGCACACAATACTAATTTTAAACAAACCATGATATAATATTAAAATTTCATTTTTCAAACATGAATGTCATAACCTAGCCATTTAATTTCATGGTATTAATATAAATAACCATAATATGAAATTTATTTATTTATTTATTCATATTAAATATACACTTATTTTTTAGTAGTGTCATTTTACTCTTCAAATATATGTTTTCCTCAAAAACACGATTTTAATACTTTTTATGAGAAAATATATTTAATTAATTATGAAAGATTTAGAAAATTTATATGAAAAAATAAACATTCATTTTGAATTTATAATTTTAACATTATCTTGGAATTATTTTTTTTTATTTTCAATAATGTTTGAAACTTTAACAAATAGTGAAACATAATAGTTTACATTGAAAAATATAATTTATTTTAAGGATTTTATTTAAAAAATCCCATTTTGGAATATTTTTAATGTTAATTATTTAATTTTTATTATAAATAATATAGTTTTGTTATTTTAAGTTAATTTAGTATAAAAACATTTTATACTTAATAAAGGAATTTTCATAAAAAAATGTTTTCCCTTGTGATTTTACTATTTAATATTTACTTAAATTATTCCACTTATTTTTTTGGAATTATAAAAATTGAATTCAATATTTTCAATCAAGAGGTCCAAATTTATTGTATATACCACTTTTATTTTTAGGTCAATACGAATAGTAACCTTAGTAATTTTTGATACCATCATTATGGGTAAATTAAGTAATTAAGTGTAAAAATAATATGATAAGGATTATAAAATTGCCCTAAAACTTGAAAAATATTCGATTTTATTTTTAATATTAATACATAATCGTCCATGGGTTAAATTTATTACCTTTTAGATCCACCTTGTTGACATTAAGTCCCTCATAGAATTTTATTTAATCGGAATTCAAACATGTCACACTTCTATTTTTAATAAGTATGACATTTTTAATATATTTTTATTAAGAAGATATGTTTGAAAATGAATAGTATTTTAAAATATAAAATATATATCTTTATCATGGTATTTTATTTTAAATTTTCATGAATGAAATAATTAACATAAGTGCTTACACCAAATGATGTAGTAATTATTTAATAAACAGATAAATAAATAAATTGATATTAAAAATATTAAAATAAATATCATTTTTTATATTTATGGGGATCGAATTATTCTTTATATTACCATGAAATTTTTATGATATAATATAATAGTTTTTCTAATTTTTATTATTTTCATGATGTTTTCACAGTCATCGTAATGAAAAGTATCAAAATTAACAATCGTGGTATTTTATGAGATTAATATTTTATTATATAATGTAAAAGACATAAAAATAATAAATAAGGAAAAGGGGGATAATATATGGTCAAACATTACACCTTATGTGCAATTATAGTCCATTTGGATGCATTTTTCTCTATAATAGTTTTATTATATTTTAATATTTCGAGAAATTTCAAAAACATTCACCCCTCTCTTCCCCATACAAATATCACACCTCCTCACCCATTCTAATAACACCATAAAAACCATGAATATTTACAAATATGTTCCAAAAACTATCCTCCCCACTATCCCCACATACATGTTCTTTTGGTCTAACCGAAATACCAATTCTAAGTTCCACAAAGGGCCCTTCAAGGAGGTGATATTCAAGTGGTAACATTCTCAAACTAACTCTTTTAATTTATTTTCTTAATCTGCAATACCCTCACCTATTTCATCCCTAAAATTATAATAAATCTATAATAATGTATATAATATAATTATATATTTTATATTTTATATTTTATATACCAATGTTTTTTTTCATCCCTTATTTTTCAATGAAAGGAAACCATTGTCCAAATTATTACGGTTAACTGTCTATATGGATAACAAGTTTTCATTTTCCAGCGACACGGTGAAGGATAGACATGAAACTATTATTGTGGTTAAATAAGATTTTAATAGTTATATTATAACTTAATTTATTTTGAGTAACTAATATATCGAAATAATATTAAGTAAAATGAAACTAATGTGTAATGATTTAAAACCTCCAAAATAAGAAAACCTTTTACCATTAACATTTTATCAAATTAATAATCCTCATGTTAGTATAAAAATGATATATGGGACCATTTAAACTTATATAAGTTTATTAATACAATTTCATTTCACTAATGTAATAATTTTTTCAATTTAATAAGAATCTCTATAAATATACAGAAGTAAACCGACCATGAAATGAACACTCCCATAATGATGAAATCGAACCTTATAACTCATTTAAATGGCTATAAATGAAGTTTATAAAATTATAATATATAAAATAAATGTTTCATAGGTTTTGAATTAATTAATTATTTAATATAAATTGATTATCCATGACATTAATATCATGTTCGTATTGCATTTATACATAACGTAAGGGATCTCTTCGAACCTTGAAATTTTCTTTCGGTTCTACTTTTTCTTCTTTTATTACAGCATATCTCTTCAATAATCTTATAAAATTGTCCTATATTCTTTTTATATATACACAAAATACTTATTTATATTAGTTCATCTTTTTTTGGGGGTAATTAGATGTTTTAATTTTTTTCCTTTTCAATTACTCTCAATAAGCAAACCCAATTGAAGGGGGTTTCTCTTTTTCATACCCATTTTCAAGTACACTCCATATAATATTTTGATCCCCCAATTTTTTTCTAAAATAAAAAAATTTATCATTAAAAAAAATCCTTATTTTTTGGTTTTATGTAAATAATTTATCTTTTATCCTCTTTAAATAATATTTATTGTTTTCCCTAAAATTATGCTAATGAATCACATTTCAAGTGTTATATAGCCACTATATTTATTTTTTTCTTTTTATTTGGACACCATTATTCATCATATATTATTTTATTACATTATCAATAAAAAATAATCATTTAAATCTGTTATTTCTTGGATACCGTTGTTATACACCCTTTGGTTATTCTTTATGACATGATTACAAAACCCATTTATTTTCATGGATAACATTTATATTTATTCCTTATGTATAAGTATTTATGTGGAACACATATGCATGTACATGTTATAATGTGTGTTCCAAGAAAGTGATCCAAAGAATAGGGTAAATTTTAATACTCATGAGATGTTATGTAAGGGATTTGGGTGAAAATATAATCCATTATGGGACTTTATCAACCATGTGATATAGTCTTGGTAGTTAGCCTTGAATCATGTTTATTTGATGTCATATATTTCTTCTAAATTCTTATTTTAATATGATAATATGATTTCATTTCCAAAATGATATTCCTCCATTATTTAATTTAAGATCCATGGATTTTATTTTTTTCATATTATATTTTATCACTCATATGTTATGCTTGATTTCCATGTTTATTCTCTTTTTAAGAATTCAGTCCATCCCTTTGGTCAATATATTCCCTAGGTTATCCAATATAGTTTTAGGATCCCAAAGGGTGTTAGAAGATAATTATGTAGATTAAAAAAAGATTTTTTATTCTAGTTTTTGGATTAATATTTATATACATAGTCTTATAAAGACATTGGATTTTTCAATCATTAGTTTGTATTTAGTGGATAATTATGCCTAAAATAATGTAATAATATTTTTAAAAGGATTGGGTATCTAAAAATATGTTATGTATTTTTATTGTTTATATTGTCTTGGATGTGTCCTTAATGAATTTGATTAGATCAGTGATAATGTTTTGGGATATGGCCTGACTAGTAAGATATATGGTATACAAATTTTATCACTATGAAGACAGTTATTGATGACCATGTGATTTTTTAAAATGATATATTAACCATGTATATATATCTAGATAAATTTATTGATTATATAGAACATTTATTAATCATTTAATCCCCCATGTTCCTCTATTTTTGTTACTCTATTATAGCTTCCACTTTATCTTATCCTTACTAATCTTTTGATTACACCCTTCAAATGTTTCTATTGACCTGGGTTATTATGGAAAATTAATACATCTGATATATCTAAATGGGTATTATGTTTTTGGAATTTTTTTGGATGATTTTAAATACATGTTATTTAATAATAAAATCTGTGTATAATGGAAAACATTCCATTGAATGGGAAAGACTTGGTTTTGTTAAGTAATGGGTTTTCAAAATTCTCTAAAGTTCTAAACATAAAAATGTATTGGGTATATGAATGAAACATTAATTTATTTTAATATTATTATTATTGGTATTTAAAATCTAGTCTACTGATTTTTTTTTAAGGATACTGTATAAGAAAATATTTAGCACTATATATGGGATTACGTGTCTGGGTAATCGAATTAACATTTTTTCAAATAAAAATTGATAAATAATAATACTTAAAAATGAAAAGTACGCATTTATATATTCCATAATGTGTGAAATATTTTTAAATGTGATAATAATTTATTCTTAGAATGTTATTTGAATCAATTTATTATAGGAATCCCACAATGTTGTATTAACTCAATTCCCCAACCTAATTACCACATACCTTTAATCATCACCAAATATAAGAGAAAATGATCAAGGTTACCAACTACGAATGATATTCTATAATAAGTCGAATGAGATCACATGAAGAGATGAACCAAATCAATTAATCCCAGTGAAATTCTATATCATCAACCAAATATCAATATTTATATAATATAATATGAATTCTCACATGAAATACGATATTCATATGGGTATTACATTTAAAATTGATTCTAGTTTTTACTATGAAAGATCGCATGTCAATATAGAGTCAAATTAGGTATATCTATAGGATATAAAATGTGGGAGACTAAGATAAGTAAATGGGGAGGAGAGGGTTTTCTTAGTGGATTGATGATAAGTAAAATTGTGGGGTGTTTTAATAGGTTTCCCAATATTATTGAATAATATCTTAAAAAACTATGTACCATATTAACCCTTACTGAATACCCAATGGAATAAAACACTTTTTGGGGAACTATATAGTTCCCTAGATACCTAATGACCCTCAATTTGGTACTCATTGGTCTCATATTATTTCTAAATATTCATTATATTCCCCCTTCTCTCATATTATAAAATTTTCGTAATTAACCATGAATTAAAACACTCATTTCCTCTTTTGAAATTCCCAATATTTTTTTTCACTCTCACAAAATTCACACCCCATACAATGATGAATTTTTTATTCCATTATTGGATATTTAATATATATTTAATCATAATGATTTATCTAAATATTATTTAATAAAAAATTTATATATTAAAAAATAAAATATTTCAATAATCTCTTTACTAAGATAAATTATTCAAGAGCATGGTGTTGGAACCAATGATGTTATTCAGGGAGATTATTGGACAAATGAGACAATATTGGATGTGTGGTGTTGTGTTTTATTTCAATAAAAAAATAGAATTATATTTTTTGATATTCTTTTTTATGGAATAATTTTGGTAGATTCTTAGAGGAACATTTATAGAGCTTAAAAGTGGTTTTGGTGAAGGATTATGTCACTATATAATCGATGTGTATTTTATCAAATAGTGGTTCTAGAAAATGGGGATTACATTATGTTTTTGGGACTTTAGGTACTGATTGTATAAATATTTATATCCCTAAATATAATAGAATATCTATTGTATCATGTTGAAAAATATTTTATAGAAGTAAAATCAGGTAATTACATTTTTTAAGTGGTGGGGATCATGTTCTTTGAGTATATAAAGTGAAATGGGGACATGGGAATAGATTTTATAAAAATTTCTTTATTGGTATTAGTTCGTATTAGTTTTATTTAAATAGGTTGTTTTTTGAATTCATAACATTGAATATGTTGGGTTTGTTTACAAAATCATTTTTGAGAAATTAGGAGGCCTGAAATGGGAAAAGAGGATTTTGTAGTAGACTTCACATATAAATAACTATTACAGTGAGCTAAATATTCCCATTCCATACTGTAATGTGTTTTGATTATTGATAATTGTTGAAATGTAATAAAATGGGAATTTTATCATGATGAAATTCACAGAGAAATATTTTTAATCTAAATATCTTTTACATCATGTTATTTAGTGATCTAATCCCCATTTATTCAATATATGGTATCATTTGATACTCAAAATTCCAATTTTAATCAAGTGATAGAGTTTATCATGTCATATTCCTCAGAGATCAAGGTTTGATATGGACAAAACCATAGGATTTTTAAAGAATTACTATACTATAGTGAACCATATATTTTGGAAACTTATAGATTTGCTAAGATCTAGATAGAGTAATTAAAATTGTCATAAATATGAAATTTATATCTTTAGCCATAGATTATTTTATTTGAGTATTATAATGTGACATTTTGATATTTAGTGGAAATGTTTGGGAGTCTAAAGAGTTATTATTTGAATTGAAATGTTGGAGAAGATATGATAATGAGAATAGAATGAAAGGATAGAGTAAATAACTATATATTTTTATTTCTTTGAGATGGGATAGATAAGATGTTGTGAAATTTTTTAAATATTAGAATTTTTGCATATTTACTATTTTAATAAATAGATTGAATGTATTTTTGTAAAAAAGGAAATTAAATAATAATTCTAACAGTGTAGCAGATTTGGTATTTTTTTATGATATTAATTGGGAGACATGAATGTAAATTACATTATTATATCACTATCATGAATAAGGGATAAAATAAGTGCAAGTGGTAGTGACCATGTATTGGTAGTAATCCCTTCCTTAATATGTAATTTCATATAATTCATAGTGATATCCAAAATATATCAGTACATCATAGTATAAGATCTATAGACAATAACTTAATGATGAACTAATTAAAACCCTAGAGTTACAGTATTTACTTTTCAATATTTGGATTCATTGGGTTTGATTTTTATTATTATGGGTTTAAATTACTATTCTAGAAAAGATAAATTAATCCATAAGAATTTAATATGATTCTAACGCCCTAGTTTACCCCCTCCCCCAACCTATTGTATATTTCAAACATTGTAGTTGAAATAATTGATGATAGAGATCTAATGTAATTATTAGTGAATCTCTTAAAGGAAATTTATTTTTAAAGATAACATTCTTAGTATGAAAATTTCTCCATAGTTTGACATGTGTAATTATTAGATTTAGAATAATATAATAATATTTAATTTCTGGTATTTTGGGCCTGAGGTTTTATTTTCAACCATACATGGAATATATGTAAGTGATGTTACAAAATTTTCTATCCCTAAAGTAAAAAATAAATTTTTTAATTATTTTGTAAAATAAGAAAAAACCATATCCATGGAATTTTATAGTCAAATTTACAATAAAGTTATTATTTTTATATATGCTTAATGAATTTTGGATAAATTGGAAATCATTTACAAACACGATAAAAATTTTAAATTTGTAATTATTTAATTGTTTAACATCATTTTTTATTATTTGAATATGAGTTAAATTAAAAATATTGGTGGTTTCTACAGACATCGGATTGAGGTTGTTATACTAATTCATAAACTCAGGGATGATATAAAGGATGTTAATATCAGGATAAATGTCATATAAATATTTCCATATTATAAATTCTAAAAAAATTATCGCTTAAGAATAAAAAATCATTGAGATAGATCTTGATTATTTTTATAGATAGATAATCAAATATGAAATACAGTTGAAGTCGGAAAGACCATAAATCCACTCCAAAAAAGGATATGGTATTCAAAGATATAGATAATCTGAATATTAATTAGATTGTATAGGTGGTAGAAATTTTTTTTCATGAATTCTTATAACTTGTAAAAACAAAGATAAAGTGTGCTAAAGGTATATAAGGAAAAAATTACTATTATTTTATTTGACTACAAAAAGGGTAATCATATTTTTGTGAGATGTTTGAGGAAGCATGATTGAAAAATAGAAGGTAAATACCCAAAAAAATTAAAAAACTATCTTTTCTCTATAATAAAAATTTAAAATCTAGAAACATATCCAAAAATAATTTTTGATCTAAAATATTAGTGATAGGATAAGATGATGAATATGGTGCATGATTTAAAGAAGATGAAATTGTATTCATTTTTTGATAGAGTTGTTGTATTGGTAAAACTGGTATAGAAGGAAAATTATGTTATCAAATAATAAAATTATTCAAATGTTAATTCTAATCTAATGTTTGAACTCAAAAGTTCCCAAGATGAGTTTTACCTAAAATTAAAAAAATAACATCAATATTTTTGGTTTTCAGAAAGATTCATCAGAATATATTGACTAACTCAAAGCTAAAATAACATGCTTGTAATTTTTTTTTAAAGATCAATAGGCTTTTCATGAAAAACTAATAGAAGTTGCATAATTTTAGTTAAAATTTATGTAATTGGATAAATTTATAGAAAGAATTATTTATACGATCCAAGAGAAATAAAAATGGAAAAATCCCTTGAATGTGAAGTTTTTTTGTAGATAAATATATTTTAAGCTAAAATAATGTTATTAGGTTCCGAGAAAGAAGTATCGGTTGGGGGATTTATCTTAGGAGGAACAAAATGAAAGGTTTTAATGGGGAATAATAATTTTCCAAATAATATTGAGTGATAAATGAATAAAATTATAAGGTAAGACAAGAATTTTGTTGATATTTAATCATTTAAAATTTGAGGGGTTATTAAAAATTTAAAAGGAATAAAAAAATTTTCTGATAATTCTTAATCAATGATGACATATCAAAAATAAAGGATTTATTCAGGAGCTAGAAATTTTTGGTTAAAAGTTGGGTAAAACATATTTCTATTGATGAAGTATCGTTCTTTATGTTATCTTGGAAACATGATGATATATTATGATGTCGTTTAGAATTACTTGAAGGTGTATAAGTAGGTTTCCAACAAAGTGGGATTAAAATATATCTTATAGTTTGAATAAGAAATTTTTTTTGGGTATTTCTTTTATTGTTTCAATTTGGATAAAAAATTTATAATTAATGAAAAATAATAAATGAAAATTACTTCTATATAAGTAAATAAAAAATGAAATGAATATAACAAAAACATGTTTAATTCTAAAATATAATTACCTTATTTGAGGAAGAATAATATGAATTCATTTTTTATATATAATATGATTATGAGATGATAAAAAATCTATTAACTAAACAAGGTATTTCTTGAATGGAAGGGGAAAACTAAGATAAGATATTTCTTGTATAAATTACATTAAAAGTGAAAAATATTAACAATGCATGGATTCTAGTTAGTGGTTGATCTCCATGCATAAAAAAATACGAATGTTTTGAATAATTTTATTGTTTGTATTGATGATAAGGTTATTTTTATCAATGATAGTTCCTATAAGAAAAATAGAAGCAGAATAATGAATCATCCAAGTAATGAGTTAAGGAATACTAATGTGATATATATAGATAGTCTTATACATATTATTTTATGTGTGACCCAACTATTTGACTCAGGATTCGAAGATATGTTAAACTAGTAGTGTCACCTAATCAAAATCTAGGTTGTAAATTTATTGATTAAAAGTTAAATAACAAATGAAAATTCATATCATGTAAACATATTTTAAAATTCTCATATATATTTGCAGGAAGAAGAGGAAAAATTATGGAAGTAAATTATTAGACACATACCTTAACAAATAATATAGAATTCATCAATCCTAAAGGATGTAGTAAACAGTCCAAACTTGAAGAGGAATAGAGAGATAACATGTGACACTTTTATTTGATGGAAGCTGCAAATAAATCCTTTCTATACAAAAAAATAGGCATCAATCTAGCTAGATCTTCCTAACACCAATAGCTTTTTTATAATATAACATCCTTGAACACAAGGAAAATGTTATTTAACTTTATTCACTGATTATTAAAATAAATAGATGATATAATGTTTATATAATCCAAAAATAAATTAATTCATGTATCAAATGGTTTCAAAGGTGAGTTTAAAATTTATCTGGAAGATGAATCAATATTTTTACATTGAAAAATAACATAGATTGTACAACAATTTAGGTGTAAAATTTTATATATAATCATGGAATAAATAATGGAGTTTCAAATATGGGAACACTATACTAAAATGACATCGTGGAATGGTACAACTGAATGTTGAATGATATATAATAGAAATTAATAATTAAGAGTAGTGTCTCAATGTTTTATTTGAAGTAAGTAGTGAGTTTTTCTTTTATACAATAAAAATTTACATTGTTGGGTCCTAGATAGAGTATAACATTGTATGAGATGTTGCATGGAAGGAGGAAAAACCATAAACACCATAATGTATTTTGGAGAACATTTAACATTTAGAAAAAATAAGATATCCTAAGAAAATATATTGGTGTTATAGTTGAAGGGATATTATTGGGCTACTCATGAATGAGTAAGGCCTGAAAATCCTTAAAAAATATTTTGAATAAAATTATATAGAGTCACAATGTATAGTCAATTGACGAAGGGGGAATAATTAAATCTTGATGTTTATTTTTATAATAAGTTTGAGATAAATAATATGTTGTTCAATCCATTTTTAGAGAAATGGGGGCCCAAATTGAGAAGAGTATTATGATGTTGTGTATAAAGAAGAAGAAAAAATTGAAGAGATTTAACATTTAACCGTAGGAGGAATATTCAAGATATTGTTGATGAATCAAACATGAAAAATGACATATATATTCCAATAATAACTAATAGGATGAGAAGTATATATAATATTTCTCTATTATCACATGTGCAGAAGTGGATAAATATGATTCATGGTTCATGGACATGAATGGGGAGATATAACATATAGATAAGAACCAAACAATGGAGTTTGTGAAGATCTTGATGAAAAAAAATTCATTAGAAAAAAGGTGGGTATTCAAAAAAATATAATGATTATTGAATGGTAATTCAGAATAATGAATGACTAGTGTTAAAGTTTCATTCACTAATCAAACATAGTGACATAGAGGATACATTTATACTAGTAGAGAGACTTGAGTCGATAAGACACTTCTTAGTTGTTGAAAATCAATGGGGCTTTATGGTATTTCAAATGGATGTAAATATTATATTCTCTAATAAAGTACTAAAGTAATAAGTTTACATTGAACAACCAATTGGTTTCCTAATCATATATGATGAATCAATGATGTATGGGCTAAATAGGGAATTTTATTGTTTAAATAATGAATTGAGAGAATAATATTCTTAGTCAGATACAAAATTTAAGAAAATAAAGTCCCAAGATGTCATTTTTATCACAATCTATATGTAACGTCGACCAATAAAAAAATATAACAGGACCTTTCTATTATAAATATTTCATATTTAGTGGTGGAATGGTGGTTTTAGTAGAGGAATTTGTATGAATGAAGAGGCCATAGTTTTATATGTTCATCATTAGATTATATTCATATTTTTTCCGGATATAAGTGAGTCAAAATATTGATTATGAATTTAGGTCACAATAATATTACGCATGGGATATGGTGACGAAAATCATGATTCATGATAAAAACCTAGTTTCAACCTCATTTATGGTCGGTACTAAACATAGAAATCATAATGATAGTAAATCTATTAATATTATTTTTTGTTGGTGAATGATTGGATGCTTGTTTTATTTTATAGAAATTAGACTAGACATTATCTATGATATGTGTTTGGTGGCTCAAATTAATAGAAATCCAATAGAATATGACCTCACTATTGTAGAATTAATTATAAAGTACATTTAAAGTACTCTCAACTATGGTTTGGAGTTTATTATAGTCAATTATCATGATGTTTTTTAATATTAATATTCATACCAATATAGATATATTGTTTAAAGAAAATCCATGAGTAGAGGGGATTTCATTATAAAAATAAGAAAAATTGACTAGTTATTGAAGAAATCAACAACCACATCACTGGGAACATTCATATAGGATTATGTTTTAGTGATGAAATAATTAATCCATTTTCTATGGTTGAAACATAAATTTGATCTTCATAGTGAAAAAAGGGGGTATCGAGATCTAAAATTATTACAAGAGTGTGGTTAAGCTATTAAAGAAATTAATTTATAATCCATGGATAGAGGTTATTAACAATTGGCTCTATTTCATCAAAGATAAGTTGGTGGAAGGGTTGATTAAAATAATATATTAGGATAAATCGACATGCGGTAGGTATTTTCAAAAAAAATTGGTCTCTCAAATTTTTGAAAGGAATTAATTTAAATATAGTGATAAACTACCTCCTTTGGCTAAAGGAACTTTGAAAAAATTAAATTCTCCCGATGAAAATATTAATTTTAAAAGGTCTATCCTATGTTTATTTGGTCATACCCTTTTGGGTTTATTTATAGTAATGGAGAATGTTATGGGTCAGAGAATTTGAGAAATTATATTAAATTTGAAGAAGATAAATGTATTCTTAAAGTGGAGTTCATATGATGCGGAGAGATATTAATAATTTTAAAAAATAATTCAATGAACAAATGAAATTAGTATAATTATTTCAAAAATATCAACATGATGTTTATAAAATACAATTGATAATGTAAGCTTGGTAGACATGGAATTCACTCTTGATATCTTTTCCTTTACATCAGATATTCCTCACATAGACGTGGAGTTATTTAAGAGTATTCTAAATTATTTTTTTGATTTTATATATTTTAAAAAATTATATTTTCACAAGAGATATCATGAAATTATAAAAAAATAAAAAGTGGGGGAAATTTGTAACTAAGGATATTACTCTCAGAGATTGTTAGAACAATGATTGAAGGCTAAAGGTAATGTGTTGTGTTTGATATAAAAAATTAATTGGAATTATGTTTTTAGGATTTTTTTTTGTATTATTACAACACTTTTATAAATTTATATTAATATTGATAGATATTGTAGGTTGTTTTGTGAATTTTTATCTCACCACATCACATAAGCATCATTTATCCCATAATGGAGCTCGAAACTATAGAGTGTGTTCCGTTTTTGTGTGTTTTGGTACATGTTTTGTAAGGATTGAAGTCCCTACCTAAAATATATCATCAACTACGCCATAGAGGATTATGTTTTGAAGAATTAAGTTAGAGGTAATCAATTTTTTGAAAGTATTATTGGTCATGTTCCTTGAGTTCGTAAGGTTAAAAGGAAATATGTAAACAAGATTTATTGAATGTGTTTTAGTGATCATGGTTCAAATATTACAACTAAAAATGGGTAATTAGTTGTATTATTTTCCTTCTGCTTTGAAATTTTTAATAAAACATTTCTTATATGTAATAGGGTGTGTAAAATAATCCTAGAGGATACTTTAGTGATATTCATGTTTGAATAACAAAAACTAGGATCTAGTGAATTGAATTTTTATTATTAGGTTTTGTTATAATGAACAAAAATTATTAATTTTTCATTATACAAACCATAGAATAAGTTTCTTCACTTATAGATTAGATATGTAGAGGTTTGAAGCATCTTGTTTTTTAGATTGTTAATATATGGTATGATTTTATGGTTAAAACAACTGAGTTTATTGATTAATATAGTTCTTCATTCCATGATCCTAGATTGTAGAGTGATGAGTTGGACTTTTCTAGGATCATTTCAAGTATTAACAATGTCATGGTGGAATGAATGTTTTGGGAAATTTGTAGTCTGTTTAGATATGAATCCAAAATTTAAAATGATATCAAATGGGATATTAACTATTTTAATTATGGATAATGTTAAAGGTCTATATTTAAGTAACACTTTGAAATTTGATAGGGTAAAATTTTGAATTTTTTAATTTTTTTTTTAATAGTAATGTTGGAGGGTAGAAGTTAGTTATGGGAGAATTGTAGAATAGAATAATGAACTATATATCGGGGTTTCTCAAATAGAGGATAGATAAGTTATTATATACATAATTAAGATCTGTAATTCTGTAAGATATTTACATTTATAATTAATTAATTGAATATAAATAAATTGATTGTGGAAAGTGGGTTACAATGATAACACCTTAGAAAATTCAGTGTTACTATTTATAATGGTTTTTTCTGGAGTGACATGCACGTCCTATGTATTCTTATATATCTTCCTTGATATATTGAGTGAATATGGATACAGATGGAGTGTAAAATAGCTCAATCATGTTCCCTTACAAAACATTTAATCACATATAGTTCCTAGTAATATTCGATGGTGCATTGACACACCATCCTTGTATTCTTGTTAGAGTATCCCTTAGTGGTGAGATAAGTAAAACCCTAGTGTTATTATATAAACCTTTTTATTCCATTTCATTGAATTCATTGTTGATTTTCACTAGATTGTATCATTATTTTCTCCAAAATAACACTAAAAATTTGAATGCATTAATATTTTAGCACCCAAATCCACCCTACCAAACTCTTATTTTGTTGTATTTTGAATATTTGGGTTCAAAAAAGTTTTTACCTCATTGTTCAACAACATAAATTTAATAATTTAAGCAATAAAACAATAAATTTTTTTAAATTAAACTCAGTATAATAAATTAAGGACTATTAATTATTTTATAAGAAGATTAGTAAATTTTTAAATCTAATATAAATTATAATAAATAAATTTGGGTTGAGATAAAAATACACTGTTGATAAAATACCTTACATATCAATATAACATGAAATATCTCTAAATATTGAAAATTCATTATTTTTTATTGTGAGAATGGGTTCCATAAACACAAATACCAAGTGTAAAAAAATAAGAACAATTAATTATATTAAAATAAGTTTAGTTAAATTATAAATCTATTATAAATTATAAAAACTACATTTTGGTTTAAACCACAATAAATTGTTGAAAAAATTACCATACATATCTACTTAACATGAAATCCCTCTAAACAATGAAAATTCATTTTTTTTGAGAAAATGAGTTCCCTAGACACAACTTCCAAGTGTACATTGACAACTATTATATGTATACAACTTGACATATACAGGTGTCTCAGTTATCATACTAGTTATATTACATCTTTTATACTATATATGTGTGGTAATTTCATCATATTACAAGATGTGTAAAAATTTTATAACAATTCTCATATATAATGAGAAACTCTAGTACTATGAAAATAATTATTAAAAAATATCTTATAGTCTCAATAAATCATTCTTAATGGTAGTTGATGATATTTGAAAATCTGCTTCTAGGAGCTCATAAGGATTGATATTTCTTCTCCTGGTGTTTTTAATTGGTGAAATTAAGTAAATAAGATCATGAAGTTTGGCCCACTAATAGGAACACACATGTTTTGTGTTTCATTCGTGGTTCTTTTCAGTGAAAATAAGTTTTAAAATCCTAACATAAGATTATTATTAATTAATATCACTATTCATGAACTTTGATAAATAATGAAACCCATGAGAGGTTATAACCATGGTGAGGTATCATGAATCATGTTCATTTTTGTGGATAAGGCATGGATTGAATACTCAATAAACAATTTTTTTTATCTCAGTATAAAAATACAGATATAACTACAAATTGAGTGAGGTATAATTTTGATTTAGGTTTTATAATTATTTAAATTACACGAGATAATTTTGTTGAAAAAAAAGGTACTATAGTGTTGGATATGATGGTTTGAGATCCATGCAATGGAAAAAATTTATATTAACCTACATCTATGCATCCACAAGGAACTGGAAACTAATAAGTGTTATTATAACAATTTTTTAGTTTTTTAAGTTGAAATTAAAATTATTTTCATTAGAATATTTATTATAAGAACTGTTATGATTCTAAGACATTAATGGTGTGATAATCAAAGAATAGATGGTTTAGTTATAAACATATAAAGATTTTTTGTTAATATAAATAATAATACTGAATCTAATATATATATATATATATATATATATTATACTTATATGGTGGAGGTTTCAATAGTTATTATACCAAATGAGGTCATAGGGAAGTGAGTAATATCCACATGTTATAAAGTAAGGACAAAAAAATTAAAAAAAAATAGGGTGCAACGTGTGAAATTATCCATCGGACATTAAACTAGTGTCACCTCATAGAAACACTAGGTGAAAAATCCATATTTAAAAATAAAATTACTAGTGGTTCCAAGAAAGTGTTCTCTAATCACCCCCCCCCCCCACCCCACATGGGGTTTTTTCCTCTACCAATCCATCTCATCTAGTCCCAATAATGGCATATAAGCCTTACATTTGTTTTTTTAGTCCCATATATTATAAGAAAAATTCAAAAAAATTAAAATTATTATAAATTTAGTAAAAACCATTTCAATGGATATTCGACTAATTTATTATGAATTAAAATGGATTAATTTATTTTAATTCATAAGAATTTTCCATTAGTATAATTCTCTTATAATTTAATTTTAATATGTGAGTTTGGTTCATATGGATTGGTCATGATATAAACCGGAAAATGTATTTTTTGTTCTTATTGTTTATTTATTTATTTATTCAATTGGGAAGGTTTGTAATAATTAATTAATAAATGGTAATATATGAATTATACCTCAAAATAATTATATTCATAATTGTTTGAATATTTATATGGTATATGATTTATCTATATCCCACATCTGTGATACCTCAACACCTTTGAGTGAGTGTTATTATAATATGATGATGATAATGAAGACGAATTTCACACTGAGGCATAGTAAAGAATTAGATGGGTGTTATAAGTATTGGAAAGGGTGAGCTCTGCAACTTAAGTCAGATACAATTCAAGTAGTCACATCTAAGATCTCGTTTTATCCATCATCTTTTTTATTGAACAAAAATTAAAAGTAGAATATGATTACATCATTTATTTATCAAATGCACTACTTATTATTTTTTTGTATTTTTATTTTATAAATTATCTCATATAATAATAATAAAGTATACATAGATAAAAATAATTTAATATGTGGTGAATGTTTTCTATATATGAATACATAATTTTTCTATGCAATTACATAGTAACAAACCTAATAAATAGAAGTGTATTTCACTTAATGAAAAAAAAATAACCTATAAGAAATAATAAGTAAAGTTCCATTTTGAGTTAGAAGAAACCATAAGTATGAGTTTCTTGTAAGTTATAGTTGATCGTGTCTTCTACCATTGGTGAATTATTATTAGTATGAGGGATTAATTTGTCTAATGTTTTAGTCAATAAAAATCATATCTAACTTATTGAAACTTTAGAGGTAAATATTTAGGTAAATTTAATTTTAAGATATATAGGATTTTGGAATCCACTCATAGATTAAGGAAAAATGAGCCAATATAGTAGATAGTCAAAATATTTCACTGAAACTCTTTGAGAAGTGTTGTATCCATTTCATGGATTATGAGATAAAGGTTTTGACGGATTATTTCCACCAAAATATTCAAGAAACAAAATATTTTTAACTTGTTGTTGGGGTATACAAGTATTTCTTAAAACTATAAGAGAAATTTAAATATTAATAACCCAATTTTGACTATCATATTGGTAATCATAATAAATTACTAATACTATAAATTTATTTATTGAAAATAAAATTTAAATCACAATAAAACATTCGCAGCCACTTCAATAAATTTTAGATAAATTTCATTTCATGACTAGAAATCTCTTCCAACAGTGGTACTGGTATATTCTTATAGTGCTTATCCAAGAAAGAATGATTTTTTCACTAGAGTTTTGACATCCTTTTAAGCCAGGTTAGGGTGAATGGAAGGGAAAATATAAGGTTATAAAAATAATATTAATAATTCATTGGATGTCAATTTTATCATGTTATAATATATTCCTAGTGGATTTTATAAAATTCATGAGTATTAAATGGATACAAGTTGATTCTCATCAAAATATTGTACCATTCCAGATAAAGGAAATAAAATTTTGAGATTTATAAATATCTATACCAGTTCGGACATTTAAAATTTAATTATGTAGGACCTCATGTGTATAAAATAATTTTATACATTTAAATAATTGATTCACCATGGTTCATGGTAAACCAAGATCTATCAACTGATCTCATACTCATTATTCTACCTCCTAGATTTTTTACCTTCATTATCAACTAAAATATGAACAACATAAATATTTTTCTTTAAGATCTATTATATTTGGTTTCCCAAGATAAAAAAATATAAATAACAAATTTCATCAGTCCTTTAGGTGAAAAAGAAAAGAAAGTTAAAGGAAATGGGTTCATGACTAAACCAAATTTAAAGTCTCCAATACACCACCCCTCCCAAAATCCAATGATTAATGTTAACACCGGGAGAATAAAGCTATAGAGTTTGTATATAGAAATAATTTTCATTGGAAAAATAACTACACATATGGGAACACCATGAAAGGTAATGATTCAACATTAGGTACATTTTACATTAAATAAAATCTATATATTCCTACAAGGTGGATATATCATACATCTTATGGCCGAATCATTTGTATTAAAATATAGAAACCAATTATATTTAAAAATATTATAAGGGTTGAGGTGTAGTAATAGGAAATAAATGGTGTAAGTTATGAAGTATTGGTATTTGGGCGTTATCATCTTACCTTAACTAGTATCTTTTTTCTTATATTGATGAAATTTTTTTATGTAACTTCATTTAGCTAGAACATTATATCTGTATTGAGTCTAAACACTATGTGATTTTTTAATGTTCTTAAATAAATGGTTTTTCTTCTATATGTATTACATATGTTATGATATAGAAAACATTAATAATTTATTATTTATAAACGAACTTGAAAAAAAAATAGTATTATCTATAAATAAAAAATATATCACAAATGATTCATGTCATACCTATCTATGGAACTTCTTGTTTGGTCATGTAAAAGAAAAAATTAATATAACCTACATAAAGAATTGTATTCTGACTCCATTGAGTTAAAAAACATATATGTATGTCGCATTTGTTTTCAATGAAAATGAATAAAGAACCATTTTGTGGGAAATTATAATGATTAACATAACTACTAGAGTTGATTCATACTAAGGTATATGGATCATTTTTAGTTGATATAGGGGTGGTATTTCTTACATCGTTAATTTCATTGAAGAATTTAGTGGATATGGATATATCTAATTAATAAGGTATAAGCTAAATTCAAATAAAATATTTAGTTCATATCATAATTAATAAGAGAATTACCTTTAAGATATGATTAAGAAGTTCTAGTGAGACCATAGAGGAGAATATCTCAACCAAGAATTTATTAGTCACTTGAAGGAGTGTGAGATAATCCATCAACTCCATCCTCTTTATAAAACTTAGTAGAATGGCGTAATTGAAAGTAATAGTCATACCATTCTTTACATGGTATGATTAATGATGAGTTATGAAACTCCACCATTATCCTTTGTGGGATATACAGACAAATAATGAAATATACACAAAACAATATATCAACTAAATCAATAGATGGGATTCTCTATTAGTTATGATATATAAAGAAACCTTATATGACACATATATTTTAATAGTGATGTGAGGATTTTTTTCATGATAATAACTAATTATTATATATCATCTAAAACCACTAAGTGATTCTTTATATGTTATTAAATAGTTATTAAATGATATTACCTATATAAACTGTCTAATAGAAATGTTATTATGGAAATACATTCAATATTTCTTCAATTATAGATATTTTCAATTAAAATATTGTGTTCAAGAATTAATTTTATGAGGTTGATGCTCCAGATGCCAAAGTGTTTTTAAAAACACAAACTACACAATAGATAGTGGGAGAGGAATAAGTTCTCAAGACATAAGTACTTAATAGGCATACAAGGAAAGTTATAAAAGAATATATATGTGATTTTTTATTACTAAGTCTAGTTACACATTATTCTAAGAGGATAATGAACATCTGAACTACATGGAAGAATTATATAGAAATGAATATGCAACATGGAAAGAATCTATGAAATATGAAACAGATTCCATGTAATAAGAATAAATATTAGACTTTAGTAATTCCCATTATATTATATAAAACCTATTTTGAAAAAATTTGTATTAAAGAAAATTTTGAAATAAATGGTAGAGTAAATATCTAAAAATCATGAGTACTTTAAAATTGATTCAAAAAATATCATTTAATTGACTTCGATGAATCATTATCATTGGTTAAAATTATAAAATAAGATATAATAATACTTGGAATAATATATTTTCAGGGTTTTGATACTAGAAAAATAGATTTCAAATGGATATAAAGAATGGGTTGATAGTTTAATATATTTTTGTAACAAAACAATATATTTTATAATTTCAATTAATTCCAAAAAATAATAAAATATTCAATGTTCTATTTATGGGATAAATCAAGAATCATACACAAAGAATGTTTTTTTTATGATGATATAATAAAAATTAGTTTCATTAGGAATGAAACTGGTTCACACATCTGTAGAAAGGCTAGTGGGAGTGCCATTATTTTGATATTATTATATATGGAAGACATATTATTAATGGGAAATGATATAAAAATGTTCTTCAAGAAATACAATGGTGAATCAATCACTATTACAAGGATTCTAATCTATTGAGATATATCTATGATGACATTTAACTAAGGTCCTTCCCAAGAAGATGGTAAGACAATTTTTTTCCCAATACCACCTCTAATAGATCAAGTTCATGTTACTAGCACAAACTAGGAATATATCACAATATATTAGTCCTTGTCTTATAATAAATGGTAATAGACACATATCTCTAGTGCATAACATAATTACTGACACCATTGAAATATATATAGATAATTATATAGTATAAAACACTTACTTGAGAAAATATTTAAAAGTATAACAACACATAAGAAAAAAACAAAAGAACTACACATATGAAATGTATTTAAATATGAAATACATAAGATTCTGGATAGCTCTTTTCCTCAACATGCACCTATGGATCAATATCCATCCAAAATGGTCATTTAAAAAACCATAAATTATTATACACCACCATGTGTCACCATACATCTTTAGGCATCATCTTTGAACAATCCACTCTAGCTCCATGTCCATTATGAACATTATTGAACCTTTTTTCCCTTACATAGACACAAAATGTATAGGAATAAAGCCCATGTAGTGGTTGATATAAACATTTACAATTGGAATCCATTAAAATATAATGTAAAATTAATAAATAATTCAAATTAAACCACTGTTTTGAGTGAGTAACAAATGGGAATATAAGAAAGAATAATCTTGATATCATCTATCATTCAAATTATTAGAAACATGGGCCAGTCTAAATCAACTCAAATATTACCCATAATGATCAAAATATAATGATATTTTAAGTGATATTGGGGTTTGAAAATTTCGAAAATATATAATGTGGAGATTATGTTGTATACCACATATCAAATCTAACTAATTTGATGATGAGCTTTCATTAGTTTTATAGACCTCTGAACTACTATGGTGTTCCAACTTCCACACCATAGGTTCCATGAAGAGGAGTTTTCTTATCGTTGAATTATTATCATTAGTAAGGGGTGTGACACAAACTCTATTCCTTTAATATTGTACCATGATAATGTATCCAAACTACCAATGATAAGAAACCAGTATAACCTCACATTAATCCTAGTGGTTGATCATGTTCCCTATGAAGGTTGGGGATTCCATCTCCTCTAATGATGGAAACTATTCCCCAAATAGGATCTTAATTGGGGGTACCAACTTCATGGATAGAGGATCCCACACCAAAAATATGTGGGTGGGTAATAGTGACCCTAATGGATCCACAAGTATAGGTACCCATGCTCCAAGTTTGTTGGGAGGATACTGACATGGTCTATGTATAAATTAGTGGATGCTATAAATACTTTCATTTTTATACCAAAACCCAAATTTCATCCCAAGGATAAAAATAAAACACTGCATATCTCACCATTAAAATGGACATGTGTTTTCAAATGAACAATTTCATTGAGATCTATGTAGATAAATACTAATTAAATTTTATTTATTTGTCATGAATGGACATCTGATGAATAAGTTCTAAAAAATACCATGTGAATGAGATAGTGGACCATGTGAAAGCCTCTGAAAATGACACATAGTATTCTAAGAAGAAAATTTGTTCCTAATGGGGTGATTTATTCCCTATATAATTCATTATGTGCAGGCAGATGCTATATACATGCACTAATCATCTAGATCCCCGCCACCCCCCCCCCCCCACCTGCCAAGTAATATTGAGTGAGACAGAACTTCGTATGGCCAGTCACATACCCTGATCGTATAGTTGGTTCACCCTATTAGTAGGATAAAATGGATAGAGAAGCTAGAGATCCACACCCACCTCTCACACAGACCATGGTATCCAAGAAACTAATGCATGCACTACCAAATTAGTTATCCCACAGCCCACCTCATCTTAGAAATTCCATCCACCCAACTATAATGTTCATACCCTTCATGATGTGAAGTATCTTCATCATGTTCATCATCCCCATTCATGAAATACCACCTCCACTTGAATTAGTTTTCAATAGACCGCCTCTCCCCACCTGATCTGCTACACCAATACAACCCCATTCTATAGTCATTAACTAACATCAAGGCCCGCGATCTCTAATCACTGGTGTAAGAGGAGAATATAGAGGGGATAGAAGTGAGAAAGAGGTTGTAAAAGTGATAATAGATAATGATTTTTCACCTCTTTCTTCCACAATCCATCATTAAGCAAGTCCAAAAATATTTAAAAAAAAGTTAGGGATAAATAATCCAACACTAAAAACCATAGTGCATGGAAATTAAAACCATGAACATAATCCAGATAATTTGAAATGTATATTAGGGAAAATTATCAAATAATCCACCATATTTACATCACTATTAATGTAAAATTTCCATCCCATGAATTCATTTTAAAATATTCTCCAAAAAACAATGTAATAAGAAATAATATCAATTTCAAACCTTAGAAAAGGATTATTTTTTGATAAAGAATTTTTCTGAATTAGTTTCCATTAGTGAGGGTAATGATCCAATATTTCATTCCATGAGTTCCTCTTATCCACCAATGTCAACTTAATACCTCCCTCATGATGCTACTCCCATATCCTAGGTTTTCTATGGTAAAACCTACAATTTAATAATTAAAAATTTTAAATAAGAAATTAATCTACATTAAGTGGTTTTAATCACCCCTTAATAAATTAAAAGATTGAATTTAGAATCCTATTTTTAATTAATTAATCCACCTAAGATAGAAAAACCTTGGGTAATCTAATAAGAAATAAAGTTACATCAAACCTAAGATAAACCCCCATTCTATACTCAATAATGGTTTAAAATTGTAAATCTATGGTTTTATTTTAATAAAATCATAATTCCCAAGAATGGACACATGTATGTAGAAAATAGTATATTATTGTTATTATATTATTATTTAGGCCCTTTAATACATGAATATATACAATGAATAATCTTATGAGGGTAAACACTATTCCTCAATATCAATAGATATTTTATAAAAAAAATTGATGTTTCCTACTATAGTAAATTTACTATTTTATACATAGGTAGGTATCAGGACTTTGAAACTCTAAATCGAGTTAAGTCTCAATTGGGTAAATTTTGAGTTATTATATCCACTCCACCTTAAACCCTTTTAATATATGGAAAGTAAGAAACATGGGGTGAAAATAAATAAAACTCATAAAACAACCTATACTAAGAACAACCCACCATCGCATGTTCTTCCATAACCTTCTGAGGTCTGATGTATAAGGGGACTCAACACACAGCTGCCTAGGAAGAAAATAGCCACTTCCATCTCTGAATATACCAACTATAACCCATTATATTTAAATAACTAAGGATGAATATGAATCTTATATAGGTTCATATTTCCAATAATATTCTAGAGAAATATTTTTTTATTTAAATTTCCTCTTATCACATGGGTCAAGATAAATCCATCCAACCTTAGAAATCCAACTAAATGTGGTTGGTCAAGAAGGTTATACATTGTGGTAATGAATCAATCCTTACCTTTAAATACTGTTCTAAATGGTTTTCATATAATTATGAATATTCGTCTTCTCTAGGTGCATCATTCCAATGCTTTTCTCTAAAAACCGTTCCTTATTTAATGTTTATCTTATCACATGGGTCAAGAAAAATTCATCCCACACTAAAAACCCAACTCAATGTGGTTGGTCGATTGGGTTTTACTTTGTGGTAACACATCACTCCTTACCTTTAAAGAGTCTTCTAAATAGATTTCATATAATTAAAAACAATCAAATCCATTCCCCAAAATTGAGTTCCTTGCCCGATGTTATACTCACATCAGAAGTTCCACCATGTTGCACACTCCCTAGTAAGAACTTTTGTTTTTTTACCCTTTCTATCCAGTATATAATTAGAACCAATTTTTAAAGATTGTGTCCCAAGATAAACATGGTTTTCTTCCCAAATTATTTGTAAACATCTAAAATAATTCTTTATATATATTCCAATATCCAAAAGAATCACACCTACTATAAAAGATAACATGGTTATGTTTTGATCCCTATTTAATTAAATCTACCAATGATCAATCATTAATAACAAAAACCACATAAAAATACTCCAAAAACCCACCTCTACCCCCTCTACCCATTAGGTATCCAAATCATACACAATATGAGTACATGGTTATAACTATTCATATTACCCTAGTTTGTTGGACCGATACCCTATGATAACACCGTCTCAATTTAAAAAGAAATACACAACATCCTAAGAAAACCTATACCACATATAAAGAGTTTTAATGTGATTAGTACACCATCAAATAATACCTTGAAATACTAAACTAACAGTCATTATTCACCGGGGTAGTCTCCATATAGGATTTCTTTCCTGATACAAGGAATGAAATCCAAGAGAAGACTATTATCCACCAAGTTAATGGATAATGTGCTACCTACCTTCAGGAAATCCATTCAAGTAAATCACTTAAGAACTAATGGTCCCAAATTTTCACTAAGTAAAAATCTTAATTTTGAACCTCTCTAACACATTGGGAAGTTAAGGAGAGTCCACCAATGATAAAATTATAGAAACATATCTCACACATTATAATATAATCACTTCTATAAAGATAGCTTCTCTTATTTATTATCCATCATCAAGACCCAGATTCCTCCACCAGAAGAGTTAACCACCATGCCATTACTATACGAATAAGATGTCTATAACCTCTATGACATCAAATTAAATAAGTCCTATGATACCCCCAAATTTCATAATATCATACTATGAGAGTTTATTATATAGCTAAAACTTTTATGGTAAGACACTAGAAAATTACTTCAACGCCAAACAAGCCCCTCACAAACTGATATGGTATAAGATTCAATATATACATTCCATAAATTCCAAATATTTATTTTAACCTTCTACTCTGTTTTCACCTCAATGTCTATCTTCATAATGCAAGATGATGCATATGTGAGTCTCCCATCATAGGATAAAAATGGGTATCACTTAAGAAAAAAAATTTATTCCATAAGGTACATAGAATTTGAATTCTCATCCATGAACACAATTCATAAATACATTTAGATTATATGATTGTTATATTACAACAATTTCATGATGGTGAGCTCTGTTAACCACACCTGAGGGCATGTCACTCATTGTGCAAGGTAAAAACTACCTTTCCTACTCAATTTTACATCACCATGTACTACTCAAACTAGTACCTAATATATACCAAGCATGGTTTCACTATATATAATCTCCACCATTAATTAATCTTGGAAAATTACTTTTACACTATTAAGGATAGACTCACATCACCAGAAGTGGTGATAAATAGATAGTCACCATTAGTAGAAACTCTTTAACTGAAAAGGTCATAAATAGGGGTTTTACAGTAATATTGGACACTAGAACATATGATGAAAAATCATTATCTCAGGATACACAATCTAGTAATAAGTTCCATAAATAGAGGATATCAATCATACTCTAAACTATATCCTTAACACTTGAACATAGAAATCAATTACATGCCTCTATTCATAGCTCTGACTGTTATCACTTCACACTTTATAGGAACTAACTAATAGTAGTGTTGATGGGAGAGGATATTAGTGCCTTACATCTCCATCTATCACTATAACATTCGGTTATTAATAAAACTAATCCTTAACAAGTCCTAAGTTTCGATAGGGAAATCTTTGATTTTATCATTAAATTTCATATGGAGGTTCATCCATGAAACCACTCTAACAATGTTCATGTGAAATGATAAATTGCTCCCACAACATGGGTGTATCTCTATAAATAATAACCAATTAAAAAATATTGGTTGAGGTTCTCTAATAATGTTTTATTATCTGAACACTCAACCATATTTCGGTAACTCATACTATAAAGTATCCACCTGAACTATTCAGCTCAAAAAATTCAACCAAAAAACACTTACATGGAAAATGAAATGAGGTTTGTTGAACTCATCTCATAATAAGATATTATAACTCAACCTAAAAAAGGATCCAACATCCATTGCTAAAAATACATCCAGAATAAGGATTAAACTAAACCCATGGAAGATCTATGTCCTTAGAAGTTCATGGAAATAATCGTCCCCTTATATATCACTATGTCGTAGATGTGAATCAATTCATGAATCATATTTTGGTTAATGAAAGTCTAAACCATACATAAATGTGAGTCTTAGACTCTATCGCATCCTCTTAAAATCAAGTATTAGGCTCACCTCATAAACTAATGAGTCCTCTATTATTAGAACCAACACAACATACTCACTTCTTAGGTATTCATGACCAACATAGTGGAAACTATCATCCTTAATACAATGAGAATATATAATAAGTTTAAATTTTGGAGAGACTACATCAAATCAAAGAGAAATTTTATCTCCCAATTGAGTTGTGTAAAAAATTCCTCATCACACATTCAGTGAGAGTCCCAACAACAGGAAAGGTCTCATCACAACCATACCTCTGCACACAAGCTAAATATTAGTGGGTAGTAGCCTCAATTTTATATGATAAAAAAGGACTATAGAATATTGGCATGATCATACATAGTAAGAAAAATAAATATCATAATTGAATAATATATTAATATTCTACTAACTTACTTATACCATGAAATCAATGTATTCGAGTTATAGGTTAACAAATATGTTATCAAATTTCTAGTGAAAATATTCATTGGTCATCACTCCTATGTTGGTTCCCCTTTTCTAATACCCAAACTCTAGACTTGTTAACATTATTTAAAAAAATAGTCCTCAGATGAATTCTAAATACAAACTCTATTTAATTGATATTCCTATATTGATACCGCACTTACATGACCTGACACAACAAGGACCTACCCAAGATATTTCTAATCCAAGTGTGACACCCCATACTCACCACAAATATACAAGAGGATAGTTACTAGAACTAGGTAAGAATATCACACAATATGAGTGTCCATAGTCACTATTAATTGGAAATTGGTACATATCATTAATGTAGAGAATAATAAGCAGCACTAGTTGAATTTGTATAGATAACTGAACAATATAAAAAATGCATGAGACAAAAAATACAGGTATAATACCACATTGAAAATTTTAAAAACATATTCAAATCTAAAAAGTCTAAAAATATGATAAAAAAAAGACTTTGGAAATATCTTCTCCACCAAACATACATTTATATAAATTTTGAGAAATAATATCCCCCCCAATAACAAACTATTTTGGGTCTCTATGAATTTCTAGGCATCAGCTCTAAAAAACCTACAACAACTACATGTCAACCAAGACCATATTCAAACCCTACATCACTTGCACTAACATAACATGCCTGGGAACAAGGAATGTTCCATGGTGAGTATGAACTTACCCAATTAGAATGATCAAAACCACAGAATAACTAGATGAAATAAGCTATCTAAAACTACTAGAATTAGTGTTCAGTCGGGAGGAAGAAAAAAATATGGATCCATATATTCTCTATAACTTGAATTCAATGGATCGGGGTGAATTCCTACCATCTCAACATTATCCCATAATGGATTGAATCTTATGAGAGACTATAAATTCTAATATTATTAAAAAGTTAGTAAAATATTAATTCTATGGATCATTTTATACCATATCTCAATGGTAGTCCATGTAGTTTCATGGAGTCAAAACTCTTATAGAACTATGCATTGCTCAACCTTTCCTATGATAACACTTCTTCCAAAATCCTTAAAGGGGATCTTGTTCATCACTAAAGTATATTCATAGGTCAAATAAGTACCACACATTATATACCATCAATATGATAGCTTTATTATGTATCTCAACTAACAGTTCCATGGAACCCACATAATGACACAATAAATTTGTGGGAGGATCTCACACTCTATCAATGTTAGGGGATATTAACTCCACTAATGGATGATCTCATTCCTTGAAAAATCTCTTAGATGATGGGATACCAACTCTATTTATTTTGGATCCATACCCCAAATATATTTTTGGGGATACCAAACCAATGTAATCTCATATAGAGGACCTTGTACCCAAAATATGCAGGATAGGGGATACTAACCCAATCTAAAGATGGAATAGAAAATCTTAAGACCTCAATAATCATAAAACCTAAGCCCAGAGGATATACCAACCATAAATCCTAAAAATACCTATATCTCCTTTAAAATTTACTCATATGGTAAAATAGACCACTCTACTATGATCTATGTTGAAACATTCTCAAGAGGGAAAATTTATTTTTCAAAAATGGACACCTAGTGAAGAAGTTATGAAGAAAGACTTATAAAGGATAAAGTGGGTCATGTATCTACCCCAGGACATGACATATAGCCAATTAGGATAGGAATGTTTCTCCTTATTCAGCATTTCACAACCCATGAATGTTGTCATGTAGAGTTAGGTGATACCCACTTACATCACACATTCATCCCTTAGCCCCCCTCTCAAGTCGGGTCAGGTAGGAGCTAACATGGATCAACCTATCACTTATTAAACCCACCTATTTGGGTTACCCATCCACCTAGATTATCTAAAACTTTTCCTAGTACAAGTATGATATAACACCATTTGGTCCCAGTTATATCAAATGTATGGGAGAATTTAGGGTTCATCCACCCCCCTTCAGCTCACATGCCTCTGGGAATACTGCATACTCTATGCACACCATGAAAGTAAAATAGAAATAACCTTACAAACCACATAGGAGGCCTCCTGATTAACATATTACCCACAATATCATCATCTCATACTTTTTTCCATTCCCTTTTACATTGTTTTTTCACCCATAAAGTATTATCACCTCCCTCGCACCGCACCACATCTGCTTACACTGACATATATCAGGCCACCTCTCATCACTTGGTCTACTAGTCCAATACCACCCTTCACTGTTTTCATCACCCAACCTAGGGGAAAATGGTCTCTGTTCCATAGATAAATAAAAAAATAATTGATAAGTGTAGTGAAAATGGGAGGGAGGGAGGGAGAAAAGAGAAAAACTAGAATATAGATAGTTTATTCACCTCATTCATCGTAGATATGTGAATAAAAACATAAAACTATAGAAAAAAAGTAAGGTACAAAAAATCATTCCCTAAAAATTACATAATGTAGGGATATTTGAACCATTAATAGAAGCTCGAAAATTCACAATGGGGATTATGAAAAATTATCTCTTAATCCATGAATTTTCAACCATGAGGAACATATAATTTCCAAAATATGAATTCAATACGAAATTTTCATGAATAATTGAGAATTTATTGAAAAAAATAACAATTCCCAATATTTGGTATGGATCATTAATTCATTGATATTACATAAATTTTTATGTCCATTAGAAAATGTGACACTCTATTATTTGATTTTGAAAGTTCCCAGGATCTAATAGATTCCACTCAAGACCTCTCCCACTATACCACTCCCAAATCCATTAGTTTTTTTAAATAACCCAAGTGTGTAGATGATAATATGTGTATATAGTGAATTAATATTGGTCAAGTGTTTTAAATCACCCATAAATGGATTAATTAAATAAATTGAATTCCATTTTTAATTAATTATTCCTCCTATGATAGATGAACACCAGAGACTCTAATGCAAATGAAAGTTACACCACTAATTGGATAAAAGCCTTGTTCAAGATCTAACAACAAAATTAAATCCTACATATCATTCTTACATCTAGTAAAAAAACATAATTCTGGGGAACATTTAAATGATGGCTATAAATAATATTTTATAATTAAAATATTATTATCAAGGACCCACCACACCCTTAATTCCACACCAAATCAACTTAAAGGAAAGCCCCATACCCTGGAATCAAAAGAACCATCATAAAATTTTTCTAAGGATTGGTAATTTTAGAAATTCAAAATTTTACCCTTGTATAGATATCAATATTCCAAAAAAACAAAATCGATTTAAGTCTCGACTGAGAAAAATTTTGGTAGATATTTAAAATGTTGCATGGGAAATATCAAATATAATGCATGGAAAATTTACTAAAAAGGAATAATATGAAATAATTAAATATATAAATGTCAACAATATCACATTTCATTAATCTCTCTTTGAAGATATATCGAAAAACACAATGGGATATAGAAAAAATATATAGTTTCTAATGTTTTGAAATTGTGATCTATCTTGTATGCTATATTATATACTAAATTTTATATTACATATTCTTTAATAATTGAATTAATATATTAATACTATCTGTTATAGAATAATTAAAATACATAAATACCACTAATGCTTCACTCATTCATGTAATTTCTATTTGTCCCCATTTACTAGAGTCTCTAAATTTTGATCGAATGGTGTTTTAGCTCATATCTCACCTCCACTAAATTCTCCCCATTACTTTCAACATTGTAGAAACTCCAAATAGCCACCCCCCCCCCCCCGCTATATATACTATTTAATATTTATGGGAAATAGTTACGCTATACTCAATAATTCATTTTAGATGTGTGATATTCAAAAAATGTTGTGTTAGGTTATTGGAAATCTAATATGTTAATTAGTTCTACATCAAAGAAGTTGATATTTTTATGATTAAATTAAAAAAATATTATTGTTTAATATAGTTTTTTATTTTTTTTCTTTTATTTAAAATAATAATTTGATAAGTTTATTATGTTTGTAGATTAAAAAAATATAATAATGATCCTGTTTTTTTTCTAACTTTATAATCATAATTGAGTAGTGGTGTCATGACCCAACCCTACCGGTCTCGAGCCGTAACCACCCCAAGCCCGCCTCCATAGGCTAGGGGCTGGCGATAAGTATCGAAGGAGTAACAATCTCAGGGAGGCCTTCACCTAAGTACCTATACACACACACATCCCACTCGATGCAGAAGTGCAGAGTAAAAAAGAAAACCATAGGAAAAACAACTATAACCCAGCCACAGTCATGCATCAAATTCTAAATAGAACAAGAAAAGTGTGGAAAAGTACTGACAAAAAAACTGAACAGAAAATGGGTAAAACATGCACCCAACCCGAAAGGTGCCACAACCTGGCAACAGGTAAACAAAAGTAAACAACTGGAGAGTCTCACACCTGAAAACTCTACTGTTAACCTGGTACGGGACCCAATCTCATGTGCCCTCTTTTCTCTTCTGTAGTCATGATCAACCTATCCATCATCTGCAAGGGCACACCAAGTGCGAGAAAATCCCAAGTAGGGGTGAGTAAAAAGATACTCAATAAGACTCCCCCAAAAGCTCGAGGGAGCAACAAGGGAGGCACTAAAGAGGTGATTAGTGGAAAGAACAAAGAATAGTGAAAAAGTACGATAAATAGAGTGCAGCTCAACCCAAAAATATAAATGAAGCATACTCATCCAAACTGTAGGAGCTAGACATGGAAAGCATGTGGAATACCCTACGTGTCTCCACCCCTCCTAGAAGAAGATTAACTGAACCCAAGGAGTGGGAAAAAAAGTATGGTGTATATATATATGCTCAACAAGAAACCCAAACGAGAGTGTAAGGGGATCTCCATTGCCAAGATCAGCCCAAGAAAAGTTGCCAACATTTCTAAGGATATCCATCACTGATGCCCAAATGTCCCACACACCAAAGTTGTCTCATCATTGAACAGTACAACCAAGGGTCCCGCTCTGGTAATCACGGAGAAAAGTCACTGAATTTCCTCATAGAAATGGATGAGTTTAAAGAGGTCCTAATTGGGTAACCCACTGCCCAGACCAGCAAGAGGATAAACCCTAAGAGGTCATCGGGTAACCCACTACCCAACCCCCCACTGGAGGGTCGACCCTAAGGTTAACGGGTAACCCACAGCCCAGCCCCACTGGAGGGTAAACCCTAAGGTCAACCGGTAACCCACTGCCCAACCCCGATAGAGGGTAAACCCTAATACGCTGGTGGGTAACCCACTGCCCAGCCCTGCTGGAGGGTAAACCCAGAACTGGTCCGATAACTCTGCACTACTTGTACCATCACTGGGTGTCACTAACATCGCTATCATGAATTGGATTAGAGTGAATAAAAGGAACATTTGACCAATTCCCTTTCATGTTTCCACATTTAATGAGATCTTGAATTAGGCTTCTCACACCCAAACAGATTACACTACTACAATCCTCGCAGAAAAACATGTGAGATAGATTTTTTACTCGCTTCAAACGAACTCCCGAAGAAAAAGTTATTCAACACTGCTTTATGCCCATACGACGTCTCTTAGGGCCCACAACTCAATCCCAATAAAGGTCGGGCGAACTACGCCATCGAGATACTCTTGGAAAAAACACGCCAAATTGACTATTCATGCACCCCGAATTGACATCTGGTGAAAAATTTGTAAAATTCTGAACGCAGATTGAAAGACGGCCCATGGTCCCATGACTCAACTCCGGCTTCAACGCCTGAAACCCCCCTAGAAACCTTTGTCTCGACACCAGGTTCATAACTCCACTAATGGAGCCTAAAACAGACTCTGGATTTGCTCGTGCAATCTGAAACAAGAATCTCAGTGAGGCGCAAAATAACACTTAACAGGCATGTTGCACCACCGAGCCCCCGTCTCGAGAATTAAAAATCCACGAGACCATTTGAAAACATCTATCTCAATACAAGGATCATGTTTCAATAGATGGAATGCAAATCCGATACACGGTTTGAGAGTTATAGGTGTTTTAATGCCAATAGACGGAGACGAGGTGGGCCGGACTGGTTCGGCCGGTCAACCCCTTTAGACCGGTGGTCCGTGGCTCGGCTGCCCAGACCGCTAAGTCCACCATGGCCCGTGGTTCACTATGCAGGTCGCACCACTTCACCCAGACTAGCCCGAGCCATTCTATCTTTTCCCCCATGGGACCCATGTTTCGCGGGTCTTGGTCTGCTCCGGGGGTCGCGACGACCCCAGTCTCACGCCGCACGCCATCTGGAAAAGCCGGTCGGTGCTCACCCACACCGATCGTCGAGGAGCCTCTCCACCGTAGTCTCCCACTTGAACACTACGCAAATCTGTTGTATAGACCTAGAACCACTATAAAACCATGATTTAGGCTGAAAAACATCCCGAGGCCACCCCTGGGAACCTCAGGACTCGGATTGTTTATCCGAAAAGAGTGTTGGAAAGCTCGAATCGAACCCTACGCATCAATGGCCTTTGCTCGACAATATATCAGAATTTAAACACTATATATTGAGTTCAAATATGATGTGGGAATTTAAAACTAAAATTCAGGATCTTACCTCGCAGGGCATATCCCGTCGCTTCACAAATTATCCGCTACCACCGCAACCACCTTGGAGAGGTGGGGAGACGAGCTTGAAGAAGGCGGAGGTCCTTTGTTGGGGGAGCTTCTGCCAGGGAAAAAAATGGGGGAAGGAGAGGGGAGAGGGGTGGATGTGTTTATGTAGGGAAAATTAATGCAATTTTAATTAATTTTAAACACCCACCAGTGGGCTCGTACCCAAACTCTCGACGGGGTCAAGGTTAAGCCACTCCTAGGGTAAAATCCATGTTTTGAGCACAATAGTGGTCTCAAAATATTAATTTTAACCTCCATTTAGAAGTTATAAAGTTTACGCCCGAGGACACTAAATTACAGAAAATCCCCTGGTGGAGTTTTCCACAGAAGGGTCGCGCCCACAAAAGTTACACACCTACTAGGGTAAACGGCATGCTCTGGACTCAACAGCGCCCTCGGTTTTCCCATCCGAGAAATTGTTTTTGAGTTATTCTTTTTATTTTATTTGTTTAGTGTGAACGCACTTAAAATTTAATTCTAGCCACACTAGGGCTCAGAATCACAAGTCTTCTGAACCCCCTTCTTAGGAATAACATCAAGAGAATTTCAATGTCTTACAGAATCAAAACCCGGGTGCTTACATGATTCCCTCCTTCAAGTATTTCATTTCTGAAAAACAAAACTACAAAAACAACTCAGAAGACTGAGCCTGCATCTAGCTCTCCAGTTCCCTGGTGCTCTCCTGCACCCTCCCGTGCTGCCACAACACTCGAACCAATATAATGGTCCGTCCATTCAGAGTTCACTCCTGTCAGTCCTCAATCGCCACCGAGTTCTTCGCAAAGGTGGCTCCATCCTCAATGTCCAGCTCTCCCCAGTCGATGACATGCATGGGTCATCCACGTATTTCCTCAACTGCCACATGTGGAAGACATCATGCACCCTCTCTATATATGGGGTTAGAGAAAGACGGTAGGAAACCTCACCAACCTCGTGCATGATCTCAAAGGGGCCAATGAACCTCAGGGATAGCTTGCCTCCCTGGCCAAACCTCCCTGGTCTGCGCCATGGGGAGACTCTCAAAAAGACATAGTCCCCCTACTTGAACTACCATGGCCAAAGATGATGGTTTGCGTAGGACTTCTATCTACGCTAATCCATCCTCATCCGCTTGTGAATGACCTGCACCTTCCCCATCATCACCCGCACCAACTCTAGGCCCATGAGGGAGGTCTCCCCTGTAAAGACCCGTAAAATTCAAGGGAAATTTTTTCTTAATTTTCTTTAGAATTTTACCAGAGCGCGGTTTCAGACGGCACCTGATTCCGAGGCCCGGAGTGCCCGGAATTAATTTCCGAAGTTTGGATCGGGTACGTTCAGTGAACGAACGAGCGGGAATTTCTAACTTTTGATCCGGTGCTCGGAATTAAAATCTGAGGGCACCGATGAACTCGCAGCGCCGATATTCGCTTAAAGAGACCTTTTCGGGAGTTGCGTTTTTTGTGGGATGAGAAGTTAATTTTTTGTAGATTTATTTAGAAGTGAATAAAAATTGGGGAACAATTTTTTATTTATATCTAAGTGGTTATATCCTAAGTGAGGGAGTTGGGATGGGACCCACTAGTTCCTAACTACCCATGTGTGGATAAATGTGAGGTGGGGCCCACACGAGCCCCAACCTTTCACATTCCCATAACTCTCATAAACTCTCCCTTTAAACTTGTTAACTCCCTTAAATTAAGTAACTCTTCCACTTCCTTAATTAATTTGCCAACCCACCTCTTAATTAATTAAACAACTCATGGTTTAATTAATTAAGTGAATTGGATTTGAATTTTGTAAATTTGAATGCATGGCATGGGTAAATAAAATAAGGTGGAGCCTTATTTTATTTTGGTTGGAATTGATATGTTAAGTGAAAGGGAAGAGAGCTCTTGAGTTTTGAAGAACGTTCTTGACGAAGAACAACGCCTCCGACGAAGAACGCCTCCGACGGAGAACGCGAAGTTACCGACGGCATGCCTTCTCCTCTTCTTCCTTCGCATCAAGGGAGGAGACATCACCGCAGGGAACGTCGCCTTAGACGACAACTCTTCCTCCGATGACAACGGAACTTCACCCCGCGACGCCGCTTTCCGCAACGCTCTTCGAACTTCATCTCGTTATCAAGGTAGGGGAATATTGGTATGAATCTTTTTATTTAAGAGGTTGAAGGGAATTATTTTTGAGTGATATCTTTTTCCATGGATGTTCCCTTTTGAAAACAAAGAATGCGGATCAACTCAATATTAAGTTGATCCGCGAAGAATATGTTTGCGGGTTGGGAATCCTTGTTGCGGGGAAAACTGTAGGGGTGGTTGATTTAATAGTTAATTATTTCATTCTTCTCGTGGTTCGTATAACTAACATGGGATGTTGATTATTTTAAGATGCGTTATTAATTTAACGTGAGGGGGGGGCGGTCCGTACGAACACGGCCGAACCCCTCCAACATTCTTGTTGTTCTTGCGGGTGGAAGCAAGTGGCGTGGTGCCGTCGCACCACGCGGATGATTGTGCGTTTAATTTTACGCAATGCCGTCGCGTTACGCCAAGGAGAATCTTCAAGAACGCGACGCCGTCGCGCCGCGTTGGAAGGAATCATGGCACGGCGAAAGGGGCGCGGTGCCGTCGCACCGCGCCGGACGACGAATACCGCGGCCGGTTCCGGGCCGCGGCGGGACGAGAAGACCGCGGCCGGTTCCGGGCCGCGGCGGAAGAAGAGACCGGCGGCCGGGCCGCCGGCGTCGGAAGCCGAAGGGGGACCGGAAATTCCGGTCCCGTTAGAGAAAAACCGGCCGGCCAGCTGGCCGGCCGGATACCATTAAAACCGGGGAATTTAATTCCCCGGCCACTTAATTAAAACCCCCCTCTTTAAGAGAGGGGGGCGGTTCATCCATGACAAGGGGGGGCAATAGCCCCCCGGTTTTCCAAGAAGCGGGCCCCCTGGAGGGGGGCCATTTTGTTAAATCGGCGCGGCATAGCCGCGCCGCCTCCTTGAAGAAGCGGGGGTTTAACCCCCCGCGTGCCCAGCCCGTGCGGCGCGCCCCGCCGCCAGCGCGGCCCGCTGCCGCCGCCAGCGCGGCCCGCCGCCGCCGCCAGCGCGGCCCGCCGCCGCCGCCGCGGCCCGCCGCGCCGCCGCCCGCCGCCGCCGCGCGCCGCCGCCGGCCGCCGCGCCGCCGCCGTCCGCCGCCGCCGGCCACCGCGCCGCCGCCGTCCGCCGCCGCCGGCCGCCGCCGCCGGCCACCGCGCCGCCCAGGGGGGGGTCGGGCTGGGTCGGCCCGGACCCGGACCCCCCGTTTCGAACCTGTTTGGGTTTTTGGCTCATAACTTGAGCCTCGGACCTCCGAATGACGAACCGTCAGCGGCAACGCGATCCTTGGATCGAGACGGTCGTTTCGGTATATCACACTCAAGGTTTCGGTTTACTTTGAGTTCGGCCGGGTTGGTTCGTGCACAGAACCAACCGGGCCTTCGGAGCGGAAACGCTCATATCTTGAGCCACGAACGTCCGATTGACGCGCCGTCAGTCGCGTTGTGTTCCTCCTAGTGAATCAGATCTTTTGGCATACTCCGCCCGAGGTTCGGACGCAGGTGGAGTACGGTCGGGTTGGTTTTTCCTTAAAAACCAACCGGGCCCCGGAGACGAAAATGCCAATAACACACAGACCGGGCGTCCGATTGACGCGCCGTCTGTTTCGTTGACTTCCTCTTGACGATACGAAACTTTTGGCACCCTCCGCCCGAGTTTTGGATGCAGTTGGATAGTGGCCGGGTTGGATCGCACCGAAATCCAACCGGGCCCCTGGAACGGGAAAAGCTGTTAACTTTCAGACAGGACGTCCGTCTGACGAACCGTCAGCGGCGTTGATGATCACGATGAGAAACGGTCCCTATGAGTATACCCTATGAGAGTTCGGGGTACAGTTGAGATACGGCCGGGTTTGGTTCGCTCACGAAACCAACCGGGCCCCTGGGACGAAAAGACCATTAACACACAGACCGGGCGTCCGATCGATGCGCCGTCTGTTGCGTTGAGACCCCTGTGACGAGACGGACCTTTGAGGCACTTCTTTGTGGGACTTTGTGATACTTGGAGTATCGACTAGTAGCTCGTGGAGCGGACCCTCCCGGAGACGAGCGTGCAGAGTACGGAGACCGTGTAGCCGGCTGAGACCTGACGACTGCTTGACCGACTCGACTTGGAGTGAGTCGATTAGCCCAGTGGACGGAGCGCCCGGTACTTGGCGGCAGACCCACGGTGGACGGAGCGCCTGGTAGTTGGCAGCAGACCCGCGGTACTCGACAGGAGGAGTACCTCAGTAGGCTATCTGGGTAGCGCCCGGTATTTGGCAGCAGACCCTCAGCGGACGGAGCGCCTGGTAGTTGGCAGCAGACCCGCAGTACTCGACAGGAGGAGTACTTCAGCAGTCCTAGGTTAGTGAGCGGCAGCCTCGGAGTCGTGACAGGACCACTGTACACTCTAGAGACGGAGCTCTTCAGCAGTTACGGTTTCGATAATGAAAATCCTGGTTTGAGCTGAGACTTTTGACCTTGTGTTTCCTCATGATTGAGATGGGTCACTTGCTAACTTTGGTATATGTATGGGCATATACCCGGGTAGTGGTTATCCGTCGATTTCACAATCCTTGTGTTTCCTCATGATTGAGATGGGTTACTTGATAACTTCGGTATATGTATGGGCATATACCTAAGTAGGGTTTATCTGTTGAGATCTTCTTGTGTTTATCCTTGTTGGTTTTAGTGAGACCTTGAGGGTCTCGGGGTCCCTACTGAGTATCGTTATACTCACCCCTGCACGGGCTATGCCCGCACCTCGTTGTGTTGGTTGCAGACGACGGACAGTGCTGACAGAGGCCGAGTGTTCGAGGACTGGACGGTACCTGGAGGTGGACTATACGACGAGGCGGTACCCGGAGGTGGACCACTGGGCGGGATATACTCGGAGCGGATGGCGGGACCCGAGGAGCAGAGGAGCTATCTGTACCCACCCTTCAGGTGGGATTTCCAGCGGACATCTCAGCGTAGCAGCTTTACTTTTCAGTCGCTGTTTTTCCTTTCGAGTTGTACTTTACAGTTGGGCTTGTATTTCCGGCCCCTTTTTGCTTTTCAGTTCTTCTTTTTGTACTTAGTGTTTTACTTCCGCTTGTACTCTGTGGTGCTTGTTTTCTTTTATAAAGGCAATGCCTTCCCAGTTATCGGGATTTTACGCCTTGGTGCTAGTCGCCAGCCCCTGGCCTATGGAAGGCGGGCTTGGGGTAGTCACGGCACGGACCCCGAGGGCGGGTCGTGACAAATTGGTATCAGAGGAGTTCGGTTCTACCGCAGAACTTATAACTCTGATGTCTCTTTCTGTGAAGCAATAGTGTTGAGAGTACCGAGTGTGGTTTTCAGTTCAGGGAGTCCAGTGTTGGTGCGGGCGGCCGACGTATCCATACACCAGGACCCTGACAACTGATTTCCGACTTTGTGCACGAAAACACTGATTGCGTGTGTGATTTCAAAGGTTTTTCCCCTTAAAACAGCTCAAACCAGGTCAGCTCACCAGGTATAATCGTTTGATCGTGTTACGTTGTTTCTTTCATGATGGCCCACCGAGCAGCGAGACTCCAGTGCAGGGCCCTTTTTCAGTGTTGGCACCTTCGGGTGGTGTACCAGCAGCACCACCACCCATTAGGCAGCAGATGCCACTAGCTGACGGTGCACGCTAGCAGAGCGCGATGCACGAGTTCCAGCAGTAGAGGCCTCTGAGGATACGAGGCGAGACAGATTTCCCAGGCAGCAGTGGACTGGATGGAGACGAATGCTAGAGTTCTACGCCTAGCTTGGATACTAGTAGAGCGGATGATGATCTTAGCTCCAGGTGTTTCCAGAGAGTGACCATGAGGTTGGTCCTTATAGTAACGAGGACGGGTAGGGTGCCAGCTATGTCACTACCTGTTGGTCAGCAGACACTACCGGCAGTACCGGTAGCAGAGACTCACAGGCTTAGTGCCTTACTTATGTTTTAGCATCAGATATCCCTCAAGTTTCAAAGTGAGCCTGACTCGTAGGCGGCTGAGGACTGGCTTGAGGAGGTGGTTGTGAGTTTTCTGGAGCTAATACAGCTTCGACAGTACGACATGTCGGAAGCAGAGCACTCAACGTGGCTTACCAATCAATCTTGGTACTCGTTGGTTACGTTGTGATCAGTTCTTTAGACTCGAACTTCTGAGCGAAGTGTGTCTAAAGGACATCCGAACCAATTCTTTTCCTCTATGCATTCCTACCTATGCTAGGATGCTAGAGAGAACCTTTGTGGTTGTGAACGTTAGCAGTGAAAGGCAGGAGATTAGCGCCAGTCTCAGAGACTCGGGCGTGTAAAATGTTTCAGGAGGAGGAAGTGCTAAGGACAGATGAATCTGCAGGGTAGCAGACGTGGAAGCAGAGCTTGGAGAGCAGCATGTGGTGGTGTACATTTCGACATGTTACGACCACCCGACTTAGTAGTCCCCGCCAGGCTCAGGGAGCAGGAGGGCTGGGGAGGAGAATAGCTGCATTGCGGTCAAGGAGTGTGACCCAGGAGCTCTAAGAATGATTCGGGGTACGAATTATGTCTACTACGAGCTGCCATATCTATAGACATAGGAACCAATCATTCTACCCTTCCACGAATCATGTCCCAGACCTAGAGGTTCCGGGTAAGCCATAGACTTGACCCTCACGTCTGGAGATACCTTTGGGAGGAGACTCGATAATCACGCTTACGCCGACGGTGTGATTTGACCTCGAGGCGAGAGTTTCGGTTGGAATCTCTTGGTGGCAGCGTAGAGGCCTTACGACGTTGATCTGGGTATGGTTTTGATTCACAAATCATACCCCGGTTGACTGTTTTAGGCAAACGTCGGAATGGGTTTTCCTTGGTCGGCGAAAAGGAAACCCTGGGCAGCTCATGTTAAACTCAGACATAAGAGGGTGTGACCGATCACTCTTGAGTTGGTCAACCCTACCCCTGTGGCAGCAGGAGTTTGAGTTCAGTTCTAACCTAAAAAGGAAAACCTCTTGAGTTCGAGGGTGACGAACACGTTCTTATACGGTCTCAACCCGATGAGGTTTCGGAGATGTGGCCGAGGCGGCATGTTATCTCCGAAGTTCGATGGACCCTTTTGATCTTCAGCAGGGTAGGCGAGGAGGTTTACCGCTTAACCCTACCACCTCAGTCGCACCGGGTGCATAGTGTCCACCACGTGTCTCAGCTGTAGAGATACGTGTATGTTTCTTCACACGTCATCGACCCGGGGAGTTGGACGTCGATGACAGGGCGATAAGCACAGAGATTCTAGTAGAGATTGAGGATCGACAGGAGTAGGTTCTACGTGAACGGTTGCTTCCTCTGGGGTGCTTCTCGGGTAGCACGAGGTCTTCAGGTGAGCATATGGGAGCGTAAAGCTCAGTTGCGTGCTCAGTACTACTTTGTTTCCCTTAAGTGTGAGTTGAAGCTTTACGGGGACGTAAAGCCCTGAGGTGGGAGTAATGTAAAGACCCGTAAAATTCAAGGGAAATTTTTTCTTAATTTTCTTTAGAATTTTACAAGAGCGCGGTTTCAGACGGCACCTGATTCCGAGGCCCGGAGTGCCCGGAATTAATTTCCGAAGTTTGGATCGGGTACGTTCAGTGAACGAACGAGCGGGAATTTCTAACTTTTGATCCGGTGCTCGGAATTAAAATCTGAGGGCACCGATGAACTCGCAGCGCCGATATTCGCTTAAAGAGACCTTTTCGGGAGTTGCGTTTTTTGTGGGATGAGAAGTTAATTTTTTGTAGATTTATTTAGAAGTGAATAAAAATTGGGGAACAATTTTTTATTTATATCTAAGTGGTTATATCCTAAGTGAGGGAGTTGGGATGGGACCCACTAGTTCCTAACTACCCATGTGTGGATAAATGTGAGGTGGGGCCCACACGAGCCCCAACCTTTCACATTCCCATAACTCTCATAAACTCTCCCTTTAAACTTGTTAACTCCCTTAAATTAAGTAACTCTTCCACTTCCTTAATTAATTTGCCAACCCACCTCTTAATTAATTAAACAACTCATGGTTTAATTAATTAAGTGAATTGGATTTGAATTTTGTAAATTTGAATGCATGGCATGGGTAAATAAAATAAGGTGGAGCCTTATTTTATTTTGGTTGGAATTGATATGTTAAGTGAAAGGGAAGAGAGCTCTTGAGTTTTGAAGAACGTTCTTGACGAAGAACAACGCCTCCGACGAAGAACGCCTCCGACGGAGAACGCGAAGTTACCGACGGCATGCCTTCTCCTCTTCTTCCTTCGCATCAAGGGAGGAGACATCACCGCAGGGAACGTCGCCTTAGACGACAACTCTTCCTCCGATGACAACGGAACTTCACCCCGCGACGCCGCTTTCCGCAACGCTCTTCGAACTTCATCTCGTTATCAAGGTAGGGGAATATTGGTATGAATCTTTTTATTTAAGAGGTTGAAGGGAATTATTTTTGAGTGATATCTTTTTCCATGGATGTTCCCTTTTGAAAACAAAGAATGCGGATCAACTCAATATTAAGTTGATCCGCGAAGAATATGTTTGCGGGTTGGGAATCCTTGTTGCGGGGAAAACTGTAGGGGTGGTTGATTTAATAGTTAATTATTTCATTCTTCTCGTGGTTCGTATAACTAACATGGGATGTTGATTATTTTAAGATGCGTTATTAATTTAACGTGAGGGGGGGGCGGTCCGTACGAACACGGCCGAACCCCTCCAACATTCTTGTTGTTCTTGCGGGTGGAAGCAAGTGGCGTGGTGCCGTCGCACCACGCGGATGATTGTGCGTTTAATTTTACGCAATGCCGTCGCGTTACGCCAAGGAGAATCTTCAAGAACGCGACGCCGTCGCGCCGCGTTGGAAGGAATCATGGCACGGCGAAAGGGGCGCGGTGCCGTCGCACCGCGCCGGACGACGAATACCGCGGCCGGTTCCGGGCCGCGGCGGGACGAGAAGACCGCGGCCGGTTCCGGGCCGCGGCGGAAGAAGAGACCGGCGGCCGGGCCGCCGGCGTCGGAAGCCGAAGGGGGACCGGAAATTCCGGTCCCGTTAGAGAAAAACCGGCCGGCCAGCTGGCCGGCCGGATACCATTAAAACCGGGGAATTTAATTCCCCGGCCACTTAATTAAAACCCCCCTCTTTAAGAGAGGGGGGCGGTTCATCCATGACAAGGGGGGGCAATAGCCCCCCGGTTTTCCAAGAAGCGGGCCCCCTGGAGGGGGGCCATTTTGTTAAATCGGCGCGGCATAGCCGCGCCGCCTCCTTGAAGAAGCGGGGGTTTAACCCCCCGCGTGCCCAGCCCGTGCGGCGCACCCCGCCGCCAGCGCGGCCCGCTGCCGCCGCCAGCGCGGCCCGCCGCCGCCGCCAGCGCGGCCCGCCGCCGCCGCCGCGGCCCGCCGCGCCGCCGCCCGCCGCCGCCGCGCGCCGCCGCCGGCCGCCGTGCCGCCGCCGTCCGCCGCCGCCGGCCACCGCGCCGCCCAGGGGGGGGTCGGGCTGGGTCGGCCCGGACCCGGACCCCCCGTTTCGAACCTGTTTGGGTTTTTGGCTCATAACTTGAGCCTCGGACCTCCGAATGACGAACCGTCAGCGGCAACGCGATCCTTGGATCGAGACGGTCGTTTCGGTATATCACACTCAAGGTTTCGGTTTACTTTGAGTTCGGCCGGGTTGGTTCGTGCACAGAACCAACCGGGCCTTCGGAGCGGAAACGCTCATATCTTGAGCCACGAACGTCCGATTGACGCGCCGTCAGTCGCGTTGTGTTCCTCCTAGTGAATCAGATCTTTTGGCATACTCCGCCCGAGGTTCGGACGCAGGTGGAGTACGGTCGGGTTGGTTTTTCCTTAAAAACCAACCGGGCCCCGGAGACGAAAATGCCAATAACACACAGACCGGGCGTCCGATTGACGCGCCGTCTGTTTCGTTGACTTCCTCTTGACGATACGAAACTTTTGGCACCCTCCGCCCGAGTTTTGGATGCAGTTGGATAGTGGCCGGGTTGGATCGCACCGAAATCCAACCGGGCCCCTGGAACGGGAAAAGCTGTTAACTTTCAGACAGGACGTCCGTCTGACGAACCGTCAGCGGCGTTGATGATCACGATGAGAAACGGTCCCTATGAGTATACCCTATGAGAGTTCGGGGTACAGTTGAGATACGGCCGGGTTTGGTTCGCTCACGAAACCAACCGGGCCCCTGGGACGAAAAGACCATTAACACACAGACCGGGCGTCCGATCGATGCGCCGTCTGTTGCGTTGAGACCCCTGTGACGAGACGGACCTTTGAGGCACTTCTTTGTGGGACTTTGTGATACTTGGAGTATCGACTAGTAGCTCGTGGAGCGGACCCTCCCGGAGACGAGCGTGCAGAGTACGGAGACCGTGTAGCCGGCTGAGACCTGACGACTGCTTGACCGACTCGACTTGGAGTGAGTCGATTAGCCCAGTGGACGGAGCGCCCGGTACTTGGCGGCAGACCCACGGCGGACGGAGCGCCTGGTAGTTGGCAGCAGACCCGCGGTACTCGACAGGAGGAGTACCTCAGTAGGCTATCTGGGTAGCGCCCGGTATTTGGCAGCAGACCCTCAGCGGACGGAGCGCCTGGTAGTTGGCAGCAGACCCGCAGTACTCGACAGGAGGAGTACTTCAGCAGTCCTAGGTTAGTGAGCGGCAGCCTCGGAGTCGTGACAGGACCACTGTACACTCTAGAGACGGAGCTCTTCAGCAGTTACGGTTTCGATAATGAAAATCCTGGTTTGAGCTGAGACTTTTGACCTTGTGTTTCCTCATGATTGAGATGGGTCACTTGCTAACTTTGGTATATGTATGGGCATATACCCGGGTAGTGGTTATCCGTCGATTTCACAATCCTTGTGTTTCCTCATGATTGAGATGGGTTACTTGATAACTTCGGTATATGTATGGGCATATACCTAAGTAGGGTTTATCTGTTGAGATCTTCTTGTGTTTATCCTTGTTGGTTTTAGTGAGACCTTGAGGGTCTCGGGGTCCCTACTGAGTATCGTTATACTCACCCCTGCACGGGCTATGCCCGCACCTCGTTGTGTTGGTTGCAGACGACGGACAGTGCTGACAGAGGCCGAGTGTTCGAGGACTGGACGGTACCTGGAGGTGGACTATACGACGAGGCGGTACCCGGAGGTGGACCACTGGGCGGGATATACTCGGAGCGGATGGCGGGACCCGAGGAGCAGAGGAGCTATCTGTACCCACCCTTCAGGTGGGATTTCCAGCGGACATCTCAGCGTAGCAGCTTTACTTTTCAGTCGCTGTTTTTCCTTTCGAGTTGTACTTTACAGTTGGGCTTGTATTTCCGGCCCCTTTTTGCTTTTCAGTTCTTCTTTTTGTACTTAGTGTTTTACTTCCGCTTGTACTCTGTGGTGCTTGTTTTCTTTTATAAAGGCAATGCCTTCCCAGTTATCGGGATTTTACGCCTTGGTGCTAGTCGCCAGCCCCTGGCCTATGGAAGGCGGGCTTGGGGTAGTCACGGCACGGACCCCGAGGGCGGGTCGTGACATCCCCAACCTCCTTCCAGCACAACGGTGACCTGAAGGGTCTCCCATAGAGGGACTAAAATGGTTCCATGCTGATAGTATACTGATAAATATTATTATTTGTGGACTCCACCAAAGGTAGGTTATCCTCCCATCTAAGTTCAAATTCTAACACGCATGCCCTGTGCATATCCTCCAACACCTAGATAGTGCGCTCATTATGCCCATCTTTCTGAGGGTGAAAAGCTATACTCATCCGAAACTAAGTCCCAAAAGCCTCCTGTAGGCCTCGCCACAATCGTGATGTAAACCACGCGTCTCAGTCAGAGACGATCATTGAGGGTGCTCCATGAAGGCGGACGATCTCCTAAACGTACAGCTGCCCTAGACTCTCCACTGAGCTCTGGTCCTTGATGGAAAGGAAGTGCACCAACTTCACGATTCGGTCCACTTTCACGCAAATGGAATCGTGGCCCTTCATTGTGAGTGCAATCCCTATGAATAATTCCATAGATATGCCATCCCACTTCCACTCTGAGATATAACAGGTCTTCAACATCCCTACCGGAACCTGATGCTCTGCCTTCACCTGCTGACAGGTTAGACACAAAGAAACGAACTCATCTATGCTCTGCTTCATTGCAGACCACCAAAACTACCGCTGAAGGTCTTTTTACTTCTTCCCCACACCATGATGTATATCCAAGGGATAATTTTGGAATTCCCTCATCACCTCCTCTCGTATATCCACAGGTACTACAGCTCTCCCCTGGAACTGGATCTCATGATTCCCTACTTCAGAATACCCTTAGGGTGCATCGCCTGTGGATATCTAATCACGCAGTACCTCGCTGTCGACATCCCCTAGCTGTGACTCTCTCACATACTCATGGAGCGATGGAGTCAACATCATCGACTGCCGATAATTCATACCCTCCTGCTCCACCAAGTTCAGCTATTGGGAACCCAACTGCTCTGAAGCTTCCCACACTAGATAACCCTTAGACATCCTGCTAAGGGAAACTACTACTAAGTTGCCCTTCCCGGGGGTGTAGACTATCTAGAAATCATAGTCCTACAGAAACTCTAGCCAATGCCTTTGCCTCAAATTCAGATCCCTCTGAGTGAAGATGTACTTGAGGCTCTGGTGGTCTTAGTAGACCACAAAATGCTCACCCAGAAGGTAGTGTCTCGATAACCTCAGGGTGAAGACCACTTCTGCAAGCTCCAAATCATGAGTCACATAATTCTTCTCATGGGACCTCAACTTCCTTGACCTATATGCAATCACTGCCCGCTACTGCATTAGCACGCACTCGAGCCCAGCACCTGAAGCGTCGCAATATACAATGAATTCAACACCCTCCTCTGGCAGCCTCAACACTGGAGCACTAGTTAGCCTCAGCCTCAACTCCTGGAAGGCCTTCGAGCACTGATCAGTCCAGGTGAACGGTCGTCCCTTCTGCGTCAATGCAGTCAAAGGAGAAGCAATACTAGAGAAATCTTCCATGAACCTCCTATATTACCCTACCAAACTAAAGAAGCACCGCACCTCAGATGCATTCTTGGGTGGATCCCAAGCCTAAACTAGCTCTATCTTTGCAGGATCTACGGCTAAACCCTATTCCGAGATGAAATTACCTATAAAGTGAACCTCATGAATCTAGAACTGACACTTCGAGAGCTTCCCATACATCTGGTGCTCCCAAAGTAAGTCTAAGACCATCCTCAAAGGCTCTGTGTGCTCCTCCTCTGTCGCAGAGTAGATGAGTATGTCGTAAATAAAGACAACCACAAACCAGTTCAATTACGGTTGGAAGATCTGGTTTATCAAATCCCTGAAAATGGTTGGGGCATTCATTATGCCAAAGGGAATCACCATAAACTCATAATTCCCATAACAAAAACGGAAATCCATCTTCGAGATATCAGCCTCAAGAACCCGCAAATGGTGGTAGCAGGATCGAAGATAAATCTTGTAGAACCAATTCTCACCTCTCAACTAGTCAAAGAGGTCATCAATCCTCGGTAAAGGGTACTTATTATTTATCGTGTCCTAATTTAGGTGACGAAAATCCACACAAAGTCATAGGCTCCCATCTGCCTTCTTCATAAACAAAACCAAAGCTGCCTAGGGGGGACACATTGGGCCTGATAAATACCTTCTCACAAAGGTTATCCAACTGAATTCATAGATCCCAAAGCTCTACGGGTTCCATCCGATAATCCACACATGATATTGGGGAAGTCCCCGACTACAAGTCAATGCAGAACTCCATCTCTCACCTTGGAGGTAGTCCCATGACATCCTCGGGAAAAACTTCCATATAGTCCACTACAACAGTAGGGATCCAGGTGCCTATAGTGTCTGCTGCTTCAAGATCCATGCTCGCCAACTGGTGAGAAAAAGTTTGTGGTCTCCTGCTCAGAGTACCTGTCTCCTCTGCCACAAGGACTCACTCACCGAGGATGGTGAACCTCGTCCCGTCAGAATGCACGCATCCGACTCGTCTACGGCTACAGTCGATCTAGGAGTGAACCATATAAATCCAATCAAATCCAAGGATTACAATGTAAGGTTTCATTGTGATGACCAGTAGGTCCCATGTAAAACACTCTCCTCCTGACAATAGTTCGCATTGTCTGCAAACAAAGGTCAAGAACAATGCACTTCTTGTAGCAACCTCGAGGCTAAGCACAGGTGTCAGTGCCTCTACTGGGAGATCCAACTCATGTACCAAAAGCAGAGATATAAAAGAGTGGTTGGAACCTATGTCTACTAGTACCGAAGCATGCATAGAATAAACACAAAGTGTACCTTGGACTATCTCGTGTGCTGGGGGGTCACGAACACCCATAGCCTGAAGCTGCCTGCGACTCCTACTGCCAGCTCCCTGAGACAAGTGTGGGCCACCCGGTGGTCGCAGTGTAAGGATATCGAAACGTCATCCCCCACCTCCAAGTCCCACCTCTCTGCCTGCATTGCCTCCATGAGGACCACCATGTCCCTACCTGGGAGATCCCTGGCCATGGTGCTGCCTCTACCGCTGTCGTATGCCCACTGCCTGCCACTGTTGCTCGGTATGCCTAGTTGGGTAGTCATGTGCTAGGTTACCACGTCTGTCACAAGAATAGCATTGGCACTCCCCTAACTATACCGGTTCTCTACAAAACCACTACGGTGTATGACCAATCCCCTATGTCTGCTCACGGAAGGGTCTCCTCAACTGAGGCTCTGATCTCTGCCTCCTGCCTACTACCGAAGACTCTACTCTGAAGAGGCCACTGCTAGGCCCTTCCAGCTAGCGTCCCTCAGCCAAGAACCTCTCTATCACAAGTTCCTACTCTAGCACCCCGACATAGGTAGGTATTCACATGGGCACTACACTAGAATGGATCTCCCTACGAAGACCCCGCTCAAACTTTCATGCTTAAAAGCAACTATTGCAGATCCTATCCTACAAGTAGCATGTCAGATTGGTAAACTGGGTCGAGTACTGTGCCACAGTCATCCCCCCAGCTTCAGCTCCAGAAGCTCCTGAATCCATACGGAGTGTAAACAAGAGGGGGAGTACTCCCGAAAGAGCTGGTGGAAGCTATCCCACGTGAGAGACAACTCATTGTGGGTCTGCGTAACCAACCCCCACCAACGTTCAGCCATCCTGAGGAAAAGGCTGGAAAGCAGGGATACCATCTGGTCCACTGTTGTCAGTTCCAACTCAAAAATTCGATACAGGAACTCTAGCCTATCTTCTACTGCCATGGGATACAGGTCACCACAAAACTTCTACGGCTACTGACACTAGAAGTCTTGGAGCGCGCTCAGTCTATGCTCAACCTGGACCTGTGCTACCGGTGCTAACCGCTGCTCTCCAGATGGAGGGGCTACTACTAAACCACTAGATGGAAGGGGGTCACGTGAGGGTCCCTGAACTGATTCCTCATCACCCTCCAGGTCGACATCACGAACTAGATAGGTTAACCTGGCTGGCTATTGTTGTGGGGGAATCCTGAAAATTATCAAGGATTACCGCGATTAGATGAGCATATACATATAACAGTAATGACAAAGTGGAGATGACTCAAAAAAGGATAGTAAAAGACTCAATCCTATCGAATTAATTTTCTAAAGTTCCCTACAACAAATGTCTCAGTGTGCTGAGTCGACAAGCAGGTTATCAGGGTCCTGGTGAATGGATACGTCAGCCACCCATACCATCACTGGACTCCCTGGCCTAAGAGCTGCTCTCGAGGCATGTCGTCATTATTGCCCTAAAATCCCAAACAATTTCTTTTTAGGGAAGTCTGAACAATACCCAAAGTAATGAACCTTCCCTTGATACCACTTTTTCACGACTTGACCCTACAGGTCTCAAGCTAAAAATACCCAAAGCCTGCCTCCATAGGCCAGGTGCTGGCGACAATCACCGAAGGCGTAACGATCTCAGGGAGGCCTTCGCCTAAGTACCTATACACAAACACAGCCCACTCGATCAGAAGTGCAGAGTAAAAAAGAAAATCAAAGGACAAACAACTATAACCCAACCACAGTCATGCATCAACTTCTAAATAGAATAAGTAAAGTGTTGAAGAGTACTAACAAGAAAACTGAATAGAAAAAGGGCAAAACACGTGCCCATCCTGAAAGGTGCCACAACCCAGAAATAGGTAAAAAAATTAATCAACTGGAGAGTCCCACACCTAAAAACTCTACTGAGACCCCAGTACGCAGCCCAAGATCATTTTCCCTCTATGATCCTCCGTAGTCACGATCGACCAATCAGTTGTCTGCAAGGGTACACCTGGTGCGGGCAAAGCCCAGGCAGGGGTGAGTATAAAGATACTCAGTAGGATGCCCCGAAAGTTCGAGGGAGCAAAAATGGAGGCAATAAAGAGTTAACCAGTGGACATAACAAAGAATAGTGAAAGAGTGCAGTAAATAAAGTACAGCTCAACCCAACAAGGGAAAGGAATCAAACTCATCCGAACAAGAGGAGCTAGACACAGAAAGCGCGTAGAAAATCATGTGCATCTTCGCCCCTCCTAGAAGGAGAGTAACTGAAACCAACATGTGAGAACAAATTTAGGGTGTATATATATATGTGGTCAATAAAAAACCCGAACGAGAGTGTAAGGGGATCTCCATCTCCAATCTCCTCCCAGGAATAGTTTCCAACAATTCTAAGGATATCCATCACGGGTGCCCAAATGTCCCGCACGCCAAAGTTGTCTCATCATTGAACCATAAAACCAAGTTTCCCACTCCAATAATCACAATGAAAAGTCACTAACTAGCCTCATATAAAGGGTTGAGTCTGAAAGAGGTCATCATTGGGTAACCCACTACCCAGCCAAGCTGGAGGGTAAACCCTAAGAGGTCTTCGGGTAACCCACTGCCCAGCCCCCCGCTGGAGGGTAGACCCTAAGGTTAATGGGTAACCCACTACCCAACCTCGCTGGAGGGTACACCCTAAGGTCAACGGGTAACCCATTGCCTAGCCCTGCTAGAGGGTAAACCCTAATATGCTAGTTGGTAACCCACTACCCAGCCCCGTTGGAGGGTAAATCCGAAACTGGTCCGATAAATCTGTACTGCTCATGCGATCACTGGGTGTCACTAACATCGCTACCATACGTTGGTTCGGAGTGCATCAAAGGATCCTCTAACCAACACCATTTCAGGTTTCCACATTTAATGATATCTAAAATGAGACTCTTCACACCCAAATAGATTACACCATTGCAATCATCATAGAAAATCATGTGAGATAGACTATTTACTCGCTTGAAACAGACTCTCGATGAAAAAGTTATTCAACACCGCTTTATACTCATGAAGCGTCTCATGGGGCCCACACCACAGTCCCGAAAAAAGGTTGGATGAACTGTGCCATCGCAATGCTCCTAGAAAAACACACCAAATCGATAATTCATGCACCCCGAACAGACGTCAGGAGAAAAAGTCGCAAAACGCTGCACGAAGCTTGAATGATGGCCCATGGGCCCACGCCTCAACTCCAGGATCAATGCCTAAAACCATTTTGGACAACTTCGTCTCAACTCCAGAGTCACAATTCCACTAATGGTGCCTAAAATGGACTCCAAATTTTCTCACACCATCCGAAACAAGAATCTCGGTGAGGCGCTAAATAACACTTAATGGGCATGTCGTGCCACCGATCCCCCATCTCAGGAATTAAAAATCCTCAAGACCATTTCAAAACCTATTTTTTGATCCAAGGATCACATTTCTGTAGACGGCACAAAAAACCTATACTTTTTTTTGAGAGTTAGAGGCGTTTTAACACCGACGGATGGAGATGGGGTGGGCCAGACCGGTTCAGCTGGTCCACCCCTCTAGACCGTTGGTCCGCGGCTCGGCCGCCCGGACCTCCCTATCCACCACAGCCCACGGTTCACTGCACGGGCCACACCGCTTCACCGAGACCGGTACGATATGGTCCAGCTTTTCCCCCATGCGACCCGCATTTCGTGGGTCTCGGTCTGCTCCCGGGGTCGCGACGACCCCGGTCTCGCGCCGCACGCCAACCGACGAATCCGGCCAGTGCACACCCCCGCAACCCGGACCATCGATCCACCATCCCTCTCACCCGTTCCAACTTCCAAGGAGCCGTGCCACAGTCATCGCCCACCGAACCATCGTGCGGAGCCGTCAGACCGCCCTGGAACTGCAGGAAAACCATGATTTTTGAAGAAAATTTCCCGGGGCCACCCTGGACGCCCTGGGACTCGGATTTTTGATCCGAAAAGTGATTTCAAAAGCTTGGATCGGACCCTACACATATATTTCATTCCCTATACAGTTTATCCAAATTTATAAACTATTAATGGAGTTCAATGATGATGTGGTAATTTAAAATGAAAATGCAAGATCCTACCTCGCAGGTCGTAACTCGTGGCTTCACAAACAATCTGTTGGCGCCATAACCACGTTGGAGAGGTGGGGAGAGGATATTGAAGAAGGAAGATGTCCTTTTTGGGAGAGCTTCTATCAGGGAACACAAATGGAGGGAGGAGAGGGTTTTGGATGTGCTTTAGTGGGGAAAATTAATTAAAATTTAAATAATTTTAAACTCCCACAAGCGGGTTCGTACACAAACTCTCTACGAGGTCGAGGTTAAACCGCTCCTAGGGTAAAATCCACATTCAAAGCGCAACGGTGGTCGTGAAATTTTAATCTGAGACTCCATTCAGAAGTTATAAATTTCACGCACGAGGCCGCTAAATTATGAAAACTCCCCTTGTGGCGTTTTCCACAGAAAGATCGCACCCACAAAAGTTACACCCCTCCTAGGGTAAACGGCATGCTCCAGACTCAACGGCACCGTTGGTTTTTCCATCTGAGCAACCATTTAGCATTAATTATTTTTATATGGAGTTTTTAGTGTGAATGCACTTAAAATTTCATTTCGGCCACACTGGGGCTCGAAATCACACATCGTCTGAATGTCGTTCTCTAGAATAACATCAATAAATTTTCAAAGTATTATAGGCTAAAAACCCGGGTTCTTATATGTGGTACTTTAAGGATAGTTAAATTTTATACAAAAATCATTATTTTTCTATTTAAAACATTTTTCATTTGTTTAAATGTATAAATACAACATAATGAACTATGTTATTTTATTATATATGGATCTATAATATCCAATGTGTAATGATGGGTTTGAATATTTAAGGGGAATTTAATTTTTTAAATACAGGATGATTTGAATTTGGATCAGAGATTTAGATTAGGATTATGATTGTTGGAACAACTTAAGGTTATGTTTTTAGTTGTGAAATGAGAATAATAATATATCTTGGGTTTTTAGGTATGTCATGGAAGTTTTAGTTTATGGTTTGGATGTTTTTTATATTTCTAGATAGGGTGCATGATTTTATTATCATATTTTGGCAATATTGTATCTCTCCATGAGTGTGTGCATTTTTCCAGTTCAATTTATATAGATCATGGTTATCTATAATGGTTAGTAAATGGTTTTTAGGAAAACCATTAGAATAAATTGGAATCTCTAGATTATGGCATAGGATAGAGTATTGAAATATGTTTTTCACAAGTTTGTAGAAAACTGTGTGAAATGGTATAGACTAAGGTAGTTCAAGATCCCATGGTTGGTGTATGGTTTGGAAAATAGTGTGGTTGAACCATGGAAGATGAGTTTTCATGGGTAGGTTATGTCACAATGTTGGTTCACAGTTTGGAAAACGATTTTTCCAAATAGTTCATTACATTAATAAAGGGATTTTAAGATTTTCCCCTATGGAGTTTTAAGAGGGTCCCCTTCTTTTACTTCATTATATTCATGTGAAAAAACCGAACCACCTCATCCCCTCTCCCATCTTTATATCCCTTATTTTATTAGGGGGTTTTGATGTGTTTTTATGAAAACTCAAGGTAATACCATACCTATTTTCAATTTGGGTTGTCTCATACTTCCCTCATTATTAATGTTGGGATCTCCAATTATGTGTTTCTATTATGAATCATCCTAAGCATGGTGGAATTTTACTTTGAATATAGGTATTTCATTTTGATTGTGATGAGGGTGTCCAAAAGTTTCATCTGCATTTTATCACCTTCATTTAGGATATGGTGTGTGTTTCCACCAAACTATTTATGGGATATCCTTTTAATTAAATTAACATTTCATATAAAATTGGGTTTTTTATTAGGGTCTTCCTAGAAATGATACCAAGAGTCATCTATAGACCTCATGTTAGTGTATTTTCATGGTTTCTCGAAGCAACGTATCTCTAGTGAGTATATTTTCAAGTATTCTACATTGAGTAAATTTTTAAAAAGAAATTATTTTGTTAATTAATTTTCAATTGATTATTATTAATTAAAATTGTTTATAGGGAATGAGGTATGGTCTTGTGTTTCCACACAGGTGTGGTTGATTCCATATGATCATGGATGGGCCTCGGAAGTTTCTATCATCCCTCAAAAATGAAAATTTGAATGATTCTTCAATGAGATAGGTGGTACCTTTAGTTTAATCCATAGTTTTTCCTTTTTTATAAGTGTGATCATGGTATGTTCAAGTAAATTTTCTATAAATTGACATAATTTAAATTAAATAATTGATGTGAATAAATTCCTAATCATATTATTCACAAACCACTAGCCAATATTATGTTTCTTGGAATGAAATATTATATGATAGAACCTCATGGTTTCGGTTCTTTGGTATAGATAATTTAGAACGGTGTCATTGGATGATTTAGTAGTGACTAGTGTTTTGTGATTCTCGAGGGTGTAGTCACATGGGTGGATTCATAGTAAGAATTGGTGCCTTTTAGGAAAGATGGTTCGAAAGTGAGTCTTGGTTTTTTGTGGGACCTATGATTTGGGGGTTTGGCATTATAGTGGTGATGGTTTTTTTGATATGGGGTTATGTATGGCATCACATGGTTTGAGAATATGTAGTGGGTTGTCTGGAATGTTGATGAATGGTATTTGTTTTGAGGAACAAGTTGTGTGGGGTATCCAATGAGTTATGACATTATTTGTACCTGGTTTCATGGTCTAAGAGAGAGGCCTAAAGACTTATAAAATTTACTAGGACATTAGTGGGATTGTGATTGGATTTCGGATGAGGGTAGACCACGAGAGTGGTTTGACTCAGGTTTGTGATTTCTTTAATACTGGGAAGAATGGGTAGGAGATTTAGGGAATAAGACTGATTCACCAGAGGTGTTAACTTGTTATTAAATATTAATAGTGATTCCTTGATAGTTTTTGAACATGGAATCACCTTGAGTGCTCACATCTTGGAATCAAAACTGGACATGAAGAGAAGCATTGTTTGTGTGTCTATCCATGTTCCTATAGGCATGTTTAGTACACTGTGGGAACACAGGGAGATGTTCATGAGGTTAGAATGGTGATAGGTGGTAGCTAATAATGTGTTCAAATTGATTACGGTCACCTATAGTGCTATAATGATTTGTAAGGAAGGTGATCATGGGGTAAATCACAAAAAAGGAAAAGTTCCCATTTTTTGAATAGGAGTTCATAGAGTATTCCTAGTTGTATAGATATAACATGAATTAGGATCCATCAACAGTGGTCTTAATTAGTTATCTTTGACATATGTGAGAGGTTAGGATTATTTTTGAGAAAGATAATCATTATTACTTTTGTCGCATAGAACTGAAATTAGTTATACATGGTAAATATTTATTTACTTTTATGAGCCTAGTTGGGTTGTGACAGGAATTTCAAAGGCATGATGCAGTTTTTGTCTGGATGGTATGTGATCATACACATGATTCCATTGGAAGTAAAATCAATTATAATACATAGTTTACACAGTGAAATTGTGAAGTTTCAAATTGGTGACAACCATGAGTAGGCCAATCAATGATGGAAATTATGACAAGATTCTCATGATCAAGGTGATATGTGCTTAGTTACCTTGTAGTGGGGGACATCAGAAATATATCAAGTGTAGTGACATGGATAATACCATAGTTTCACATGTTCTTTATGAAAGATATTTTTGAGTTATGATCGAGAAGCAATATAAGGGAACCAAAATTGTTGGATTCTACCATAGGAAATTGGTGCATATGATCCTCATTTTAGATTGAATTTTTATGAAGGTTGCATATTATGTTTTCTTGGTTCATTAATGGGTAGTTAGTTATTTTTTTGTTTTTCATCTATAATAAGTGTGTTGGTTGTGTTAAGTAATCACATTCCAAGATGGACAGTATGTGGGCTATAGTGTTAAGGTTTTTATCAAGAAATGTAATGGTAAGGGAGATCCTGTAGTAGAGAGTAATACATTGGTCATTGGTGATATGTCCTCATCTATATGGAGTCATGGTTTTGGGAAACTGGTTTATAGATGGTTTTGATTTCAATTAGATTCAAAAATTAGGGGAGATTTTAACACAAAATCAAACATGGTATTTGTTGGAGTTAGAGTATGAGAATTAGCCTCAAGATATTTTGTGATGATCTAGATGGGTTGGATAAGAGGTGTGTAGGTACTTATGGAAAGCATGATGTAGGTATGGTTTTCATTTGAACCAAAATTAAGGGGTGACAGTAGATGTTAATGTTGGTACTTAGATAATTACAAGATTCCTTTTTTCTTCAATTCATCATGATCAAGTATCTTTAAAAATGTTTCGGTGGCTGGATTCGAGTGTTATAAATGAAGGTTATACAAGGGAGGTTCGAAAGTGGTTTTTATGTGATATGTAATGAGGTGATATTAAAACCAAATTTGGTAATTCAATTTGGATATAGTGGGTTTTTTGGGTATTTAATGTTTTTTAAGGGAATGTCGATTTGCTCATATTGTGCTTTGATAAGGGGGAATCATTTATTTTCTTTTTAATTTGATAAAAAATAGAGGCATAGAAATTTTATTAGTATTTTCACATAGGTCAGGCATGGTATGATTCAATCTTAATTGAGAACATTTATATAATGTGGGTGTTGATTTCTAATAGAAAAATCCAATGGTTGGGGGAGAGAATTGGAATTCGTTGTTTTGAGATAAGACCTATGGTAGGGAGCACCATAGGATGAAGGTATAATTGGATGATGATATTTTTTTGTATTAGGTTAAAAATTCTTGGTAAAAGTTTTTCTCAATGTTTTGGTAATGTTTATGGGTTTTGGATCATGGTTCAGTGGAATAAGATCCATAAATTAGAAGGTGTTCTTTAAGAGTGTATTTGAAGATTTGAGGTAAGACATGGCCAGTTGATAATGAATTGGTGATCCAAATAGGTCAGGATATATATTGTTTGATGAAGGCCATGAATTATTAGGAAAAATAATAGTTATTATGGTGTATTTTTAATACACCTTTTGTATGAACTGGTTTAAAAATTTAATATGAATTTGAATTATTTATTATTGTGAGTTTGGTAGGTTTCTCGCCTGGGCGCACGATTTAGAAGAAATGGTGCAATACCTAGATTTAGAGGGGATTTCTGGTCAATTTTATTAGAGCATGGATTCATGGTATGGTAAAAACCGTGTTATTTGTAAACCATGTAAAATTTAGGGGAAACTGTATGGATTTATTTGGGCTATAGGATTGGTGTAGGGTTACCAAAAACCATGAAAAATGTGGAAGACAAATGTAGATGCAGTTTGTATGATTGTGACATGGTTTTAAAAACTATGAAACTTAACCATGTGATATGTGTGTTCATGGGTAGTTCCTATCACAAGGTTTTCATAAATTTTTGAAAACCATTGGGATAAATATTGTGGCCCATTAAAAAGTATTTTTTATAATTTTCTTCAGGAATTATAATCAATGAATCACATATTTTCCTTTCGCATGCTCGGTGTGTAACCTAGCCACATCATCCCATCTCCTGCAGTTACCTACCCCATTTTTTAGGGGATTTTGAGTTGTTTTGTGATTATTATATGTAAGACCAAGTGTCTAGTGATATCAACATGTCTCCTTCTTACCTCAATTCAAATTTTAAGATCTTCTTCTATGGTTTTTTATTCTGATTCTTCCAAAGCATGGTGGAATCATATTTTAACTATAATCCAACAATAATTTAGAGAAAACTATGTTTTATAATATATTATTCACACAACATAAAAATAAAATGAACCCAGATATTTTTATAAAAACAAATTATTATAATGATACATAAACACTAATACATTATGAGGTTACAATATGAAACAACATGAAGAAAGTTAAAAGTGGATTAAATTTATATATATATAAATACCACAAATATAAAATATATGTCCTCGTTATTCACTATAAATACTATAACCCCAACTGAAACTATGGAAACAAGTTGAATAATTAGGAATACAAAAGACATAATGAGAGGGGAGTAAATGAAAAAATATTAGTGACACGTGTAAGGTTATATATTGGATTGCAATATAACAATTATATATATTATGTCATTGGATACATAGACATTGTATATATATATATATATATCCATTATATATATATCCATTTCATATATTTAAAATTTGTGTTGGAAATGGAGGTAAAATCACTCGAAGGTAATTTAGATATCTTTAATAAAACTATTTTTATGTGCACAATGTATTTTTAACATAATAGATTAGATTGATCACTATTGATAAATGAATTTAATTAAATAATTATATTTTAAATATTTTTTGTAGTAAATTAACATTCATTTAATTATGTTTATTATAAATGAGATTGTAATAAGGTTATTTTATACTTCAAAATTACTTTTTTTAAAACATTTTATTGCATTTATGATAAAAAAATTTAATTAAGTTTAGAAACATTAAAAAAATTTATTGAAAATTTTAACATCATTTTTTCAAATTTTCAATTCAAAAATATCTTAGGGTGAATTTTTGGGATTTTTCTAGGAAGTTATATTTTCCAGTAAATAGTGATAATATTGATTTTTATCAAAAAAATTATTTTTTATTTCATGAATTTAAATTTTTCCATTTTTTTTAAAATAGATTAAAAGTAAAATTAGTTCTCTTATATTATGAATAATTAATTTATTTTCATTATAATAAATTTTAAGGTTTACATTGGTAAAAAATGTTTTTATACTTAAAGTGGCATTTTTCTAAAAAAAACTATTTTTATTGTGATTTTCATTTTTATCATAAATTAATTTCTTAATCTTATAAAAATTGAATCCTGAAAATTTTATTCCATCTTTTGAGTCATGATTTCAATATTTTTTAAACAGAACCCTTTTATTTTTTGTAATTATGAATAGTAACAATAGTAACTTTTTATTACCACTTTAAAGGTAAAGTGGGTTAAATATAGTTAAAACTAATATGATAAGGCTTAAAATTCATTAAAATGGTTACATTTATTTCATTTTATGATTATATTTAATTTATAATCATCCAAACTCATAAAATATAACCATTTTAATTTTACCTTGATTTTCACTATTAAAATATTTAAGTAAAATATAAAGTCAAAAATGTCACATTCATTCTATTGATATCTATAAAAAAATTGAAAGGGATAAAAACAAATTATCTTTAGTTATAAACACTTATTTGAAAGATAAATAATTTTTTATCATGGTGATTTATTTTTACATTTAGTGATGTAATAATTACCTTAAATACTTATGAAACGCTGACTTAGTTATTGTAAAAACAATATAAAAAACAAGTAAATTGTATTGTAAACTCTAACATTACTATTTTTGGTGTGATTTTTAGTTTCCCATGAATTCTATAGATCAATATAAAATTTTATTGATTTATTATTTTTTAATATTTTAATTCCACTACTATCGAGATGACTTTAAATTCATATTAAATTAATCATGTTATAAATGAATTTATTGATATTTTATGTCAAATAATATTTTAATAAATTGTTTAATAAAAAAAATATTTAAATTGAACAGTTAGGATGATACCTAGGAAAAAATTTCTTCGCTTGTCCATTTATGATGCAATTTTTATTTTCTAGGTAAAATTATGACCCTTTAATATTGAAAAAAAATTTGTATTTTAGGTCAAATTGGGTAATGAATGGGCTAAACTAAAATATAAGGCTCAAAATGACACCAAAACCTATAAAAATAATTTAATGATGTTATTTTGACCATATACGCTTTTTAATTTAATTAATTTCTATTTATTATCATTATACTTAAGAAATACAATAATTTTATTTAAATTATTTTAGTACGTCCTAATGTGTCCATTCCCTCCATTATAAATGGACACCTTGTATCTCATTTAATTACACTTCCTTCAGCCATATATCAAGACCAAACTCTTGCCAATTGTCTAATAAAATTTCTTATCCATGATGTATAAAGTTTTTTGTTCTTAAAATACCATTCCAATTTTTTTAAGAAGTAATATAATGGTTTTCTATCAAAGAAGAGGTAATATTTCTACCCGACGACATTCAATTTATTTATTATTATAACTCTTATAAATATATGGTATTCATCATAAAATAAATAATTCATTATCATAATTAAAATAAAATTTTATTTTTATTATCTATCTACCATTATTCACCCTCTTTTCCATCAAGTGGGAAGTGAAATTATTTCTCGAGCGTACGTGCGGACAACCACCTACATATAACAATACAATTAACTTTCAATCACTTTATTTAATGGATACTTAGTATGATAACTATAATATTCATACATGATATTTAAATTATTATTGTTTTCTATAATTCTAATATCATATTAACCATCTTACCTTCTGATCTGTTGAATAATGATAATGTCATGCATGCGTACGTGTAGACTAACTTCTCCACGAACGATGTGATTCATTTTTTATTTTCTATTTACATTGATGGTAATAATGATATATTTAATTAATATATGTGTGTGTGTTTTATAATAATTATTTTTAAAAATTTGAATTATTATTTATCTTTCCTGCATTCGATCTATCGAAAAGTGAAAACATCATTTAAGCTTACGTACAGCCTATTTTCTTCATAAAAAATCTAATTCACATTTATTTTATATCCTTTATTGATGAATATGAATATATATAATATTTATATATAATATATATATATATTTAACACAATTTATATTATATAACCATGATAAAAAAAATGATCAGAATTACTAATCCAATATTTTTTAAAAAAATGAAACAATTTTCACCCAGGAACAATGATTTTAAAAATGAATTATTAATATATGGGTGTTGAAATTTTATAATTAGATGACATATGATATAAAAAATATATTAATTAATCTATTATAGAATTATTATAAATTTAAATTTATTATATTGGTCGTTAATGTAATTTTGAAGCAATTCAGGCTTTAGTTAAGGGTTTTTCATATTACTTTTATATATATGAGAAACATGCCATGTTAACTACATGTTTATTTTTTGTTGTGTAAAAAATTACCATTAATTTGTTTTCTAATAATTACAAGGAATATTATTGGAATTTAAAAATACATATATGTTTCTATCTTTCCTTTGGTTTTTAATCAAATATTACCAAGGTGGTATAGGATTTAGGTTATAATCCCATTGTTTATCAGGATTGATTATGATCAAGTCTATCATGACGATGTTTTATAACCTATCCCTCAATAATCCCATGATTTTTACTATACTCCAGTTATTTATAAATATTACAATTTTTCATTTCATTTTCCTCTATTGAGGTATTGAAGAGACCAAATTATATATTTTTACAGAAAACTGAAATTATTTCTCTCTTTGGTCAAAAATAATTTTTCTTCCATATCAATGTTTTCTAAAAAAATAATTAATTTTTTAATATTATCCTACGTATTTTTAAATTATTTTTTACCCATGATTTACTACTTAAAAAATTGTTTAAAATGAATTTTATTTTTATCTTATAAATAATTTACTTTTGACATTTTACTACATATATGAAAAGAAACATTGTTTTAAGGTACACAGTATAAAAAAATTCTGACTGTCATGACTACTCAATTATTTGAAGACTAGTTTAAAATTATTCATGTTTCATTTTAAATTAAAAAAATTCCTTGATATTTTTATAAATATATATATTTTAATGAAATTGTTTCAAAACTAAAATGATATTTTCCTCAATTAATATTCCAACCAATATTTTAAAATATTTTTTTATCTATGAAAACATACTTCCATGTTACAAACGATTTAATGGGGATATGATTTTATGATACCATAAATATTCTTCCTATATATGGTTTATGATTATAATTGTGAGTTTTTTTATGAAATGTGTTTATTTTCAATGGTTTATATCATAATTAAATGTTTAAAGTTTTATGAAACCAATTTCCTTTCCACGAGTTATGATATATTTTGAATTATTTATGCTCTTATGGGATATATGTTTATTCCTTTAATTGTGTTATGGGTAGTCTTGTAATTATATATCCCTCTAACTCATTGGGTAAATAAGGATATATCGTGAGATAATAAGGACTTGAATTTGGATTCAACCTAATTCTTTAAGAGACTATATCCACTGTGATAGTCTTGGGAGTGATCATGGACTAAGGATATGATGTAATGGATAGTGAACCCAATCCACTATGATATTCTTTGTAGTGATCCTTGAATAAGTAAATTATTCTCCATGCTTATGTATACAACACAAAATTATGTCTTTTTATAATGTGACTCCCTCATGGATCATGTTCTTTCATTCATTTATTATTGATTTATTATAAACTACCAAGATTTATACCATGATTCAATATTATGATATATGATATATTTGTTATGGTTTCCAAATGGTAAAATCATATTATCATACCCTTTTGATCATGTTATGATTAATTAATAATTTATATCTTCCTTACATACCCTTAATGATCATATGAGTTCTCCATTTGTTATGTTTCCCTTCCCCATGTTATGAGAAAAAATATTTAAGTAGGGAATGTCTATAAAGAGTATTATTTTGGAAGATCATTGTGTGTGATTTTTAAGATAGTTCATTAAATAATAATATTGTGTATCTATTCTCCAAAGATAAATCTATAGGGTTATAGAATGGATCATAATGTGATGTAATTAATTTTATTCAATTAAGATGTAATATTTACGTATGAAAAGTATGGATCATTATAGTTGGCATCAGAATAAGAATTAAAAATTTGAGATTTGGAATATATAAATTTAGTAAAAACCCTAGGGATAAGTATAATTCAAGTATGAAACCCTAAATTTTTAAAAATATAGAAATTATGGTGTTCTCTTATAAATACTTCATCTCTACATACTAAATGTGGATGTGTTTTGGTATAGATTTATCTAAGGGTAATAACCTTGAAAATATTAGGTCGAGTATATCTCGGTCATATTTTTGGCATGTGGTGAGTGTGCCCTTACTACACACCTAGTTTTACACAATAGATGGATTCTTTAGTTCAATAACATTTACCTTATGAACCATTATGATGGATTTAAGTAGATGCTAACCAAGGATGACCTAGGATATGCATAAAGTGTCAAGGATTTAAATGAATGTGTCATGATTTACAAATTATATGATTTATTTCCCTTGATTATATGATTTCTCATAATAACTATTATTTCTCATGGTATTATGTTTTCTTCAAGTCAATGGATAGAACCAAAAGGAATCATGTTAATGTAAAATGTGAAAAACAATGGAATGATTGTCCTCTTAAAAATCCAAATGATATGAGAGTATGAAGGAGAAACATTTTGATTATTCAAAATAATTTATATCATTTTATGATTAACAATATCAAGTTGGGTGTGTTTCTTAAAACACATAATAAAAGTAAAATTTAGTTTTCACAAGACAATGGAGGGAAGAAGATTCGGCTTTTGATATGTCAACTATGTGGGATTAAGCACTTATAGAAATATCTAGGGGAAGAATAAGATGTTTTATGTGTGAAATAAAATTGTATATAGTAAAACTTTAAAGAGGGGAAATGAAAATTCTAATAGAGGGAATTGAATTTCATCCTAATGTATGATTTCTAGTTCAATGTCATATGTTTGGAAAATATGGGCATTATATAATGCAATTACCTATTCCAAATGTTAAATCTTAGACCAAGTAAGGCCCAATGTTATAAAAATCATTTAAGTGTAAGGATTGAAGTGTTTATGAATTTTTATTCAATAATTATATTATAGAAGTTTTATGTTGATGATATTATAGATATAAAAATCATGAAACATCTTGTTATTTTTTCACATTACTTTTTTATTTATGTATTTTAAATCTTATGTTTATTTTTACTGATAACTAAGAAAATTAATTTAGGGTTAAGGTCATAATATGTAGTTGGGATAAAGAGATGATTAAACTTTTTGAATTAAATGGGATAGTATTGGTGACGTTGATATTGGTTAGTGATGTAATTAAAAAGTGATTTAGGTCACCTTTCATAATTCATATTTTATTTTTGTATTTAGGGAATATATTCGATAGACTATGATTTTATTTTATGAATAAGGATTGTTTAAATTTTCTGAAGAATATATGTTTTCATGTGGGTTAACATAGGTTCTATGGATACCATCATTGGTTTATAATTTTATGTTTGATTAAAAGTTACAAGGCATAGATACCCCTTTTATGTTTTAAGTGATTGGATTTAGAGGTGATTTTAAACATTTATTAGGTTTAAGGAAGAATAAAATATTAAGGTTAAAATAACCCTTTGGGTTAGTATATAATTTTATTTTATGTCAATTATGGTCTATTGGATAGTTTAATATAGACAATGATGATGGTTGAAAAGTGATTTATTGAAAATGTTATATTTTCATAGTTATTTATGGTAATTCTAAGGATTAACTTTTTGGTTAGTACCTAAATTTTTTTCATACTATAAAAATATTATATTGGAATTTATCATGGTGATTAATGATATTTTGGTTGACTTTTCACTTGGTTTTCATATATATATATATATACACTTTAGGTTTAACATATGACTAAACATTAAGGATTATTTGGGAAGGATGAAATGAAATTTTGGGGATGAAAGAAGAAAATAATGAGATAATATTTATGGATAAAACATTATTAAGGTTGGGGAAATAAATGTTATGTGGTATGTATTATTATTTAAATATGAACTATGTAGATCCTTTGTTATTATTGTGGAAAGCATGGAGTTAAAAATGAATATTTAAACATTTTGGATATTATATTACCTTGTTATAACCATTCAGTTTTGGTCAACATTTAAAGATGAGATTATCCTAATATCATTTTATGGATTAAGAAGGCAGTTTTTTAGCATCAGGAATGAAAAATTCATCTTAAATACACATCATTTGGAAAAAATGATATTTTTCTAGACATATAATAAATATTGAAATTATACTTCTCAAGTAATTATACTTACTTATTCTTTTATCCTATAATGTAAAGGATTTCCATAAGTCTATGTGATGTATCTGTAAACAAAAATGTTATCCTATTACTTTTTTTTGTGATGGATCATTGTTATTTATCACACCTCTTTGATTTATGGTTTTCTGTTCATTAACTTCCACATAATCATTCACTTTCTTGTGATCCTTTTTCTTCTTCACCCTCCATTGCTAATTGGACATTAAATTTTTCCTCCATGTCCATATTTTCACATCCCATAAATTTTATTCTATTTGGAAACATTGTTATGTATTATTATAGATGAGCTTAATATTTAATTATATTTATTTTTAATAGGATGTTTTATTCACCCTTTTTATGATGTGGGTTTTAAATAAAGGAAATTTTAAATATCAAACCCTTGATTACCAAACTCATGTTCAAATTGTGAGGATGCAATTTATTTAAATAATGGAATGTAACACCTTGAGACGTTAAAATAGAACTACGTTTTATAGATTCTCATGTATGATACATCAAACTAAAATGAACCACTATACTTTTAATGAAATAAATAATTATATTGAATGATAAATAGTAATATATTATAAGGTTAGAATTATAAATGACATGATGAAAAGTACAAGTAGAGTAAATGTATATATATATATAAATAACACAAACATAAAATTTGTATCATCCTGGTTCTTTATAAATATTGTGACCCCAACTGTAACAAAGGAAACAAATAAAAGAATTATGAATACAAGAGACATGATGAGAGTTGAATAAATGAAAAAAAAATTATTGAATCATGTAAGGATATATATAAGAATGTAATATGAGAATTATATATATATATATATATATGGTCATTGGATACATAATAATTGTGTGTATATATATATCTATTAGGTAAATTTAAATTTTCTTTTCTCTGAAATTGAGACAACATAGTTTGATGGTTAAAGAGATGCCTTCAATAAAACTATTTTCATGTGCATGATGTGTTTTTACGTTAATATATTAAAATAGCCATTATTGATAAATGAATTTAATGAAATAATTATATTATTTATATTTAATCGTATGAATTAAAATTCATTTAATTATATTATTTTTGATGGAAATAAAAAATAAGAAAATTGTATTCTTCTAAAATAGAGTTTCCTAACCAGTTGGTTATTTTCTTTTATTAGAAACTATTATAGTTAGTTTCATAAACTTCTCAAAAAATTACATAACAAAACTAAATTCATTTTTTAAATAAAAATTATAAAATTATATTATGGTTTAAATTTGGGTTTTTTCTTAAAATATTTATTTCCCAAAGATTAGTTATAAATACAAATTTTTATGGAAAACTATATTTTTTTAAAAATGTTACAAAGTTTCATTTTATTTTTAAAAAAAGTAAATATAAAATTAGTTATATTATATTATTAATAATCCAAATAATCTTGTTGGGTTTGGTATAAAAAAAATTTATACTTAAAAATGAATATTTCTAAAAAACAAATTTTTTTTTCAAAGTGTTTTAAAATTTTAAATTAAATTAATTTATTAAACTTCTAGAAATTTAATATTTAAAAATGAATTGGAAATTTGGAATTTGGAGTTCCAAATTTCGAAAATATCACCCTTTTCCTTTTGTTCATTATTAATTGTAACCATATTAAATATTTATTACCATGGTAAAGGTAAAATGGGATATTTTTAGTTAAAACTATTATGGAAAAGGCCTCAAATTAATTCAAAAATATGATGTTGTGTCCTTTTATGAGTCTATTTCATACATAATATTCCAAAAATATAACATCTATCCTTTTATTTCCATTTAAAATTTATTTTTAACTTTATAATATTTATGTAAAAGATAAAGTAAAAAATAAAACTTCCTCCTCTTAATATCTATAATATTTTTTAATAGGGATAAAAACAACTTATGCTCATTATTAAATATTATTTTAAATATCAATGATTTTTTAATAATGGAAATTTATTTTTAATCTTTAGTGATAAAATAATGACCTTAAATGCTTACGTAATAGTGACATGGTTCTTGTGAAAGTAATAGAAAATTGAAGTAAATTATGTTAACAAATATTAAAGTATTATTTTTTGTTTGATTTGTAGTGTCCCAAAAAATTTATTGACAAAAATAACATATTAAATATTTATTAAATGTTTATATTTTAATTCAACTACTATATTGAGGAATTTAATGTTAAATTAAATTAATAGTTTCAACAATGATAATACTGATATTTAAGGATAAATATTTTTGAATTAAATTATTTAATAATCAAAAACAATTTAATTCAAGGGGATAATTAGAATGATAAAGGGTATAACATTTCATCCCATATAGCTTTATGATATAATTGTTAACATATAATTAATATTATATCCCTTTAATCTTAAAAAATCTGTTACCACGGTTAAGATTAAAATTAGATAATGAAGGGGTTAAACCAAAATATAAGGTTTAAAATAACACCAAAACCAATAAAAAATTAATTATATGATATTAAGACCATAGTCTCTTTTTATTCAAATTAATGTATATTTTTATGAATTATACATGATAAATACATTAATTATATTTAAATATTTTAAGTGATTCCACGTGGTTCATTTGTTTACCTTCTAAGAAGACACTCCCCTCTTTTCTTTACACTTCCATGAGATATATATCTCAAAAAAATCCTACCCAATTCTATTATAAAATTTTTTATCCCTGAATTAGTCATTTTTTTCATATTAAATGACCATTAAAAATTTACGTAAGATGGTATCCAATGGAGGACTATCGAAGAATAGGTAATCTTCATACATGACCTCTTTTAATTTTTTCTTCTACTAAGTCCTCTAAATTTTTTCTATTAATCATAAAATAAAAAAATAAATTTACTAAATATAAAATAATATTATGATTATGTAACCACCAATATTCACCCTCTTTTCAATCAAATTTTATGTGAATTTATTGCTCCTACGTACGTGTGGACTATGACCTCCATGTAGCGATTCAATTCATTTTCAATAGCCATATTTTAGGGATTATTATTTTTATGGGTTTATTTTTTTATTTTATATATATAATATAATAATTTTTCATAAATTATAATATCATATATACCTTCTTATGTTTCCATCTCTTGGAAAATGATTGTTTCACTTGTGTATACGTATGGACTATCACCTCTTCAAATAAAAGTTATTTGTTTTTCATTTCAAAATTACATAAATAGTAATAAGGAAATATTTCAGGAATATTAATTATATATATGATATAATAAAGATTATAAAAAGTATAATTATTATTTACCTTTCATTATTTTCATCCTTCAAAAAGTGAAAATAGTTCTCATGCGTACGTACGGCCCAACAACTCTATGAACAGTGTCATTCTTTTTTATTTCTCTACATCTCATTGGTAACTATAAATATATATATAATGAATATATATTAGGTTAATATCATGATTAAAATTCTTGATATGGTGGAACCATGATCGAAGTACAAGAATCAGTACTACAAAATGAAAATTATCATGAAAAACGAAACAGTCAACACTAGAAAACAATTATTGTAAAAAAACATTATTAATAAATTTATGCATAAATATTATATTTGGATCACATATGTTATTATAAGTATGTAAATTACTATTATATTAAATTATGATAAATTTTTATTAATTATAAATAATGTTAAATAACATCAAAATCAAGTCGGATTTGAGGTAAGGTTTTTTCATCTCACTTTTATTTCTGTGAGTCACATTCCATATTCACCATATGTTTATTTTATGTAGTGTATATAGTTCCCATGAGTATATATTATTATAATTATCATAAAAATTATGTGAATTTACAAATACATATATTTTTATCACTATCAAGAGGATTTGAATTAGATATTACCAAGGTGATAAGGGGTTTATGTTATAGTATCACTGTTTATTGGGATTGTTTATGATAATGTTTTGGGTTATGATATTTTATAACATATTACTTAATAATAATATGATATTTATTTTCCTATAGTTATTTATATATATTATTAGTCTTCATTTAATTTTCCTCACATTAAGTACCTAATATATTGAAAGAATATTTTTAAGGAAAATTGGATTTATTTCTCTCTTTAGTCAAAAATTATTTGACTTTTCTATCCATGTTTTCTAAAAATGTGTTGAAGAATGATTTTAAAATTATTTTATGATTTTTTTAAAGTCATTTATACCAATTATTTAATTTTAAAAAACATTTTAAAATTAATCTTCTTGTCATTTTTTAAATGATGTTCTTTTGACTTTTTACTGAAAATGTGAATGGAATATTTTTTAACATATATGGAATGAATGGAATTTCCCACCTTTATTACTGCACAATACTTTCAAGCCTAATATACAAGTTTCAAATTTTATTTTGAAAAAAAAAATAATTTTCTTTTTCAAAATTAATACTTAAAATAAGTTATTTCAAACTGAAATGGGTATTTTACTTAATAAATATTTCAAGTAATCTTTTATATGGATTTTTCAACTATGATAACACCAGTTTTTATTTCTTGTAAATTAGAAGGGATAGTATTCAATGATTCCATCCTTATTTTTTCCCTTTATGTTTTGTGATTATTATGATGATATTTTTATGAAACGAGTTTATTTTCAATGGTTTATACTCTAATAAAATTTATAAATGTTTATGAAACATGTTTCCATTCCACGGCATATAATGTATAATGAATGACTTATGATTCTATGGCATAAATATGAATGTTTTTTATTATGTGATCAGTGGGACTAAAATTATGTAACCCTTCAAAGAATTGGGTAAAGATGGATATATCATGAGATATTAACAACTATAATGCGGAGTGAACCGAATTCAATAAGGGTCTATATCCACTATTATAGTCTTTGGAATGAATAATGAATAAGGATATGATATAATAGTTAGTGAACTCAATACAGTGTGATAATATTGGTAGTGAACCTTGAATAATGAAATGATTCTCTATACTTATGTGTATGCCACAAAATAATGTATTATTCTAATTTTATGCTCACATGGATCATTTTATTTGATTCATTTATGATTAATTTATTATAAAAGACCAAGATTTATTTCAATATTCTTGATTATAATATACAGAATGTTGAATATGGTTTTAAAATGTTAATTTCGTGTCCTCATACCCTTATTCTCAAGTTATTCATATGTTTTCATTTATATCTTCCCTACTTACACTTACTAGGCATCTAAGATTAGTAGTTCTTATGTTTCCCTTCCATGGGTTATGAATAAAGATTTTATGTATGTTATGTCTTAGAAGAGTACTATATGGGGATATATTTGTGAGGAATTTTCTAGATATATCATGCAATATAAATATTGTGAATCTATCCTCCAAATACAATAAAACTATACAGTTCTCTCATAGATCATAATGTTTTATGATGAATATTCATTTATTATGATTTAATGTTTAACTATGAAAATTATGGGTCTTTATATTGATTATTGGGATTTAATTCTACATACGATGAGGGTTTACCTAGGGGTCATCTATATCCCATCATGTTTCATTGGATTGAGTTATGTTTTTCAAAACTATTTAAGGTTTTTCCATTAAATTAAATTAATTTAGCATAAAAAATGGCATTGTGTGTTTGGTTTTTTCTTGAGAATGATGTTGGGATTCTATTATGGACCTCCAGCATGTGGTTTCTTGAGGTCTCACCAAGTGGTGTGACTCTAGTGAGTTAATCTATGATTATTCCACATTTATTAATTTGGTTAACCAAATTTAAACTATTAAGTAATTATGAATTTATTATAATTAATTAACTTGGGTAATTAGGAAATAGTTTGGGGTTTAGGAATGAATACAAGCTTGGTTGAGTTTGAATGTGCTAGTATAGGCCATTGATGCTACTTATATCCCTTGGTAATAAAACTTTTAAAGCTTCTTGGATGAGGTAAGTGGTCCCTTTAGTTTAACCCATAGTCTTACCTTGTTTTCTAAGTATAGACATGCTGCAGCCATGAGAGTTTTCAACACATTAACCTAGTTTAAATTAAATTCTTCATGTTAATAAATTCATAATAATGATTTATTTATTAATGGATGATGTGGTTGAATAGAAATTTGTGAAATTAAACTTCACAACCCATGATAATTGGAAATGGATTTTCCCTTTAAATTTAATTAGATCCAATTTAGTAATAAAGGATGTGTTATAAAGTATAGGTTGGGTAATGGATTGGTATTAAATAAGTTTATTTATGAAAGGGAAATTGGTTTTCATGTTTTAAAATGGTTTTTAAATTTAATGGTATTTGAAAAAGTTAAAGAAAATGTAAGTGATTTATGTTTTTAAATGGAAATTTGAAATGGTTCTAATGGAATAGGTTTTAGTATTTTCAATCTGGTAACAAGTATTAATATCTTGAAATTGTAAAATGGCCTTGAAAATGGAATTTGCTTATAACATATTTTAGGAACTTCATTTTGGGAATGAGAACTATTTTTAAAAAAGGGTTTTGATAGGTTGTACCTTTATTTCTACTATTTATTCCTTTTATGATATGGAAATAATGTAGTGTTTAAGTTCTACCTTTAAATTATTGAATGTTTCTTGGGTTTACTTGTGATGGTTTAACCCAAGGTGAACATAGACCCTAGTTGGATGCTCTGTGTTGAATGGTAAACCTGGGGTGAACACGATGCTTGGTATCAAAGGTTAAATCTGGGGTTAAACCCAATATTAGATTATTTTGATTGTAAAACTCAGGGTGAACTTGATGCTCAGGTAGACACGTGTTATAGTTAGACCTATTGTGAACATGGCCCTCATGTGGATGCATTTTAAGCTTTAAATGACGGTAAACATCTGCCCTATCTTTATTTTTAGGCCCCAATGATGCGTATATTACCCTTCGGTGATGCTTCCTTTAACTAGGGATGGTTATTTTACCTGTGGTCAAGAGATGGTTAGAATATCCTTCAAGAAGTGTTGAGAGACACCTCAGCATTAGATGAAGTAGGTATGTACCATTATTGGGGTGAACCTAACCCCTGGGTTTGGCGTTTTTGTTTTAATTAATTTCTTAATTGGATATTTCAAAAATATTTACTTACGTGCACTTATTTACAAACCAATTATATTCAGGGACATTGTTGGAGGAGATCCAATGATTTTAATTCACACCCCACTTGAGTCTTCATGAAACTTGGGTACCCAAGAAGATATTAACTTGGTTTTAAGCATAGTTTGGTCTGATCACTAGTCCTAGATTAAGAAAGTTAGCTTAGATAGCTACCTAGATTATGGGGGTGTTTTGTATCAGAGTTGTCATGGGTCCAGTGTCTTTATTTCATTTATTTTTTTCTATACATGTGATCTACCAAATTTATGGAATATTTTTACTCAATATGTCATTATTTATGATTTTATCATGTATGGTTTGTTTTTTATTGGCATAGAATTTTTCATGAAGTCGTAAACTAATATTTTTAGGTAAACTAAAGGTGTCATCCTACTCAATGATACAGTCACGGAAGGATGATGACGTCATGTACAACATTCCTAATGTACATGAAAAATTTAAATCCACATGCAAGACACTTACATTCCCAATGAGACATATTTCGATCCCACTCCATGGAGACCACTGAAATGGCTAAGGCAACTGCACATAAGATATCTACATTGTGTGGAGATTATGAAGTCTTGCGTAAAATTCTTTCACCCCCAATGCAATGAAAATTTTCACTTTATGTGATTTCTCTTCGTGTCCATAGAAACCTATGTGAGGAAAGTATCTTCCATGGCTGAAGCCATTCATTCCATTACTGATAAATTTGTCAATATATTGAATCCCCACTTCTTCAGGGTGATTCTACATAATTCAAAATGCCACTCTACAATATGTAATACTGGTATTCCATGACATCGTGAATTAATAGAAACATCAATGTATAAGTTCTTGTGTGACATATTCCTTGGGTGTCCTCCTCTGAGTGGGACCATATTTTATTAACACTCGTCCAATCTCTTTCAATCATGAGTCTGGTGTGTGCAAGGGATCCTCCTATGCACAACATTGACCTTGCATGAAACATTCCAAAGTTACGCACATTCCTTACCTAATGTGCAAGAACCCAATATTTCATAAACCCTCTCTTTGATGCTCTATTTCTTACCTTTATGATGAAGAACTATGCATCATCCCTTATTGAGCACAACTAATATGCCATGCATGCACCCCTTGCGTGCAACCCTCCAAAAATGTGTGCAAGGTTTTCATGGTCCCTTGCAATGGACCCCTCTGCCTATTGTGCATGAATTTCCTTACATTTTTCTTCAAATAATAGTTACACTAATCCCCTATTCATATCAGTATAGGGATGCTAATGTTGACCTCATGATAGAACACTATTCAATAATATCATACCTTAGCATTGATCAAGCCATGTCGTGCCTGGGGGTGAATTTTCAATAGTTATGTACACCCAAGGGGTCAGGAGTGATTCCCTGACATCTGTGTTGCATGATGTAGAACTTCCAAGCACCAACATCCTTGGGACATGACGTAAAACTATAGTCTCACCCCATGAAACACACATGGGATTCCCCATGTAGTATCATCATGGTATGCCACATCCTCCAACCACAAGTCATAGAACTCCCAAAATGAGAAGTTTTCATGTGTAAACCCCACACAACTATCATAGGACGCAATGTGTATGAGTGATAGGGAATGAGATCTTAATCACATGGAATTAGATCCTCCCCAAACGGAATGAGATCCTCCTCAAGAAGATTCCATATGTAGGCCCCACACTATCTCTAATTGGAACATCTTCCATGACATGGCCATTAGGTCTATTGTTTCCTCTTGTTTCTCACACTAATAATGACACACCTGGGCTTAGAGATCAGCAGTTTCTATGATATCCAACCTCTACTTTTAAGGGAATACTTCTGAGTTTAAGCCCCAAAAACCATCCATACCCATCCCAGTATTTTACATGGAATTCCATATGTCAAGAATATAATTCCCCAACCAAGATACCATATCTCATTAAGGTCCTTTTGGACAACTTCTACACATAATCCTCAACCCCATGATCAACATTATGGGCCTCATTTTTAGGTCTAATCCCCAATATCTGATTTTCTAATCTATGTGGACATTTATTCAAAACTAATTAGGATACGTAGAAATACTCCCAAAGTTCCAAACCCAACACACCCAACAATCTATCCATTCCATCCAAGTCCAACACATCATCCACATCCACCCTGATTTTCCCCAAGCTCTCACATCTTGGGAAGATCATGACATCTACTCAGTCAGCTTCCATGTGTAATCCCCTCAAAATTCCACCAAGAGTAATCCTTTTGTGAAGGAGTCTTTAATTCATAATCCCCATTCCACCCATAAAATTTTTTAGTTTTGGGTCCCTATATTCTAAACAAGGAATGTAGGATGCCTCTTTGAGGTTCATTCCCAACCAAGGGTAAATCATAGTGTTCCCCTCCTAGGGAGTCACCTCTATGATCCACCTCCAAGGGTGTCTAGATTAATCTTCACTATGTGACATATACCCTTTATGGAAGACACCACCCCATATCCACTATCACTGGATATTCTCATCCATCCATCTAATACACCCTTTCAGGTGGTCCCTTCTAGGGACACACCTCCCTAATCCGCCTTTGTAGAGGGGGTAGTTCTTATCAATCTCTATGTGTATCCAAAATATGTCATACTCATGACCTATCTAATACCCCTACATCATTATAAACATGGGATTCCTATGGTGAAATACTTGGAAGAAATTAATTTGGCATCAGATACCTCATGATCAGCATTGGATGCCTTAGGTTTCATGCACAAGATTGCCTCCTATGAGGAAGAATATAGGTGACCAATGTTCTAGTGTCCAAACATGCTAGAAATTACCAATGTGACAACTCTTCTGAACCAAGGTTGCTTCCCTATCAATAACCCATGGAAGTACTAGAAAAAAATATTCATAATTAACTTGCATCCACAAAGAGATTAAACAGGGAATGAGTTTTCGGAACATACTTATCTCTATGAGGGAGAACCAGACTAGGAAATGAATTCAAAGGAGGAATCCTTGGAAGGACAAACTGATATCCCACAATCCTATTTTGATCAAGATATATATATCACTGATTAAATTGATGAATTTTTCACACCTTTATAAAGTGGGAATGTGGGGAAATAGGAAAGCAACCTCAGTTTCACGATGGATGAATGCAGCGTCCACTCCCTAGAAAAAAACATCAAAAATAGAAATGGTGAACCTAATGTGAAACTATTTTCCTAAACATGGGGAATAAAAAAGATTGATACATTAGAGGATTGGCATGTCATGAGATCCAGCTTTCGGGTTCTATGTTCCACTATGAAAACAGTGGTCCTATCATGGAACTCACAATAAATTAGGGTTGTTGCATGTTGGGCATTCCAGTCTACATTGTTTTCAGCATGGATCTATCTCTTCAACCATGGAAGATTAGATGATGTTGGGGAATTCGTAATTTCTTTCCTTTTATCCATGCAAATAGTTGAGCCCTCTGTATTTTAAGGACATAGGAAGTATGAAATGAACTACCCATCACTACCACCTACAGACACAAGTGTAGAATGAACATCCATGTGGAAATAATGAATGACTCCATATCCACCACAACTTCAGCTACTACCAAGGTGACTGGGGGATCATTCCCTATATCACCTATATATATTGATTAGAGAATGGTTATAGAGGCCCTCATACGATGTTACAAGCATAGGGGGACATTATCATTAGGACCATGGACCGCCAGGACCTGAAGGATTCTATGACTCACCAAAATCATATCCCCCAAGGGCCTTGTAGGGAGCCACTTCTCCCCACTCCAACAACAAACTGCTTTAGGATCCTCTCCCTAGAGTGATCTTGTGACCCAGTCCCCTATGCTAATGATGTAGGGGATTCCCAAGTCACCTCAACAGCAAATATTTCACAAGAACCACCAAGGAGGGCCCCCACCATGTACAATGAGAACCATAAGTGAACAACCATTTAGGATAAAGAACATGTGGTTTATTCCCCTACTCTTCCGAAATAGATCTAAATTACCCAAAATTGGTGTCGGGGACAAGCTCAAGAGGAAGCCCATAAAATGGAGTCAAACTCTATAGATCTAGTGGCCCATTCCACCCCTGGTGAATTCTACCAAATCATTACTATTGTAGAGTGGGGACCCATCAATGACAGGTTGGGATTGAGTCCATAGCAACCCTACGGGTTGGTTGGGTTGTCCTTTTCAATAGTTGGTGCAACCAACAGTCATTAAAATCCATGTTGCGATGAGGAGATTTAATACAAATTCCCTCTCTATACTGTTACCATTGAGAGTTGGGATCTTATCAGCTTTAACATCCAACTTGGAGGTCCCCCACATGTTGCAATCATCAATCAAAGTGGAGGTGCTCTAGTGAGTTTAACTCACACCCTACTTGATTCTTCCTGAAACTTGGGTACCCAAGGAGATATTAACGTGGTTGTAAGCATAGGTTGGGCTGATCACTAGTCTTAGATTGAGAAAGTTAGCTCATATGGCTACCTAGAGCATGGGGGTGTTCTAGATCAGAGTTGTCATGGGTCTAGTGTCATTATTCCAATTACTTTTCTCTATACATCTGATATTCCAAATTTATGGAATGTTTTTACTCAATATGTCATTATTTATTATTTTACCATGTATGGTTTATTTTTTATTAGTGATTAATTTTTAATGAATTCATAATACAATATTTTTAGGTAACCTAAATTAACCATCTGACTCCATGATACAATATGGGAACGATAAGGAATTCATGGACTACATTCACGATGTACGTGCAATATTGAAATCCGCACTCAAGACTCTTAAATTCCCAATGAAACATATTTCAATCCCCTTCCATGTAGATCACTGAAATGACTAAGTCAGATGCACATAAGATATCTAAATTATGTGTAAAACATGACTTATTGTGTATATTTATTTCACCTACAATGCAATGATAGATTTCCCTTTTTGCGCTTTCTCTTAGTGGCCATAGAATACTATGTGAGGAATGTCTCTTCTATGGATGAAGCCTTATATTCCATCACTGAATACTTTTTATATATATATAATCCCCCCTTCTTCAGGTTCATTCTATGGAATTCAAAATTCCACTCTACTGTATCTAAGACAGGTATTACATGACATCACAAATGAATGAAAACATCAAGGTATAAGATCTTGCATGACATGTTACTTGGGGTCCTAATTTGAGTGGGCCCATGTTTTATTAACCCTTGTCCAATCTATTTCAATCCTGATTTATGTGTGTGTAAGGGATCCTCTTATGAACAACATTTTCCTTGCATGCAACATTCCAAAGTTACGCACATGCCTGACCTTATGTGTAAGAACCCTATCATTCATAAACCCTATCTTTTATACTATATTTCTTATCTTTATGTTGAAGAACCATGTATGATCCCTTATTGCACCCAACTCTCATTCCTTGCTTGCACACCTTGCGTGAAACCCTCCCAACGTGCATGTAGGGTTTTCATGGTCCCTCACAATGTGTCCCCTATGCCTATTGTGCATGAATTTTCTTACCTTTTTCTTCATAAAATAGTTACACTAATCCTCTTTTCATCTCAACATAGGGATTATAATGTTGACCTCATGATAGACCACTCCTCTACAATATCGCGCCCTGGAATTGACCAGGCCATGTCCCACCTAGGGGTGAATATTCAATAGTATGTACACCCAAGGGGTTAGGAGTGATTCCCCCACATTGGTGTTGCATGATGTAGAACTTCCAGGCACCAAAATCCTTACGACATGACGTAAAACTATAGTATCACCGCATGTGACACACATGGGATTCCTTATATAGTATCATCGTGGTATGCCACATCCCCCCACCACCGGGCATAGAACTCCGAAAATGAGAAGTTTTCATGTGTAAACCCCACACAATTATCATAGGATGCTTTGTGTATTAGTGATAGGGAATGTGATCTTACTCAAATGGAATTACATCCTCCTCACAAAGAATGAGATCCACCTTAAGAAGATTACATATAAAATCCCAACACCATCTCTCGAAGGAAAATATTCCATGACATAACTGTTAGGTATACCGGTTCCTCTTGTTTCTCAAACTAAGCATGACTCAACTGGGCTTAGAGATCAACAATTTCTATGGTATCCAACCTCCCCTTTTAAGGGAATACTTCTGAGTGTAATCCTTGAAAACCATACATACCCATCTCGGTCTTTTACATGGGATGCCATATCTCATGAATATAATTCCCCAACCTAGAGACCATATACCCTTCAGTTCCATTTGAACTACTTCTACACATAGTCCCCAACCCCATGATCCATTTTATGGTCCTCCTTTTTAGGTGTAATCCCCAATGTATGATTTTATAAACTATGTGGACCTCAATTTAGAACTAACTAGGGTACATAGAAAGCCTCCCTAAGTTATAAACCAAACACACCAAACATTATATCCATTCCATCCAATTCCAACACATCATCCACATCCTCTCTGATTTTCCCATGGATTCCACATCTTGGGAAGATCACGACATCTGCACCCTCAACTTCAATGTGTAAGCCCCCAAAAATCCCACCATGATCAATCATTTTGTGAAGGGAGCCTTTCATGAATAAGCCCTACTCCATCCATAAAATTCGGTGTTTTTTGATCTCTAGCATCTAAATAAGGAATGTTGGATGCCTCTTTGAGGTAAAATCCCAACCAAGGGTAAACCATTATGTTCCCCTCCTAGGGGAGCACCTCCATGATCCACCTCCAAGGGTGTCTAGATCAATCTTCAAAATGTGAAATATTTCCTTTATGGAAGACACCACCCCATATCCACTATCATTGGACATTCTCATCCATCCATCTGCTACACCCTTTTAGGTTTTCCCCTCTAGGGACACACCTCCCTGATCCGCCTTCATGGGGGGTTCTTATCAAATATCCTTATGTATCCAAAATATGTTAAAATCCTGACGTATCTCATACCACTAAAACATTATAAACATGGGATGCCTAAGTTGAATTCCTTGGAATAAATTCTTTTGTCATCAGATACCTCATGATCAGCGTTGGATGTTTTGGGTTTCATGCACAAGATTCCCTCATATGAGGAAGAATACAGGTGACCAATGTTCCAGTGTCCATACATGCTAGCAATTTCGAATGTGACTACTCTTCTGAACAAAGGTTTCTATCCTATAAATAACCCTTTGAAGGACCTTAAAAAATATTCATAATTAACTTTCATCCACAACGATATGATACCGGGAAAGGGTTTCAGGAACATACTTAACTCTATGAGGATTGACTGGACTTGGGAATGAATTCAAAGGATGAATCCCTAGAAGGATAGAACGATATCCCACCATCCTATTTCGATCAAGAAGTATACATCAATGATTAAAGTGATGAATATTTCCTGCCATTTGAATGATGTAATGTGGTGAAATAGGAAAGTGACCTCAGTTTCACAATGGACAAATGCAGCAGCCACACCCTATAAAAAGAATCAGAAATAGAAATGGTGAACCTAATGTGAATATATTCTCTTCAACATAGGGAATAGTAATGTTTGATACATTAGTGGATTATCAAGTAACTAGATCCAGCTATTTGGTTCTAAGATCCACTATGAAAATAGTGGTTCTGTCATGGAACTCATAAGAAATTTGGGAAGTTGCACTTCGGAAATCCAGTCTATGAAGTTTTCAATAGGGACCTCTCTCTCCAACCATGGAAGATTGGATGATGTTGCGGAATTGAGAATTTCTTCCCTTGTATCCATGCTAATAGTTGAGTCGTCTAGATTTGAAGGACACAAGAAGTATGAAATTAACTACCCATCACTATCACCTTCAGACGCAAGGGTGGAATTAACGTCCATGTGGAAATATTACATGACTCCATCTCCACCACAACTTCAGCTACTTCCAAGGCTACTGAGAAATCATTCCCCATATCACCCTCAAAGATTAATTAGAGGATGTTTATAGAGGCCCTCGTACGATGTTACAAGAATAGGGGGGAATTCCCATGAGGAACATGGACAGCTAGGACTCGGAGGCTTCTATGACTAACCAGAACCATAGCCCCCAAGGGATGTATAGGGAGCCACTGCTCCCCACTCCCAAAACGGACTGCTTTAGGAGCCTCTCCCTAGAGTGATCTTGTGACTCACTCCCCTATGCTGCTGTGTTAGGGGAATAACAAGTCACCTCGACTACAAATATTTCCCAGAACCACCAAGGAGGGATCCCACCATGTCTAGTCAGCATCATAAGTAAACAACCCTTTAGGCTAAAAAATATGTGTTTTATAACCCTACTCTTCCAGAACCGATCTGAATGACCCAAAATCGGTGTCGGTACAAGGCTTAGAAGGAAGCCCATAAAGGGAAAACAAACTCTATAGATCTAGTGTCACATGCCACACCTGGTGAATTCCACCAAATCCATACTATTGTAGAGAGGGGACCCATCAATTCCTGGTTGGGATTGACACCCCAGCGACCCTATAGGATGGTTGGGTTGACGCTTTCAATGATTGGTGCAACCAGAAGTCATTAATATCCATCCTACAAAGATTTGATTTAGTACAGAGGTCCTCTCTATACCATTAAAACTGAGATTGGAGATCTTATCATCTTTAACACCCGACTTGGAGGTCCCCCACATGTTCCAATCATCGATCAAAGTGGAGGTTCTCCCCACTTCGTCAACATCCAGTATGGAGTTCCTCCCCATTATTATTGTTTCTAGTATTTCAGTTATTCCTCATGTCATGGACTGCCAATGAAAAGGTCCTCCCGCTTTCATTCCCATATAGAGAGGTGGTCATCTCCACTCCACCATCAATCAAAAAATAGGTCATCCCCCTCTATCAATAGTCAACATGGAGGCCCTCAATGTATATATTTTTATCAGTGTGAAGGTCCTACTCACACTTCCACCCTCCTTTATGGATTCCCTCCCTATATGGTTTCCATCGGTCAGTATGGAGGTCCTCCATGTGTTCCCACTGACCATGGATGTCATCCCCATGTTCCAACCAACTATAGTAGAGGTCCTTCCTAATAAGACAACAACCAATACGGAGGTCCTCCCATATCATAATCAACCACAACGGATGTCCCCCCACCCACTCTAGTGCCAACCCGCATGGAGGACTTCCTCATATAGAAAAATTACCCTACCCAAAAGAATTGTCTCAGGGTAGAAGGGTGAACTTCCATTACTGAAGGAAAAATTATTTAAAGTTCTAATTCATTGTTAATATTGTTCTGTTATCATATTCTAAAAAATAATGTGATTTGTGGATGGATCCTTCTCCCCATTCATCTGCACTAGAGCCTGGGGAAGGAGCCCGATAGGTGAAATTAATCATCCTAAAAGGTGAGATCCACAAAATTCAAAATTTTCTTCATAGGTACATTCAAGGGTTGGAACATTTGGATCCCATTATTGTTCTCATAGTCAATTCATCTCTGTCATCGCTAGTTTCATTCTCTACCTCTACTCGATATCACAAAGATTTGTTCTGGATCCTGGTAGATGATTAGCATCTAGAAGACCCTCCAACAAATACCACTTCGCTCACACGTGAGGAAATGTTAAATACCCATTACAATAGTTATTTGATGATCTGGTGGGAATCACCTCTAAAAGACAACCCAGAATGTGGTGATCAATCATCTCATGCAACAACTTCTCCACCGGCTACTCCACCACCACACAAATCAATTTTTTCACTAGTTTCCCAACTATCACCGATTGAATCTTGGTCCAACCATGATTATAAATCTAATTCTGAGTATGTAATAATGTGGTACACTTTGGTTTATAATTATTTTTCATTGGAATTTTTTCCGAATGCAATGCCCAACTTCAATCATCAGGAGTCACTCGCCCAGGAAAAGGTCCCATGTTTATGTTGGACCGTCTGGGAAAAGCAGTTTCACCTCCATGGCCATTATTTGATATACCCAATGTGCCATGATAATTATGACAACATCACCTAGTAGTTTTGTATGGTTTAGTAGGCAATACTTCTATTCACTCAACACCCTTTTTTACTTGGCTACCAACTAGTCCTTTAACAACGCTGTGTAAAGAGCTTCACAATGCTTCATATAATTATTATAGATGCATCCTTGTATGTGATGATCCGGAGCTGGGGGAAGTATGTAACTCTAAACTTCAATCCCATCCAATAATAGCCACACTTTTCTAGTGATATTGAGGATACACCTCTAGGTATGGTCAGGGTTAATATGGATTATCTTGGTTTGGTCCACGATAGGGACACCAATGTAGGGTTTGAAGAAGAGGAACCTCCTTCTGGGGTAGTGCAATATCAGGTGGACCATCATACAGGTTTCCCCTCTCAATAGAAAAGGTATGAAATCAACCTTGGAGATCCCTACGTATCATTTACCACTATTCGGGACACCAATAAGGGTAAAGAGAAAATCGGGTCCTCTAAGTAATCTGATGCATTTTATGTCACCTAAAAGACAGAGGTCAATCCCTCTATGACCACCATTATATAGAATATCACAAATCAAAGGATGATCATTTAAAACATCCTTGCTAAGAGGTGCTAGAATTATGGGGTTCATTAGTAGGATCACGTTCCTCCCCCACTACAATAGTAGGGGTAGCCACATGTCTTTCTAGAACAGTTTACCCCAATTGATCCTAGAAACATTGTGTATCTCAATAGTGTAGAGAAAAAAAATTTGGAAAACTAACATGGTATGTGTCATTGAATTTTCCTGAGAAAATCGATAATCTTACTAGGGACCCGGATCAAGTGGCTTCTGGATCTGTTGAGCCTACATATCATGCGGATGAGTATGTCACTGCATTGTTGTTTAAGGATACCTGTCAAGATAGGAATCCCTGCCAAGAAAAGATAGCCACTCTCTTCACCCGCCTTAGAGTCCTTGAGACACAACATGAGGCAATATCACTTGATGGAAATTCATATCTGGTGTGGGTGGATAATAATAGAGAACCCGCACATTTCAAGAATCCTACCTTTTAACAAGATGGGTGGCACGCTACAGCATCTGGCCCACATCATTTGAAGGTGTGGACCCATGTTGGGAACTCCAGAGCACTAAGATTCCACCAAGATCCAATGTTTAGTAGAAACATTGAAAGGTCCTGCATTTTTCTAGAATATTCAGCTACTCATTGGGACTATCACTAGTTGAGAAGAACGCCACAGTCATTTTATCCTCAAGTTCATCTCCATCATTTGTAAGATAGGTATTGGGGACCTCTTCAAGTAAAATCAATTGCCTAATGAGAATGTGGTAGACTTTTTCACCTGGTGGAATGGCATCACATATTCACTTGATATGATGTTGACTCAAGAGTAGTTGTTAATGATGTGCATAGAGAACATTAAGACTTGTCTGTTTTATTCCCTCGTCACAAAGAACATAATAGATAGATTCTATAATTTCTCTAATAAGTCTCATCACCCAGAGGAGGCCTTGTAGAAATATATGGAAACATGTCTATTACCTTCTATCTCCCATAAGATGAACCACCAGGGCAGAAACTACTGTTTCAGTATAGGTAGAGATTTCAGTTCTTCTAGAGTTGTAATCAGTAGAGCCTCAATAAGCACAACCCCACCAAGAGAATCCTCACAAAGTGAAATAGCCTTAGGATAATCCTATACTAGTGCAAAATTTGAAGGCAAAACCATGCCAAGAACTGCCACCTAAACAAGACACTATGGTTCATACCCCTATTTAGGATCCCACCCCTCATCATGATCTAGCCCCTCATTGGGGCCAAGATCTTAGATCTCCCTTCCCATATAAAACAAACTAGACCTACTCTTTCTAGGAAGCATAGGTTTCTAGTTCTTTCATAGTTCCCTAGAAAATGGGGTCCTTAAATTGCTAGAGTTTAGAAATCCACATGATGTTGAGCTCACTGATCTCCCATCCCACTACCCTTACCATAGAATCCTTGGAAATACCATCATGAAATGTTATATGTTCAGTGACTGGCTCAAGGACCATGTAGAAAATGTTCTAGTTAGTTTGGTCTATTTCCTGACAAAGGTGACATCCGTCTATGTTGAGCATGATAGTGACAGTGAAGATTTTGGTGAATAATAATAGGTCTCCAGCCATGGAAGTCAAAAGTATCATGATTGTTTGTCCCATAGAGTGTTTTCTTACACCCATGGTGTCATTTATGCCTACCTGAGCTAGCCCGGACCTCTTGAATTCGTCGTGGATTCTATGACCAATGATTATACATCGATATCACAAACATCATGTCTCAGAATAGTAGACCCCATTGGAATAAGGGAATGATAAGTCCCCCATCAGTGCCAGATCCTTCTCGCACTCTTGTAGAGTTTATACCTCCATTGATGGAAATTGTAAATAGGTTCTTCCAAGAATTGGAAAACCCCTCCTCCAATAATAAGAAATAATATTCCTCCATGAATAAAATTGACTTGGTTTATCCCAACATGGTTCCGGAAAATTAGGAATATCATTAAAGTCCTACGATGACCTATGATCGATATCCTATAAGAAGAAGTCTAGGACATGAAAATCGTTATAATGATCATAAGATTCATATAATCCAAGCCATGAATGATCTTGTGAGCAGATGGCATGTACTATGCTGAGATCACTAGGTATATTCATCCTAGCATGTTCTGTCAAATTCACCACAACCACTTACTCTGATACTTCGTCAAGAAGAACATTCACAACAACAATATAATTTTCCATGTCCAACTAAAAGAAATCCCAATCCATCTGATAATCAGCCAGTGGTTGTTCTCGATGAGTCATCTAACAAGAAGTAGGATATTACTTGTACCAACCAAAATCTAGTGGTCTGTCCAGTTCTTCCCATTGTGCCTCCTGCCAAAGTGAAACCCATATATGCTAAATTGTGCATTTGGAATAGAAATATGATGTGTTGAATCACCTTTCCATCAATCCTAAAAAACTTTAGATCTAAGAGGCTATTGACTTTCGTAGGAAATGTGTGAGTCTCTTGTAGTGTCCTTTAAGAGTCCCTTCTAGTATGAAATAGAAGTAGCAGCTAAAGAAACATTCTATACCCTGAATGTTAAAAAAATATTGTCCAGAAATCATCGCATTCTACAAAGAAGATGAGGGCTCCCTCATTCATGAAAAAATATATCCATTGTACATCATAGGTTTGTTAAATGGAATGGAAGTCTATCATTGTGTATTTAATAAGAGATCTAGGGTCTATCTCATCCCAACCCAGGCACTCTTCGTTAGGGGACTGCCTGAAGTAGCCTTGATTCCCTATAATCAGAAGATATAAGGTTATGAAAGGACTGAGTAGAGGTTGTGTGGAAAAATATTTTTAAAGACATAGTTTTTTAGTTTTTTAGTAAAAACTGAATTCATGGTTGTCTCATATAATAATGCTATAAATCCTTGATTGGTACACCTTAAGTTCATCTTCATGTAGTATTTCCCTCCTTGTATCACCAATTCATTGAGTACTCCCTCAATGGTTGAGTAGGTGTGCTCCAGGGTGATGTGTCTCCCATTGACTCCTGTGAAGCCCACTATATGGACATCATTTATTTCTAGAGTGCGGAAAATAAGTTTCATACAAATGATGTTAAGAACACCACTGTTTTAGATATCCCATGAACATACTTGGACAATTCTTTAATCATCCTGATTCACCGATTGGAGTCAAATATAACAAATTGTGGAAATTTTTTTTTCATTTACAAGAGGAAAGAGTGTCATGTCCTTAAATAAAATAAATGTAAAAATAATACCTCATACTCATACATAGTTTAGGCTTGGTTAATTCTAGATTCGTATACCCCTGTAATGTACTAAGATGTTTTCCCAATGGCTACAACTGTATGTCAGACTCACCTATTCTGTTGGGACAAGATGAACCGACCCAAGATAACCTACCACCATTGATTTGATATCAATAATGGACCCCATGGTCTATAACCTAATAGAAGAAATTTTAAATCATCTATCTCTATGGTTTCAGCAAAGCATGAGTCTTCCAATGAAGAATCCACATTTTCCACCAAAGAAGGCACTAGTGTTTCCCAAGAATCATCCAATCTAGATGAGACATCTCTTACCACTAATCCCCCAAAATTAGAAGATAAAGGGTATTTTAAAGATTCTCTACCCAAAATAAAAGAGGTTGTAATCACCACTGTTAATGAGTTGGTTTAGGTAAATCTTGGCACTCATATAGATTTTAGGCCAATGGAGATTAGTACATCCATTCCAGTAGAGGAATAGTAGTAGTATGTGAATTTCCAACAGAATAATCATGATGTTTTTTCTTGGAAATATGATTAAATTCCAGTACTAGACCCTCAAGTCATCTTCCATCATCTAGGCCTCCAAAAAATTCATCTTGAGTTCAAGAAACCTCCCAAAAAATGAACTCCTCCCATGGGGACTTTATTAAGGCTGATGTTGATAAGCTTATCAAATATAGCTTCATCAAGGAGGTCCAGTACCCAAATTTTCTATCCAAAAACATTCAAGTTAGGAAGAATGGAAATATAAGATTCTATATCAACTTCTAGGACCTCATATCCCATTGTCTGAAGGATGATTTTGTTCTTATAGTGACAGAGTTGTTGATTGATGCCACATTTAGGTTCTAGGATCTCTACTTCATTTATGGTTATTCCTAGTATAATTAGATCTGAATGACCCCTAAAAATGAAGATTTGACCACCTTTAGAGAACCACAAAGAACCACCAACAACTAGGTAATTCTTTTCAATCTGAAGAATATAGGACCCACTTATCAGTGGGGTATTCTTCAAATGGATCCTTGGGATACTGGTGGAATTCTACATGTACAATTTGATGGTAAAATCACACCAACATGAAGTCCATCTTTGATATCTTTACAAAGTGTTTTGATTCCTGTAATTCTGACATCTAAAGATAAACCCTTTAAAGTGTGTCTTCATGGTAACCGATAGAAAATTTATTGGCTTCATTGTCAGGTACCGAGGCATAAAAATTTACCAAGAAAAGATCAAGGTCATCATCCATATAATTCCACCATGAAATATTCAGAATCTCAAAGGCATTCAAGGACACTTATACAATATATGTTAATTTATTACAAATATGGATGGAAAGTGTAAGCCTTTTCCATACTCAAAAAGAAATATTTCTTCTAATGGTTGGATGAAGAGTGGAAGTCCGTGTTTGAAGAGATTAAGTAGTATCTACTATAGCCTCTAGTTTTGATGCCGCCCATTTCAAGAAATCCACTGGTCCTCTACGTGACTTCCCTAGGGTGATCCCTCAATTCCCTTCTCACTCAAAAAAACAATGAAGGTATATATAACACTTTATAAAATATCAAATTTATGATACTCGACATGGAGTGCAGATACTATCCTATCGAGAAGAGCTCTCTCATAGTGGTTTTTTTAGTGAAAATGCTAGGGAACTATCTGCAGCATGACAAGATACATTTGGTATCTCGTGTGGACCTGATAAAGTATATCCTAAATCTCCCAATGTTGAAAAGAAGACCAGAATGTTGGGCGGAGGTCCTTCAACAATTCGAAATCAAATTCATTTCACAGAAATCCCTCAGGGGTTAAGTGCTGAAAGACAACTTGGCCACCCATCCATCCCCTAAAGAATCGCCTTTGGATGTTCATTTCCCATATAAGTCAATCCTTTCGATAGACTGAGTTATTCCATGTTGGAAAATGAATTTTTATGGTATCTCCTGGATCCCAACCGGTAAAAGGCACAACTATCCCAATATCAATAGAGTAGGTCTTGGGATTGACTCCATCGCTCCTGCATAAGCCATTATACCCTACTCATTCCTATTATCATAAGGTTTCCCCAACAATGTGGAAGAGTATCAGGCTCTCATTACTGGTCTTGATCTATTACTCAAGAATGATGTTCTCTATTTTGATATGAATGAGTACTTTGAGTTAGTCATCAATATAATCAAAGGTGATTATACCTTTAGGAATCTATATTTCATGACCCTAGTAGAGAGAACTCATTATCTGATGGAAAAATTTCCTTCTCATCTATAGGTGAGTCATGTTCCCTGACCATAGAATGGTTGAGCCGATTCCCTAGCCAGTTTATCTGCATCTTTCACAGATCTTAGCTTTGATGATCTATTCATCCATGTGGGGAATTAAATGGTCATTGATCCCATCATTCTAGATGATGATGACAACCATCAAGTGAACAATATGAGCACTGATGCTTCTACATAAGGACCTCCATGTCCCCCTATAGTTGAATAAGTATTATATTGGACAACTACATTCCTCGAGTATCAACATCATGGTATCCTCTCACCAGATCAATTTGAATGTGAATGGATTTATCAGTGCATAGCACAATTTACCCTCCAAATTGGGACCAACCTTGATTAGTCGCTCTACAGACGTGGGTTTGAGGGAATTATCCTATATTGCATCAAATGAGATGATATTCCCTAATTAATTAAATAATTTCATGCCAGGTCTTGTGGTGCTCATCAAGCAGGGTTAAAGCTCTCCCAACGTATTCAATGGTTTTTCTACTTCTATCCCACCATGGAATATAACTACATAATGTTTTCAAAGATATTCTATGTGTTTATTATTCATTTTAAATTTTTTCACCAACCATAAGATCTCCTCCATACTACCAGGTATTCTTGTCCCTTTACAGTCTGGGGAATCGATGTCATGGGACCCCATCTATTTGTAATACCTCACCAATGTAGCTTTATTCTAACCACAAACAATTTCTTCTCCTATAGGGTAGAAGTGATACCTCTCAAGGAAGTCAATTAATGATCAGTAGTTGAATCCATGATCTCTAATATCATCCATCGACTTAGAGTCCCTCATTTTATTCTTATGGAAAATGGAACCAATCTTAAAGTAGCTGAGCTAATTAAGTTTTATGCCAAGTACTACATCCCTTACAACCATACATCCCGCATCCATACACATAAAAATTAGAATATCTAATTGTTCAACAAAACCCTCTCAAACATTCTATATAAAATGGTAGGATAGGATAATAAGAGTTGGATAGAAAATCTCCTCAATTCTATATGGGCCTATTATAGGATGACTTGTAATTCCAACCAGGTGACTTCATATTCCCTAGTGTAAAAAATAGAGTTATTTCTACCCATCAAGATTCAGTTTCCATCACTCTGAGTAGCACTATATGATCAGAAGACATCAAAAATAGTATAATTTTTTCTAGAAAAGATAGAATCCCTTAAGAAAAATAGGTTCCATGCCTTGTATAATCTAGAGAGGCACAGGGAAAAAATACCTAGATATTTCAACAAGAAGGTTTTCATACACTCCTTAGTCCATGGTGACATAGTAATGGCTCTCAGGATTCCAATGATACCAAAAAATAGGCTTCTAATGTTGGAGCCCAAGTGGGAAGGACCTTACATAATTCATAAGGCATATCCCAATGGCACATACTCTTCAGTCAGCATGGATGGTTAGAGAATCACTCCTCAATCCAATGGCATGTTCCTTAAACATTACTTTTCATTATGGCCTAGGAACATGACATTAAACTGGTAACTTGGCCCAATCTCTATGACCTTCAACTAGATGTTCAATTCTAAGCATCATGACATTAAATAATGTATAGGTCTTCATTGGGAGAGTATGGCTTGGGGTGGGGATTTCTGGTCCTCATTCATGTTAGGTATTATTACTCTTCCACCACGCACACATTCCTTTAGAGTAAGTCCCCTCCTTCATCTAAACTCCATGACCTTAAACTTCGATCCCATGGTTCAAAATCTATAATCTTAAATAAATATCCTATAGTCCAGAAAACGTGACCTTAAACTATTTTCAGTGGTTCCAACCATTATTACCTTAAACTATTTGTAGCCTTTATTTTTCTAGCTGCAAGGTGATAAACTATATAGCATCCACATCCAGATTATGATTTCTAGGCTTCCACAATAGTGGGTCCAAGAGTCATGACATTAAAATTTTATACAAGCCTCTTAAGTAATGCATATTTGGTGTGCGGGCCTCTATTTTCCTCATCCACATCAGTATTTCTAGTCTACCACATCACACATATCCCTTCTTGGATTTCTCACCCCATGGTCCAAACACTATGACCTTAAACTAGGAGATAACATCCTCAACACACAAAGATAAATGACAGTCCTTCCCTAAAACAATTATAGATACCTCATGATTACTATGGAATGCCCCATTTTCTTCCCTAGAGTGGATTACCCCTACCAATGTTGGTCCCTCGCCATGCTAACCTCAAGAACTATATTCATTTTTATTCTCATTTCAATGATTCACATAGTGATTCCTAGGTTTCTATCCTCAAGGTCAGCCATAACATTCCTCCTTTTTCATGTAATTTCATCTTATTCTTGGACATATGAACTTAAACTATGACCATACACTTTTATAACTATGTATGGATTGACTCCCATCCTTATATGATATGTAGTGATGCCCAGAAATATTGTCTTTGGTTCCATCCAAAAGACTATCAATATTTTGGATCCTTGACCTTGGTAATGGTTGAAGAATTATAACCTCAAACTTTATGTGTTCCATCTTAAAGTTTCTATGTGATACGTGAGCCTCATATGCCCTCATTCACATGATGTTGTATCTCTTTCATTTCTCATGTGTACCCTTGGATAGAAAGTTTCCCAAATAGTCTAAGTAATATGACATTAAACAATCTTCCACAACAGCATTAAAATGTTGGCAAATCCTTATTTTAATCCCACTCTCTGATATGGTCATTCAACACTATTATTCTTTCTCGAATTGGGTTTACATCATACTTAAAATCCCTATGGACCCCCTAACATTGATGGTTTCAATCCATTTAGTCTCACCACACGTGTTGGTCCAACTCCCAAATAGATCTTCGACAACAAAGAATAGATCATGTGTTTCAAACTTAGTCAACAATTATTCTTGAATTTGTTCGTCCAATTCTTTACAAGTGTGTTTATGGTCCCCGTGTTTTGAAAATGGTTGAAAGTAGATCGTTACTAACTAATCACCCCTTTATATTAACCTTGAACATCTCGTCTTGCCTCCTTTCCACACTTCTGCATCATGTTGTGATTCCACCCTTGGTATCACCCCTAATGTGTTCTCCCTCATGTTACGTAGATCCTCTATACCATTTCTTATTTATCACATGGATCATGAATCAAATTGGATTAGGATTCATGTAGGGGTTTGCATCGATGTGTTCAAGCCACACATAAACCTTTGTTCCAAACTCTATGACATTAAACTAAGATCCCTTATAGTCCAAACTCTATGACCTTAAACTAAGAAACTCATTGGAAAGGTGTGGGTGGAACTGGACCCTCTAGGGACACATTCACATAAGTTTTATTACTCTATCATGCCACATATTCCTATTTTGGGAAGCCTCATTCCCTTTGTTCCAAACTCTATGAACTTAAATTGGAATATTATGTCCAAACATGACTTTAAAATTCATACTAATATCTTTATAATGCATGGTGGGACATGGGTTCCTTGGTCCTTATTCATGATGAAATCCATATTTTCCCTAAATACTTGAGTGGAATGCATTCCACTTTTATCTCATTCACATTAGGTATATTTACTTCACACCATAAAAACATACATGAAGTAGACATTTTCCTAGTTTGTGAAGCATGACTTTAAACCACTTACCACGGTCTAGGTAGTAAAACAAGAAATTGTATGTGCTTTCCTAGTCACATGTCTTTAATCTATAAGACACATCCTAACCCCATGACATTAAACTTTACCACAAATTTTACTAACCATATAATGATAAACTTCATGTCTATCTTCCTCATTGTATGATGTAAAATTGCAAGGCATACAAGGCCCTCACCTGAGAGGATCACTTCTTCATTATTGTCCATATCCCACATCATTTACATTCTCAATCATCACTCAACATCCAAGAAGACACTTCTCTATTAGACAGGTCTGATCTATGTTCAATAAAATTTTCTCACACCAATGTTCTCTATACCACGATGGGATAATTCCAATAGTACTAGAACCCATTCGAACAATCCATCACTCCATTTCCATGAATTTCATTCCCCTTATTTGGATCTATACCCTCCTTTGCATCTAAAGGGACCTTTAAAGGCCTGGACTATTTCCTCTTTGCCTCACCCACCATCTTATTACAACATCCTGGAAGGATTCAGTCTAAATTCTAAGATGGTTTCTATGTTTCCAACATGGTTAGCAGTTGACCCTCACTTATTTGTCTCCATTCTAGGATTACGATATGGATGTTGTGTTTCTAACATGGTCAACATGTATTTGGTGTCACCATGACACTCTCATTATGTTACTGATTTTGGGTATTGTGATTCACACTTTTCATTCCCCTTGTTCAGATAAATTCCAATGCCCCTAATGTTATCATATTCATACACTAGCATACACTGCAAAAAGAAAGTTGGATGTTCTAGGGGCCCTTCTCTCTGGCCACAACCTATCTCATCCTAAAATCTCCCAGTGTTCAGCTAATTGTAATTGAAATCAATTGATTGATGATTATTTCTACTATCAATCAAATAAGAAATCATTTTTTCATCCCTTACTTCTTACTCATGGCATGACACATGTGATCATTGGTATTGTTCATTAGTTATATCGTAAATATGGTTGATGTGTGATAATTAAATAAAGTACAGAATTATTTTCATCAATGAAAACATTACAATGGAAATAAAAAAATTGAGGAATTTCGAGGTCATCCACATACTAGATCCTCTCATGAGTCTCATTTGAATGTCCTTTATGGCTCTACTCAGGTAATCGAGCACTTCAACTCTTCCAAACTATGGTGAGTAGACTCCAGAGTTTTTTCCTCTTCTTGATATCTAGTTCTTCATCATTAGCTACTGGGTGAAATTCATTAGATATTTTCTATTCTCATCCCTACTTATATTATAGATCAGTGATTTGAGTAGCTTCCTACTTTATTTAGTTTTTAGCCTCCTCCACTTGATTCTTCAACTTATTGATGAGCACCAATAGAGTTCTGAAGAAGGCATCACACTCACCAACATGCTCCACCCGATGTTAAATCTCCTAGTTGACTTATTGAAGATTTCATATGTTTTTAGACTTCTCTTGAAACCACAAAACATTTAGATATTGTCTCCCATCATCCATATTTTATGCAAGATAATCATAGACCATTGTGTGGAGACCTTGATCATCTGCCACTCAGGTGCACAGATTTTAAATCTAATGATGATAAGATCCCATATGGCCCATTAGTTGTGGCTCTAGAGTCTTGTTGATGATATTTTGGATGCAATTCCATTCCATGTATTAGATGATGTGATTCTCTTCATCCACATCAGGGTCAGAGTTTTCCAACTCCTTAGGATCTACGGGCTCATACTCCATAAAAGCATCAAGGATTTTAATAGCAGGGTCTTCCTCAAAAATCTTTTCATATGGTTTGGGCTCTATATCATAGGGTTGACCATCCTCACTTGATTTTTCCTTAAGATCCTTTCCACCACAAGACTTGAGTTCTTCCCTAGCAATGGAATCACTCACAGCCATAGTCACTTTCTCATATTAGGATAAGGCTAGGATCATTTGAATGATTTCATCATAATGAAAAGGAGTATACATAAAAAGGGATCCCATAGATTCATTGACCTCATTTACTCACAGGTTTTGTAGTCTTCTAACTATTTCATGGTAAAAAAACATCTCAGACAGTCTAATCATAAAATTATAGTTATGAATTTCTAAAATTACTTACAAGATTTTAGTGCCATAGTGTCAAGGTCCTAAGTCACCATGGGGAATTATACCATGGGGGTACCTTCAAAACTAGTTATTTAATTTATTTTCATGGGTTCTCCTTGATTTATTTGAGAGGGAGCTGCATTTAATGGAGACAAGTTGATGTTAAAGCTCTATGAAAACTTGATCATGATTAGATTGTTTAATACTTACTCTTATATTGAGGAGTAAATTTGATGATAAGTAACCTTAGGTGCATAGACTATATAATGTTGGGTTCTTTACTAGGGATACTAATGTGGACCCCCATAGATTATAGGGAGTACCTGAGATTTTGAGGTTTCCACCTCGACCTCATCGGTTGGCCCATCACTATCCAATTCAGCCCCGGGTGTTGGCCCTGAAGCATTCACCTCTTCACCCATTGGCACATCTTATCCCCTATAAATGGGTGTCCCATGATATGTATCGAGGTTATTTTATACATGATAAGCATTGGTTAGTGGATATGAGTAGGGATAGGGAGAGTATCATAAAATTTCTCCCATTAGGCTTACCGAGAGATACTTGGGATACTCTTCTATAGAGTTCTTGATCTCACCGCTTTCCCAAGGAATCCCTCAAGAACTCATCCCCTTGTATTCCCCATCTCGGTAATCTTTATCCTCGTCTTCCAATTCATCGATTTATTCTCTGGGTGTTTTTTCCTCTCAATCTAATTCTTGGCCAAATATCACTTTTACTAGAGTGGGTGGTGTTTAGTATTGTCCCCATTAGAATTCATAAACATCCATAGCTATCATATATGAATGTATCTGATGTAATTACACCCTATTCACAAATTGAATCCACCCAACAATCATAAATTCAATTCAATCCTGCTCCATCTTCCTCCATAGGCCCTTTTTCATAATTGACATCTGCAATGTCCTCCAATTGGACCATAAGGAAGAAAAGACAATGTCGGCAGCTGGTATAAGAATATACCTTAACATCTTTCCATAATACTATTTTATTGTCACTCTTTACTACTTTTGAGATCACTCCCCACCATTTTTGGGGTTTTTGTCGCACCCTATGATATCCCCACTACAGCAGTTCTAGTCGGAGTCACTCTAGATGCCATAATTTCCTCCTGAAGAGTATCTCATATTCTTCCTTATTACTCTGGCTCCCCATTCTCCAATTCAACTACCTAAATTCACTTCCATAGGATTTCCTCTAGATATGATCCCACCAAGTTCTTGATATATTCCATTGAATGTACCACATCATCATTTTTTGGTGGCATCAATATGGTTTCACCAGAACCCATGATCTCTAGTGTTCATCATTGTTGATAAAGAATAAAGGGGCGATGCTCTTCAAGTATCTCCATGTAAACTCTCTTCACCAACCATTGAGGGCATCCAAAATTCCTATAAAAATAGGACAATATGTATAGATCATTGAATACCTCTTCATTGTTCCAAGCCACCAGAAATCCACCCCTAATGCTTTGCATGTACTCTCTTTGCTTCAATGAGCCTCACAGGTTGTCCACCATCAGACGAATCTATGCCTAAAAGGGGTGGAAGTGGAATTTTTCATGGTGGTCGATTGAGACTATGATCCTAGATTTTTTGAGTGTCCTGTATGCCCCACCCCCCCCCCCCACACACACACACAATTTTCAGTAGTGATGGTTGCAGACTGGCATTCTGTGGGAAGATGGAATTCAGGAATTCATATCCCCTAAGATGTGTTGCAATCTAACTATGAAGAAGCTGAAAAGGTCCTTAGATCCTCCTTTGAATTTTTTACCTTACAACATGGCCCAATATGCTATAAATTATAGATATCATAGGCACTCTCAAGTTTACATTGTTCAAATATACCATGATTACACCATTACCTACATTCTCAGGCGGATTTCCATCCTCATGTCCCTCACTTGTAGAATCCAACCACTCAATAAAGTGGCTAAGAAATCTATATAATGAACTAGTAGGTTCAAGCCTCCAACCATACTATACCCCCATGTAGGGTAGTTACCTTCATTTAGGATGAACCGGTATGATCCATCCTTTCCCCTCTGTGATGTGACCAGGCACTACGTTCCTTGCCCTAAATTCCTTGCCTTCTTGTCCTTCTTGAGGAACAATTAAAACCAATCCCGAAATAGGATGCCCTTTTTGGAGTTGGGAATGATTTTTATTTTCTCCATCACAACTTCCAGGATATGTAGTGCTAAGATTAATCTCTCCTCATTTCTTCCCTAGGTATTCTATGGTAGGAGGAACTCATAATACTCAAATCCCTCCAATTGGATACCTCAAATATAGTGGATATCATATCAAAAAATGTAATGTTCCCCGTGATGGATATGGAATGTATTAATTTCTTAGGACCAGTAGCCAACGATCTCTAACACCATATCATATTATCAGTAAAAGCAGAATTAGAATGTCCACACCACTTCATACATGATGATGTTGTAAAGTTATGCCCCATATCATTGGCACATGTAAATAACCCACACACTAATGACAACCCATTGGTAAATTTACTGTTGGACATTAAGTCCTAATTTTTCTATTATTCCTTGTTGTTATATCTTATGATACGTTGGAAGGTAGTACAATAATGATTTTGGGACTCTTCTTCCTTGGGAAAATTCTCTATGACCATCATGGTCCTCCCCCGCAAAGTGTAGACAGTGATGTCTTTGTGTTCCCTAAAAATGTGGCCATACACATTAATGTTGAAGTGTGGGAGTTTTTCTTCACTTGTAAACCATGAATGTGGTGATTAAATACTAGATGTTGGGATGGTCCCTTCTTCTGAAAGTTTGAAGTTCCACAATGGGAGATATACAATCAATGTATAAAACTTCTACAATTGTATCATCATTCTCAATAGTATATTGGTGTCTAATACAAACCTCCTAGACTGAAGATTCTATGGTTTTCCAATACTCAAATCCCTCTGAGTAGTAGTAGTGGCCTCTATCAGAGTAGCTTCCTATGGGTTGTCCATTTTAAATGAGTTTGAAAAATCTAAGGTAAGATCATGAAATACTATGAAGTCGATGCTCAATATGTGAGGTTTCATGGAAAATCATACCTTTGCAAAATGATGGATATTTGGCCAAAGATGATGGGCAAACGAAGTGAGCGCTGGGTGAAAGAAGTGGATGAAGCTCGGTTTTTAACATAGAAGGTTAAAAATAACATGATTGATAGAAAAAAAACCTATCATGAATAAATTAAATGTACCATATGTAGGTCCCCTAAACCAACTTACAGGCATATACTAGTCCTTCTAGTTGTGTGCAGCAAGTCTTACACACCCACAGATGGGTTTTCCTCACACCCATTGGAATAAAATCTTATCATTGGTATTTCCATCAGAACCTAGCCTTCTGTTCCCCTTTTATCTCAGATTCTGAGGGGTTAATTTTTTGGCATTGAATTACTAATGAAGCCACAAATTTCTATCTTTCTATAAACCAAAGGCATCATCTGACTCAATAGGACATTCTAGTAAGGCCAAAGAAGTCATGAGAAAGTTTCAAGATGTGTTCTCAAGATTGAGATCCGCATGAAATTCTATTTGACAACCAATGAAACATCTGTTTATCCCATTCCATGAATTCAACTCAAATGGAAATGGCAGGTGAGCACAAGATATGTATGTTGTGCAGAAGTCTCGAAGTCACACAAAAAACTATTTCACGCCCAATGCATCATAAAATATCCCTTTGTGCACTCGTTTGATGCAGTCATAGAAGATAGTGTGTGGGAAGTTTATTCTAGGACTAGATCCTTTTTCCCATAGATAAAGAAATCATATATATATTGAAGACCACCTCCTTCTTCTATGTGATTCTATGAAAGTCAATGTGTTGCTCGGTTTTGCGTAAAAGTGGTATTTCATGACATCATGAAATAATGGAATCCTCCAAGTATAAGATCTTTCATGATAGGTTCTATATGGTTTCTCCATTGAGTGTGATCGTAGTTTCATAATGTTTACCCAATATCCTTCGATCCTAATCTAGGTTTTCACAAGGGATCCTCATGAAGTCAACCTTAACCTTACGCGCAACATTAAAAACCTGTGTTCAAGCCACACCTTGCACCCAAGAACCTTGTCTTACACGCACCCCCTATTTGATGTTCCATGTTTTTCCTTTATATAGAAGCACCATGTCTGAGCCATTATTGCATGCATCTCTTATGCCTTGTGTGCACCCATTGTGTACAAACCTCCAAGAATGTGTTCAGTGTTTTCATAGTCCCTCCCGAGGTGTCCCCTTAAGCCTCTTGTGCATGTGTTTCCATATCTTTTCCTTCTCATCATATGTATAATATTCACCTTTAATTTTCATTATACAGATGCTAATGTGGTCCTTGTGATGGACCACTCCTCCAAAACATCACAACCAAGAATTTCTGAAGTCATGTCTGACCTAGGGGTGCATGTGCGATGGTTATGTAAGCCCAAGGGGTAAAGAGTGATTCCCCATATTTGTGATGCATTATGTAAAACCTCCCAGAACCTATGTCCTCAACACATGAAATTAAAATTTAGTCTCACCCCACATGAAAAACATGGTATTCCCCATGTAAGATGTTAATTTGATGCCACATCCTACCACTTCCGAGCACAAAACTCCTAAAATGGGTTGCTTTCATGTGTAAGCCTCACACACTATTTAGAGGACGCTCTGTATGTGAGTGATTAGGAATGAGATCTTCCTAACATGGAATTAAATCCTCCCCCCATAAAATGAGATCCTCCTTGGGTAGCTTCCATGCATAAGCCCTATATCATATCTCATTTTCACTTCTTTCAGGACATGTCCATCGGGTCTATGGCTACCTCTTGTTTCTCTCACCAAATATGACTCATGTTGGCTTAGAGATTAGTAGTGACCATGATATTAAACCACCAAATTTATGGGAATCCTTCTAAGTTTAATCCACAAAAAACATTAATACACATCCTATTCATTCACCCAGGATGCCATATCTTATGAATATCGTTCCCCAACTCAGAGACCATGTCACCTTTAGGGCCCTTTGGAATGCTTTTATGAATAAACACCAACCCATGTTCCACTTTATAGGAATTCGTTTCAGGTGTAATACCCAATTTTCCATCTTTTGAACTATGTCGGAATTGAATCCCAACTAATTGGGATACGTAGAAAGCCTCCCTAAGGTCCAAACCCGACAGGCCCAACATTCCATCCAATTCCAACACTTCATCCATATCCACCCTGATTTTCCTCAGGGCCTCCATATACTTGGAAGATCATTCCATCCACCCTGGTAGCTTCTTTTCATAATCCCCACACAATATATCTATGTGAATTCCTCTTAAGAATGGATTATTTCAAGTGTAATCCCAATACCATCCTTCTAAATTCCTAGGTTTTTATCCCTATCTTCTAAACAGGGTATATAGGATGACTTGTTGAGGTTCAATCCCAACTAATGGTAAACCTTGGTCTTTCCTTCATAAGGTTTCACCACCTTGATCTATCTCTAGGGGTGTCCAAAAAAATATTCATTCTGTGACATTTTCCCTTTATGGGACACACCACCCCAGATCCACTCTCACTAGGAATTCTAATCCATCCATCAGGTAAACCATATTTGTTGTTCCCTTCTAAGAACATTGCTCCCTAATCTTCCATTGTGGGTTTTTCTGATCAATCACTCTCTATCTCCACAAGATGTTAAACTCAAGACCTATCACATACTTCTACCACATGATAAAAATGGGATTCCTGAAGTGAAATCCTTGGAACATATGCCTTTTGAATGAGATACCTTGTGAGAGACACATGATGCATTGGGTTTCACGCCCAAGATTCCCTCTAATTAGAAAGAACACAGGTGACAAATTATCCAATTTCCAAACATGTAAGCAATTCCAATTATGACTACTCTATTAACCAATGGTTGATGACCTATCAGGACCCACTATATTTTCCATATAGAATTATCATAATTAACTAGTGTCCACAAAGAAACAGCAACAAGGATGAGTCCCACGAACATACTTAACTCTTTGATGGAGACCCAAACTAGGTAATGAATTACAAGGAAGAATCCATGGAAGGAGTAACCTACATCCAATCATCCAATTTTGATCAAGGATAGTACATAACTATCAAAAGTGATGAATATATCCTACATGTAGAAAGTGGGAATGCATGGAAATAGGAAAGTGACACCAATTTAATGATAGACGAATGCAGCGGTCGCAGCCCTGTGAATTTTTTTGAAGGAATTTTATTTTTTGTTACTACGAAGTTTATGATGATTCTTTATCACATTTGATCTTTCACACTTTAAAATTGGGCTATACTAAACCCACAATAACTCCTTAGACTCTAACTACTAGACAACGACCTTTACAATTCAGTGAGGTGTGCCTGAGTTATAGTAGTGACCTCCGATCTGGGCACAGGTCAGTAGTTTAGGGTGGAGGACATCAAAAGATACAATTGAATTGAAAATTTTAAGATATTTAATATAAATCTTCATATATGTTTAATTATTAACTAATTTTTATAATTCACATCATCAAATAATTGAAATAGACTAACATTAAATTCCTTCAAGTGTTGAGTTCTTAAAGAAATTCAGACATTTCAAATGAAGCATTATCCATTGATTGGATATCAGTTTAAGGTTATCATTCCAAAATAATTGTCACTAAATATGATACACATATTTTTTTAGAAAATAGACCATATTTTTTTCTATGTGATATAAGATTATGTATATTTATTCAATGGTTCGGATATTTCAAAGGGGTTCTCTCACAATATCACATATAATGTTGAAAATAAAGGTAAAAAAATATAAAGCATGTCATAAATTTTAACTTAAATATGGGATCCTAAATTTCAAAACCAAATTTTCACTCATATGAATATGGAATTATTTTTCTATGATGATCTATAATAGAACATTAGGATATAGATAAAATAAATTCAAAATTTCAATCCAACCTTGATATCTGATCAAATATTTGGGTCAATATTTCTTTCATAGGTATTAATTATCCACTAAAAATTATTGAAAGTTAATTTAAATATTTAATAAATTTAAAATGATCTTGGTGTTTTCAAATTAATCATTGAAACTTTTACATATACAATTACTTTTGATAATTTCTCTCTATTTTTTAGGAAATTAATGGATTTTTTCCAACATAACAAGTAATGATGATTGGTAAAAATTTATTTATGTGTGTATATATATATATATCATTTTAGGTTTTGAAATTTTTATATTATTTATTATTAGTTTAAAATTACTAAAATAAATGTTTTTTAGACATTTGGTTGAAAATTTATTTTAAATTAATTATATATGTTTGTGTTGTAAATACTGCAATTTTGGTTTTGTTTTGTTCTTATAATTTTTTGGTCCGTTTTTTTTGATAAAAAATATATATTGTTCAAATTAAGAGTTCAAATTTCAAAAGTAATGATTTTTCATCTCATATATTTTAATAACAAATGTGGTAAATTATTTTACTCTTCAATCATTAAAATCTATGATGTAAAAAATATTACATTTCATGTCAGTTTTCTTGTAACTAGAATATAATATTATTACCATATCGATTGTATTTAATAATTTAAATAGTAAATCTACATCACTAATAACCTTATTGATAGTTCATAAAATTAATTTTTAAATATCATATGTTGCAATATTATTTTATTGTTGTTTTTAATAATTGATGATAAAAATATATTTTCAAATTAGCTAATAATGACATTATTTGGTAAAAAATAATGATCAAACCAACATTAAAATCCTAAAAATGAACAATTAAATAAATTTTTTGAATTATCAAATATGTTACATTAAACTCATGTGAAAAACATTAAATAAATTCATTCTATTTTTTACTCATGTTCTTCAGTGTCCATGGGAATGAAAATGCATCTAGCATATCAAAATTGATGAAACTATTCGAATGAAAATCATAAAAAGTATTTCTATTTTAATAATTATAATCACATCATTAAAGCTAATCACAATTGAATACTATATTACCATTATCATTAATTCTCTATTGAAAGCCAAATTTTTCAAAACAATCAAAATATGTCCCTAATCACTTTAATTGATGAGAACATTAATTTTCTCACAAGCTAGATACTCCATGATCAATCCATACATTTTCATAGAAATGCTAGTTTGAACCCTGTATTCATCAATTGGGACAACTGTGTAAAACTATCTCATATTATGGACATCCATTACAATTATATCAATATCCATTCATAACTTCTTTTTTGAAAATTCATTCCATAATTAGTTCAAATATATAATATTAATTTCTACAATGAAGTAGATGTTGGGTTTTGACAGAGATAACACTTATATAAAAAATTATTTATAACATATAAAGAACATAACTTATTATTATTTAATTAAAACATTTTATATTCACTATTAAATATATTTTTTGGTAAAAGGTGGATAAAAAATCTCAACGTTCATAAACCCCTATTTACTATTGTAATGTTTATATCGGGTATACCATTTTTTTCATAAAAGGTGGGGAAAATGTCCCAACAGGCACAACCCTTTTTTTTATCATTGCACAGTTCATGCTAAGTACACTATTTTTTGTTTCAACCAATTTAAATAAAAATGGCCCAATGTGCATAAAATCTTTTTTCTTTAATTGTTTCAAGGTTCATGTCAGGTTCACCATTTTTGATTCTTAACAAAGATGGAGAAAAATATCCCAACCATTGTAAACAATTTTTCTTCTATTATGGAAAGTTCCATGTTGGGATCACCATTTTTTCCTATCAAAGGTATAGAAAAATGGTCTAACAAGAATAAATCATTTTCCTTTTATTTTTTCATGGTTCACATTGGTCTCACGATTTTTAATTCTAAACAAATGAAATGTTTGTAATTACTAAAACTTGATTGTGGGTAACTGGTTAAGGTTTCACAATCGATTTCATTAGGTTCACCAGTTTTTACTTCATAATGAAATATCCAATAGCTTCCACAACCGCAAGACTTTATGTCCCTAATTTACAAAGGGAGGTGATTATTTTCAAATTCAAACCCAATGAATCGTAGAAACTCACATTGGTCTAGTGGATTGGATTTTGGGATCATCACACCCTTTTGGGGGGGAGTTATTTCATACTTCGATACACTCTTATGGATTTAAGATGTGTTTTTGAATCTTTCCCAAATCCTAATATAGGACTAGTTACCATAATAGTCCAATTTGGTGTTGACCCCCTGTATATGAAAGAGGGAGTTTTATTAATGAAACCATATATATGTATCAGAGTTTCTCTATCTTATATCTTTTACTACTTAACCATGAGGGAATACTCATGGCTTGAAGCAATATAACTTGGAACTCTGGAGTATATTTCCATCCAGGATGGTGATTTGTGTTTTGTTAATGGGATTGAACCCAAAACAGGCATCCTAAATATCCTATGAGAATATTAATAAAATCCCAAAGAGTTTTTTTAACATAGTGGTAGGTAATATGATAGGTCTACACCTTGCAGTTTAACATCATATAGAAAAGACGTTCATGAGGTAATATATGAATTAAGTATGGAGATCAGACCTTAGGAAGGATTCCTACATATCCTTCTTATAACAAGAATTAGATACTTCATATTTCTACATTTTCTCATCCACTAATGGGTGAGGATAGATAATTAATACCCATAAGGGTTATTTCCCAATAGTCTATTGATATGGGGATGCATTAGGAACCTACACCAATGTGGTTTCCCATGTATTGAGGCATCTATATCCTGACATTGAATGGGGCATGCACACTGAGGTTTCCATAATTAGTGTAATATTTGGATTCTAGTGATAAATTCATGGTAAACCTATAATCTCACATGGTTCATGCTCTGTATGAGAAATAAGATATGGAAAGTGACTGAGAACACTATTATGAATGCAAGACTTATGCACTCAACCATACCTAATAGAGTGTTCGATATAGATCTCAAACCTTGGGAAGGAATCATATATATCATTTTAGGACAATAATCAGATTCCTCCTTGTTCTATTTATCTCTAATTCACTTATGGTTTAATATTAGTGATTACACTCAAAGGGATTATTATTATCCCAAGTTTTTAAGAATGTTAGGGGCTTATAATGGGATGGATTCCCATGAGGGATATCCATCCCATATCCTCTAATAGATAAGGAGTTGGGACCATAAGTGGTTGATTGAGAATTCCTTGATGGATTGATGATCCCATAATACAAATATGGTTTCTTGAGTTCATAACTCTATTATATTATGGATGCTTCCCATATGAAAATGGAATGTTTGGCCAAATACTCAAGGTTGGGGGTTCACACAGTTCAAGGTTATATTTCCAATTTTCCTGTTGAAAAATGATAAAATTTATGGGTTTTTATTCCCAAATTGTCCACGTTTTCTTCCTAACATTGTTTAAATGTCTAGGGGTATTAATATAATTTAATTTGACATGTTTGGTGGTCTTTTAAATATACAAGATGACATGTCCAAGGTTCTTCATATGATTAAATATGACATGTCTATGGCCCTATAATGTGATATACCTCACTAGAATGAGAGATTCTCATGAACCTAACTGACATGTACATGGCGTGTCATGAGATTCGATAGACATGTCTGAGGGTTTTTGATTAACCTAGCTGAAATTTCTAAGCATTATCGCATCATTGAAGATAACATGCCTAGATACATCATGTGAACCTATATAACATATTAGGGGTGTCTTCTTATGATCAAGTAACTAATCATAACAATCACATAAGTCTTTCATGTGAAAAATAGAATATCTATTTTTGCATGAAGCATCCATAATTTTCATAATTCTTCTTACGATCATCATAATTTCTTTTATTAATTTTCCTTCTAAGGAATCGCATGATCTAGCTCGTATATTGAAGGACCTTCATGTGATCCAGTTGGTATGTCATAGTCCTTACCATGATTAATTAAATGATAATGATAAGTGTATAAACATATCATGTAACCAATTCAGGTTAATCAATAGACTATTCTAGGTGTAAGAATATCTATATCATGTGATCCCTCACTTTGGTAAGTTCTCTCTCACCTTCATGTGTGTTTCTTCTATGTGTCAAAGGATAATTTCATAGGCATAATTATCCTAAATCTAAAAAACATTATATGATTCTTAACCATCATATATCATCATGAATAATTGTAGGGAGAATTCTCATAAAGTATTACACACTTTGCATGGTCCCACTCATGTTATCAAATACTTTTTAGTTCTACCACATGATAAACAAATAATTTTTTACCACTCCATAATTACCATATTTCTTGAGCCCATGGATTTACAAAGGTATTTATCTTGATCAATTGGGATGAAAAAACAAATTTCGGATAATTTAATCCATAAGTATGATAGCCTTCCCATGATTGAATTTACATGCCAAAGGGCCTTTGAAAGATCAGGATGATATTTCTATAGGTCTTCATGAGATTAGGCCTCATGTAAAAGGGATTTTCACTAGATTTAGCCAACATATCTTAGTTTATTAGTTATATCAAGATGGAATTTCAAAGGTTCTTCATGTGATTGGGTCGACTCTTCAAGGTTCCTTCACAAGGTCAAGATGGTGTGTCATTGGGTCTATTCGTGATTGGGTTAGCATGCCTAGGGACATTGATGAGATCAAATTTGTGTGTCAAAGGGTCTTCAGATGATTAATGAATTGATCACATGTAGAAAATAACCCCATCACATGAAAAATAGTGTAACTCTATTCGTGTAAGGATCTTTTCATTTTTATATTTTCATCAAATGATCCCCTTGGGTGATTGTCAGGATTCTGTTTATTGGCATGTCTCGAGATTACAAGGACTCATACAGAAACCTTCCCATAATAGAATTGACATGCCATGGGGATTTTGTAATATCAATTTGACATGTATGGGTCCCTTCATGATATCATGTTGGCATGTCAAAGGACCTTCACATGATCAATAAACTATTTACATGAAGAACATAATCCCTTCTCTGAAAAAACATTTTAGTGCTTCTTCATATAAGGGTCCTATTATTTTATGCTTTTCATCATTTGATTCCCATGGGTGATTATGAAAAAAAATCAATTTATATGTCTTATTATTAGAAGAACCTATCTGAGGGAATTTTTTTGACCATAAGGGATCATCTGGAAGCCTTTATGATATCAAGAGGGATTATGAGACATCTTTCATGAGATAAATCGACAGAACATACAAAGCACATGACCCCTTCACATGATATTCCCTAGGTTATTCAATCAAAGATCATATTAAAGGTTATGAAATTTATGTTATTGAAATGATTAATCTCCATGTGTTCATGTCGATACTTTATTTCCTTTTTGCATAAAAGAATACCTATGATTCAATTATTTCAACAATAAAAAAAATTATGCTTGTTTCGTAGGTTTCAACAAATTTCTCTCCATATAATAAAAGTCTGAAAAAAAACAAAGGACTCCATTTTGAGGAAGTAAATACCCCCTGATTGTCTATTGCTTTCGCTAGTTGTATTCTAAACATCTTTTGGTCTTCTAGGAGACTGCTTGAATTCCATGTGGTTCAAAACAAATAGGGTAGAAAGTGTTTTTTCATTTTACTTGTGCCTTAAACCTTTGGATCTCTCATGATTTCCTCTCTTACATGATTTATTTACAAGACATTCCCTCAAAACACAGTCATGAAAACTATTCATGAGACCTAATCATGTGATCCCAATTCTTGATCTCTTCACAATATATCATTTACCCGGAAACTCAGGAGACAAACATTATAATTAATAAAAAATAGTTCTCCTGAACTATGAAACACATCCTTGACTACAGGGTCACTTTTTTTGATTTATTTATCTCTTAGGGGGCTATCATGTAATCACTTAATACTCATTCAATTCATGTGGACTTTAAATTTTCATGTGATCCTAATTCTTAAATGGGATCATGAATTCTCAATATTTCATATGGATCTTGTGATTCTCTTGATTTTTAATAGACCATATGATCACAATCCTTTGTCTAGGTCATGCAATTCCCATGATTCCAGATGATCTATGCACTAATTGTATTTTATTAACTCATCTTATTTCTTATTTATGATTACAACTATTCTCATATATGATCCATTCTCTATAATGATGTATTCAAGTTTGAAAATTTATTCTGATGCATCCAACTAGAAATCCATTATTATCGGGAACCACATTGTTGACCCTAAATTCCATGTCTTTTCTAACATTGAGGTTTTAGAGGGAAATTTTATGACTATGATTCAAACCATCCATTATCACAAAAAATCCATCAGTACATATTCATCCATCTGATTATGCTACCATTACTTTACCCAACTATAATTTTCTTTCTCATAGGATATAATCCTCTCTTAATTTCATTAAAATGACCATTTTCAGGGATAATAAGATGATTGTGAAACCATTATAGGGGTTGTCCTATATGATTTTCAACTCCCCATTGGGACCATATGGTCGTGATCTTAGTCGTTGACTGATCGTTCAGAGTTACTCAAGTATACATTCCTTCTCCCCAGGCCACCCAAAATGTGTCGGGTGTTTAAAATGGGATTTTCGCCCTTGAGGAAAGTTTCTCAATGAATGGGCATTGACACTCTATGTTAGGCATAGTTGAATATAATTTTATGAAAAATTTCAAGTAGTTCACCACTATGAGGTGATGTGGATCTCTTAATTTATTAAATATCCTCAATTAGAACTTCTCAGAGAACCGATCATCCATTGGTTCACTAGAACCAAATCTTTCCTTAAAAAACATAGTGAGGTAGGGATCATCCAATGTAATATTTATCATCTTGGGTGAATGCCTCCTCTTAGAGAGATGTATAGGTAATTACTTCCTATCATGGATGTTTGGGATGGCCTCATACAAACTCCAACCCTAATATAGGATCTGATAATCATTGTAAAGGTGAAGTTAAAGAAGGGTTTGGACCTTTGATTTATCGTTTCATTCAAGGATTCCATCATTCTCTTTATTTCTCGAAGCAGTACTCAACCAAGAACATTGATCCATTGTTGATTCCATTATCAATTAGTTTGGGATAGCATGTTCTCTTATTGGGTATTTATATATGCTCTGGAATATTATTCATAGGGATATAAAGTGATACCAAAGGTACCACCATGACTTCCATTAGTAATATTTTTATCCATGTTTCTAAATGGATGGATTTTCCCAGCCTTGTAGGCATGTTTTTGAAGTTGAGTATCCACATTGGTGATGGAAGCCTATTTCGGATAAGGGTATCCTCATAACCTAGTTGTTCTAACCTATGATCACCTTTATCAAATCCTTAGCCATGTTCAATAGGGTAATATCCCTTATCAGATCAGTGGTCCTCTTCATTTTTTATTTTCTTGGATAGGAGATCATTTTTAGTGTTACAAGTATTAGAATACTACCAAAATTTTTCATTTCTAATTTTTTTTTCTTATGATTCTAAACATATCTTGGGTTAAGACGATGTCATTAGGTGGTAATGGGGTAATTTATATGTTGATTTGAAAAAATCATTTCAATTTCATGTTGTAACCCACACCTACCATGCTAGTTATTGATAGTGGAAGTGGTCCCCCTGGTAGGAGTTCTTACGAAGTCTCACTCTATGATCATGTTCTATTAGCTCATGTGGATAATCCCATCATCTACGAGACATACACCCCTTAATGGATTTCCCACCAATTTATCTACACCCAGAGGGTTTATCCTCTTACATTATCTAATGAATAGTTATAATGGAATCCAAGACTCATTCTCTAGTTTTTTATTATATTTGTTTTTGAAAATACAAATTCTGAAACCAATTATCCACCTAAGGATGCCCCTATATCTCTATCTTAGAATTATACATAATCTTGGTTAGAATCCTTCCTAGTTTTTATGCTTTGTTAATTAATAAATCATGTCAAAATCCTTATTCATTCACATTCCCCTTGTCCATGGATGTGATGGAGTTTTTTTTTCACTTAGAAGAGCCACTCAATAAGAGGTCTAACTGCAGTGATGAATCTCCCATCATCAAGGCAGGGTTTTATGGGGAATTTGGCCCTTCTGTACCAGTGGAATGTGATGCACTAGTAGAAGGGAGAATACATGAGACACATTTTGATTCATCTTTATCTTGGTTGATCCTCCCTTCAACAATCTTAATATCTAAATATATCAAATTATCCATTATTCCTTCCAATTTTCACCCTTAAGAGGCAATTTTTATCCAAGTATAATAAAGGATTATTTCATAGAAAATACATTCACTAATTATAAATACTCCCTTGTAGAAGATTGATGACTAAGAGGAATTCCTTATCTAGGTATTTTATGATTTCTGAGCTAGTGGATTTAACTATCAGCAATTATATAATATCATGTTATAAATTGTTCTTGATTAGAAATAATTGGCCAATAATGATTGGGAATTACATTACAATAATGATAGGAATTATTTAGTCTAATTAACATGGGAATATTTGAAGGTGTTGAAATAGTTACATTAGAAGGTGTCTCAGTTGCATGTTTAGATAGATGATTTGACTACAAAGAAAGTATAACATCAAGTTATCATAGATCATGTGAGGTATGAAATTTTAAAATCATAATTTTTATTGAAAAAATATCATAATGGGGATGAAGAGTTTTAAACTCTGATCGAAACTCTTCAGACTTTAGAGTTTTTTGGGAAAATGAAGCAAACAAACTTCATCATTCAATCAATGTTTCCCACCCAACTTTGATCGATTTAGAAAACTCATCTGAATATATTTTATTTTGATCTGACTATGTACATATATGTTTTTTTCTCTTAGTAAAACTAGAAGAGTGACATAAAAATGTGGAGATTTGACCTTACTTTCAACATTGTTAATGAAAAACTATTTCTATATTTACATGTCCCTATCATAATTTTGTTTATTCATCATGTATATAATTTTTTGACTTGGTATCGTGTATAATGTCAAAGACATTAATTATTTTTATAATACCGAGTGTAGCCAAATTTTTAACTCAAATTATCACATATTAATAGACCTTTTGTGAGAAATACCTATAAATGATTAATGCTATAATAATATTTACTAATGTATCTACACCATTCATTATGATATCAACTTTTTCAAAAAGGATACTTTGGGTAAATATGTCCCTGGGTTAAAGTTCCCAAAAACATTTTATGGTAGCAAACTTAGTGAGAATAGATTAATTTATTATATGTATTGATAATGACCCCTTAAATATTTATCACTTTTTTTATTACCCTAACTTTTTACTAAGCCATTGAAGGATGGGCTTAGTGGTGTGGACTCAGTTTTTTCCTAAGCCTCCGTTTATGGGTTTTTAGCCTGACAAGTTTTATGAATTTTCCATTTCTCTGGTGATAAATGCTTCATCAATCACCCAAGGTGTGTTTACATTGAATATATACTCAAATTTTTCTCAGGACACCATTATAATGTTTCTAACATTGATATCATTGTGTATTTTTCAATTTTTTATGTTTTTTAGGTCATTCCATATAGATGCGGTGCTATAATTTTAGGTTGGCTGGCATGAACCTTTTATTGCTATAGTTTAGGGGCTTCATTCTCATACTTTATTTTTATTTGTATAAATAATACATAGAAAGGTTTAAGTATGGGTATTAATGAATAGTTCGAACACCCCACGTCCTTACTAAGATAATGAAGGGTAGTTATTCATTAATGGTTTGAATGCCCCACATAATTATTCTTATTATAAAGGATTGTTATTCATAAAGGGTTCAGAGCCCACACATCCTTACTAAGATCTAGTTTCATGTACAGTTATGTAATGTTATGGATGTTGAATACTCTTTGATAGTTGGAATATGGGTTGTGTAAATAATCTCTCCAGGAGTTTGATATAAGGGGTATAGAATGAGGAAGGCACATTGAGGGTGATCACAAAACACTTTGAGGTGTTGAGCTCCAATATGATGTTTTTGGGGCTCGTGATTATGGAAGGACCATTCCTGCAAGGATGATATACCTCTAGTTTATTTTTCTAAGTACCATATGCATACATAACTCATACATGGTCAAAAAGAAGGTTTTCCACCCATTTCCAAGGGCTCTGATAGATTTATGAGCATTCAAACACTTAAACAATAAAGTAAATTATGGAATAAATAACATACAATGAAGGTTATGAAGACCTAGGGGTAGTTATGTTTATGGTTTTGAATCTTGGTCCCTACATCACATGATTTCGAATCACTCTATGTGGGCCACCAAAAAGTTCTAGAATGGCATACCACATTCTTTCGTTAAGAATGGCTAAAATAAATGGTGAAGTAATATAGAGGATTATGCATCCACTTGAATATTCTGGTTATAAGGATTTTAAATCATGGTTTAGGAATACATGAGACAACTAAAAATGGGGTTTTTGGGTACAAGTCAGCTGTTAGTAATGGTGGAAACTATTATCACATATAGCTCAGATAGTAGCTCATGGATTTAAGGGTGGAATTTCTTTCAGAACTAAAACATCCAATAGGCACAAGTTTTAGGGAATTGTGTTATAGAAAATCCTAGTGGGGACCCTTTATAGGAGACATTACCTATTACGAATTCACTATAATGTATAACCACAAGAAATAACTCAAGGATATTGGGTTCTAGGAGAAGTGAATCAACTCAAGAAATTTGTGAGTTCTAGGTCAAAATTCGAATACATTACGGTGATTTTTATAAGACTTAAGATTTATGAATAGTTTGATCACTTTATAATTTTTTTTATGTGTACTAAACATGTTATCTCGTTATGGTGATTTGACGAATCATTACTCTAACTTTTTCCTAGACAAGGGGGTTGTGTGAGAATGACTCATTTTTACTAGGTCCAAAATATAGGCCCTGTGATTTTTACACCTTTTTATTTACAGTCTAAATTTTTCAAAAAATCTATTGATGAATATTATAATGAGTGAAGACTTGACTTTTTTAGACCACCCTTTGTGGGTTTTTTTTCTTGAAAATTTTTATGTCTCTATCACTAGTAATTTAAGTATTGCAATTTATATCCTTATAGGATAAATTTTTAAAGTCATACAGTATTGAACAGGGTGAATACTATTTGAGGTCCTTATTCACATGAACTTTGTATAAGGAGAGTATTACACATTATCCCAATTAGAATTACCTAGGTTATGAGTACTCTAATTCCCTTTCGAATGAATGATAGAGGTGAGGTAAATTAAGGAAAAAGGTTCTAGAATTATAAGTGGTGATATGGGATAGACATGTTGAGGATCATCATGGGTTACACTATGGTGATGAGTTCCACATATTTGATTTCAGGGCTCATAAGGATCATAATTCAATTAATATTGGTTCATGATGCCTTTGGTTGATGGGTCTAAAGACCTTATCCATATTTAGAATGTAAATGGTTTAATCGAGAGATATTTTATTCTTTCTATGGTCAATGGAAGGTTTTTATAGTTTTAAACCTGTTTTTGGGCCCAAGAAAATATACATCAGCATCACTATGTATCTTGATAGGTCGGGAATCAAGCCACACATAGTTCCGACAAAAATAAACTCCCTACAAAGATCTATCTCTTATATAGGGATAGGTATTTTTTATCTTCCCATAGTGAGTCTCCACATAAAGTTTGGATAATTGGTCCTCAATGTAGATTTTTCTCATATATAGGGAATAATAATTTCCATATTTCATTTTAGTATTGAAACAAAACATCCTTCTCTAAAAAAAATTATTTATTGGAAATCTCACTCTATTCAATATCATGTCTTACAGGATAGGTCATATGTCATGTTTTTTAAAGTCATGTTACTAGTACATTATCATTTAGTTTATTATCATGTGAGTAGGATGTATTTCCAAGAGGAATGAGTAACTCAATTCAGTTGAATCTTCATAGTAGATTCATGCCTTGGGATGGAGGGATATAAAAATATGATATTATAATCTTACATTGATAGAGGGTATGATTCATATATGTGTAACATATAGGGTATCTGAATACACTTGAATTGTTGAGTTATGGGATGTTTAAAGAGTAACCTGAGAATATTTGAGTTAATGTAAAGTGAAGATCAGTGTGTACATGTCAATCATTAGTAATGGATGAGAGCCTATATCCCACAAAATTAGGACAACAACTCTAGGTTTTAAGGGGGGATATTCCACAGGGATTATAATAACCCCTCTATGAAATATCTATGGAATTTAGTTATTCACTATAATATCATAGTGGGGTCCCTTTGGATTAAATTTCCCATGTTACTAGTTTTCTATAGGGGGAAACCAACAACATGGGAAATCATGGTCCATGGGGTTCTGAGAGGATGATATTAAATCAATTTATTGGTTAGTGTAAACTCAAACATTGAAAATATGAATTTTTTTCATGGAGAACATAAAATTTAAGAAGGGTTTAATCAGCCTAAATGATATTCTAGTATTTATTAAACACATTTCAAGGTGAAGGGACAAACATATAATTCTTTAGTACACAATCCTTAATGGGGATGATCTGTTCAATATGAAAAACTTTTGTCATGTAGTTTGATTCCACACAAAAAGGATGTGGTTCTATATATTTGGATTTAATGTACCTCAATCATTCTCATTAAAGAAAATATTTAGGTTCCCTAGTCACAATTGAGTAATGCTCAGTGTGCTAAATAATAGAAAAATAGATAGTCAATCACGTTGTACGAGCATTCATGAAAGGGAATTTGTGGGTAGATTCACATTTTGGTATGTGTGGTAATCCCCTCACTAATTTGGATCTCTTCAAGGGACATATTTGGGAGTGATGATAATTTGTATATGGTCCTAAAATAGAGGAGTTGAGCATCACTATGTATCCAATATCATGGGAATCAAGACATGCATAGTTCTTATTAGAGAATCCCTTATGCAGTTCTGACCAATAAATAAGAGGAGGGGTATTTTTTTCTTTTCATCATAGATAGCCCCATGATTGGAAACCCAAGAATCACTAAATATCCAATAAGCCTTGGAATCTATCCACACATTACTATTCAAAATAAAGTTCCCCACATATATTAGGATCATGTGTAGGGAAGGGTAACTATTACTCTCAAGTGGATTTTTCGCATGTTCCAAAGTCCACTACATGAATATAATTCTCATGTTTAGAATAATGTGTGGTTAAATATAAAAGTGTTATCTAGGAATCACTACATATCTGTAGGGGTTAATATTACGAAATACAAAGTTCTTATATGGTAAATTCCTTGCACATGTATGACCCATATACTGGGAGGGACATCTTCCATTTATATTATTTTTGGGCCCAAGATTTGATACCAAGGTATCACTAAATATCCTATTCTATCATGAATATAGTAACACATTGTGCTTATATTATCTCGCCACATAAATCCAACACAAATGTGGGGAAGGGGAATTCTATCATTGCATCAGAGTTGGGACATGGATTTGAAACCTTATGTCCCTATATATCATGTTGTTACATGAATCAAGAAACAATTAGTTATGATATAAATGATAATAATTGTTGAGTCTTTACACTAATATTTGGAATATTAATTCAAAAAACACAAATTTATGATTTATTCCTCTTAATCAAGGGGAAATGGGTGAACCAAGTTCTATTTTTAAATTCCTATACCAAGGATGATAGTCCGATGATTTATAGGACTAGTGTCACACCATTAGAGAAATAAATCATGATATTGAGGTGGAAATTTCTTCTAGGACCAAAATACCCTCTAGGAATAATCTCCTAGGAATTTTTTTATTCACCAATGAATCCTAGGAGGGTCCCATCTAGAAACAAAACATTCCCTATTTTTATGAACTTAGGTGTTCCTTTATTTAAAAATAAATCCTTATAATTTTTTTTCTTTATTAGGCAGTCCCTATTACTAATAAGTATTTTGGGATTACTAGAAGGATGTGGGATAAATTTCCATGAAATTCCATGATACTATTCACTCAAGGGATCTAAAAATTTAGACATTAAAAGGGGGTGTGAAGTTTGAATGGTAGAAAAAATGGGGTGCTAAAAGGGATTTTGAAGCTCAAGGAAGTTTGTTATTTATAGTGGGTACATAACCTAAAATGAAAATTTATGTAAATATGATGTCATAATATATCTATGAAAATAAGTATGATGCTCAGGTGAGTAACATCGAGGGTATCTAAATCTACTAGAATTGTTAGGTTATGGGAAGTCAAAATGGAAACCCAATAATATATAAGTCAATTTGATGTGGGTATTGGTGGGTTTATGTCAACCATCAACAATAGAGGAATACCATATTACATTTACTTAAGACAATATCCCCTAACTTTATGGGGGGGGGTCTCTCCTCAAGGACCATAACATCCACTTAGCCCAAGCTACAAGGAATTGTGTTATTAACCAATGAATATTATTGGGATACATTTGGATTAACCTATCACTACAACATGTTTGATACATGTGGAACCAGGACGAATGAATCAAGGTTTATTGGGTTCCAATATAATTATATCAACTCAAATAATTGGTTGGTATTAACTCGGATATCAAATATATGAAGTTGGTTCATGTGAAATGTATTATTCTAGAAGGGTTTGACATAACACACCAAGGTTTTTAAAATATATATAGAATGCAATTTTTCCTCTTCTATGTTTTGAATTTCAAGAAATGGTTATCTAGAGTTGTGTCCAGTAAGTCATTTGGAGTCTGATAGAACAAACTTGATTTTTGGTGAATAGTATCAAACCCTTATGAATAATAATATGAATAGTAATATGACACTTGAATAGTAAATAATGTTATTATTTTATTTTATTAAAGCAATATGATAATGGGATCTTAATTAATTTTTCAATGTCACATAAAACTAACTCTACTTCAAGATTGTTATTTTTCAAATTATCTATGACCTTATTTAAAAATTAAATTAAAATTATTTAGAGAATTATTTTTGAAAAATGGATTCCACTTTTGAATTCTACAAGTTGAGAAATGGTAGGGGTGAATTTTTTGGATTTTTCTGAAATTATTGAATTTTTGATGAAGAGTGAAATACGGTAAAATACCGTATATTCAATTTATCGGTTAAATACGCTATTTATGAAATAATAAGTGATTTAAGGCAACTTGATTCGAACTCACATCATCTTATTATTATTAGGTGTCACATGAAACAATACTATTGGTTTTCTTGATGGAAATAAAAAAATAATGACATTAAATATTCAAAATTTACCCCTCTCCTCCACTATAAAAACCCCCCACCACTACCTCTTCTCATCACTTTTCTAAGCCTTGAAGCTCCTCAACGTTCTGCCCAATTACCCTTCCCTAGTCACTCCCCACTACTAAGAAGCACTTAGTCTTTCCAAAAGACCAAAATACCTTCCCTTAAGGAGGTTCTCAAGGAAGTCATTTCAAGAGGTAAAACACCTTTCTATTACTTTTAGTTTCATTTGAATTTATCTTTATTTGTTGTCCTATCCTCACCTCCTCTATTCAAATGATCTTGATAAATCTATTATCATATACATACTAGATTTATATCATGTGAATGGAAGAACCATCATCAATATTCTTACTCCCTCCCTTTTATTTTTATAAATGAAATCCACATCCATGAGGTTCCAATTTATAACCTTCGTGGACGATGAAGTTTTGATCTTCAATATTTATTTCATTAATGGTAATGATACCATATTTATGGTTTAACCAGGTCATAAAATATGTATTTTATATTGATTAATCTTTATATGTACATAATATGGAATAATAATAAGAAACAAGTTTATTGAGCTCAAAACTGCAAAGCCAAATTCAAGCTGTTATTTTTAACTCATCAAATGAGTCATCCTCATGGTATATAACCAGAATCATTATGAGATCATTTATATCTCTTTAATGTCACTAATAATTTATATTAAGAATTCTGTATGTTTAACCATATTTCAAACCAACTTCCATTCATGAGTACAAGTAAACGAATCATGAAACCAAGTAAGAAAATGCTTCCAAAACAATAAGATTTAATCTCTTAAACCCATAAAAAAGGCCATTAATGAACATAATAAGGTTATATCATATCAATTACATGTTTATTAGGTTCTGGAATTATTAATTAATGAATCTAAATTTGATTATTCAGGTCGTTAAGAACAATCAAGAACACACTAGAGGAAAAGGTAAGGGGTTTCTCATCTCACTTTCATTGCGGTGAGATTTTCATTGTTCGCCACTTATTCCTTGTATGTGGTATATGTGTACTGCCCTTTGATATATAATTACATGATTATCTTTATATTCATGTTATTAAATGTTTAATTTTATGTTCATTAAGTTCTGGTCATATGATTCAACTGATTACATTGTGGTAAGGGACTTCGTCTCAACTACCTTTTCATTGTGACTAACTTTGTATTGGGAACCTAATAATCCTTATGTGGTGTACCTACTTCCCATTTGATATCACTTTTAATTTTAAATTATATTTATATTAAATATCCATAATCTCATGTCATGGATATTTTTTTTGTCTAAACTGTATATCATTTTACATACGGTGTTTATTTGGAAAGATATTTTAATTATGGAAATATTGATGAATCTGTATACTCTACTCTATACGGATATTGAAAAGGCATATTTCCCTTGTATAGAATCATTGTATAAAGAATTATTTGGACATTCAGTGGTGGGTGGGTCCTACTACATCCCCTCGATGCATCAGTACATCTCATGAGACAAAACAGTTTGGCGACAAACCCTTTGAGTTTGTTTCCAAAAATCAAAAGGGTTTCTACTCATAGAACTAAACCATTTTTACGGTATTATGGTTTCATATTCCAGACACATGACATCCAATTAATAATAATTCTATTTATTCATTGTCAGTTATTATTATTAACCATGAGGTTTTCACTATGACAAAATCTATGGTTGCAGTTTTATTCTTAGTTTAATAATGGCATTAGTTTTTCATTTATTCACAATAACATATTGATTATGTAGGATTGATTATGATTAAATTTTTATTTTACTCATGATTCCAATTTTCTTAACCCTTACTGTGCATTTGAGCTCACCCCTTTCATTGTTTACCTTCAACAGGTGATGAAGAGAAGGTCTTCTATTGAGTTCGTGTGGTTGCAGTTTTTAGTTTTTGTTATGTGTTGTATTTTGTAAACTTTTCCAATGTTATTTGAGTAACATCTATATATCTAGTTTCTTCAAGACTACTAAACTAATAATTCCTTCAGGATTTTCATTCCTTATAACCATTCCAATATCACAATTAATGCACGGGCTCCAGCCTAGAGGGGTCGGGTGTTACATTTGATAACTGTAAATGCTACACCAACATGCATTGAGCACATTTTTGAGTTTAAGGGAAAATGAAATTATTGAATAAATACCCATTAATGGGGTTATTTTTTGACATAAAAACCTATTTTCATGTATTTTAATGTCATGTGAAGAGAACATTATCATGCAGTTTAATTTCATGTGACTAGGACATTGTTCTATAGTTCAATGTCATGTGACTAGGAATTATTCATGAAATTTATTTTCATGTGACTAGGTAATAATTAATTATCCTTAACATGTCTTTATTGTGGTAATTATATCATTTTTATATGTTACCTAAGATAAAATCAATCATTTTCATCATGAGAAACAAGGTATAACTAGGTATTCAAGTAAGTTGGGTGCTAGTGCATGGTGGGAAGTGTGTGGGGTTGTTTACAATTTAATGTATATTGGAGCCTCTACATAGATCTAACACTCATGGGTGGATGTGATTATGAGTTATGGGAACTTTTTAATGGTCCTGTAATTGAGGATCTAAGCATCACAATGTATCTTATGAAGAAAAGAATCATGCCTTATGAAGTTCTTATACAGACACCCCTGCACAGTTCTAACCAATAAATCCGGAAAGGGGAATTTTTTAAAAATGAATATGGACATAGTATTGATATTTTGGAATCACTATATATCCTATGTTAATAGTAATCAATCCACACATATTTCTTGAAAAATATCCCAACATAGTTCTATCCATATATTGAGATGGGATCATTTCTTTCTCTATCTTTCTTTTATATTCCAGTTGGACCCATGATTTCTTATTTGGAAATCAATAAGTATCAGGTTTTAATATGAATCAATCCATACATAGTTCTTTCATGGGAAATTCCCTACACTACTTGAGTTCCTATGTGGGGAGAGGTCATTTTTATTATACTATAGATGGGTCAAAAATTTGGAATCTAGGCATCACTATGTATCCTATGATAACCAGAATCAAGACACATATAGTTCTTAGAAGTAAAATTTGCATATGCAGATATAACCAGTATGTATGGAGGAGATGAGGATTGACCAAGGATTTGAGATCCAAGAATCACAATGGATCATCTGTTAATATCAATCAAGACACATATAGTTCTTAGAATGAAAATTCCCTATGAAGGTCTTGCCTATAGGTAGGGAGGCTACATTTTTCTATTTATATTGTAGTTATATCCATGATTTTAGATCTAGTAATCACTACATATCTTTTTCAAATAGGAATCATGAAGCATGTAATTATTATATGGAAAATTATGCATACAAGAGTGTCACAAATGTAGGTAGGGGATATTTTTTAATTTATATTATGGTGGGACCTAGGATTTGAGATCAAGGAATCAAAATATATCTTTTTCTAATTGGAATCAAACCACATGCAGTTATTAGATGGACAATTTACTATGCAAATCAAGCCCATATGTAGTGATGAGAAATTTTTCAATTTATATTATGTTTGGACCTAGGATTGAGATCCAGGAATCATTATTATCTTCTATTAACTGGAATCAAGACACACATAGTTCTCTGTAGATCCCCATATATGTATCTGACTCACACATAGGTATGGGGGTACTTCATTTTTCCCTCCACATAGAACCTACTCATGTGTAGTGAATCACTCATAAATTAATGTTCTTTATCCATTTTAACTTCATGTGGTCGGACGTACTCCATGAAATTTAATTTCATATGATAAGGATGCCTTCTTAGTAGTTTAACATCATGTTGTAAAAATGTAAAATGCTATGTTGTTTTAAAAAAATTCCCATGACATTTGTTTCATGATGGTATTTTTGAGTCACTTATTAAGAAACCTCACATTAGTGTGGGATGGCATAACATGTTCCCCATCCATCATGTCCAATGACTAATATCCATTAGAGTAGAACTTATGTATGATGTATTTCACTTCACAGTTGGGTTCCAATATTGGAGTATTATTACCTAGTATCATTAGGGCTATTAGAACCAATATAAATTCTATTTTTAGGAATGATTGAGGGTGAACCTTTTTATTGAAGTCTCTTATGATCCAATTTGGATGTAGTTTAACGTTGTGCATCATACACAAGCATTTCACATCAATCCATTATAACTGATCCATCCACTTATGTGTTTGTTTTTCATATTAGAGTTGTCCAAATATATACATTTTCCATGAGAGAAATATGATATAGATGGGAAACACTTCCTATGTCCCATAAACCAATGAATATGGGGTCTCTTGTGTTTTAGTGTTCATAGGGGTATGGTAGGCCCCTAAACTATAAGTATATTTTCTAAATAATAATTCTTATGCATATATACTATTTTCTAGAGTATCATTGACATAGTCTAATTAAAGGCATTTATCTATCAATTTACCACTTAATGATAGCAAGATGAGTGGTTGGAATCGATGTTATATTTTGGATACTATCTCTTTAACTCAGAAGAATAGAAGTTAGTTATATAGTTCATTAATATCATGTGAGGTACACTGAATCTAGTTATAATATTAGAATTTATGAAGCTAATGATATTGTTCATCCCGAGTTTATTGATGTTTGTGGACTTATACTATTTAGAAAATAATTAAGTACCAATAATTATGTGTTTAAATCATTTAGTTGTACCTAGGGAATACAACACCACAATTTCCATTCACCATACAAAAACATTCTTGGAATACTTAGATTTATATAATTACTTTGGGGGTTGATGATGAATTTTTCATGAACCTGACATGAGTAAAACTTCCCAGTGAATTATACATAGTCATGTGTCAATATTTTGTAGAAGTAACCAATCCTCTTAATATGGTGGGAGGGTCTGATTATAAACTTGTGTTTTATATAGTATCATTAATGTAAATCTTACATAATTAAAGGATTCTCTCCATCTATAGTGAATATATGGATGGCTCTACTGAATCCATGTTTATAGAGGGACTTATGCTCATTTGGTCGATCCCAAAGGGTGAAGTTCATTGATCGACACTGAATATGTTCCATTTTGGATTGACCTGATGGGAGGGTCCCATTGTGAAGGTAATATATATAGGGATCCATCCATCTAGGATTTGATTTCATCTCATCATGGTATGGGGTAGAATTTGATTGGTTGATTTCCACAATGTCACAGACAATCACTAGTGAGACCACTCTTTTGTGCATGATGCGCAAAATCACTTTATCCTGATTGGGATGATCCAAGATCATGGTTTCATTGGCTAGTGCATCAGAACAAGTGTTTTTTTATTGAGGGACATGATGTATTATTGGTTCAAAAATGAATTCCGCCATCAATCCTCTAATATAATTGATGAGGGAGGCTATTTCTTCCTTATTGATGACATACTCTCCTTTAATCTATTTTATTGCTATCTCCAAGTACCCTTTGATATTCAAGTAGGATATCTACAACTGAATGTATAGCACCAAGTCATTGATAATTTCTTGGTATTCTTCTACATTATTATTGTCACCTTCAAATGGTGAAAAAGAATAGGGAAAATTTTCTTTTTCAAGGGAAACAAATACAATCCCCGGACCAACCCAGTTGAGTGTTATGTTTTCCATTCACTTTCAAATTGGACTTTATGAGGCCCCATAAAAATACATCTACCATTATTAGAGAGTTATATGGGAATATAAAACTTATTTATTTGTAATTTTTGTTTTCAATTTTGGGTTTTCCGAAGTGGGGTGTTCCATAAGGAAATTAGCTAGGGCATACCATTTAACTACCTTTTGGAACCTGAATTGGATGTCATACTATGGTATGATAACTATACATCATGTTAAACTTTTAGTTAACATATGGAGGCCAAGAATGTTCTTAAGTTGGTCACCATTATATAATAGGAGGACTTGGTGATACTTCAAGCAATGCCTTAACTTTGTCACTACAAATATGAATGTGATGAAATTTTTTTGATATCGAAATATCAATTTTCAATATATTGCACCATTTTTTTGAGATATTAATGGTTGATTTCATTCCCTTTTTTATTTTTTATTTGAGTAGAGAACTAAGGGATGATTTCAAGGTGTCCACGTATAGGACAAGTTTATTTCCTTCTACTAGTCGTATCAAGAATGGTGGATGAAGTATGTATTGAATTAGCTTCTTAAAATCTTCTTGGAAATCCTCATCCCATCAAAAGGTGACTCCCTTATTCTTTATCATAGCGAAGGGGAGACATTTTTCTACCAGGTTGGCTATGAAATGCCATATGTATGTGAGGTTCCCTTGGATACCCTTTGTTCTTTAAGATTCTTAGGGGGTTGAATTTCTAGTATAACACTTTTCATTTATGGTTCAACCACAATGTCATGCTTTCTTACCATAAAGACCATAAATTTTCCAAAAGTTACTCTAAAACCACACATAAAAGGTTTATATTCAAACTATACTTTTGAAATTTGTTGAGAATTGTTTTATGATCGGTGTGGTGATTACAGAACTTCTAATATTCAATTACCATCACATCGACATATCACTCTAGGATTAATCCCAAGAAGGGTTTAATGTTATGATTCATGGTGTATTGTTAAGTATCTCTAGTGTTCTTTAATATAAATTCATTTCCTAGTAAAACATATCCCATAAGGTCCTATAATGTTTGTCGCTTCCTCATATTTAGGGGACTTATTTCTCTGATTATATCCTAAAAACCCATGGATAAAGGAAACCGCTTGGATGAAATTAGTCAAATTGAACAAAGTTTATTTGATTGTTAATGGGAAATTATCCTTAAAGTATTATCAATTATGGTATCTAAAATCAATACATAGACTAATCTGCCAATTATTTTTCATTAAGGGGATGATGTTGAAAACCGATTTTGGGTACTACACCTCTTAGAAAAATATTTCTATGATCGATTTGTCAACTTTGGATACTATATAGTAGCATAAAAGCGGTGAATTTTTTTGGATGCATTATTAAAACCTAAATAGTCATTGGGAAAACCTATGTCATGTGTATCCACAATAGGTTTCGGTCCATGCATCACTTTATAATAATAATAAAACACATATTGATGCCACTTTGAAAAGAAATGTATATAACTTGCTCCTCGATAAAAGAGATCCCACGAGAAGAGACACTAATATTCTGAACAACTTGAGTCATCACAGAGAGATTCTAATGATACTTTTCTCCCGTTATGTTACTACCAAGGGAAGGAGAGGTATGGAAATCCTGAGTTCCATATAATTTATTTGGGTAATATTTAATTTTTGATAGTAGTGAAAGGGAATTATCAGATCCTGATAGAGAATTAGTCTGCCTAACCTTTACTGAATCCCCTTCATCTCACATGATTTCTATTACATTAATATGGTAGAGTGAAGTTTTTGGTTCAAACATTCTTGATGGGATTGAGATTTCTACCTCAATCAGGTCTATGGGTAGCACATAATCACTATCGAGCATGGTCTAGGAATTTTCAAGGGTAGTTACCAATCCATTGGGAGGTGAATTTGATATACCATCATTCCCCATTAGTTGTTTATCTTCCCTATTATAGAAACATTACTCATCATATATAGATTTTCATGACTTGAAGGGTGAACTATAACCATATAGGATATTGACCATTCTATTGATGGGGTATTTTGGGCATTGATAAAGCCTTGAAGGTGCCGTCACATGCCTATGAAGCCAAGGTATTCTAATTTTTACATTGTATTTTGTATATTTTTTTGATAATCATGAACTCAACATGGGATTTGAGAACCTAAAACTGAGGCATAAGATTAATATTTTCATTAGGACAATAATTTCTCTTGTCATACACTTGAATGGTTAGTTTTGTTGAAGACAAGTCCCCCATTTTATATCCCACACTTTGGAGGGTCAGAACAAGGATGAGGTTTATCCATGAACAATTTTTAACCAAATCCATTTATATGTTGACATTATATAGATTTATTGAAACATATAGGGGTTGGATATGTCCTTAGGTAACTTCTTCTTAGTCTTGCTCTAGGAATGATATGGTTGTATGACATTCTACCAGTGTAGTCTTCACTAAGAAAACCTCAGCTGTAGTGACTTCTTCCTTGAACTCTTTTGAGCTCTATATTTCCTCATCATGTACATCACTAAGTAATTTTAATTTTGGGGAGAATCTTGGATTGAGATTTTGGATAATAAAACCACTGACTATTTTTGGGTTTCATATTTTTATGGAATAGGTCTATGATTCCCAATTGAGGTTTCTCCTTATTATTTTTCTTATGATATGAGGTTTTTTAGGTAGTGAAAGTGCAGCCGATTGTCGCCTATCGACCGTTCAAAGTTCTGGTGCTCTTCTAATGTGTATAGCAGCACTCGGGTCGAATCCTCGGTGATGGTACTTCGTAATAGTCGATTGTTTTTAGTTGATTGTATTTTGATTAGGGGGGTTTGTTTGCAGAGCTTAATTGAAATGATTTATGGATGATGTTTGATTTACCAAATTGATAAAGATTGGGGTGAGTTCATCATTGGGGAGTTAAGCATGTGATATCCTTGAGCCTTACTTTGTATTGCATTAAATTAACACCCATGTCATAAGTTGACGTTGATTGGAATTCCTAAGTGTGAAGGCTTTAATCCAAGCCTTAACTTAACTTGGGGTTATAATATGAATCAAAACTTATTTATGGTAGTGTATTTATGGTTCCAATAATCCATGGAAACCACTTGTTAAACAAAACATATCATTAATCCATGACATATTAAGTTTAACATACACAATATTAATTTAAAGAATACTCATCGAGCAAAACTCTCAATCAATTAACATCCCCAAATTATAACTCACCCCAATGAGAGATTTACTCAGCCATTTGGATGTTTAATAATCTGGTAATATATGTTTATGGTGATGAATTATAAAGAGAAGAAAAAGAAAGGGACAAGATAAGAGTAGTGTGCCGAACACACACACGAAATAATTTAAGAATCAAAAATGGAATTTCGATTGAATGATGAAGCTTAAGAAGGGAAGGGGATTGAACTGAATTTAAACTATTTTAAGAACATTAATATTAAAATACAGAAGGTGGAAGAGAATAAGAGATATTGAAGAAGTAACTTGCATTAAAACAGAATTACAAAGAAAGAGAATTACAAGATTACAAAAATGAAGAACTCAAAAGTAAGTGAAAAGAAAGAGAGGAGGAAAGGTCTCTCAAGTGAAAACTAGAGTATGGCAGGTCCTCCCAAGCCTTTTGCAAAGCTTTGGTCGTGCCAATGTGATCTCCTCTCTTCTGAAATGCCAACCCCTCTCAAGGAGAGAAGGGAAGAGTATTTATAGCCCAAGGAGTGGACTGTTTGCATTCCCAATCTGTCCCTCCATTTTCATCGCCAATTTGTCAATTCAGACAGCCTAATCTTCAAATATATTATTCTTAAAAGTTGTAGGCAATAATGTTGGGCGACTACTCTCAAAATTTGGAGTCATTTGGACGTAAGGATAAAAGGTTATGGCTAGTTGAATAAACAAACTTAAATTGTCCATTTCAATCCAGTCTTTTTGAAGTCCATAATGTGAAAGGGTTTTTGAATATTAAGATTCCTTCAAATACGAATGGTTTCTTCAACAAAGTCTGCCGCATACATCCCCTCTTTCACACTGCAAAATCTCAGCTCTCTTGGATGACTACATCAGGAGATATGTCATGCATACTATACTGATTTGCATTCTCTTCCAGAATGGTGGGCTGGACTTCAAAGATTCATTTGGGCCCCTTGTACTTGGATTTGGGCCATGAAATTTTTATCCAAGATTAACTGTAGTGTCCCCCGAATTATGGTGGAGAGTTAAGGTTTTTGAACTTCTGGATGGAGCCCAGTAAATCAATCTTCATGAATATTCCAGTTTCTTCACAGATTCTTTGGTCTTGATTGTGAGGACCATATGACCCTTCAAATGGCAGAATTGGATCACAGTTCCTTCTAATTAAATGTTGTATATTGAAAGGAGAATCCTACAAAACAAGAACCACACAATTTGGACCAGTATAGTGATAGTTATAATTAAAACATTAAACTGACTCAATTTGACTACTTCTAAAAATGCTCAAATATTATACTTAATATTAAAACATTAATATTTCACACAAATTATGCACATTTCATATAAAATAAGTAAAGGGGGAATATAATAAGTCGTGAAAATATTAATAACATCAACTCCCCCACACTTAGATTTGCGCGTGTCCTCATGTGCAACAAATATAAAAACATGACAAAATCATTTTCACTCACCAACAAATATTAAAATTTTGTTTTCTCCAATCAGGGGAGGTTTAGAATATTTCACTCATCCATATTGAATTCCATCACAAATTTGGTTCACAATAATGCATCAGAAACAATTCATTTTTTCATGTTCAAGGTTTGAATTGAAAAATGTAGGCACTCAAAACTTACTCCTCTCAAGATGATAAAAATGTATTTTAGGAGGTTCACTCATTCACCAACAAAAAGTGAAAATCAAGAGTTTGTAAGAGCTCTCAGCTTCCATTCCCAAATCTAATGTGTACAAGAATCAAGAGGTCTTTTAAGGGGTTTTTCAGTGGCTATGGGACGGTAGGTATATAATGTCCAAAGGAAAAGATGGGATAAAAACACCGACATGGAAAAATCAATGCACATTTTTTTGAAATTTGATTTGAAAGGAAATAGAAACACATATTTACAAGGGCATGAATGTGTGATGAATGAAAAGTGATGGAGATAGAAAATGGAATAGGGTGAGATGATGGAATATGTACAACATGGAAGACTTCCAATAATGACACAATACAAGATGATTCAAGTGTTCTTTTTTTTTCTTTTTTTTTTGCTTTTTTTTCGAAAGTTGTGCTTGAAACAAGTCTCACAGTCATCTCCCAACCCATGTTTGATCTTCTCATGGAACTAATTTTAGTAGTTATAACACGATCAAAGGTTGAGGATGAATGATTTTTGACCCACCCAAGACACAACCCATTCCTTTTTTTTCATTTTTTTTTAATATAAATTTTTTTCATTTTTTTGTTTTTTGAACACTTTTCAATGACTTTTGTACAAATGACAATTACACATATACACCCCAAATCTCACAGAATTACAACATATCCCCCACACTTTAATGGATGCTTTCCCTCAAGCATATGATGACACATTGGAAATCAATGAAAGTACGCCCAAAAATGAAGTCCATTCCCCCCACACTTAAATTTCAATAAATTGTACAATGAAAATCCATGAAGATGTTGGGTGGGACAAGGTATTAGGCTTGTAATGTGGCTATCAAAAGAAAGGTTTTCATAGGCTCAAAGGGGCTTTCAAAAGTAGGATCAATGTAAGGGTAACGGGAGGCTATTTGGCTATTCTGATTCTCATGTGGCTTAGAAAATGCCTCTATCATATTAATACATACAAAAGATGGAAATTCAGCTCGAAGGTCCACAAACTCAAGACTCACAATCAGTGGTGAAGACACACAATGAAAAAGATGGCCATAGATGACCTTGGCATGAAGGCTAATGTTATTCCTCACGGTAGGGGAGAATCATTTTCCACCAAAAATTGTTCATTCAAAATGTTTGTTATTGACACAAAATTGTTTACCCAAGTTTGAGATAAAAATTCAATATATTTGAGTTTAAAACAAGCCTTTTGACTCCCCAAAATGGTTGGACAAAATTTCAAAACTAGATGGTGAGTAAGCATGACTCCTTTTTTGTAATTTTTTTAAGTAATTGTGTTTTTTGTTTTTTTTTTAGTTTTTAAGGTTTTTTTTTTAAATACACACCCACACAAGAAAGATAAAAAGAAATGGTTTGATGAATAAAGTGGTAACAAAATGAAAGATAGAGGAAGAAGAAGAAAGAGGTAGAGAGAGGAAGAGATAGAGAGAGAGTTAAAGGGAAAGAGGTGCCCCCTGGTTTGGATTTGGTGGGTCGCCATTTCCATCTAGTGGTGGGTCAATGGAAGTCGATGTGGAACCTGAAGTGAATGTCCTCTCATGGTGATGCTTTAACCGGTGTCCATTTACCGTGAATGTTCTTTTTGAAGAAGGGTCTTCGACTTGCACTGCACCAAATGGGTAAACATTAGTAATAATAAAAGGTCCATCCCAACAAGAATTGAGCTTACCTGGGTGAAGTCGAAATCGAGAATTGAAGAGCATTACCTTTTCACCTTCATGAAATACCTTTCGAAGAATGTACTTGTCATGGAGTGACTTTGCCTTTTCTTTGTAGAGAATGGAGTTCTCATACGAATCGAGTCGAAGCTCCTCCAATTCAGTCAACTGCAACAATCTTTCTTCACCAGATTTTTCACAATCAAAATTACATATTTTGACAGCCCAAAATGACTTATGTTGGATTTCAACTGGTAAATGACAGGCTTTACCAAAGACTAGCCTAAATGGAGACATCCCAATGGGTGTCTTATAGGCTGTTCGATAGGCCCAAAGTGCTTCACCAAGTCTATCGGGCCAGTCTTTTCTTGTGGGCTTAACAATTCTTTCAAGAACTCTTTTCACTTCTCTATTAGAAAGTTCAGCCATTCCATTTGTTTGAGGGTGATATGCAGTGGATGTTTTATGTACAACCCCATTCTTTTTCAAAAGTGACTCCATGGTTCTATTACAGAAATGAGTTCCTAAGTCACTTATCAAAGCACGTGGTGTTCCGAATCGATGGAAGATATGGGTTTTGAGGAACTCACTCACAGTTTGAGCATCATCTTTCCTAGTGGGTTTGGCCTTGACCCACCTAGAAACATAGTCAACAGCAAGGAGAATGTAGGATAATCCATTGGAAGGGGGAAAAGGTCCCATGAAATCGATGCCCCAAACATCGAAAAGATCACAAAAGATTAATGGCTTTTGAGGCATTTCGTTTCTTTTGGAAATTGTGCCAAACTTTTGGCAAGTGGGACATGATTGACAGAACTCGTGTGAGTCCTTGAAGAGTGAAGGCCAAAAGAATCTAGAATCTAGGACCTTTCGAGAAGTCCTTTGTGGTCCAAAGTGGCCACCTCCAGGCATTGAGTGGCAGAATTACAAGATGGAGAATTGTTCAGTTTCATCAACACATCTCCTAATTACCATGTCAGCCCCAGTTTTCCAAAGTTTATTATCTTCCCACAAATAATGCTTTGAATCACTTTTCATCTTTTCTTTTTGTTCTTTTGAAAAATATTCAGGGAAAACACCAGAAACCAAGTAATTGACAATTGGGGCATACCATGGTAACTTTGGAGTGAGAGATGAGAGGTGTTCAGTTGGAAATTCAGGATCAATTATTTCAGAATGAGAAGAATTAGAAATTCTACTGAGGTGGTCAGCCACAGGGTTTTCTTTTCCAGGTTTATCTTTTATCACAAGGTCAAACTCTTGGAGCATTAAAATCCATCTTATTAGCCTTGGTTTGGAATCACTTTTCTTAAGTAAGAACTTTAATGCTGAGTGGTCCGTGAAGATGATGATTTTGGCACCTAAGAGATAGGGCCGGAATTTATCCAAGGCAAAAACCACAGCTAAAAGTTCTTTTTCAGTCACAGTGTAGTGTGATTGAGTTTCATCCAATGTTTTTGAGGCATAAAAGATGACATGAGGAATGTTTTCTCTTCTTTGACCAAGAACAGCCCCAATGGCCCTATCAGAAGCATCACACATCAATTCAAATGGTAAGGACCAATCTGGGGGTTGGATTATTGGAGCAGATGTGAGAGCAGATTTGAGTTCAATGAAGGCTCTCTTGCAAGCCTCGTCAAAATTGAATGTGACATCATTTTGAAGTAAACGAGTGAGTGGGAGGGAAATCTTGCTGAAGTTCTGAATGAATCGCCGATAGAAACCAGCATGACCAAGGAAGGACCGAATGTCTCGAACTGATTTGGGTTCAGGAAGTGATTGGATCACCTCAATTTTGGCTGGATCAACTTGGATACCCTCTTGAGAAATGATGTGCCCTAGAACAATCCCATTTGAAACCATGAAGTGACATTTTTCAAAATTCAGCACAAGGTTGCACTTGACACACTTTTGAAGGACCAAAGAGAGTGAATGTAAGCAAGATTCAAATGACTCGCCATAAATGGTAAAGTCATCCATGAATACCTCCATGCAATTCTCAATGAATTCAGAAAAGATACTCATCATACACCGCTGGAATGTTGCAGGAGCATTACAAAGGCCAAAAGGCATTCACCTATAGGCATAGGTTCCAAAGGGGCAAGTGAATGTGGTCTTTTCTTGGTCTTGAGTTGCGATTGGAATTTGGAAGTAGCCGGTGTAACCATCAAGAAAGAAATAGTGTGACTTTCCGGCCAATCTCTCAAGCATTTGGTCAAGGAAAGGAAGTGGGTAGTGATCTTTTCGTGTTTCAGCATTCAATTTGCGATAATCGATGCACACACGCCATTTGTTTTTCACCCGAGTTGTGACCACTTCTCCATGTTCATTTGTGACAACTGTTATCCCACCCTTCTTAGGAACGACTTGAATTGGACTAACCCATTCACTATCAGAAATTGGGTAGATAATACCAGCTTGAAGAAGCTTGGTAATCTCTTCCCTAACTACCTCAAGTATGAGTGGATTGAGTCTTCTTTGAGGTTGCCTAATTGGTTTGGATGATTCCTCTAGATGGATGTGATGCATGCAAAGGGCAGGGTTGATTCCTGGAATATCCTCTAGGGTCCAACCTAAGGCATTTTTGTTTTCCTCTAACACTTGAACAAGTTGGGACTCCTCAGTTTCAGAAAGTGAAGCAGAGATAATGACAGGGTAGGAGGGATCATGGAAAAGGAATGCATACTTGAGGTGTGAAGGAAGTGGTTTTAGATCAGTTTCAGCCTTGATTGGAGAGCTAGACAAGTTAGGAGTAGGAGAAGAGATTCTAGATGGGTTTGGATCATTTTCCTCAACACTGTCCAAGGTGGAGCAGTAGAGATCAGAGTTGATGTGGGATTCAAGAGAGTTTTCAAGTTCCTCTAGATTGATGGAGTCTATGAATGAGAGGTCCACATCAACTTCACCATTTATGACTTTGTTAATCATGGTGCATATTTCACAAGATCCTTTATCATTAGAACATGAAGAACATGGTGGATTGGGGTTCGATTGAATCTTAGAAGTTTCCTCAAAAGCATGGATTGAGAATGCAGAGTGATCCTCAGATGGGTATCGCATGGCTTGGAAAATGTTGAACTTGACCAGTTGGTCACCAAATTCCATGGATAAGATGCCTGAGTGGACATCAATCTTGGTTCTCGCAGTCATGAGGAATGGTCTTCCTAGAATTAGGGGAGATCGAGAAGAGGTCGTCTCACCTTCCATGTCAAGGACATAGAAATCAGCTGGGAAGATAAGATCATTGACCCGAACAAGAACATCCTCAATTATCCCCTCAGGACTGGCAGTGCTTCGATTGGCTAATTGAATGACAATACCTGTTGGGTGCAAGGGACCTAGACCAAGGTTGGAGAAAATGGATTTGGGCATGACATTTATGGAGGCTCCAAGGTCTATGAGTGCATCATCAAAGTTGGAACTCCCTATTTGACATGGAACCGTGAAGGTCCCTGGATCTTTGCACTTCATGGGAATGGAATGTTGAGTTGAAACATTTTCAATGTTCCTAAGTTGCCTCTTATGGGTGCACAATTCCTTTAGAAACTTGGCATACTTAGGGATTTGTTTGATGGCATCTAAGAGGGGGATGTTCACTTCAACACGTCTAAACATGTCAAGCATTTCCGGATCAGGTTCAAAGGACTTCTTAGGCTTGGAGATGGCTTGAGGAAAAGGAATTGGGTTCCTTAGAGGAATGGAAGGAGGTGAAAGAGTGGATTCAAGTTCCTTTTCCAGCTTTTTATTCTTTTCATTTTCTAGATCAACATCGAAAGGGGAGGTAGAGCAGTCATTATGGGGCATAGCAATTTGCTTTCCCGATCTAAGTGCAATTGCACTTACATTACCCTTAGGGTTGGGTAATGGTTGAGCTGGGAGTTGGGATGAATTGGATGGTTGTTGCTGGCTAAGGTGGGATGCAAGTTGACCTATTTTGGTTTCAATGTTCTTGAGGCTAGAACGGGTGAAGGAAGCAAGATCCTCTACAGCACTTTCCCATGGTTGTTTAGAAGAAGAGGCTTGTCCCAAATTGGGTTGGCCTTGATTTTGGTTCTTGGGAAAGCGATTGTATTGGGTGGGGAATTGGGAAGGCTCGTTAGGATAGTGGAATCCAGGAGGAGGATTGTTCCTTTGGGGTTGAGGAACAAAAGGATAAGGTTGATGGATACCACCACTTTGACCATATTGGAACTGGTTTGGATTTTGAGGAGGGAATTGAGGAGGATGAGAAATGGTATTACCATACCTCAGAGGTGGGTTAAAGGTAGAAGAGAAGGGCTCAGAGTGGGGTTGGTTGAAGTTTCTAACAAACTGACCTGATTGTTGAGGGTTGAAGTTTCGCTGAGCATATGCCGCATTGAGCTCCATTGGACTAGATGAATCAGATGGATCATCTTGAAGTTGTGGACATGTGTCAGTCGGATGAGATGGAGAGTTGCATATTCCACAATTCTTGATAGGTCCAGGGAATAGTGACTGTGGAGAAGATGAGGTTAGGGCTTTGGTAGCCACCGCTAGTTGACGCACAAGACCTGTAAGTTCACTCATCCACTCAGTCATCTTGTTGGGATCTATGGATTGATTATCTTGGGCTTGTTTCACTTGAGCATGTGCTCGAGTATGGAATTGCTGCGTGTTTGCAGCCATGTTGCTTATGAGTTCTCGTGCAGCTGCAGGAGTTTTGTCAACAAGAGCACCGCCACTTGCGGCATCAATGAGAGTTCGCTCCATAGCCAATAACCCCTCATAGAAGTATTGGATCAGGAGTTGGTCAGGGATTTGATGGTGTGGACAAGTTTCCACAAGCTTTTTGAACCTCTCCCAATACTCATGGAGTGATTCATTAGGGAATTGACGGATGCCGCTTATTTCCTTTCGGATAGAAGCTGTTCGGGAAGCGGGAAAGAACTTCTCAAGGAAAAGTCTCTTCATGTCAACCCATGAGTTTATGGAACCAGGTGGGAGGTAGTAGAGCCAAGACTTGGCAGAATCTGCTAGGGAAAAGGGGAAAGCTCTAAGCTTGATTTGTTCTTCAAGAACCCCTTGAGGTTTCATGGTTGAGCAGACCACTTGGAACTCTTTGAGGTGAAGATGAGGATCCTCACCGGCTAGCCCGTGAAAATGAGGGAGAAGATGAATCAAACCCGACTTGAGTTCGAAGTCAGCCTCTATGTTTGGATATTGAATACCAAGAGGTTGGTAATTCATATCAGGGGCAGCAAGTTCTTTCAATGTTTGTTCCCTAGGATTGGCCATATCTAATTCAATTGGTAGGGCAATGATTGGTTCTTGGGTGATTTGGTTATCCCTAATGGTCCTCCTAATTCGACGAAGAGTTCTATCAATTTCAGGGTCAAACAAATCCGAGGGATTGTTTGGAAGGCTACGGGGCATTCAGAGAGATTTTGGAAGAAAGAGGAAGACGGGTTTTTCTTTGTATTTTTTTCAGTTTATGATTTTTAAGAGGAAGACGGGTTTTTCTTTGTGTTTTTTTTCAATTTTTTTAAACTTTTGTATTTTTTGGGTTTTTTTTTACAATAACCAGAAACTAATGACTACTTAAAGCACCATCCCCGGCAACGGTGCCATTTGAAAGTGCGGCCGATTGTCGCATATCGACCGTTCAAAGTTCTGGTGCTCTTCTAATGTGTATAGCAGCACTCGGGTCGAATCCTCGGTGATGGTACTTCGTAATAGTCGATTATTTTTAGTTGATTGTATTTTGATTAGGGGAGTTTGTTTGCAGAGCTTAATTGAAATGATTTATGGATGATGTTTGATTTACCAAATTGATAAAGATTGGGGTGAGTTCATCATTGGGGAGTTAAGCATGTGATATCCTTGAGCCTTACTTTGTATTGCATTAAATTAACACCCATGTCATAAGTTGACGTTGTTTGGAATTCCTAAGTGTGAAGGCTTTAATCCAAGCCTTAACTTAACTTAGGGTTCTAATCTCAATCAAAACTTATTTATGGTAGTGTATTTATGGTTCCAATAATCCATGGAAACCACTTGTTAAACAAAACATATCATTAATCCATGACATATTAAGTTTAACATACACAATATTAATTTAAAGAATACTCATCGAGCAAAACTCTCAATCAATTAACATCCCCAAATTATAACTCAACCCAATGATAGATTTACTCAGCCATTTGGATGTTTAATAATCTGGTAATATATGTTAATGGTGATGAATTATAAAGAGAAGAAAAAGAAAGGGACAAGATAAGAGTAGTGTGCCGAACACACACATGAAATAATTTAAGAATCAAAAATGGAATTTAGATTGAATGAGGAAGCTTAAGAAGGGAAGGGGATTGAACTGAATTTAAACTATTTTAAGAACATTAATATTAAAATACAGAAGGTGGAAGAGAATAAGAGATATTGAAGAAGTAACTTGCATTAAAACAGAATTACAAAGAAAGAGAATTACAAGATTACAAAAATGAAGAACTCAAAAGTAAGTGAAAAGAAAGAGAGGAGGAAAGGTCTCTCAAGTAAAAACTAGAGTATGGCAGGTCCTCCCAAGCCTTTGGCAAAGCTTTGGTCGTGACAATGTGATCTCCTCTCTTCTGAAATGCCAACCCCTCTCAAGGAGAGAAGGGAAGAGTATTTATAGCCCAAGGAGTGGACTGTTTGCATTCCCAATCTGTCCCTCCACTTTCATCGCCAATTGGACAATTCAGACAGCCTAATCTTCAAATATCTTCTTCTTAAAAGTTGTAGGCAATAATGTTGGGCGACTACTCTCAAGATTTGGAGTCATTTGGACGTAAGGATAAAACGTTATGGCCGGTTGAATAAACAAACTTAAACTGTCCATTTCAATCCAGTCTTTTTGAAGTCCATAATGTGAAAGGGTTTTTGAATATTAAGATGCCTTCAAATCCGAATGGTTTCTTCAACAAAGTAGGCCGCCTACATCCCCTCTTTCACACTGAAAAATCTCAGCTCTCTTGGATGATTATATCAGGAGATATGTCATTCATACTATACTGATTTTTATTCTCGGCCAGAATGGTGGGCTGGACTTCAAAGATTCATTTGGGCCCCTTGTACTTGGATTTGGGCCATGAAATTTTTATCCAAGATTAAATGTAGTGTCCCCCGAATTATGGTGGAGAGTTAAGGTTTTTGAGCTTCTGGATGGAGCCCAGTAAATCGATATTCATGAATAGTCCAGTTTCTTCACAGATTCTTTGGTCTTGTTTGTGAGGACCATATGACCATTCAAATGGCATAATTGGATCATGGTTCCTTCTAATTAAATGTTGTATATTGAAAGGAGAGTCCTACAAAACAAGAACCACACAATTTGGATCAGTATAGTGATAGTTATAATTAAAACATTAAACTGACTCAATTTGACTACTTCTAAAAATGCTCAAATATTATACTTAATATTAAAACATTAATATTTCACACAAATTATGCACATTTCATATAAAATAAGTAAAGGGGGAATATAATAAGTCGTGAAAATATTAATAACATCAACTCCCCCACACTTAGATTTGCGCGTGTCCTCATGTGCAACAAATATAAAAACATGACAAAATCATTTTCACTCACCAACAAATATTAAAATTTTGTTTTCTCCAATCAGGGGAGGTTTAGAATATTTCACTCATCCATATTGAATTCCATCACAAATTTGGTTCACAATAATGCATCAGAAACAATTCATTTTTTCATGTTCAAGGTTTGAATTGGAAAATGTAGGCACTCAAAACTTACTCCTCTCAAGATGATAAAAATGTATTTTAGGAGGTTCACTCATTCACCAACAAAAAGTGAAAATCAAGAGTTTGTAAGAGCTCTCAGCTTCCATTCCCAAATCTAATGTGTAAAAGAATCAAGAGGTCTTTTAAGGGGTTTTTCAGTGGCTATGGGACGGTAGGTATATAATGTCCAAAGGAAAAGATGGGATAAAAACACCAACATGGAAAAATCAATGCACATTTTTTTTTGAAATTTGATTTGAAAGGAAATAGAAACACATATTTACAAGGGCATGAATGTGTGATGAATGAAAAGTGATGGAGATAGAAAATGGAATAGGGTGAGATGATGGAATATGTACAACATGGAAGACTTCCAATAATGACACAATACAAGATGATTCAAGTGTTCTTTTTTTTCTTTTTTTTTGCTTTTTTTTTGAAAGTTGTGCTTGAAACAAGTCTCACAGTCATCTCCCAACCCATGTTTGATCTTCTCATGGAACTAATTTTAGTAGTTATAACACGATCAAAGGTTGAGGATGAATGATTTTTGACCCACCCAAGACACAACCCATTCCTTTTTTTTCATTTTTTTTAATATAAATTTTTTTCATTTTTTTGTTTTTTGAACACTTTTCAATGACTTTTGTACAAATGACAATTACACATATACACCCCAAAGCTCACAGAATTACAACATCTCCCCCACACTTTAATGGATGCTTGCCCTCAAGCATATGATGACACATTGGAAATCAATGAAAGTACGCCCAAAAATGAAGTCCATTCCCCCCACACTTAAATTTCAATAAATTGTACAATGAAAATCCATGAAGATGTTGGGTGGGACAAGGTATTAGGCTTGTAATGTGGCTATCAAAAGAAAGGTTTTCATAGGCTCAAATGGGCTTTCAAAAGTAGGATCAATGTAAGGGTAACGGGAGGCTATTTGGCTATTCTGATTCTCATGTGGCTTAGAAAATGCCTCTATCATATTAATACATACAAAAGATGGAAATTCAGCTCGAAGGTCCACAAACTCAAGACTCACAATCAGTGGTGAAGACACACAATGAAAAAGATGGCCATAGATGACCTTGGCATGAAGGCTAATGTTATTCCTCACGGTAGGGGAGAATCATTTTCCACCAAAAATTGTTCATTCAAAATGTTTTTTATTGACACAAAATTGTTTACCCAAGTTTGAGATAAAAATTCAATATATTTGAGTTTAAAACAAGCCTTTTGACTCCCCAAAATGGTTGGACAAAATTTCAAAACTAGATGGTGAGTAAGCATGACTCTTTTTTTGTAATTTTTTTAAGTAATTGTGTTTTTTGTTTTTTTTTAGTTTTTAAGGTTTTTTTTTTAAATACACACCCACACAAGAAAGATAAAAAGAAAGGGTTTGATGAATAAAGTGGTAACAAAATGAAAGAGAGAGGAAGAAGAAGAAAGAGGTAGAGAGAGGAAGATATAGAGAGAGAGTTAAAGGGAAAGAGGTGCCCCCTGGTTTGGATTTGGTGGGTCGTCATTTCCATCTAGTGGTGGGTCAATGGAAGTCGATGTGGAACCTGAAGTGAATGGCCTCTCATGGTGATGCTTTAACCGGTGTCCATTTACCGTGAATGTTCTTTTTGAAGAAGGGTCTTCGACTTGCACTGCACCAAATGGGTAAACATTAGTAATAATAAAAGGTCCATCCCAACGAGAATTGAGCTTACCTGGGTGAAGTCGAAATCGAGAATTGAAGAGCATTACCTTTTCACCTTCATGAAATACCTTTCGAAGAATGTACTTGTCATGGAGTGACTTTGCCTTTTCTTTGTAGAGAATGGAGTTCTCATACGAATCGAGTCGAAGCTCCTCCAATTCAGTCAACTGCAACAATCTTTCTTCACCAGATTTTTCACAATCAAAATTACATGTTTTGACAGCCCAAAATGACTTATGTTGGATTTCAACTGGTAAATGACAGGCTTTACCAAAGACTAGCCTAAATGGAGACATCCCAATGGGTGTCTTATAGGCTGTTCGATAGGCCCAAAGTGCTTCACCAAGTCTATCGGGCCAGTCTTTTCTTGTGGGCTTAACAATTCTTTCAAGCACTCTTTTCACTTCTCTATTAGAAAGTTCAGCCATTCCATTTGTTTGAGGGTGATATGCAGTGGATGTTTTATGTACAACCCCATTCTTTTTCAAAAGTGACTCCATGGTTCTATTACAGAAATGAGTTCCTAAGTCACTTATCAAAGCACGTGGTGTTCCGAATCGATGGAAGATATGGGTTTTGAGGAACTCACTCACAGTTTGAGCATCATATTTCCTTGTGGGTTTGGCCTCGACCCACCTAGAAACATAGTCAACAGCAAGGAGAATGTAGGATAATCCATTGGAAGGGGGAAAAGGTCCCATGAAATCGATGCCCCAAACATCGAAAAGATCACATAAGATTAATGGCTTTTGAGGCATTTCGTTTCTTTTGGAAATTCTGCCAAACTTTTGGCAAGTGGGACATGATTGACAGAACTCGTGTGAGTCCTTGAAGAGTGAAGGCCAAAAGAATCCAGAATCTAGGACCTTTCGAGAAGTCCTTTGTGGTCTAAAGTGGCCACCTCCAGGCATTGAGTGGTAGAATTCCAAGATGGAGAATTGTTCAGTTTCATCAACACATCTCCTAATTACCATGTCAGCCCCAGTTTTCCAAAGTTTATTATCTTCCCACAAATAATGCTTTGAATCACTTTTCATCTTTTCTTTTTGTTCTTTTGAAAAATATTCAGGGAAAACACCAGAAACCAAGTAATTGACAATTGGGGCATACCATGGTAACTTTGGAGTGAGAGATGAGAGGTGTTCAGTTGGAAATTCAGGATCAATTATTTCAGAATGAGAAGAATTAGAAATTCTACTCAGGTGGTCAGCCACAGGGTTTTCTTTTCCAGGTTTATCTTTTATCACAAGGTCAAACTCTTGGAGCATTAAAATCCATCTTATTAGCCTTGGTTTGGAATCACTTTTCTTAAGTAAGAACTTTAATGCTGAGTGGTCCGTGAAGATGATGATTTTGGCACCTAAGAGATAGGGCCGGAATTTATCCAAGGCAAAAACCACAGCTAAAAGTTCTTTTTCAGTCACAGTGTAGTGTGATTGAGTTTCATCCAATGTTTTTGAGGCATAAAAGATGACATGAGGAATGTTTTCTCTTCTTTGACCAAGAACAGCCCCAATGGCCCTATCAGAAGCATCACACATCAATTCAAATGGTAAGGACCAATCTGGGGGTTGGATTATTGGAGCAGATGTGAGAGCAGATTTGAGTTCAATGAAGGCTCTCTTGCAAGCCTCGTCAAAATTGAATGTGACATCATTTTGAAGTAAACGAGTGAGTGGGAGGGAAATCTTGCTGAAGTTCTGAATGAATCGCTGATAGAAACCAGCATGACCAAGGAAGGACCGAATGTCTCGAACTGATTTGGGTTCAGGAAGTGATTGGATCACCTCAATTTTGGCTGGATCAACTTGGATACCCTCTTGAGAAATGATGTGCCCTAGAAAAATCCCATTTGAAACCATGAAGTGACATTTTTCAAAATTCAGCACAAGGTTGCACTTGACACACTTTTGAAGGACCAAAGAGAGTGAATGTAAGCAAGATTCAAATGACTCTCCATAAATGGTAAAGTCATCCATGAATACCTCCATGAAATTCTCAATGAATTCAGAAAAGATACTCATCATACACCGCTGGAATGTTGCAGGAGCATTACAAAGGCCAAAAGGCATTCGCCTATAGGCATAGGTTCCAAAGGGGCAAGTGAATGTGGTCTTTTCTTGGTCTTGAGGTGCGATTGGAATTTGGAAGTAGCCGGTGTAACCATCAAGAAAGCAATAGTGTGACTTTCCGGCCAATCTCTCAAGCATTTGGTCAAGGAAAGGAAGTGGGTAGTGATCTTTTCGTGTTTCAGCATTCAATTTGCGATAATCGATGCACACACGCCATTTGTTTTTCACCCGAGTTGTGACCACTTCTCCATGTTCATTTGTGACAACTGTTATCCCGCCCTTCTTAGGAACGACTTGAATTGGACTAACCCATTCACTATCAGAAATTGGGTAGATAATACCAGCTTGAAGAAGCTTGGTAATCTCTTCCCTAACTACCTCAAGTATGAGTGGATTGAGTCTTCTTTGAGGTTGCCTAATTGGTTTGGATGATTCCTCTAGATGGATGTGATGCATGCAAAGGGAAGGGTTGATTCATGGAATATCCTCTAGGGTCCAACCTAAGGCATTTTTGTTTTCCTCTAACACTTGAACAAGTTGGGACTCCTCAGTTTCAGAAAGTGAAGCAGAGATAATGACAGGGTAGGAGGGATCATGGAAAAGGAATGCATACTTGAGGTGTGAAGGAAGTGGTTTTAGATCAGTTTCAGCCTTGATTGGAGAGCTAGACAAGTTAGGAGTAGGAGAAGGGATTCTAGATGGGTTTGGATCATTTTCCTCAACACTGTCCAAGGTGGAGCAGTAAAGATCAGAGTTGATGTGGGATTCAAGAGAGTTTTCATGTTCCTCTAGATTGATGGAGTCTATGAATGAGAGGTCCACATCAACTTCACCATTTATGACTTTGTTAATCATGGTGAATATTTCACAAGATCCTTTATCATTCGAACATGAAGAACATGGTGGATTGGGGTTCGATTGAATCTTAGAAGTGTCCTCAAAAGCATGGATTGAGAATGCAGAGTGATCCTCAGATGGGTATCGCATGGCTTGGAAAATGTTGAACTTGACCGGTTGGTCACCAAATTCCATGGATAAGATGCCTGAGTGGACATCAATCTTGGTTCTCGCAGTCATGAGGAATGGTCTTCCTAGAATTAGGGGAGATCGAGAAGAGGTCGTCTCACCTTCCATGTCAAGGACATAGAAATCAGCTGGGAAGATAAGATCATTGACCCGAACAAGAACATCCTCAATTATCCCCTCAGGACTGGCAGTGCTTCGATTGGCTAATTGAATGACAATACCTGTTGGGTGCAAGGGACCTAGACCAAGGTTGGAGAAAATGGATTTGGGCATGACATTTATGGAGGCTCCAAGGTCTATGAGTGCATCATCAAAGTTGGAACTCCCTATTTGACATGGAACCGTGAAGGTCCCTGGATCTTTGCACTTCATGGGAATGGACTGTTGAGTTGAAACATTTTCAATGTTCCTAAGTTGCCTCTTATGGGTGCACAATTCCTTAAGAAACTTGGCATACTTAGGGATTTGTTTGATGGCATCTAAGAGGGGGATGTTCACTTCAACACGTCTAAACATGTCAAGCATTTCCGGATCAGGTTCAACGGACTTCTTAGGCTTGGAGATGGCTTGAGGAAAAGGAATTGGGTTCCTTAGAGGAATGGAAGGAGGTGAAGGAGTGGATTCAAGTTCATTTTCCAGCTTTTTATTCTTTTCATTTTCTAGATCAACATCGAAAGGGGAGGTAGAGCAATCATTATGGGGCATAGCAATTTGCTTTCCCGATCTAAGTGCAATTGCACTTACATTACCCTTAGGGTTGGGTAATGGTTGAGCTGGGAGTTGGGATGAATTGGATGGTTGTTTCTGGCTAAGGTGGGATGCAAGTTGACCTATTTGGGTTTCAATGTTCTTGAGGCTAGAACGGGTGAAGGAAGAAAGATCCTCTACAGCACTTTCCCATGGTTGTTTAGAAGAAGAGGCTTGTCCCAAATTGGGTTGGCCTTGATTTTGGTTCTTGGGAAAGCGATTGTATTGGGTGGGGAATTGGGAAGGCTCGTTAGGATAGTGGAATCCAGGAGGAGGATTGTTCCTTTGGGGTTGAGGAACAAAAGGATAAGGTTGATGGATACCACCACTTTGACCATATTGGAACTGGTTTGGATTTTGAGGAGGGAATTGAGGAGGATGAGAAATGGGATTACCATACCTCAGAGGTGGGTTAAAGGTAGAAGAGAAGGGCTCAGAGTGGGGTTGGTTGAAGTTTCTAACAAACTGACCTGATTGTTGAGGGTTGAAGTTTCGCTGAGCATATGCCGCATTGTGCTCCATTGGACTAGATGAATCAGATGGATCATCTTGAAGTTGTGGACATGTGTCAGTCGGATGAGATGGAGAGTTGCATGTTCCACAATTCTTGATAGGTCCAGGGAATAGTGACTGTGGAGAAGATGAGGTTGGGGCTTTGGTAGCCACCGCTAGTTGACGCACAAGACCTGTAAGTTCACTCATCCACTCAGTCATCTTGTTGGGATCTATGGATTGATTATCTTGGGCTTGTTTCACTTGAGCATGTGCTCGAGTATGGAATTGCTGCGTGTTTGCAGCCATGTTGCTTATGAGTTCTCGTGCAGCTGCAGGAGTTTTGTCAACAAGAGCACCGCCACTTGCGGCATCAATGAGAGTTCGCTCCATAGCCAATAACCCCTCATAGAAGTATTGGATCAGGAGTTGGTCAGGGATTTGATGGTGTGGACAAGTTGCCACAAGCTTTTTGAACCTCTCCCAATACTCATGGAGTGATTCATTAGGGAATTGACGGATGCCGCTTATTTCCTTTCGGATAGAAGCTGTTCGGGAAGCGGGAAAGAACTTCTCAAGGAAAAGTCTCTTCATGTCAACCCATGAGTTTATGGAACCAGGTGGGAGGTAGTAGAGCCAAGACTTGGCAGAATCTGCTAGGGAAAAGGGTAAAGCTCTAAGCTTGATTTGTTCTTCAGAAACCCCTTGAGGTTTCATGGTTGAGTAGACCACTTGGAACTCTTTGAGGTGAAGATGAGGATCCTCACCGGCTAGCCCGTGAAAATGAGGGAGAAGATGAATCAAACCCGACTTGAGTTCGAAGTCAGCCTCTATGTTTGGATATTGAATACCAAGAGGTTGGTAATTAATATCAGGGGCAGCAAGTTCTTTCAATGTTTGTTCCCTAGGATTGGCCATATCTAATTCAATTGGTAGGGCAATGATTGGTTCTTGGGTGATTTGGTTATCCCTAATGGTCCTCCTAATTCGACGAAGAGTTCTATCAATTTCAGGGTCAAACAAATCTGAGGGATTGTTTGGAAGGCTACGGGGCATTCAGAGAGATTTTGGAAGAAAGAGGAAGACGGGTTTTTCTTTTTATTTTTTTCAGTTTATGATTTTTAAGAGGAAGACGGGTTTTTCTTTGTGTTTTTTTTCAATTTTTTTAAACTTTTGTAATTTTTGGGTTTTTTTTTACAATAACCAGAAACTAATGACTATTTAAAGCACCATCCCCGGCAACGGTGCCATTTGAAAGTGCGGCCGATTTTCGCCTATCGACCGTTCAAAGTTCTGGTGCTCTTCTAATGTGTATAGCAGCACTCGGGTCGAATCCTCGGTGATGGTACTTCGTAATAGTCGATTGTTTTTAGTTGATTGTATTTTGATTAGGGGGGTTTGTTTGCAGAGCATAATTGAAATGATTTATGGATGATGTTTGATTTACCAAATTGATAAAGATTGGGGTGAGTTCATCATTGGGGAGTTAAGCATGTGATATCCTTGAGCCTTACTTTGTATTGCATTAAATTAACACCCATGTCATAAGTTGACGTTGATTGGAATTCCTAAGTGTGAAGGCTTTAATCCAAGCCTTAACTTAACTTAGGGTTCTAATCTCAATCAAAACTTATTTATGGTAGTGTATTTATGGTTCCAATAATCCATGGAAACCACTTGTTAAACAAAACATATCATTAATCCATGACATATTAAGTTTAACATACACAATATTAATTTAAAGAATACTCATCGAGCAAAACTCTCAATCAATTAACATCCCCAAATTATAACTCACCCCAATGAGAGATTTACTCATCCATTTGGATGTTTAATAATCTGGTAATATATGTTTATGGTGATGAATTATAAAGAGAAGAAAAATAAAGGGACAAGATAAGAGTAGTGTGCCGAACACACACACGAAATAATTTAAGAATCAAAAATGGAATTTCGATTGAATGAGGAAGCTTAAGAAGGGAAGGGGATTGAACTGAATTTAAACTATTTTAAGAACATTAATATTAAAATACAGAAGGTGGAAGAGAATAAGAGATATTGAAGAAGTAACTTGCATTAAAACAGAATTACAAAGAAATAGAATTACAAGATTACAAAAATGAAGAACTCAAAAGTAAGTGAAAAGAAAGAGAGGAGGAAAGGTCTCTCAAGTGAAAACTAGAGTATGGAAGGTCCTCCCAAGCCTTTGTCAAATCTTTGGTCGTGCCAATGTGATCTCCTCTCTTCTGAAATGCCAACCCCTCTCAAGGAGAGAAGGGAAGAGTATTTATAGCCCAAGGAGTGGACTGTTTGCATTCCCAATCTGTCCCTCCACTTGCATCGCCAATTTGACAATTCAGACAGCCTAATCTTCAAATATCTTCTTCTTAACAGTTGTAAGCAATAATTTTGGGCGACTACTCTCAAAATTTGGAGTCATTTGGACGTAAGGATAAAAAGTTATGGCCGGTTGAATAAACAAACTTAAACTTTCCATTTCAATCCAGTCTTTTTGAAGTCCATAATGTGAAAGGGTTTTTGAATATTAATATGCCTTCAAATCCGAATGGTTTCTTCAACAAAGTCGGCCGCCTACATCCCCTCTTTCACACTGAAAAATCTCAGCTCTCTTGGATGATTACATCAGGAGATATGTCATGCATACTATACTGATTTTCATTCTCGGCCACAATGGTGGGCTGGACTTCAAAGATTCATTTGGGACCCTTGTACTTGGATTTGGGCCATGAAAGTTTTATCCAAGATGAAATGTAGTGTCCCCCGAATTATGGTGGAGAGTTAAGGTTTTTGAACTTCTGGATGGAGCCAAGTAAATCAATCTTCATGAATAGTCCAGTTTCTTCACAGATTCTTTGGTCTTGTTTGTGAGGACCATATGACCCTTCAAATGGCAGAATTGGATCATGGTTCCTTCTAATTAAATGTTGTATATTGAAAGGCGAATCCTAAAAAACAAGAACCACACAATTTGGATCAGTCTAGTGATAGTTATAATTAAAACATTAAACTGACTCAATTTGACTACTTCTAAAAATGCTCAAATATTATACTTAATATTAAAACATTAATATTTCACACAAATTATGCACATTTCATATAAAATAAGTAAAGGGGGAATATAATAAGTCGTGAAAATATTAATAACATCAGGTAGATAGGTATGTTTCATGGGAAGAGGTTTAGGGATAATATATTTAAAATAGTGTTGTTCACACTTCCATACCCCTTTCTTTGGGTTGATTATATTGTCAAACCCCATATAATCACTCACTTAAAATGATTATATTTGAACTGGTGAAAGGTTATAAGGAATCATTGTGCTTATATTGGGTTTTTTAAATCCCTCCTCCATGTTTGTTAGCTATTTATATGTATTTTGTGAGGATGTTGCGAAAATATTGGGTTTGGTCACACTTATGTCGTCCTCTGAACCCTTGGCCTCTGTATCCTTAGCCTTAGGCTCCCCAGTCAGTTATAGGGAACTCGTGCTATGTTTTTCATTCATCATCACAGAAGGGATATTTAAACTAAATGGTGTTTTTAGAACCATAAGATTAACTCTTCATCCAATGAGGGTTCTATTTGGTGAGGTGGTTCACATTCTCTAGATTCTTAAGGAATGAAATTTGAATGAGTTAGAGTGTTTTTCTGGGAGTCAGATATGACTCTTTATCATCTGTATTTTCCTATGTATGATGACTACATCTGCCTATGGGAGGTGTAATAAACAATTTCTCCCTATGTGTTAGTATTTTTATTGGTTTAGGAAGATATGTCCTCAAGGTGGCATGAACTTAGCCGGCTATTTTTTGAATCATACAGTTATCAAACTTCTATTCACATCTTGATAGAACATTTTTCCAATCATCCTCTTCTTCTAGAATTGTGACAGCCACATAGGTCACCAATGGTGGGGGGTTTTCCCATATTCACCTATCTAGAAATCAAATAGGATATGGAGGATGTATTTCATGAAAAAAACAATCTTGGATGGTGTGACCCAGTCTCCTGTGAAAAGGGAAGTAGTCAAAGTAGTTACTAAGGATGAACTCATTGGGATTCTTAAGCTATGGTACCTTAAGGGGAGAATTTACCATAGTTGTGAGGACATAACTAGGAACATGTTCTGTTGTCTGTGTGAACTCGTAGAGTTCACCATGATATTTCTTTATGATCAAAGGAGTTTCAAACTCAACTTGAATATTCCTAGAATAAAGTTCTAGTAATTTCTCTTTATAGAGTGGTATACTGATTGAATATTTTAAGCCTTTCCATCTATAAATAAAGTTATAAAACCTCTCATTTTTACATTATTTTCAATTAATAAGGTGAAAACTCAATATTTTACTTAATGTTGAACTAAATTGATAAATTAATTGATGATTAAGGTATTCCCAATCCACAAAGGAGCCTTCTGGAATGATGTTGTTCTATATGAAGGTTAGTCCAACTAGAGTTCATAAAAAACAACTCAGTTTTTTCACCTCCTACTGATCTCAAGGGCCCATCATCAGGTCTTATTAGGACACAATGTCAGTGAGATTTTATTCCAGATCTCACATTCTTTCAAATGTTGATCATATCATATTTTCAAATTTGGGTGGTGAAAAAAGTGTCATCCACCCATTCAGGGTATGACTTTTTATAGGTTTTAGGGCATAGATCATCCCTCTATGGATTATATTCGAGTATCTAGGGATTCTATATTTTGGTATTATTCTAGTGGTATCATTATCTTGACCGCTTCCTATTTTTAGATAGTGGTTAAGAATTAATGTGGTGTCCTCACTTTCATATCACATTGATTCTAAATTGGCACTAGTACCATATGATTACCCTAATGTGTGAGTGTTTATTGTCATAATGGAGGATATTCTCAATCATCCTTAACATAATACTTTATTTATACTAGTTTATTTGATCCAAAGTATTCATGATTCTATAATTTCTCTCTTTCAGGTGTATTAGCTCTCTCGTAATGTGTTTTAGGAGGGATATTAATTTCTATATGAAGGTGATACCTAGCAGGAAAATTTCTCATGAGTATTACTTCATTGAGTGGTATGAGGTTTTTTATTTCATTCTCATTTTTTTAAATCATTACTCTTTGGATTGCATATTGAATCCTCTATGTATTGACTAGGATATAGCCACATCATTACCTTAAACAATATTATAATTACACTGAAGAGGTGGAAACTCACTTTTTAAAGGTTCCAGGTTTTGTCACCTTCTCTAATTCCATGAATTTGTGGGCTCATTTTATTCATAAATATCACCAACCTCTCAAGGTATGTTTTCCATGCATCATCCCCCTATATTTTCTTCTTGGAACATATCATTTTATTGATTAATTTTGATGAAATTCATTGATTTATACCATGTAAAAGTGGTTATCCCATAACTCTCTAGGTAATAGAGTGATTCTATACTACTTGATCCTCTTTCAAGGTTTGCATCATGTTCATTTATTTTACTCATGGTATTATTGGACTATCTTGGTTTATGAACCTTACAGATATTGATTTCATTTTCCAAAAATTCCCCCTCTCTCGGTCTTTGAATAGTGACTTTAAGGGAGTTTTCAATAGTTCTTTTCGATTGGGCCCTAACTAAATGAAGCTTATCTATTAGTGATATTACCAGCTGGGATATCATATATTTGTGTTTAAATCCTACCCTAGAAAATACTAATTCCTTTTGGGTTGATTATAATGATCAATATTTTCCCAACCCTACAAGATAAGGTTGATTTGAGGCCACTATTGGCACTTTCTGATCCAATTGATGAGGATCTAATGACACCTGAGATAGTAATTGAAAGAAAAATTCCCCCATACGATTGGTAAGGGGTTTTTATAGAATCACCATTGATTTATTCAGGACCCTCTTGGGGTTTTGATGAACCTAGTGGTGGACATTGAGATAAAAATGCCTCTAACCCTATGGGTAGGGTTTTCTCCTATACATCTTTTATGGTTGTTGCTAATACAATATACATAATTTTTTGAAATATAATTAGTGCATGGGATGTGTGAAATGGTATATTTTGATGGGAATCAATTCTTATGGTAATTATTAAGGTAATTTGTAGCATCAACATCAATTTTTGAGGCACATTATCATTTTGTTCAAACGTCTTACTAAATATTCTACTAGTGGATCCCTCAATCCATTTTTGTCAAATTTACATCCCTCAAAGAGGAGGAACTTGATTGTGTTGACCAATTTTCCCACATGTGTCCTAGTCCCATGATATCTACTACGACTATGACATTTTAGGATTCCATAAATAGGTATATTTTCAATATTGGGGATATCATAAATTTAAATTCTCCAAACATTACCCAACCTCATATATGAAAAAAGGATGGAGATTTGGAAATCAATCCCTAGAGAGTTTTAATGTTATGGAGGAAAACATTCCCTTGCTGTTTTTGTACTCTTTAGATTATAGTTCCTAGTCCATAGATAATTAGGCCATGTCCAGCTAATAATAGAGTGTATTTATGATCTTGATGTGACCATCGTATCATTGAAAAGGGAGGTATATAGCCTTTAATCGATGATTTTTCACCCACATAAGCTACTATAAGTAAGGCATTCACTTCTCATCTAGCCCATTTGGGACCTCATCGTTAGTGGAATCTGTGAGTCAAAATAAAGTTCGGAGGGTTTTTTTAATAGTTCCCTCCACATATCCATATAGTACTCTTCATTATTAATTTCATATTCCTCTACTTGGTTAGTCCACATAGGTTGTTTCTCTAGGTTTCCTACTGACTGAGGTGAGGTGTTACAGGTATATGTTGTTCAGCTTCAAGGACTCTGGAATTCAGTAGATCATAAATATGAACCACATTCAATATCATGGATGTAATATGTTGACCTACCTTATGGGTTTAAGTAGTGATATGATCCAACTTTATGATAGTTATTGAAATTTGTTGATGACCATCTATTTTTATGAGAATATGATACTGATGTTGAGAATATTCTTGAGTATGTCGGTGAGGTTCTGTATAGTCAATATGGATATGTGTATACATTTTGGTGGTTATTTGAATATACAAGTAAATATTGTTTGAATCTAGGGTATAGGCACAGTGTGAATATTCATTCCCCATCAAAATATGTTGAAAAACCTTTGAAATGGGATAAGTAATATGATACTCTTCATATAAAACCTATGAAGAATGTTGGAGTAGTATTTCATGGGTAGGTGTCAGGATATGAGGCTAGATCCCATAAACTGGTGGAATATGCTGACAAGCTTCATTGGAAAGGATATTAGCCTGCCCTAAGTTTATTGGAAAATTATACAGACAAACCTTTGTTAGCTTTATGGTATGAGCTTATTCCTCTACATTTGGAATGTGCCACTGGATTTCTTTGATAGTGATGTGTTCCTTTACAAAGGTGATTTCCAACCTTGGTTGGTGTGATATACTCCAAACTGGAATATGTACTCAGTCTTGTGCCTTGTTCTTTACCAAAATATGCTAAAAATCCTTCTGGATGGAATCAAGAATATGTGCTTTCTTCAGAGTATCCACATTTTCATGTTTATCATCATTATATGATTGTATTTATATTTGTATAATAATATCCACATATACCTATATAAGCATTAGTGTTGGATTATTCCATTGGAGTGATTCAATAATTTCTAGGATATAGTGTCACTTCAGTAGATTATATTCAATAATTTAACCCTACACATTCTCTATCTCCAAGATATATTGGTATATGTCTTTTATTTAAGTGGGTATATAATCCCCATCTTTTCTACTTTTACAATTGTGATATTCTACTAGACTTATTATGTGGGGTATGGGATATGTGCATCCCCCATGACTAATGTCATAATATATGGGAAGACATGATATGGGTGAGTAGGGACATGAACCTTCTCGCTGGAAACATCCAAAATATGCCAATGGTATTTATCAATAGAAGTGGTAATATGGTATAACTCCCTTTTATATTCATATTTTTGTGTGTGGAAATATCTCCTTGAAACCCTGGCATGGCTGTCTCATGTGGTGACCAGTCTGGTAGTTCCCTCAATAAGTGACTGCAGGGCATTGGCAAGATGGTACTAGTGATTCCGATTGCCAATATCTCTCATGAGAATCTCTTGGAGTTGGATGTATCCATGTTAAACTCCTTGACATTCCTCCCAATGGTAATTAAGGTGTTAATTTTCACTCTCCAGGTGACAGGATTCCCAAGTGGTTGGAGGTGAAAAAAGTGTCACTGATTTCATTATAGATTTCCTTAAATAAGGAAGGCTCATAGGATTCAGCTTCTGAAGACCACTACATGAATCCTTTAGGGTTAGGATCACACCACATCAGTGTTATTCTTATACCACCATGTTTTCCACCATAATTGGAAGGTTTCAGGTGGGTGATGTATTTTTGTGACCCGTGGAGGTTGTAGTCATAGTTGAGATTCCAGAACATTCTCTTAATGATTACATGATCTCAGTTCATGTTTATTTTTTGTGAAAATAGTATTTTTAGTCAAATATAAAACAATAAACAAGATCTCCAATTATTTTATCATCATAATTATGAAACACACTCAATTTTCTATGAATGAGTTACACAATTTTTCATTCTTGTTATCGGTTCATTCATTTATCATTCATGAAATGTGCATAGTAAATGTAATGTATCATGGGAACCCAGATTAAATTTTATTATTGAAATATTTCACATCATTTTCACCAATTTTCTCCATCAAAGGTTGATAAAAATGTCTCAATGTGTGTAAATACCTTTTCATTTACTATTTCAATGTCCACATTGGATTCACCATTTTTCCGTCAAAGGTAGAGAAAAATGGCCCATCATGTGTAAACCATTTTTCTATTTTTTTGGAAGTTTAACATTGGCTTCACTATTTTTTCCATCAAAGGTGGAGAAAAATGGACTAATGTGTAGAAACCTTGTTTCTTTTATTCTAGAAATGTTCACATCAGGATCACCATTTTTGTTTCCCAACAATTGTGGACCAAAATAGCCTAATTTTTGTAAACCATTTTTCTTTTATTGATTTAAGGTTCAAGTTAGTTTCACCATATGTGTGTTTATAAAAGGTTTAGACAAATTTACAAGTGTATGTAAACATTTTTTATTTTATTTTCTCAAGAATCACATCGGGTTCCCCATTTTTCTTTCCTGACAAAAGTAATGTGTGTAATTCATGATGCTTGATTGAGGGTGATTGAGTATTCTTGCACACTTTTTTCATCAAGTTCACCATTTCTTTTCTCTTATATAAACTATCAATGGTTTTTACATCTGTGACCAGTTTTGGGAATGCTTTCTAAAGGTATCCAATCATTTAGGGTTTTAAACATAATGACTCTTAGAAACTCAAATTGGTCGAGAGGATGGGAGTTCGGGCTTATCACACCCTTATGAGGGTTATTATTTCCAATTCTGGGACACTCTTATAGATTTAATATATGTTCATGAATCTTTCCCAAATCCCTATATTATACTGGTAACCATATTTTTTTAATTTGGTATTTAATCCATGTACATGAGAGAGTTTTATCTATAAATGACACCACCTATAGGTATTAATAATTCTATAACTAGTTCCCATTATTTCATAACCATGAGGGATTTCTCATGCTTTAAATCCATGTAACTAGGAACTCTAATGTTTACTTATATCCAAGAAATTAATTGGTGTTTCCGAAATGGGATTGAACCTCCAAGAGTCATCCATCATATCATGTGAGAATAAGAATCAAATCTCATGTAGTTCATTTGACATAGTTTTAGGTCATCTGATAGAACTGAAACATATATTTTAACGTCATATGGTAAGGATTCATATGATGGAACATAGTCATTAGGTATGGACCACGAAACTTAGGAAGGAATCTTATTTATCCTACTCATAACTGAAATTAGAGTTTTTGTATTTCAGTTTTTCCTAATCATTCTAATTTGCAGGGATAGATAATTAATACTCTTGAGGGTTGTTTCCCCAATTCAAATTGAATTTAAAATTCCTTAGGGACCTACACAAAGGTGGGTTCCTAGGTCTGGAAGAATTTTTATCATGTTATTGAACAAGGATTACATACTAAGGTTTCCTTAATCAGTAGAATTTTATGATCCTAGTGATATAATCATTGAAAATTCCTAATCTCATGTGAGTTGTACTCAATGTGAGAAACAATAGATAGAAAGTTATCAGGCACACTGCATGTGGATATGGGACTTATTCCATGAAGGATCTCTAATAGTGTGTTCCATATAGAGCTTGGGTATTAGGAAGGTATCCTATGAATCCTATATAGATAGAAATTAGAGTCCTTATAGTTCAATTTTTCCTAAACCTATTGATGCATTAGGATAAGTGATTACACTTGAATGGATTATTATTATCCTAGGGGTATAATAAAGTTAAGGAGTTATACCAAAAAGGATTCTTTTGATGGGTATCTATCTCTTATCCTCTTATGGATAAGGATTGGGGACCATGATTGGTTGATTGATCGTGGTTGGATGGAATGGGGTTCCTATAAAAAAATAAGGTCACATGAGTGCCTAAACCTTGTCCATTGTGGATACTTCCCATATGAAAATTGAATGCTCAATCAAAGACTTCTGGTTTGGGTTAACATAGTTTGAGGAAAGATGTCCAAGATATTCCTATTTGAAAAGGCTGAAATGTCTAAGGGTGTCTTCCTAACATTTCATGGGTGTCTTCCTAACATATCTAGGGTGTCTTCCTAACATGGTTGATGCATCAGACGTTGTCTACTTGACATGGTTAGTATGTAGAATTGTGTATTCCTAACATGATTTACATGTTGAAGGGTGTATTTCTAACATGGTAGACACGTCGGAGCATATCTTCATGAAATGGTAGACATCTTTAGGTTTCTTTGTGTAATCAAATATTACATATCCATTGGTATTTGTGTTATCAAATCATGCATGTCTAAGGTTCCTCATGTGAATGATGTTGACATATATATGTCCATGTATCATGATCTATCTTGAATGATTAAGGGAATCATATGAACTTGGATGAATTTTCTAGGGTTTTTCAGATAATCCATCTGATGTGTCTGAGGTTTTCGCATGAACCTAGACAACATGTCCAAGTGATGTCGTGTGATCGACGTTGACAATCTTAGAAAATTCATTTAAACCGAGCTAACATCTCAGGGGTGTATCCACATGATCAAGGAACTTATCACATGATGTCTATAAGTCCTTCACATGAAAAATAGAATATCATTCTTTGCATGATGCTTGTGTCATTTTTATCCTTATTCACATAATCATCCCAATACTTTTTAGATATCTTCCCATGGAGGCATCACATGATCAAGCCGATGTGAAGAAGGCCATGCATATCATTTAGCTAACTTATCAAAGATCCTTCACATGATCAATCAAAGTATATATGCATACAGATTATCCCTTAAATTACTCACTATGAAATGTTAGGTGGAAGACTCTCGAAATCATGTGATCCTTATCTCTATGAATTTCTCTCTCACCTCTATGTTTGTTTATTCTATGGCATTTAACTCTCATATATGATCATGAGTTGATAGTGGGATATTTTGCATAAACATGCTTATCATGATCCCCTTTCATGTCATCAATGAAGTCATCATTATGTCACATGATAAATAGTGACCACATGATCACTCCATTGTTAATATCATTATTGATCCCACGAATTGAAAAACGTATTTTTCCATAATATTTAAGATTTGAAAATAAATTCCACATAATCAATTCCATATATCAAATAGCCTTCTCGTGATAGATTTGACATTATAAAGGGCAATTATATGATTAGGTCAACATGTTTAGAGGTCTCAATGAGATCATGCCGCATGTCAAATTGATTTTTTCATGATTTTACAACTCATATAGGGTCTTTTGTGAGATCATAATGGCATGTAAAAGGTCCTTTGCAAGATTATTAAACTGATCACAGGGATCATATAACCTAATCATATGAAAACAAGGGTAACTCCCATCATGTTAGGATACATTAATTTTCATATATTCATTGAATGGTCCCCTGTGGAGATTTTCAAGTATCTATTAGTTGACTTGTTGAATTATCATATGGAATCACCTGGAAGTATTTTCATGATTCAGTTGATATACCAAGGATATTTCACAACATTACACCATAATTTCTGGCGGCCTTTGTGAGATCGAGATGGAATATTGATGAACATTCTTATGATGGGTAAACTAATCAAAGAAACACATAATCCCTTCACAATAAAAATAGTATAAATTTCCTTCACATAAGGTTAACTTCATTTTCATCTTTTCATATCATGATTCCATTGGGTTATTGTTATATGTTTTTCAACCAACATATTGCACGATCAAAGGGACTAACATTAGTGTATTCATGTGACTATCAAGGATCATCTAGAATCAATCATGGTATTGAAATTTATTATTTTACAACTTTCACATAATCATTCGAAACATCATATGAATCATGTGACCCCATTGCATGATGCTTATAGGGTTATGTGATCACGAGTCCTATTAAAAGTTATGTTATTTTCATGTTCCAGATTATTAATCTCCATGTATCCACGATTTTCCCATATTTCCTTTGTAGGGAAAATAATACTTATGCTTAGATCTCTATGAAACCCTAAAATTATCAATGCATAGTAATCAGGAATCAACATATTTCAAACCCTATAACATAATATTGGGGAAGATGTCTTAATGAATCACATCAACTGGTAGAAACAAAGTAATATAATTTATCTTGAACCATTATAGGTAGTATATCTATCTTATGGGATGGAAATACACTCATCCCATCATCTCTTCATCTATTAGATACACTTATCCTAAGATTCCTTCCCAAAACCGTTCAGGACGACAATGATTGTGTGCCAATATTTGACCCATCTCTTATCCTCCTCAACCTGTGTCTTAGTTTCTTTTGTTCTCTCTCACCTATGCATCCCTATTTTTATTGTTATTAAAGATTTATTTGGTTTATAATTTCTAAATTTTCATTCTCTTCTTCCCCACTTCCATGGATAATGAATCCTTCGAGTTACACCCATCCCTTATCAAATGAGATTGGATTTTTTTTGTTTCTGGGACTATAGTGGTGGTGGTGTTTAGAAACAAAGATATTTGGCTAGAATGATTCATGGTTTAAGAAATATAAACACATCCATGGAGTTTTCCACATTTTATATCATCAAATAAACTTCTTGAAGTTCTTTTATAACATTTAATGTATCATTATTTAAAATTTATGAAACTTCTCATGATTTAAATTATTCAAAAAATAATCAAATCCCGAAACAAATTATACAGAATTTATAACATATGACAAAACATGAATGAAATTACAAACACTAAATGATTTCCTTGGTTATTTAATTTTAGTGGTCATTTCACTAGGATTATTAGTCCACATCGGGAAGTTAGTATGGGGTTGATCAGGTTGAGGGAGGAGGTTGGGATTCTCCATCATGGTTATCAGGGTATTATGTTATGGTTTTTTGGATGTTTTGAATTATAGAATGACATACCAGGTTGTGTTTTTATCCTCTTAGTTTTCAAAAAATAAATTTTTAAAATGGGGGAGTTGTGTGGGGAAATCACACTATGATATTAAAATCTTGTCCCTTTGCAGTATAGTAGATCTCTAGAATTTCTAGAGGAACAATTTTCTAGGATTATCTATATATTAGGGGTTCCTCTCAAATTCATTTTTTACACCTTTTCTAATTGAACCCCTTGTTGTCATGGGAGAAGTTTGTGTTACACTGGGCCTCTATGATTGATCCTTAGGCCTTTTCTTGTGATAAAACTACCATTGATCCATGTTAATTCTATATATATCTTTTATCTGAACTCAGTTATCTCAATAATTATTTACAAGACTTTTTTGGTCCATTATTCTAGATTATATGGATATTTATTGATTATTGATAGAGGATTATTAGTGGCATAATGTATTTAGGTTTCATGGGATAATTGTATGTTTTTTGTGTTCTTTATTCGAAATTCCATTCTCATTTAGTGAAAGTTATAGAATTGTGTCGAGGTATAGTACTAGAAAATTATATTTCATTTTTTGTGTATATATGGGATTAACATGATTTTAATTCAAATGAGTAAATAGTTAGTACTTAACTAAAGAATATGAATATCTGCTATAGATTCATATGTGATTATGTTATTCTTCCTGTTATTAGATCATGTTATTTTTTAGGTACTATGAAATATTATTTTTGATATTTTATATGATTCCATAGATATTTTTCATGCCTAATTTTTTTTTAAAAACATAATGTTGGTATGTAAAAGAATATTATTTTCAAGATGATATTTGTGATTATAATTTAACATTATAATTTATCAACAAGGTAAATGACTACCTTGATCATATTATTTGGATGATTATTTTTATTCTCATTACTAAAATAATAAATTTCGCTACTTACTAAAACTATATCATAATTAATTAATTAATATAATCTAGATGATAAATAAAAATAATGATTGTGGGAATTAATATTTTTGGTTGAAAATATTAATATCATTTTTCTATTTTTTTGCATGCCTTGATTGAAGATGCATTGATTTCTCACTTTTAATTTTTATTTCCAAATTTATAATTTATTGAAAAATATATATGTATATACATATATATATAATATTAGTGTCCATGCTATGATTGAAGTAGAACCCATTCTTAGGTTGGTGTATATAGATGATCGTTCTATTTTATTATGGTTATGGAGTTGGTTTATTTGGTTGGTAGGTGTGATGGTATAGATGGAAAGGAAAGGTTTTGGAGTTTATTTTTAGTTATTTTATTGATATTAAAGTGCTTCCATAGTAGCTGAATATTTTTGTTCAACTATTTATTTAAATTTTAAATATGTGTGTTTTCTTATTTTCTTTAATAATTTGTATACCCTAGTCCCACTGTACACCCTAAGAGGGTGGTGAATTGATGTGATGAATCTTTGTTTTCCCTTTAGATTAAATAGGATCCTGTCTTCATGTTGGAAAAGAAAACATGAATATAATTTATAATCACAACCAAATTTATAAATATAAATAACAAGAGAAATCAAATATAACATAGTTCTCCTATAAGATGATACTATAAGGATCACTTAGCAATAACATGTTGATATACCAATTAATCACAAATTCAATTGTATCTGATTACAACTTTATGAAGGGATCACTACTCATGAGAGGTTTATATCCTCCTCTTGTCTTATATTCATTTCATTAAATGGGAAAAAATAAAATCAATATTTTGGTAATTTTTAAAACATTTTTTAAGGAAATAAATAACACAACACCACAATGGTGTTCTCCATGATGCTCTTATTCTTTAGTAATTGATATTAAATTATATGAATAGTAAATTTTTATTAAAATCCTTATTATCAATGAAATTAAGTATCACACACTTCTATTATTTAATCTGTATATTAATTGATTTTCTCTACATTTTGATCTTAAATGATTTCCTCTTTAATTATTTTTGTGACCTATTCTTAATTTCCACACAAAAGTTTCTCTAAAAATAGAGGATATTTGAATTTTAAATTTCAATTAAAACTACTATTAAATCCCTTTAATTGAAATCTAGCCTTCAGATTTTTTCTAGATGATCTCCACTGTTAAATATTGAACGGGTAGTTACAATATGCAGAAATAACTACAAAGACAACTTGAATCATTCACATAATCACATTAATTTGAAGTCTGCAAAAACACAAATTAGCAACACAAACCTAGTTTTCATGGTATGATCGGACATTTTCTCAATAACATCTCTTCAACTACCGAATAATTAATGTTTCAAACATTATCTTCACAATGGGAATATTATTATAAAAAATTCCTAAATTCTACACAAAATATGTCATGGTGTAACTTTCATTCTTATAGCACAATTTATTCTTCTCTAATAACACTTTAATGTACCTAGATATCATTATTGTGTGATTTTATGTGTCACAGAGTGGAAACTACCAATCCAAATTAACTGATAGATGCTTGTTCTTTGTGGTGTGAACTGAGGTTCCATGGTGTGGTATCTCAATAAATAGAACGAACAAATATCTACTCATATGTCCTTTGCAACTTGAACCATGAAATTCGAAAAAAATATGGTGAAGTAAGAAACCTTATGATATCTTCTTTTTGACAAAATTTAAGTCCCCATAGAAGGTTGAAACCTTATTAAGACTCCCATGGAACCTTATGAAGTTACTACTCAAGCCCGACTCATGGTTCATTGTATGAATATATTTGTTTATGATAATTTTAGAATTAGATTTCAATTTTCATCACCATTATAGCTTAACTAGTCATTACAGTTGACACGCCAAGGTTATTTAAGGCTTCTAAAAATAAAAAATACTCCCTTAAAATAAATATATTCTTTGAAAAAAATTCAAACAAAAACAACATTCTGTTATAACACTCTCCCCTTTGGATTTCATTGTCTGACTCACAAGCTCAATCATACTCAAAAAAATACACCTTACATTGATATTCAGGCTCCCCTACCCCTTTTATGGTTCTCAAAAATCTATATCTATCTTTTCAAACTTCATACATTACCCCCCCCCCCCATTGAAAATAAAATCCATAGGGTTATTTCACCTTAGATTAACCCAATAATTGAAATTATTTACTGTATTTATAGATAAAAATATATGTGAGGACAATTCAATTAATCTCTAAGACTAAGTGAGATAGAGCTCAATTTATGAAAGAAGATAAATAATTGAAATGAATCAATGTTACCAATATTTTTATTAATAAATTCCACTTTACGAAAACACCCCATTAATAGTATCTACCTATATATTTTTTATTCTAGTAATATATATAAACCTAAAAACACATACAGTAACCATATAGAGAATTTTGTTCAATGGGAAGAGGGGTAATCTAAACTATATTAGTTTGTGGAGGGTGATTAAACTCTGATTTTCTACCTATACCTCTCTAAAACATGAGATGAAAATGGATTTGATAAAATATTGTACACTATATATTGAGTTCCATTGATTTCCTACATCACAATATAATTCTCCACTCTCTCCCTTAAGAAATGATACAAGCCCTCAATGTTTTTCCTATGAGAGTATTAAACCATATTTTTAGAAAAATCAATAGAATTTTTTTTATAAATGAGTCATAATTGTATGTTTCAATTATTCACCAATTACTTCTATATATTTTCTCATCCAAATAATCAATTTATATTCTTTGATGATGAAGATATGTTGCGATTTAGTTTTTATTAACGAAACAAAAAATATTTTTTTATTATCCAACAATCATAATTTTACTAATATAAAAAGATACTTCACTTGTGGAATTGTTGATTTCAAATATCACCAACATAATAAATATCAAAATAATACAATAAATTTTAATATTATCCTAGTTTAAACCAAAAATAATAATAGAGACAACCATAAACATACCTCGGAAAACTCATCACTTCAATGAGATGATCTTTTTTTAGAAAACTTTGAATCCTTACTACCAAACATGTAGAAGAGAAAATATCTTGGATCATCATGGTAAGATAAAGAAAACTCATAATTATTCTTATATATAAATTTTAGTATAGTCCCTAATTATCCTCATGATTGTTAATAGTTTTTCTAAACACTATCAAAGTTGAAATAGGCTTTCACTCTTGTATTCATAATTTCTTCAAGACTTACACATCATAATTCATATGGGAAATGAATTTATTCTCTTTGTCTTGGATAAATAACTACCCTAAAAAATATATAAACTCTCTGATCACTAACATTTCAAACTCAAAACACATTAATTTTGTGAATTTAATAATAGAATTATCTTTTATACAACCAAATATGATTTAATATATGTACACTAATTCCATGGACTTATATTCATTATAAAGTTTCACATAGAGGTTGTGATAAACCCCTTCACATTTAAATTCCATCTAGATTGGGAAATATTACTTCCTTACATAATAATAATTTTGTGCATTAATTACACCACATAATTATTTTATTATCCTAAACACTTTTGAATAATAATTTCTAATAAAAAATCCAATCAGTTGTTTGATATATACCTCCTCATTGAAAAAAATATTCAAACAAATTTTCTTGAAAACCATCTAAAATATTATGAATTTTATTTAGATAGTCACTACAAAAAAGAGTTCAATAGACTCCATTATTTACTCAAGTGAAAATTTATCTTTGATGTCAATGCCCTTAACTTAATCACAACCATTACAAACTATCCTTTCACTATTCCAAAAAAACTTCTATTTTCATCTAGATTTTTTTGTAGACCCATTTTATACAAATTACATTATATTTATTTTTTCCATCTATAATTTCCTAAGTCTCAATTTTTTCAATTTGAACCAATTATTATTTCATAGATTGTATCAATGAATACTCCTTCACTTTGCCAAATTAATTGAGTTTAATATAAAATATTAGAGCAGTGTGCTCTATTATTTTCACCTTTAAGTCATCATTAAAGTATATTTGTCTCCAATTATATTTTATGGATCAACATGAACCATTTTCATTATTAAATGATTCTTTTGTTGATTTACCTATTTACTTTGTTCTTCTACGGATTTAATATCATAGTCATCATCAACCAAAACATCTTGATTTTCTGAAAAAACTATATTTGCATATTCACATTATTCATACACTTTTTTAGAGTTGGAAATATCATATATTATTTGGATTCAATATCCACAATATTTACACCATTACACTAAAAAAAAATTTTAGCCTCTTGTTAAAGAACATGTAATCCCTACTATTTTTTTAGTTGTCAAGGTATATGGATCTATCCACTAAATCCTAATATTTTCATTGATTTCCTTCAATGTTTATGATGAAATACTAGCTTCCAAATACCCCGAGATACTTCAAAGAGGTTTTCCTTTTAAACCACTTTTTTATAGCATCTTCTCTATTTACCAAACTAATTAATACACTATTTTGAGTATAGATAGTTTGTTGAAATATTTCTTTCTAGTAGAGATTTGAAATGAAAATTTATGTTAATAATGTGTTTTCTATATTTTAGATCATCTTATTTATTTTTCAAAAAATCAACCCTATTAGGGAGTTCTCACTAAATAATATTCATGATTAAGACCATTATTTTCTAGATGACTATCAACCTTGTAGTATGTGTACTCCATTCCGTTATTTAATTTCATAATTTTTTAATATCTCCAAATTCCATTTTCTTCGCTTCTCAAAAACCTATTGATAAAATCCTATACTTCTGTCTTCAGTCGTATGAGCATGTCAAACCCCATATTTCTATAATCAAACGCAAATATGATAGAATACCTATCAATATATTTTGACCAATTGGACCGCACAAATTAGTGTGAATAAAATTCTGAAAATGATAGCTTTTTACTTCTTTGGAAGATATAGATTTCAAACCATCTTTCCACACATACAATCCTAACAAATCTTTTCTGGTATTTCTTTAAATTAGGTGTATCAACTTCTACTCAAAATTTTTGTATGTTCTCTAAAATTTTTATTAATATGGCCTCTACTATGATGAGACAATTTTTTTCTTCTTTCACAATTATTAGACCTGCATTTTCATTGTTTTCATTATGAAAAAAATTACTATTAGGTCACTAACCATTCATAAATGATTTATCATATATTACTTTGATATAATCCCACATTTAACTAAATGTTACCTATAGTCCTAAGTCACAAATAAAAATAATGCTAAACTACGATGGACACCATTTAGATAAAGAATATCAATATTTAATAACTCATTAACATGATTTGAATATTTTCAATTCCATTAATCTTTAACACTCCATCATTCACAAAGAACACAGTTCCATCAGCTCTTAAATTAATATTTTTCAACAAATTCATACTTCATTTAATATGAGATAAACATCCACTATTCAAAATATAGGATCTAATACCCTTTATTAATTTTAATGAAATTTATTCCATTATTTATTTCTCAATATTTCTTCATCGCTTTCAATAAATTACTAAATCAGTTAAGAAATTTTTTATCATTCTCCCATCATTTTCAATATAATTCATTCAGTCAAATTCTACTTCTTCAAGAGGATAAAACCTATTCATAAAATGGATTGAATTATATTTCCCTGAATCCACTTCATTTTTCATACATTAATATATATTCCTATAATCTACCTATTATTAGTTTCTTAATGTCCAAATATTGGACAGTTAAAACAGTAATAACATAAAGAATTTATTCCCTTTATTAAAGAGTATTATCCAAAACATTTTTTATATCATCTGATAGCCTCCCCTATAATATATATTTCGGATTCACTATAATTAGACATAGTTTTTCAAATAAAACCACAAAACCAATATTTCATGTAACATCCATAGTTTTAGGTAATTTCTAAAACTTCTTATGCTTTCAGATTTTTTTTATTTATGGAACTGTTAGATGGTTTTTGGGGGGATTAAGTGGAGTTTGAGCATTTCAAGGTGAACGTTGGGTATTAAAATGGTCATGGTGGGGGGGAATGTTTCTTTGGGATACCTAAAGACATAATAATTGTTCATGGTTCTAGTTTTGGGGTTTCAGGAGTCCCCTTATGAGAAAAATGGAGGTTCAACATGTTGTTGTCCAAGGTGTGGTGTCCTTATGATGAGGTGAGAATCAGGTTGTGTTGGTGCTATAGAAAACTTTCAAGGAGGATTAACCACACCATGGTATGGGGCATGGTGGGACTAAAAATTGAAGGATTCCATCAATTTTAGTGGCTTCTTATAGTGGTGAGACTCTGGGTATGTGATCATGTCGAACATACCATAGCCATGATGGGTGACAACACACCATGTTACAACTTGTTCTACAGTTGAAATGGTAATTCTAGATTCCATGTTTTGGGGAGGGAGTTTTTTTCATTGAATAAATCAGTGTATGATATTTGTGGGAGGGTTATTAATGTATTTTGACTCGATTTATTTCTCTTATGTCCCCTCATATTCTATACACTACTGGATTCTTCAATCCAAATGACTCTAAGGTGACTTTTTTGGATGATTATTCCTTATCTAAGAGGACTCTTGTGGGGTGATACATGAAAAATACTTAATGTGTGATCAAACTAGAGGTGGGTCGGTTATCTTAATTTTATACCTTCTCCTAGAATGAAAATTATAATAAATTTTTAAAGAAATTACTTATGATTTTTTATAGAAAATACTTTTGAAATATCTATTGGAACTCCATTTTATTTTTTTGGAGTTGAAATTTATATTTTATGGTTACAAAAACAATGACATCTATTAAATGATTAAAGTAAATTAGTTTTCAAAATAAAGGGTTTGAATGTGAGAACAGGACATTAATTTGGTTAGTTTGAATTTATATGTATATGGGTAAGACTATGTAGGTTAGATATGGTCATGGTACAAATATAATGTAACATTGTTTTATGATAATGAGTGACACCATTTGATATGAATTATGGATACCAAAAATGAGTTGGATATATTTTAAGTGGTCTTCGGGTAAAGGTTTCATTGGTTGGTGTTATTCTTGGGTATGTCGGCTCATTCCATGGGTACGTTTTTATTATGATTTATTTCACTCCCTTTAGATATATATATATATATATATATATATATATTTGTGTGTGTTTTGACCTAGTTTTCAAACTTATTTTGGTATTTTATTTTAAATAAAATATGAGCTAACATGTTTCTTATTTTAGTGACATTTAGAGGGAAAGTCTCAGGGTTTACCAACTCAGTTATGTACTCACCCATTATATATGAAACATGGTTCATATGTAGAAGTTTTATATGATGATACATATAAGAGGAAGGTTTTTATTTTTCTCATCAATGTTGTGTGATGTCATGGTCTTGGATTTCTAGAGTTGGAGCCAAGAGTGGTGGTTAAGTCTTTGCATTTAGAATGTTTCACCATGGTGCATTGTTTCTTTTTATATTGATTTATATTTACATTCATCATTATTGTCTGGATATTTAAAACTTATTTAGTCTCTTTATTTGTTATTTTTTTTTGGTTATAAATTTTTAGGTATATAATTTTTGAATCATGCATCATATTTATATGCTTATAGGTTGTTAATTTATGGGAAAAATTTTCCCCTTGTTTTTCTTAATCCAGGGGAATTAATTGTTATCCTTTGTTTCCTTGGGGATTTTATCTAAGGTTAGTGATATTTCACTCATTCCCAAAAAAATGGTTTTTTGGGGATGTTAGAAATGGTATCGGTTTGTTACAGTCCATATTTTTGGTTGGTAGTAGGAAGAAATGACATCTTGAGAATTGAAATGTATAAGATAAAAATATGTATCTAAACTATTTATGTTGAAATTCAAATTCCAAGGGTTGTTAAGTTATAAATAGTTTTGTTAAATACTTTTATATATGTCATCAAATCATCAGCATGGGTTTAGTCAGTGATCATTAGGTATCATGAAATAAAGAGACTCCCCACTAGGATGTCATCATTCATTTATTATTTTAAATACATGATTTTGAAATTATGTTACTATGACATTTCATAGTGTGTTGTAATGTACTTCTTCACTGAGAACTGAATAAACATACAGTAACTTATAATATAATTTTATAATGGTTTTAAAACAATGGAATCATTTAGAATACCTAGAGACTAATAAGGTATTCATAGAGAATGTTGTTGGAAATAAACCATAGATGAATCGAGAACTTTTTTAGATCATTGTGAATGTATTCTAGGATTTGGGAAAAGGGAATCATATTGGGAAAAATATATATATAAAATCATACCTTGTAGTCTTTTAAATAGAATCCATTTACTTTTCATGGAGATTCAGGACTTGAAAAATAACAAACATGGACTAATATGATCAACCAAACTTTTAATTTCCATGAAAACGTTTTTCATCCAAATGAAACCACCAAAAAAAGAAATCAATGACTACATGGTAAATGTTTTCCTAAAACTATGTGGAGATGAAATAAAATCATTTTTGGGAAATCGGGTCCCTCAATGGTTAGAGGTAAAACTGTAATCAATTCCACTCTATTAAAGTGTTCTTTGATACTGGATCATCCTATTATTTTCTTAATTCTCATGTGGTATATCAATTGTGGTTGCACATCGAAATCATGCAACATGTCTTTATAATTAAAAAACTTCTTGGGTAGTGGAACTATAGAAGATTCTAGTGTCCATCATGTCCCATCACTATATATGAGGTGATCTTTTTGGGTGTTTAAAATCTTAGAAATGAACATCTTTTATTTGAGCTTTAGAATGGATGGACTAATGGAATTCAACGTTTTTATAATCTTTTATTGCTAAAATTAACTTTCAAATACTTGGATGGTGTTGTTAATTTATTTAAATTCCATTTCCACATTAATAGTGGTAGACCGGGGACTTTGGTAATAGTATATATAACAATATATTTTAAACTGGAAGTGACAAATTTCGGTGTTATCAATGAAAATGAGACTAAGATTCTTCCTACTATAGAATATTAATACTTGCATGTCTTTCCACATGATTTATATGGGTTACCACCTAAATGGTAAATGGAATTTTCAATGGATCCACTTCAAAGAATGAGTCATATTTCCCTTCAATCATATAGCATGGAACCAATCAAATTTGATGAATTAAAGGTCTAATTAGAAGAAATAGAATGAATGAGGTTAGTTAGACCAGTAAAATCACCTTATTTTTTTATGGTCTAATTTTTAAATATGGTAGATGGTTTTCATTATTTATGTGTAGAAAATAATAAAATGAATCAAGTTACAATCAATAATTTATACCCAATTCCTAGAATAGATCAAGTTTTTCGATCAATTCATGGGAACTGAAAGGTTCTCCAAAATTTATCTACGATCAAGACATCACCAACACTGAGTTAGGGAGGAGGATAATAATAATACTATTGTTTTTAGTTGTTATGGTCACTATGAATATGTTGTCTTGACTTTTGGACTTACAAATTCACCTACAGATTTCATGGCCCTGATGAATCTTATTTTATAGAAGTACCTCAACTCATTTTTTAGGTAATTTAACAATGATATTTTTGTGTACTCCCATTTTAGAAAAAACAATGAGAAGAACTCAGAAATTATACTTGGTATATTGCATATGCACCGAATTTATGCCAAATTATTTAAGTGAAACTCCTAGATATAAGATGTTTGTTTCCTTGGGCATTTAATCTATAAAAGGGGAATATTAGTCTATCCTGAAAAGATAAAGGTAGTGATTTCTGAGAAAACAACTAATTATGTTATCAAGATATGATGTTTTTTGGTTTAATAAAATATTATCATCTTTTTTTAATACTTCTCAAGTATTTATTATCCTATGATTAATTTAAAAATAAAGGGTATTCCATTCAAATGGAATGATAATTTCCATAAACCCCTTTAAGAAATTATCACCTATCCTTGTCTTTCTATAAGAAGGACAAGGCAAAGATTTATATTGAAATGTATGTGTATCTAGATGGGGTTATGTTCTCATATTGGGAGACAGGTGAGTTGGTTAAAGGCTGTGGCATCCTGAACCTGAGGTTCCAGGTTCGAGTCCTCGCAAGGCAATGCACACTATATGCTAGCAAACCACTCGTGGGGCCCACTACCCCATTGGAAATTGGCCTAAGCCCAAGGGTTGGACACCTTAGGCCTCGTTGGGGACGTACAGTGCGTAGGTGGGTAGGCCAGCCCAATACATCGTTACCCAACAATACGTTTGCCAACGAGCATGTACCCTAGTGGTACAGGCTCCTTCTTGGCATCCAGAAGACCCAGGATCAAATCTAGGCAGGGGAGAATTTCCAGGGTACTGTAGCAGTATTTGTAGCAGGGCACTGTAGCAGTACTATAGCAGCGGTGACTGTATCAGCGACGGAACTATAGTGGCAGAGGCACTGTTGCAGGTACTGTAGCGGCGGCTATACTATAGCAGGTATTGTAGTAGTGCGGGTACTGTAGCAGTACTGTTCACTGAGGGGTCCTTTAGGCCAAAAAATGGGCTTTCAAGCCTTGTATTCAGGCCACTTGGCCTTGGGCCTTCGGGCTATGTTACGGATCTCCCTCTACCCAATCTAAATAGGTCATTGCTTTAAATAATAAATTGAGGCTCCAACCCCAACCTTTTAAAAAAAAAGTAGTGACTCTAATATAAGAGGATCAACAATAATACCTAGACTGACTTTCCCATATTTTAAAATTCATTTGTGGGGAGACCATTGATGTTTTTATTGTGGATGTAAACTTCCTATTACACATTCATAGTTGAATCATAGTTATTTCATCATGAAAATAGCTTCTCCAATATTCTTATTATCATTTCAAATGTAATTTCACCTAAAAATTAAAAATATGTATAGGGAAATGAAGATCCATTATTATGGTCAAGTATGAAGTGATAATTGGTTAACAATGTTAACAATTTTACCACCTACCAATAGGTAATGGAAGAATAACGAAAAACATAAGTCATGTTGCAGTCGATTCCTATAACCATTCAAAAAAAGGAATAGATTATCATGGACATTGTTAATAGTCTATCATAGACACCTTGTAAACACGATGTTATTTGGGTGATTATGGACTGACTCACCAGTTAGAAAATTTTCATTATAATTTGAGAGTATAATATGGTGGATGACTTTTCAAAAATCTGTATAAATAATTTCATGAAATTTCATGGATTACTAGTATCATTTGTCATGGATTAAGAAACACAATTCACTTTATGGTTTCTTTATCCTTTCAGTAATCCCTTAGAACTCAATTTATCATGTTTATGGAATATCAACCACAAATAGAAGGACAGTAAGATTGTTTGATCTATTCATTAGAAGACATACTAAGAGAATGTATTATGGATTTACATAGATTATATTTAAAAAATTACATTGTTTATTTTTCATATAATAAAGGTTATTAGGACAATATAAAATGGATCTATTCAAATAATTTTATAACCATCCATGTAAATATTATCTTTTTAGGGTATAGATTGGGGTAAATCATTTATCATAGAGTGTATTCTTTGTAATACTACTAGAAAAACCAAGATGTTTATGAAATGAATGAAAACTACCTAAATACATCTAAAATAATTTTCAAATCATTTTCAGTGACCCATATATTTTTTTTGTCAATAACCACATATTCATGAAAGTATCATAGATACTAGGTCATAGCCATTTTATAAAGTGAGAGAAATTAAAAAACTCAATGCATTTGACCATTCGATATTCTAGAATTTATTTTTTATGTTTCATATCAGTTATCCTTACTATTGAGATTAAATTTTTTCTATAATTTTTTTATGTATTCAATTAAATTATAACTCGACTAAACCTAGTCATGTCCTATGTTTGAACTATGTTACCCATTAACTAGATAAGAAATTTATTCATGACCCAATTTTTACTTTGGATAGATATGAAAATAATTTTGGAGGCATAAAAATATCATGGATATGGATTTCATGGTGTAATGGTATTATTTTAGTAAAAAAATGGAAGATAAGTATGTGATAGATGAATGTCCTAAGATCTTCTAAGACAACACTGCTCTCTATATTTTTGAGGAAGGAAAGCCTAATGGTGGAGAGAATATTGCACCACAATTTATAGGACCTTTTTATAAGTTTTCATAATTTTTATTTTAGTTTTTTAGTCTATGGAAGTGTTGAAGTGTTATTTGGTGGATTAAGTGGAGTTCGTAAATTTTGAGGTGCATCACAGGAGGAAAAATGGTCATGATACGGATCATGTTTCTTGAAAAGATTGAAAGATAAAATAACTAGTCATTGTTCTAGGTGTGGGTAAATGGGAGTCCTACTATGGGAAATGTGAAGGGTAAAATTATTTCCCCTATGATGAGGTGGGACTTTGGTTATGTTTCTATATTTAGAAAAAATCTATGAGGCCTCACCATTCCATGGTATTGGGCTTGGTGAGATAAAACGGTGAAGGGTTCTTTATTTCCCTATGGTAACCCATCATTATGAGACTCTTGGGATGTAATCCAGTCAAATGATCCATGGACCTGGTATGAACCAACACAATTTGGTAAATATCATTCTATAATTGAAATGAGCAATCTAAATGCTAAATTTTAGTGAGGGAGTTAGAGTAATTTAATGCATCTATGTGCATTCTTTATAGAGTACCTATTTTTTCACTTGATTTATTCTTATTATGATCCATCGTCTCCCTCCAATAACTATAGGATCCCATAAAATGAATATTGGTTTATATTTTGGATTATTATTCACTATATCATAGGATTCTTACTTAGTACTATGGATAAAATGCTTCTTCATTATTTTATTGTGTGATCAGACTAGAGGTAGGTATCTTTTATTACTTTTTCACTTTCACCTCTATTGAGAAGGTGAGTTCATTATTAAATAATTTACATATTATTTTATTTGTAAAAACCTTGTGAATATACATTGGAACTCCTTTTTTTTTGTTTCTCTTTAAATTTATAATCATTGGAGACACCCACAAGGTGATCAATTAAATGATTAAATTTAATTAGATTTTAAAATAATGGTTTTCAATGTGAGAACATAGAATGAATTTTATGGGTGTGTGTTCATATGCATATAGTTAGGATCATGTGTGTGGGACATGGACATAGTGACAATCTTATGGAACATTGGATAATTTCACTAAGTGATGACTTGGGACTAGAGGAATTGATATCGTTTATGAGTTAGATTGTTCATGAGTGACCATTGGGAAGTGGCTTCATTGGTTGGTGTTATGCATGGGTGTGTGGGTTCATTCCATGGGTTTATTGTTAGTTTGATTTATTTTAAATCTTTTATATATATGTGTGTGTGTATATATATACTTTAGGCACTGGTTTTCAATCTTTTATTTCCATTTTATTTTAAAAAAAATATGAGCTAACATGTTTCTTATCGTAGTTGAATTTGTGGGAAATCTCCAGATTTTCATAATAGGATAAATACTAACCACCTGTATATGAACCTTGGGGATTATACAGACAATATTTATCATGATATTGGTAAGGGGAATAATTTTTATTTTACCATAAGATCTATATGATGTTGTGGTCTTAGATGTTTGGAGTTGGAGCTTCGGTTGGTTGTCAGGTCATGGCGTTTGGAGTGTTGCAACTTAGTATCTTCTATCTTTTTATAATGATTCCTATTTACCTTTAATCTTATGAAATTCATATTTTATTCTTTTTTTTTTGGGATTAATTTGTTAATATAGTTATTTTTTTGTTATACATTTATCATTATACGAGTTTTTGAATCATACATCATATTTTTCAACTTGTAGGTTGTTCGTTTATAGGAAAATCATCCCCTTGGTTTTGATAAGGCTCATGAAACTAATTATCACCCATTGCTTCATTGGGATTGTAACATAAGGTAAGTTTTATTTGAATTATTTGGTAACATTGGAATCACCATGGTAAGCACAATAACTATGATGTTTTTTTCGATTCAAAAGATCATTTGTAATATTATATATGAACTGAACACCATGACCAATGAAATTTTTACCACTGAATATTAATATAGAGGAAAACCCAGATCTGGAGAGGTTATTTTCCCATTAAATTTATAATTTATTTATTTATGATCATTATAATAATTACATGGTCTTAGTATATTTCTCCAATGTGGATTTGTTTATCTAAAAATTATATTAGGATTACCTTCATTGTTTTTATAGGATCTAAGTGTTGAATCCTACTAGTTATAATCCACACTTTCTCCTTTGACCATAGAATTATGCCAATTTATTTATGGGTTCAAGTATATAGAATCAATCATATTTTATTTTTCATCTTGATCACATCAAGATCCATTGGGATTGAAGGATTTCTTCCCATTATTGAGAATATGAGAGGATGAATTATATAGAGATGTTTATTGTACACACAGGTTCTCAATTCCAGATCAACACTATAAAATAGACATTACTATTTATTTATGGAGTTGGAGTTTATATTAAAATATTATTTAATTTCATATCAAACATTAAATAATATTATAATCCTTAATTAACCGCATTCCATAAAATATTATCACTATTATTATTTTATAGTGTGTGCTCACTCATGAAAAGATATATATTATTTTACCATGTTGTAAATTAATATTCATCACTAGATACAATAGTGGTCTACTTAAATTCCTCTTAATTTATTTAATACCAAAATAAATATTTTATTCACTTAAATAAATATTTTATTCACAAACTATCAAATAAATATTTATTAAATATTCAATAAAATGAATATTTTATATAAATTTTGGTGAATAAATTTTTAAAAAAATATTGATGTAATCAAATACACTATTTATTAAGGAATAAATAATTTTGTATCACCTTTCAAATATAAGTGATCAATAAAATGTGAAAAGAATTATTCCTCGTTCATGAGATTAATATTGATTACAATAATTATATTAAAATAGAATTTAATCTAGATCAATGGAAACACATAGAGTGTGACCATCTAGGAATAATTCTCATTTTCTTTAGGTGGATTTTTCTAAAGTATAAAATTACTTTCTAGAATCATTTCAAGGATACTAAGAGAGAAAACATGGTGTATCAAACATGAAAGTCCCATACAAACCCTCATTCTATAGTATAATCCCTTTGTATCAATATCTCATTAGTAAGGTTTCACATTTGTGTCATAAACCTAAATATTTGATAAATATATCTTTGACAATATGAAATAAATATATTGTTACACCATGCCCATGGAATTTAATTTTCTGGTTCCATTCAGATCAAAAGTCCAAGATATCAACTTCTATAAATATGGAAGGTTCAAATACTTCCTCAACTTATTTATGAATAAAACACCACTCATGAGGCACCCAATATATCCAAATTCACCATGAATTGTATCATAATGGTTTATAAAATACATCAATGTGCATGAGTCATAATATATATTTGTAATAATATTAATGTCGAAGGATAATTACAAATGCTCGCAGATAGTAATATCTGGTGACACTAACATTTATGGAAATCCTACTGGTGGGTACGATCTCATAATATCCCATATTAGAGAACACCAAGTGTGAGATTTGTGAGAGAAATCCCCATCCACTTATGAGTACTCACACTTGAAATTAAATACACTATTTTCCCTTTCATAGTATGTTATCCAACTATAGAACAATATTGAGAATATCTTCATCGGATTTGAAGGTTCTCATCATAGTGGGAATCTACTATGACATTATCAATGAGACAGATACTCTTGGGCATTATCATATAAATTTTATACATAACAACAATCAGTATTTAATAATATATTAATATTAATATTAACTCCATAGAATAAATATGTAATATAAAGTACAAAGTGGTTGGTTCTTGGGAACCAACTCCTACAAACTCCCACTTGGTCTAGATCCATCTAATAATGACTAGTTAATTTCACATGTTAAACAAGACTACAATGAGTATGGATATAGATATAGGTAATATCATGTTTCAATGACTGTTTTGGGTAAATCCACTTGTCTTTGTGGTGAATTTTCTTACTAAAACATTACTAACTTTAAAAAATACATCATGTGGTAATATAACTGAGTGTCTACCTCTTGTTAAAAAGTCATAATGATGACATATTGAATAAATCCACTATTAAATCTTACCATAATAATGATAAATGTATTTATTTTCATATTACTCAAGACCAGAACAAAACATTGCTAAACCATTTATTAAGATGCATCAAAATCCACAATATACTTAGGTATTTTAGATATGAAAAACACTAATTTTAATATGTTTTTCTTTCATATTAACTGATCCTTTTCTATTATACTGTATAAAATAGAACTAAATTAATTAAAGTCTTAAAATAAATTGAAAACAAGTATCACACTTCTCTAGACACTAAGAACTCATCTGATTTGACTTGTAAAAGTACAATCAGATAGTTCTAACTAAGATTTTATGCAGTTATATTGGATTTTTTTATATTTTACTTTTATAAGAAATGAAATACTAATATCAAATATCAATACATAACAAGGAATATGAGATAAATTTATATCATATAATCTTATGAAGCTTTAATCACAATAATATTTTTATATGCCCATGCATGTTCTACTAGAAGAATTATATTCATACAACACTTCAGACATGAATTTATTCAAATTGTATTTGAAATACTTTTTAAATATACATACTATTAATAGATTTAGAAAACACATGGATACATGTTTTAAATATTGTTCCCTTGATCAAGTTTTCTACTTTAATTCATACTTGGATATATTTATTTCTTATACATAACAAACTGGTTAGACACAATATTATTTTTCATATGTTATCAACTTGTTTTTCATGAAAACTTATTGCACTCATACTAACCATAAAGGAACCCATATCGATCATTCAATTTAAAATTAATGTTCTATGATCACTATATGGGACTTATTAATAAATTAATTTATATAATTTTCATATCTTATTAGAATTCAATAATTTCGCCTTCCCTTTTTTATGACTTATAGACATATATAATAGGGTCTCATTTTGGTCTCATCATTTATACATCTTCCATGAGGTATCCTCATAGTGATGTGGCCTTTTCTATAAACATCCCAATATGATAATCATATTAGTGTGATTTGAAAAGTATAATTGAAAGTCATTTTGGTCATGATGATTGGTGTATAGTTATTTTCATAGAATATACCTTTAAATAATTAACAATGATTTATTGGAATCATCTTATACCGTCCATGTTTAGTATCTCTTGAATAATCGCCAATAGTTTTAAATCTTAGAATCATTCAAAATATTTAATCCTTAAATCTTGATACATGGAGTCTATAAATTGAATTTATACATACATTTCAGTATTAGCATAATTCCTTTTACATCTTCTTTATAAGAATCTTTTTTCTCAAAAAATAATATCTATATCACCCACTATGGTGAAAATAAACCACCTCTTTTGTTATGAATTCCTAAATATTATGTGAAATTGTAACTAATCCTCCCACTATTATTAGTGGAGTATAGTATTCCTATGCCAAATAGAGATTATCCATACCCTTAACTTATAGAAGATAAGTTTAATCCCACTATATTCATAGATATAGGATTCCTTTAGGGAAATATAGTTAGTCTTAACTAGATGTTAATATCATTAGTGGCTATAATATCATTAACTTATATTCACCTTAGTGTTTTATTATTGACTTTTCTCAAAAACGAACTTTTAAAAAATGGTTTTCAAGATGAAATTCTAGTAGGGCCCCAATATATTCTTATCATATCACAATTGATATGATATCCATTAGACAATATAGTCGGAAAATGGTTATTTGTTACACTTCTATTTACAAAATATTTCTTGGAAAAATAATAGAAGATTTGAAATATATATAATCTTCTTCATTAAACTCACTTTAATCGATCATAATGATAAGGAAATGTTTATTTGGTATTAATTTTACTCCACATGTATGATCAATTAATACTTGGATAAAATGTTCTCTGATAATCCAACTCTGAGATTCCTCAAACTTTAATAAGTACACTCATTAACTTCTCTTAGAATTTATCAAATTTCTTAAATAAATCTCATGAAGTATATGAAGTTACATTTATATTTAATATGGTTCATGTTTCCATGTTGAACCAACTAAAAAATTATATGTGACATACCTTTATTTTAAAAATGTTTCATTATCTAAAACATGATAAGCAGATTGTTTGTATATCCATTATCTTATTTTGATTGAAACTAAATCACTGTTGTGGGTATAAATAGGTCCACTAATATCAGTTATATTTGAAAAAATAATTATCTTTTCATAATAAGGTAACACTATTTTATTTTATATTCAACATTCATTGTAATGGATTTTTATTTTATAATATTTACTAAACCAGTAGTTTTGTTTTAAATTACCATAATAACGGTTATTCCCAAAATGAAATAATGGCTCATTATTTCTATACAGGTAGTAAGATAAAAGGTTTTTTTAACACTAATTACAAACATGAATCAATTTAATCTATAAATAAGAAGTAGTGATCTTCCCTTTGCTGGTGAAATAATGTATGTTTCTTATCCCCTTTTGAGTTCATTATATGGCCTTTTTATTCATGTTAATTTCCTATATGTAAATACATGTATGTTTTAAACATATTGTATTTACAACATAGGTTATGAATAGAAACATGATGAATATACCTAAATTGGTTTCACCTTATCCCTTTATCAATTAATTGGAATTTCATTTTTAATTTCCAATATTCCTATATAAGAAGAAATTATATTCATGTTCATTTTTCTTCTCTTGAGTCCTTAAACTCTTTAATGGTTGATATAATGGATATTTTTTATTTATATTATTTTGGGTATTTTAATATTTGTCTTTAAAAAATTTCACCATAAGGGGTGGATAAATAGGTTTTAACTAATCATTATCTTATTGGTGAAGTATCAAAAAACATTTCAGGAGTGACTTATCTATTTCAATTATCTGGGCTTGGATAAATAAAGGTAAACATGGAGTTAAGGATCATAAAATTAAATTAATAAATAATTTTTAATCCAAGTGGAACCCAAATTTATATAATGGTTCAATATACCACATCATTTTGAAATCATTATCTTTGTCTAGATTAACTTTTTCCAATTTACACTAATATAGTGCATTGAAAATATTATTTATTACATGACTTTCCTTCTCTTTTAAAAAGATATTATAGATGGTATATTATGGTGTTGTAATCCATGTATTTATGTTGTATCATCAACTCTCTAGATATAGTTAACAATATAATATGATAAACATATAAACCATCCTCAACATGTCTCTAGTAGGCATCCTTTTCACCAAAAATCCCTTATTGGGGTGTAATAAAATGAATAGAGGATTCCCAAACATAATAAAAATATTATATTAATAATTCATCATATAAAATATTGTACCATATTCCTAACTTTGTATTTGTAAAAACATGCCTTGAGTTAAAGAATGATTTCACTGTACTTGTTCTTTTTTTTCATATTCTATAATTATAAAAGATCTGATTATTACCACCTCACTTGATAAAAATTTATATGTTACATAAAAATTTTAATTTTTTTTAAATCAACCACTATTTACCAATTCTTAGTGGTTCTTTCCATTGAACTCATAATGTCTTGTAAAACAATTAATTATTATAGCAAGGATCTATATTTCCATTCTTTATAATCGAAATTTGTTTTATGAAAATCATGAGATGGTATTTTGGTAGGTAGTCTTGCAAAATATGGGCTTACAGTTCATTGATATATTGAGTGGAAAACCCAATACAAAAATCCAAACTGAGATTTCCTTGATTATTGCCCCTAAATTTGTATTGAAAAGACATTGGCTATTAAATTCAATACAATTTTTTTTAATTTGACCCAAAATGCTAATGAGAACTCCCTGATAAAGGAAAGTGTCTAGATATTGGCTAGGTAAACATTTAGTGTTATGGTTTCAATCCCAATCATGTAATGGAAGGCTTAGTATGACTTTAATATTAAGTCAAAGGATGTTAATTTATTATGCGCAGTGATTTATTTTTTAATCCTTTTCTAGTCTTGTTAATGTTAAGTGGATTTTCCCTATTTGATTAACCATGTTTAGATAAAATATGTATGCCTAGTCAAAAAATTTATATTAAATCTTTTCACATTAATTGATTGATTTATGTGATCGTGGTCTTAAATTCATAAAATAAATAATTCATAAGATAGAATTAATTAAATAATTGACATATTCATGAGCTTATATAATGGTTGATTTATTGATAGTATAATAATTAAACCTATGACCAAGTGGAAAACAATTTGCAGCATTCTTGGAATGAGATGCAGTAATCCACCTATACACCTGTGTATCACTAGGGTTGGCATTATCTTAGTTCCATCTTGAACCACCTCAAAGTGCCTTGGGATACTCCATTAATTATATGTATTCACAAATTTAACATAGTTGAGGGGGTCCAATGGATTGGTAAAGGTTATTTATATAAACAACCATAGACACGTAGGTCTTACATAATAATAGAGGGAGGGATGACTTATAGGCCATCATATTTAATTTAATAAATAATAATATATAACCCCATGAAAAAATTTTAATTAAGTTAAACCATTGAATACAAAGGTCTTGTTCAAAATCATGAACAGTCAAACACATATAGTGATTACACAAAATTATAACAACTTATCATTCATTTTTATTCATTTTATATTATTATAATAAATTTAGTTACATTAATTAATTAATTAATTATATATTATCTAAATGACCAACCTAATTCTCTTAGAGATACCAATCATAAATTAATTCATAGAAAATAAATGGTAGAACCAATAATTTAAAATAATTATAATAAATTAATTAATCATTTAAAATTTTCTTAAAATGGTATTAAATTGTCTAAAACAATAGGTGTCAATCAATATAACAAGGTTTTAATACTTCAATTAGATTTTTAATGTAATTTAATTTTTTTTCATCAATTAGGTGAATGCACATCAGGTACAAATGTGTTGTAATACATGTACCTCGATTGTTGTGTGCCCAGATTATATGCCTAGGGACTCAGTGTGTACCTCGACTGGACTTCCCAACATGTACAATCTAGCAACATATCAGTTATCACTATTATCATGTTCCTGGGATCCAAACCTAGTTATTTTTTGTGTATCTCAGTGGATTAAACAGCATATTCTAATGATCTACATTCCATGTGGTCAGAATTTCATGTGTCTGCTAAACCTGCTAAATAACTCATTGTGTTCATCAGATATGAGAATACATGATGTGTACATTTTAGGTACACTTCATGTATCCCACATGTCATGTGTCAAATTGTATTTATGAATTGATTACATTTATTTTGGACAAAGGAAATAATGAACTACAGGTCATGTATTCTAACTACACATTATGTATGTCATTATTTCTTTAGGCTATAAGTCTCATGTGGTTTTAACCATGTATATGACCACACATCTTGTGTGAATTTTACCTATAGAACATGTAGACTATAGAGAATGTATTCTAGATACACAATTTTTAATCCATCATTCCATGTATCAGTTTTTCCTAGTCTACATGTAGTGTGAAATAAATACACCATGTGTAGCTACTACTCAGCACATCATGTATCCTATGACATGGCTAGGTGCATTGCACTTGGGTATACAACATGTACTCCAGCTACATGCCCTATAATCCCATACTATCTAGATATAATCTTTGACACTTCTTGATGGAATCATCAGTCATTATTCATCTATTCATAATAATTTAATAAAATGAAACAATGAAACATGATAATTAAAATATCTAAAACATGTTAATTCAAATAGATAAAATAAAGAATAATTCTTGAAATGAATGTTCGACCACTATTGAGCATATAGATTAACATTCAAGTAATAGTAATAAATTGGAATCATGAACCCTCTAATACCACTAGATGGTTATGGGAATAATAAAATCATCTTGGTAAGTATAATAACCATAAATTATTTGTTGATTCATTGGATCATTCGCAATATTGTACTTTATTTGAACACCATGACCAACAAGATTTCTTCACCGACAAAGAGGAAAACCCATAACTAGAGACGATCATTTAAAGTTAAATTTATTGTTAATTTATTTATTATTGGAATAACTATTACCTCATCTTAGTTCCTTTATCTGATGTAGATGTTTATTGTCCCGATAAAACCCTATTCGTATTAACTTCGTTCTTCTTGAAGGATCCAAGTGTAGAATCCATATAGTGATGATCTACATATTCTCCTTTAACCAATGAATTATGAATACTGATTTATGGGTGATAATTTTTTCATAAATCATATTCTATTGTTTTAATTTACCATTTCAAGATTCTTCGAGCATGAGGGAATTTGTCTTGTTCTTGAAAATATGAGATGATGAATTCAAGAGAGTAGTCTGCCATGCACAATTATTCTCAATTATTTATTAACCCTACACAATAGAAATATCCATCTACTTATAGTGATAAATGTTAGATTAAAATATTATATAATTTCATAAAATCCCTTAAATGATATTATAATCCTTAATAATCTTCATGATGCATAATATTATTATTATCATTTATTGGTGTGCTCTATTTCACTTGAAGAAAAATATTATTTTATAGACATAAATTAAAATTCATTTTTTGAAATTATATTCATCCACTCAAATTCCATGTCATTTATTGAATACCCAAATAAATATTATATTAACTTAAATAAATTTTTTATTCACAGACTAGAAAATAAATATTTATTAAATATTTGATAAAATAAATGTTCTATTAACACGTTGGGGAATAAATTTTTCTTAAATATTCATGTAATCAAATAAATTATTTATTAATGAATAAATAATTATCTTCAAACTTGATAATATAAATGATCAACAAAGCATGAACAAAATATTTCCTCGATATTGAGAATAATATATAATCCAACAATAAAATTCAAATAGAATTTAACAAGATCTATGGAAACACTTAGTGTGTGAACCACTGGGATTCTTTTTTGTTGGAATTAGGTGGGCCTAACTAATTTCCAATATCATTATCCAATAATGGTTCAGGGAACCCAAGAGAAAGAATATAATGTCACAACAATTAAAACCACATATAAATGGCTGATGAGTAATATAAATTGTTTGTCTCAGCATCTCATCAAGAAGGTTGCACATCTATGTCATCAACCCATATTCTGGATATATCTTTCTTTAAGAATCTAAAATAAACATTGCATTACAAAATGGACATAAAATTTCAAGTAACTATTACACTATAATCAAAGGGTTAAGGTATCAACTTTCATAAATATGTAAGGGGAAAATTATTCCTTATTTTACTCATTAATTTCACATCACTCATGACACAACCAACATATCCAACTTTTCAAAAAATTGTATCATTGGGGTTTATGAAATAAATATAATTGTGCACATCATGATATAAATTAATAATAATATTAAATTCTAAGTACCATTAAAACACACTCGCATATATAAATATTTGATGATGCCAAGACCTGAAAAATTCATACTGGCGGGTACATTCCCATCATCTCCCATCTGGGATATTACTACGTGTGAACTTAGTGAGGGGAAGCCTCATCCTAATATGAGTAGTCAAACATAAAATTAAATATACTATGTTCTCTATTATATAATTTTATCCGATCATAGAACTTTTTGAATAATATATTCATAGAATTTCATGGTTTTCATCATAGTGGAGAACTTTTATGACCATATCAATACAATAGATACTCAAGGTCATTATCACATCAATGTTATGCAGAAGAAAAATAAATATGTGATATGTTATTCATATTAATATTAACTCCTTTAAATATATATTTAATCCAATGTAAAAATTTAGTTATTTTGAGGGAACCAACTGAAACATCATTTCGATCATTCCTAATCTAATGGGTTTGGTTGGGATGTTACATTTCATTAAGGGAAAATTCATGTTGTTTTCACTTATCCACATATCACCAGACTTTAAAAGGAATCATAAATTTTGATAAGTTATCATGGTTTGTAAAAATGTTTCCACCAAAAAATTCCATGTGCTCTTCATGCTTATAAACATTGTCTTTTATGTTTAACTATATAATCCAATTCTATTTTTCACACACAATTTGACCTTTTATCACTTAATATTTATTCCAATGTTCTTCTTCCTCATTCATTAATATCTTTCAAAACATTATTTGAGTACTTTTCAAACGAATACTTCTTCTTTAAACCATATTTTTTTATTTATTTTTTAACATTCTACTAAATATACACAAATTTTTTATTAGGAGTTTCAATATTTTTTAATTTATCTTTAAAAAATAAGTCAATATCATCAATTATCAAAATTTATCTTATTAATTAAATATATTAATTATATATTTTTCATATTTCACATAATTGATTTCACAATCATCCAAAAATTTGTCATGATTATCCATTTCTGCTTCAAGTTCATCACTATATCTTAAATATTCTTTCAAAAAAACTCAAATTTTTCTATTCTTCTTTCTTTGTAAAGAAAATATCTTCATGATTTCCTTTTAATTCAACTAGAATGGCTAAAAATACGTATGGTATATCATTTACTTATATTCAGTTTTAAACATCTCCACTAAAGTCATCATTACATCCTCTAAGTATAAAATAATCTCAGTTTCAAAACCTTCTAGTTAATATTATTCAATATCCCCTTTTTCATTTATAACAACAAATTTCATTTGAAACATTTTTCTCTTTAAATTTTTATAAATAAAGTCCCTTATAAATGTAAAAGTATTGTTATTTCTTAGTGAGAAATCATACTCACCATCCCATATATAAGACCTATTTAGGCACCTTATAATTATGTTTTCAACCTTCCCATAATGAAAAAATGATGGAGGTAGATTTCTATTAATTTTTTTTTTTGCCTCATTTAAACATCATTAAAATAATTGATAATAAATCATCATTTATATTATCATTATTTTCTACCACATAAAATTCATACTTCCCAAAAACATTGATTGTTATCTCTTCAAATGAATATTTTAAAGAGTTCTCTAGTTTTATCCAAATCTCATATATAACCAAATTTCAATGTAAGATATAAATATATAACATACCAAGATTTATTTACTCTAATGATCAATATTTTGGATGAAATTAAATAGTTAATTCTCTAATAATATTTATCATAATATTTAAATCCTTGATCTCTAAACCAATTAAATTAATGGCACCAATTACTTCTATAATATGATTAAAGAAATTATCTATATTTTCATTAGAACTCGTCATTATATCATCAAATATGTTTTCTAATACCAAAAAGAATTCCTCCTTCAATTTTGGGTCTCCTCAGAAAAAATTATAATTTCATACTAAATATCATTGGACATTTAATAATATTATCGCCTTCATGTATATTTATTTTAAAAATTATCCAAATAATGCATTTTGAGCCTTAACATCATTTTTAGAAAAAAATTCTCAACTTCCATTACTAATCTTTTTATAGGATCACAATATTTTGTTCCATGTACATATATAGGGACACATCAAGTCTAATATATCTCAAATGAGATCTCATTATATTATTTTTTATATGATATCTTTGTTTATTAAACAAGGTAACTCCCATTGCATTAGTAAGATTATCCTTAGTGGATTATTTCTTTCAATAGATTCCAGAGATAAACAATGGATCTAATAAAACTCATTAAACCTTATTCCCACAATATACCATAAGAGGTGGTAGGTTTTTGGTATGAAAATTATTCTTCATTTTAGATTAAATTGGGTCTTTTCTTCATGATGGAAAAGACAATGTGAATCTGATTTGTAATCACAAACAAATTAAATAATAAAAATAGCATGATCACACTTTTTTTTTATTATTCCACCTATAAAAAGGATACTCCATGGACACATATCTGTTATGTGTTGTTATTTTGATTAGGTAATTCTTTGTTACTTTTTATGGTAATTTTAGGAAGATCACGTTTCTCTTTCATAACCCACAACATCTTCCTCTATACCACACACTTCTTTGAAGTAGGATAAAAATAGAATCAAAATGTATGTAAATTATATAACAATTCATATATAGATAAATAACAACACACTATAAGGGTGTTATCCATTATTATTTATTTCTCAAATTTATGATATTTAATTATATACATATCAAACCATTCATCCAATCCTGATATTCAAGGCAATTCATTCTCACACACATCTCACCTTTAATCTAGATATTCAATGATACTCTCTACTCCCTAATAATTGATGATATCCTCTTCAATTCTATGTGTGATATCTTTTTTATTCATTCACACTAGTTCCTCTAAAAACATGGGATGTTTATCTTGATAATTTTAAATTCAAGGTACCATTAACTCCTCTTAATTAAGAACCACCTTCAAAAATTGTTTTTGAATTATCTCTTCCATTAAATTTTAAATGGATAGTTACTAGTTATTTAAATAACTATAAATTCATCATAAATATAATGCATAATCACATTAGATAAAAATCTATAGGTACCCATATTTTTAACATGACCATATATGTTTTAGTGTGATGGGATAGTTTCTTTGTAACTTCTCTTTAATTACCAAATATGTCCCTGTGTGAATTTTTTCTTTACATTATAATGATTATTGAAAATAATCACTAATGAATTCCCAAAATATGTCATGGTGTGACTTTCCTTCCCCTTGAACTAGATGTTCTTATCTTATGACACTTGAATCTTAGTAGATACCATCACATCATGATTTTATATGTCATGAAAAGAAAAATACATGTGAATATTGAATAAAAAATTCCTTAAATTCATTATGGGGTAACCAAGATTATCATGGCTCAGTACATTAGTGGATAGAGATGATAGAAATTTTCTCAAATATACTCCATGGTGTGACATATTGTATCACAACTTGAACCACGAAATGAAAAAAAATGACAATGTAAGGAAACTTATGATATATCCTTCATGGTTAAACATGTGTGGTCATGACATGTATAAAACTTATGAATTTTACCAAGGAACAATAAAATGTTCCTACTAAGGAATGAATCATAGTTCCAAGAATAAAAAAAAATGTTTCTAATACTTTAACAATCATATCTTGATTTCCATATCCATTTATAATTAACTAGTCTTCACCAGTGACTCACCATAGTTATTTAAAACATATAAAATTCAATAATACATAATTGTGGAAAAATTATAACTTGATAACAAATAAAATCAAAAACAACAACAAGTTAGAATAGGTATGTTCACCATAGTTGTTTGAATAGATGTTTCCTATATCCTGAACTTATGAAATGGTAATAAATAATGAATTAATTAATGAATATGGTTCATGATGATTAATGATGATAATGATATATTGTAAAATATGGTTTGGGTTAATGATTAAATTTTATTAAAATGAATCTAGAACTTTAATGTGGAGTATAAAATCACATTGAAATACGATTTTTAATGTATTTATTAAACCATATTTGAGGATATTATGTTAAAATTTTACTAACAATAATTTATTTTTGATGATTATGATCCATCATGTTTTTTTCTTAATAAATATTATCTTTCTAGACCTTAACAATGAATGTTGGGTTTTCATGCAGGATGTTTGATTAAGTTCAAATTTTGGTTAGGTTAATTTCTTTTAGAATGATTGTATGTTATATTAATCATTATGTTCTATTATTTCTTATGATCCTCAAATTGATTTGATTCAGAAATTAATGCCCATATTTTTCCTTGTGTTCCATGTGTCACCACAACATTAAGGATATTCAAGGTATAAATTACTGATTACTCCCTATACCCCACTCTCTCTTCCAAATATAAATTTATTATATGGGAATTTTTAGGATATTGTGGATTATATTTATAGGATTTGTAACCATATGAGTTTTAACAACTCACTATTATGGAATACATGTATATAGATGCTATAAAGAATTATGGTTAATACTTATAATTATATCTAGGCTATAATGGATTATAGTTTTTACATGTGTGTTTATGTACAAGATATAATTGATTAAGGTATAGTTTATACATATAGGGGATATAATAGATCTCATTTTTACTATGTGATTATGGGGTTGGGATAGAGATAAGGCAGTGTGTATGATTTTTTATACGAATATGTGGTTTAACTTTTGGGAGGTATGGGAGAACCCAGAAGTATGATATTGGAGGTTAAGGAAACAAGTTCAATGGTAAAGTGATAAAGGCGTGCCTTTCTTCTATATATTATTTTATTATTATGCTACATACATTTATTTAAAACTTGGTGAGTGAACCTTGGTTATAATGAGAATATAGTTCCCTAGATTTAGGTGAGGAGTTGATTTATAAATTTTTTCACTGATGATTTTTCATGATTCTTCCATAATTTCATGAGAGGTTATAGGGAGTATCCTACTAATTATACTTTAATTATCACCTATATATATATATATTAGTTACTATGAAGTAAGTTAGTGATCTTGTTGGGAATAATTATCTCACAGAGTTTTTTCGTGAGTTATCGGTGTTAATAGTGTCTACCATAGGTGTTTTCAGAGTATATTTTTTGGTTTCATTTAACATTATATGAAATATTATGTATTCATTTCTTGATTTATTTTTTTGATGTTTATTAGTGGTCCCTTTATCATTAACTTTCAATTTAATGGTAATTCCTCCCATTTTTGTGTGTTTTATACACTTAGGGAAAGTATATAACCTATGGACTATATGAGGTGAGCATCAAGGGTCACTCTTGTCCTCACAACCTGTTGAGATGGAGTAATATTGGGGATGGATTTTGAAATTATATGTTTAGATTTTTATAATTCTACCAAGACTATCGACAATCCCCAAATTCAAATGATGAAATATATTTGTTTCAGAATGATTAGGAATTTATCATGGTGTCAGAATGTCTTCATACATCATGAAGTAGTGTTCTCTTATGACATATTTTGTTTTTTATTTTTTTCATATATATCATGATGTTTTAGTTTATAAACTACATATTTAGTTAATTTTATTATTATTTTAAGTTATATTTATGGATAAATACATTAGATTCCAAATTTTTTCTTTTATAGTAGGTATAAGAAAGAATATATAAAGTTTTGTTTCATCAGGATATTGAATAGTAATGTCATGGATATGGGATTAGATGCCCATGTTTTTTCAAAATTTTATATTTTCATATATTTGGGATCATTTTTGAATGTGATAGATATATCAATGAATATGCCTTTCATGTGATTCAGACTGGATAGATAAAATTTAGAAAGACTTATGGGTTATTTTGTGTTTATAAAATTCATCTAAAAATGAAGGTTAATTTTTTTAGGATAGTTATAGGACCAAAAAATATATATATTACTAATTATTTTCCCTTTTTGGGACACTGTGAACAAAAAATAAGTGTGGTGTAAATGAAAATTTTAACATTCACATGTGGGTATACTATGATATATATGATTATAAATTAATGTGTTTGAGAGAAAATGGTAGTGTCTCTGATCAATGAGAAGATTAATTTTAATACATTAAGATGGTTTTTACATGTAATAAGATGATTTATGATGAACCTATTGATAATGTAATCTTAATGATAATGTGACTTATTAAAAGGCATAAAAGTGACCCTAAAAGTAAATTTTAGTTTAAAACACATGTCAGATACGAAAAACCATGAAAAGACACATGTATTTTCTTAATAAATTTAAGAAATGATCTATGATTCAATTTTTACATCTAATAATTGATGGCACTTAAATCTGACACGCATTGTGAGATGTATGAATAAAAGACAATATTTTCAATTAAAAGTTACATTTTTTCACAATTATTGTTTTATACTCAACATCAAGAAAAAATTCTTGAATTGTATTGATCGATTAGAAAAAAAATGAACAATTCATTTTTTATGTGTATGAATTAACCTCACATAAATATGAAACATAGTGTAGCTGGTATGATTAAAAGTGAATGTTTTTATTTAAAAAGTGAAATTTTACTTCAAAACACAAATCACGCACTTAACACTAAGAAAATATGCTTGGATTTTCTTAATACTTTATTAAAATATCTATAAATCATTTTTATGTGTAATAATTAATATCATGTCAATTTACCACATAGTCTGGCCAATGTGAATGAAACTGTGTTTTTTTTAGTTTAAAAGTTACATTTTAGTACAAAATCCACAACACATACTCAAAACTAATAAAAATCACTTGGATTATGTTTATACATTAAGAAAATGATACATGACTCATTCGTAAAGTGTAAAAATCAACATTACATCAAACTGAAACATTGTGTGGATGGTGTGACTAAAAGTGTGTGTTTCCATTTTCAAGTTATATTCTAGTTCACAAGGTGTTTCATATACTCAAAACCAAAAAGCACTTGTAATATCTTGATATATTGGTAAATTGATCTATAATTCAGTTGTGATGTTTTTGAATTAATCATATGTCAATCTAAAAAATGTTATAACTGATGTGATTGAAAGTGTGTGTTTTTAGATTACAAGTGAAATTTTAGTTCAAAATTTTTTCCAGATAAAAAACTGAGAAAACATAGACATATTGTATTTATGCATTAGGAAAATGATATGTGATTAATTTCTTATGCATATGAATAAACTAAACATGGATTTGACACACGATGTGGCCCAGATGATTGAAATTGTATGTCTTAATTTCGAATGAAATTTTCATTCAAAATGCACATAAAATACTCAATACTGAGAAACCACAGATATAATGACTTAATACATTATGATGAAGATTATTAATTCATTTTTTATTTTTTGTTAATAATTTCATAAAACTCTAAAGGATAGGGTACCAGGTATGAGGGAAAGTGAATGTCTTCATTTTAAAAGTATCTTCTTAATTCAAAACACACTTCTCATACTCAAAAATAAGAAAATACTCTCAAATTTATTTGAAAATTTAGTAAAATTATATGTGACTAATTTTTAATCTAAAGGAATTAATCACACATCAATCCAACAAAAAATGTGGCTTGTAATACTGAAAGTGTTTGTTTTCATTTAACATTGGCATTTTCTTATAACATAAGACACATACTCGTCACTATGCATATATTCTTGGATTGAATTGATACATTTGGTAAAAGATGGATAATTTATTTTCTATATATAAGAATTATCATCATAACAATATTAAATACTATGAAATTGGACGGACTAAAAGTGCATGTTTTCAGTTTAATAGTTACACTTTATCACAAAATTCACGTCACGTACTCAAAAAAAAGTAAACACACTTTTATTGACTTGATAAAATAGTATAGTTACATATGGATCATTTTTGATGTGTAGGAATCAATTGAAAGTAAATACACCACACAGTGTGGTTGATATGACTGAAAGTGCAATTTTTCATTTAAAAGTGTCATTTTTGTTCCCAATGAGTTTCACACACTCAAAACCAAGAAACAAAACAATTTTAGTGTCCCTATACATTAGTAAAAGGATCATTAAATCATTTTTTGTAATATAAGAATTAATCTCACATAAATCAAACTCTAAGTGAGGCCATTATGACTAAAATTATGTGATTTAATTTAAAATTCACATTTTAATTCAAAACAATCCTAAAAACATAAAAAAATGCACTCAAATTTACATGATTCATTATCAAAAATTTCTATAATTTATTTTTGAAGATTAGGAATTAAACACATATAAATATTATAAATGGTGTGGCTCATATTTTTAAAAGTCCCTGTTTTAAGTTGAAAAGCTCCAATTTATTTCAAAACGTACATCATATACTCAAAACTAAGAAAATATTCTTGTAATATGTTGATAATTTTGGGAAATGATGAATGATTTATTTTTTATGTTAATAGACTGAAAAAATTTCATCTAATATGTGATGTTACTCATATAACCAAAAGTTCATATTTTCTTTTAGAAAGAAAATTTTGGTTCACAACATGAATCACATACTGAAAACCAAGAAAAAGTTCTCTAATTATCCTGATAATTTTAGAAAAATAAAAATATTTCATTCGTGACATGAAGTAATTAATTTCACATCAATATAACAAAATATTAGACTGGTAAAACAGAAAGTGCATGTTTTTAGTTTAAAATTGGAATTTTAGTTCACAATGCACGCCACATACTCAAACCCAATTAAACACACTTGTATTGTTATGATACTTTAAAAAATAATCAATAGTTCATATGTGCCCTTTAGGAATTAAATATGCATCAATCTAACACATGGGGTGGCCAGTATGATTGAAAGTGTGTCACATATTCTAAAAAGATCAAATGTGATGGGAGTGTCATATTATTTTAAATATATTTTATTTATGTATTATGTTATCCTTTGTATTAATGAATTTTGTTTTATCATCTATTTTTTTATTTTTTTATTCATTCTTTATTGTATCATATTTTTGTTTCATTTATTTCTTTATAATATCACTAAAATAATCATTGTTTTTTTATTACAGGTGCTTGAGTCTTTTCTTCAATATTAGTGTGGGGCGTTCAATAACTTGTAGCATGATTAGGACCATTGTAAATGGGTCTAAAGGGTAGTGTAAGATTGATCAACCTGGTTTCTTGTAAGTTAGATTGTTTTTGAGTGGGTTGTAAATTGTAAATTTTTATATTAAATTGAGCATATCAATGCATATTTAATGCATTGAAATGATTTTAACGTAAATATATTTGTAATTATAATTTACTATAATTAAAATTTATTTGGTAATTATTTATTTTTTCTTTATTTGGTTGTTGTAGTTTGTTGTTCATGAAGAAATACACTACTATTGTTTAAGGAATTAAAAAATATAACTCTACCATTGATATAAACTTCTCTTATCATAGATTTCAATAAAATTGATAAAAACATCAAAATTTTATTAATGCTAACATCATCAGTGATTCTTTAGTACTGATAAATCTAAATTTTTGTGATGATAAAAGAATATAATATTGATGTGAAATCTGATCTCATTTTAGAGGAACATATTCTTGGTAATCCCCTTCTACAAGGAATGAGAGTGAAAGAAACACTATGTTTCCCTTATAAATAGTCCACTATGAAACAAAGGACTCTATATTTATGGTCGCCCAGATCCTATCCGTAATAATTCGCTTATTTACACATCCCATGATTAACAACAATCCCCTATCCTACATATAAATAATCAAACTCATTGGCTATATCTATCAATATTTTGATAATTTTTTTGATATCATTGCACAATTAATAATTACATCCAATGAAAATAATCATATTTTCCCATATTACCACCATATTAATAAAATCACTGTTGGTTTACCTAAATCACCATTATGTAATTTTTAGTCCACTAGTCATATTCTATGTTTTCCCCCTTTTGGGTTTGAAATACTAATATCATATCACATGGACTTTTGGATTCACGAGATATATACCATTTCACTATTCCTTTTGTGTCTTCAAATTGAGAATTATTTCACTTGGATATTTGGGTCATAAATTCTAGTGTTTTTTTAGTCAATATTTTTGGTATAAAATTTAGGCTTTGTTTTTCACCCTTCCTTTTGGTTTTTAAATTCTCCATTTCTTAACCCAGCTATTTGGGTTTGAAATGTAACAACTTGACCCAAACCATTGACTTGGAAAGAGGTAAGGTGCCACTAAACTTAGGTGAAATCCATCAAATATCAAAGGATATAAGTAAATTTAAAGGCTTTGATATATATTTGGGGGATGATTTTCCCTTTAAATACAAAAAAACCTATCAAAAAATGATAAAAACAAATAAACCAAAACTATAGGAATAATTAAAGCTAAAAAATACTACTCAAAATCCAATTACTATAAAATATTAGAGTAATATAAGAAAACTAAAAAATCATGACAATAAAGACTCTAAAATAGAGTAAGATGTGGGATCCAAGGTGGAACTACTCTAGACACCTAGAACATGACTGACTCCTACGCTCCATCTTCAATATCATGGAAGTAACATCAAGAATCACTAGTGGTGAAATAAAAACCCTTCTCATTTCCTATGTTAGGTAAAATAGTGTCTCTATATACACCAAATTGCATATTCAAGGGTGTGTGTAACCATACACATTTGGGAAACCCTAAGAGACATTTTCCACATACCATTAAAACATGAATTGGTTCATATCACAATTTTATAAAAAATAGTTTAATAAAATAGTGAACTAATTGAAACAATTAAAAAATTGTATATAAAATTTGTAGATGGAAATTCGGAAGTGGTTCAAAAAAAATAGTGTTCATAGTTAGTAGAAACATTACCTTTTTAATCCCTTGGTATCACCATTCCATGTTCTCACAAACACACCCATGCATGCCAGATGACATCTCCCTTGATAATTAGAGAATATTCTTCCTCCAAAAGGTCATCACATTGGGATAATCATTCTCCAAAACTGGCTATGTGAAAAATTCCCTCCAATCAAAATAATAATAACACAATACTAAAATCAAATAATCATGTGGTAATGCGGTTATAGTGTTAATTCTCTTTAATAATTCCTGATAATCTACTCTCATTGAATAAGTCCTTGGAGGTGAGTTGAAAACATGTATAGAAGTGTTTTAGGACATTTTTATGTACCCCACCCACCCTATTAACATACATTTCAGAATTAAGAGGTTATTTGTGCCTTTTTATACTATACATTTCATGTAACTATGCATCTTATCTCATTATAACCGTCTTGACTAGAAGACTAACCAAATTTACCCAATTTGTAATAACATGAACATAACCATTATCTTGGAAAGAGATTAGGTGCCACTAACATTAGGTGACATCCACTAAACACCAAAGGATGGATATAAATTCCAAGGTCTCAATAAATCATTATGGGATGATTTTACCTTTACACATAAACAAATTTTTATGAAAAAAAATAAAAACAACTAAACCAAAAAAATTATAATGAATGATTGGTAAACAATAAAACTCAGAATATATTAACTAAAAAATCATAGTAATAATAGAAACATACAAAATTAGGATAACTAAGACTCTAAAATGAAGAAAGATTTGGGAACCAAGGTGGAACTACTCTAGAATCACAGACCACAACCAAATCTGAAGCTCCATCTCCAACATCATGACATCTTTATCAAGAATCACCGCTAGTGAAATAAAATGTATTCCCACTACCTTTTTCAGGGAAAATAGAATCCTCATACACACTAAATTACATATGAATATGTGTAATTAATCATACCCAGTCAGAAAACCCCAAGAGAATTTTCCCACTTTTCACTAAAATAAGAATTAAGTCATATATTAATTTTTACAAAATACTAAAGTAGTTAAAATGGATTCATAGATTATATATAAAATAAGACTGAAGAAATTCATTAGCATTAAAAAAGTAAACAAAATTTTATAGAAAATATAAACAGTTCTTTTGGAACCCCTTGGATTTACCATTCCATGTTCTCAAACACACACCAGAATTTTTAAGGACATCTCCCTTTCTGATGCATAGGGATTAATACTCTAACAAGTCATCACTTTGTGATAATAGTTGGATAAAATTGGAATTGTGACTAATTCCCACCAAAAAAGTAAATATATATTTGAACATATTCCAAATATTCCAAGAAAATGTCACCCACAAAAAACATTCCTTCTTTTCATAATACAATTTTATTAATTCATCAATAAAAATATAGGCATCAACCATAAACAATGTTTCAAGAACCTAATAGTGATTATACAATCTAGAATATTTTTTCATGATATTTTCATTTCAATGTATAAAGAGTTTCCTCTAGAAATAAAAGATAATCCATAATTTAGCAAGAGTGGATAGTGGTAAAATCCACTTACCTCAAATATGTTGGACATAAGTAATCTCCACAAAATCACAAAGGCCTGGGATCTTCCTTATATTTTTATTTTTCATCCATGGTCTAACACTCAAGGATTCATTGATAATGGAGTATGGAAGTTGAATATCACCTAAAGATCACCAAGAGGAGGCATGGGTGCAAGAGGAATGAGAGGAAAAAAATGTGGATTAAAGGGTGTTGTGGTTAATAAGTTGTCTATAATTGAAATTATTCACAATATGACGTATGTGTTCACACTATGAATCTTTGAGAAGCCACATACAATAAATCTAATGTTTCCTCAACTTTAAAATCCAACAAAACTATCCCCCATATGAATAAAATTTTACACCATGAATTGACTCGGACAACATAATAATGAAACTTCCCAAAAAAGCATTCCTTACATTAATGAAATCCCTGATATCTATCCTAAAAGCATTTAGGTTATGAATGACCATCCGTTATATAAATCATCTCTTTCAGCTAAGTTTCATCTTCTGAGATGATTTTCTCTCAAAACCCTCCAGTAATTCAACCCAAGCACACCAAACATTAATTATCCATAAAACATAATGACATACCTCAAACCAGGGGTTCCACACTCAAGTTGTGTAATATTTAACTCATTATTTTAGGGATTCAGGCCAAGAACTATTTTAGGTATGCAAATTGCGTATTGTTTAACACATATGTTTTGGGTTTTTAATTGAGGCATCAATTCATCCATCATTTTTAGATCTACAAGATAGGAACTATTACACCCAGCCATTTGGGAATGTAAGATAGGTTTCATTCATCCTGACCATTTATGTATTCAAAATGGGAGTAGTCCCACCCATCCATTTAGGTCTTCAAGATCGAAATTATTCATCATCAATATGATAGATTTTATATCGCTATATCATCCTCAATAAATAGAAGTAATTATCTCTTTTTTCATGTAATAAGGATAAAAAATAGTATATTCTCTTATTTAAGTATTATTATTTTTTATATAATCTTGTAGGGTGTGTCCATATTTAGTGGTTATTGGAAGAGTCCTTTCCATGGTTTTCTTTTATCATATATCTAATTTACGTAAGCCCAGGTTTTGAAGTAGTGTTACTGTGTTTAAACTATATATATATATACACACATAGGTATTTACCTGTATTAATGCTTTTATTGAGTTAACAATCTCTCAAAAAGGAAGAGATGATTCATGAGAAGATTAAGCACATCTTTTCTGGGTTTTTCCTCCATCCTAACCATTATTAGACCAACACATTATCTGTTCTGGGTTCCATCATACAACTAAGTGGTTATGGGAGGAGTAGTCCAACCAAGATTGTATGTTATCCATCGCTCCTCATGGAAACCAGTGTGGCATTAGGTTTTAACCAAAAATTACACCCTAAAACCAAGCACAACAAAAAAACCTTCCCTTGAATGATAATCCATTTGATCCATATATCATGCAACCCAATTTTATCTCATCACTAGGACTTGTATTCTAATCGCTATTATCTAGAATACTTTTAAAAGAAGGAATTATCATGGACCCACATGTTCTAACCAAGCCACTATTATCATTATAAAACAAGGTTTGGTTCACCCACTTTGCACTAGAGTTACACCATGGATCTAATACCAATTTTCAAGATTATTTTCCTCTTAACTATCATTTCTAGTCCAAACACATCAGCCCTTCTGTGGTTCCATGTAATGGCCTGAGTTTTTTCTCATTAAATAAATACTAAGTTTCATGTATTTATACATAAACCACATTGAAACCAAAAACAAATTGGACCATTTTAAGGTAAATAATGTAATTGGTATGAATAAATAGTGGTAACGGAATTATAAAATATATGTAAATATATAAATATAAATTAGAATAAAACAAAATAAAGCCCAATTTAAATATTCACTCCTTTAGTTCAATTAAAAAACTAGTAAAAGCACTTATTTATGCTTAAAATTTATTTTATAAGGTGGATATTTTTATTTTTTTATATATTTATGATTAGAACTAATTTTATAAGAATAATAAATATACCAAAAAATGATTTTCTATAAGAAATGATTTTTTACAATATTTTATTATTTTATATAAATGTTAAATTTAAAAATTTAGGATGTGAATTTGAAAAAATTAAAATAATTTTTGGATTTATCATCATTATATTATCTTAATATTAATTTCTTATAATTTAATAAAAAGATATAGTTTTAGGTAAATATTCCAAAATATTGTTTTTACAAATAACATGGATTTTTAAAATTATTAGTATATATGTATGTATTAGAATTTTATAAAACTTTTATGAGACCAAATATGTATTTTATAATTAAATTTATATATTTAAAAAAAATATTATATCCCAATACTTAACATTTAAAATTTTAAGTTATATTTTTAAAAAAAATTGTTTTTAATTAAATATACATTTAGTATTTTGAAATTAATTTTTATAACATTAAAAAAGTAAATAAAAAAATCGATTAAAAGTTTTTAATAATTAGTTAAAAATTATATAATAATTACCATTTTATTTTGGGTCTCAAATTATTAATTATCTTGGTAAAAAACTTGTTACAATAATGAAAACTAAAATAGAAAAAGTGAGTAACCTTAAAATGTAATGGGCTTAACATGATTAAATAATGTTTATATTTGAAAATTGAAGGATTTTATTGAATTTATATCCTATAAATTCCATTATTTTTTAAATTTTGAGTTACTTTCCTGTATAGTGACTTCCCATTATTGAAAACATTTGGGTATTTAGAAATATGCCACTTCTTTTCACTTATAAATGCGGCACTCCTTTCTTCACTTCCCCTGGCACAAAATACTCTTATTTTCTTCTTAATATCTTACCAAAACTATAATAAACACTAATAACACCTAAGGGGGTTTACTTTAATCTCAAAAGACCATCCCTCAAAGGTTTAATCCATTTCATAAAGGAGATAATCCAAGAAGTGAGGTATAATTTCCTAACCTCTATTTCTTATTTTCTACTTCTTTATGTTCTTTGTTCTTCCTAAAATATCATTTAATTGTCCTAAAATGTTAAAATAATTAAAATTATTATACTGTTATATTATTATAATTATGGTTTCATCATTCAACACTCTCCCATTTTCCATTAATAAAAAAAAATTGAATTTTGTGTTGTTCATTGTGTGGACTACCACCTCCATGAATAAATTTATCATTTTCCTTCAATTAAAAAATTGTTGGTTATTATGTAAAATTTAATGAATATATATTATATTTATAATATATTAATGGTTATTTTTATTTTTATTATTATTTACCTATTGATTGTTCCATCAATCAAAAAAATGGAAACTTCACTCATGCAAACGTACGAACTACAGTATCTATATAGTGATGTACTCAATTTTTCATCCCCAAATTGTATTAATGTTTATAAATACGTGTATAATGGATATATATGAAATTTATATCTATATTAACATTATATATCTTGATTAACCATGTTAAAATTGAAAGGACCATAACTGCCAAACTAAAACATGCATGAAAAATGAAATGATTAACACCTAAAATGATGATGATAACGAAATATTGTTAATGAATGGGTTATAATATGTTATAAGTGAACTATTTACGGTATTATAGCTGTTTTATTTGTTCTAAAATATATTTATAATAAATTTAAATTTATTATTCCAGAGGTTAGATAACTTATGAAACAAGAAAAACTTGAGGTAATGGTTTTTATGTTACAATATATTTTTACCAAAATTACTTCTTATTAAATTTATAATGATAAAATTAAATGATATATATATATATGCCTCAAATATTATTTATTTTATTATAATTTTTTTATTTTTGTATATTACATTTTTCCATTTCATTTTCCTCTCTCTAAATACTCAAAATACTGAAAGAATGTTTTTAAGGAAAATAAATTTTATTTCCCTCTTTAGATGAGAATATTTTATTCTATATACATATTTTCTTAAATATAATTTCATGAATGATATAAATATTCTCACATTATTTATTAAATCAATTTTTATATGTTTTTTTACATTATATTAAAAAATTCAAGAAATCTACTTATCATTTTCCAAACAAGGTATTTTTGAGTTTTTACCAAAAATGCGAATGGGATTTTTGTTTTTTTATACACTGTATGAAACACATTACCATGACATCATGAATAATATTTTCATTGATGTATCATTTATAATTTTCCTTATTTATTTTTAGATAAATGTTTTTCCTTAATGTTTTTTAAAATTTTAGATTTTAAATAAGTGATTTCAAAATTGAAAGAGTAGTTTACTCAAGAAATGTTCTCATGAAAGTAATTTTCATCAATTGATGTTTATTATGATTTAGTTAGGATATGATCAAATATCACCATCTTTATTCTTTATATGGATTGTTTATAATTATGAAATATTATTTAAAGTTTTTCCCTTTTCTATGCGTTAAGAATAAATGTAATGATAAATTTTTTCATGGTACTACCATATACATATGAATGGATTATGATTATATGATAGGAAATTACATTGTAAACCAAGGACAGCCAGGTATGTTATAACCCTCTAATGTGTTAGGTAAAGATAATAGAGTTGATAAACTACTAATAGATGATGGATTTGAGAATATCCTAATATATAATGAAGTTGAAAAAATAATAAGGGATTATGGAGTTAAGAAACTCTTAAGAGAATATATAGTTAACTGGGTGGAAGTTACACCAAATATAATGATAGAAATGACAGGTTATGAATTTCCATTATGGGGTTCTATCTAAAATAAAATTATTTCGAGTGAACCTTGACTAAGAAATTTATTTTATATGTTTATTTGAATACCAAAAATATATTTCTTATGTGTATATTTTATTCTCAAATATTATGATTGAATATTAAGGATTTTACACTCTTATGTATGATGTCATTTGTTTGAAAAAATATTACTCCATGTTTCATGATTAAAGATCTTTGACCTATTGGGTGTGATTATTATAAATCATGATCACGTTCTCATACCATTATTCTTATCTTATTCTCACTTATAATCATTGATTAATGTCTCTTATATTTACCATTATTAGGAATATAATATCACCCACTCTTGGTTTTTACTTCCATAGATTATAAAGAAACGCTTTTTGTATGACATGTCTAACAAGGGTGCTAGTTATTAAGAACATAATGGGAAGTGATGTAGATCTTTTATATACTAGTTTTTTATATATCCATGTTTCTAAAGACACTAAACCTTTATGTTACTATAGTTTTTATTATTGTGATATGTATTGAATATTTATATAAAATGATGTAATGATTATATATGTAATGTTTGGGTCTCTATAATTGGTATAAAAGGGGGCTTTAGTTTCCATTGGAAATTAGGATTATAAAACATTAATTTAAAACCATAGTATAATACTGAGTATAGGATAATATCATATGTTAAGGTAATGAAACTAGTGTGGTATTCCTAAAAAATAAATCCATATCTAGATATTGGAAATTTAATGGAAGCTCTGGCATTATTTTACCTAGGGATAATAACCCAGAAGAGGGTGGGTTTGTTGTTAACTCAGCTTTGACCTAGTTCAAGAAAAAGATACATAAATTCAATCATGTATAGACACACCATAGGGATATTCTTGAATTTATTCACGTTTACTTTTTGAACCATTGTGAAAGATTTAAAAAGATGATTACAAAGGATAACCTAGTATAATCTTAAGGCTTCATAAATAGGAAAGATGGTGTCAATATTTAGATATATTATAAATGATTTTCCTGGTTAGATGATTTTCCTCTATGATTATTGTTTCTAATACTATGATTTTTGGATTAAGTTCATCAATGGATTTAGAGAAAATGATTTTAACACTAAATTTGACAGAAAATCCAATGATTTTCCTCCTGAGAAACCAAATGTTATGAGAGATGGAATGAGAAATATTATTTTTATTCTTATGTAACTCTCTCAAGACATGAATCATACTAAACATCCAAAGATGCAAAGGAGGGAAACATATTGTTGAATCCTTCATGACACAATGTCTGCCTTCTTTTATTGACTCCACTCATCAAATAATTTCCAATAAATGGATCTATACCACTAAAATTATATTTTCAATTCTCTAGTAATCCAAATATGGAAAAAAATCGCCTACTTTTCATTTCTAAGTTGAATCATATCAATGGTGGATTATTATCAAAATATGATGCTATAGAAAACCATGCCTTTTAAAAATATTATTACACAATTTTTAACATAAATATCTATTAATTAAATTCCAATTATTGTGAGGTATGGTTTATTTGGAAGACTGTGTTCATAATATATAAAAGTGAGAATAAAAATAAAACTTTTTATTTTATTTTCTAAAATGATCTCTTAAATCCTTTCAAGCTCTTAAACTGCATGGTATAACCTGGTAATAGATAGAGAAAAGGGGTAATCTAAAATTCCTAGTATGTAAATAAACATGATAAACAATAATAACATGTGATTCAAAGGTATACCATGATATCATAAAATAAGAGAGGCACCTGAATAATCACATGGAAGCATAACATAAATAGAATGGATTCATAAAATCATCATAATATAGAAAAGTGGAGTGAACATATAAAATTACATAAATATGAGTCAAGGATAACTTCTTAGATAATATCACATGGAGGATAAAGTCCCATAATATAATAGGTTTACTCCCTAATCCCACACATGATGTCTCATAAGATTATAACATTACCCAATGCATTAAAGCACTATATAGGAGTAACCATCATAACATGTTCATGGTATATGTGTTCCACATAGTAGATGTAAAACATAATCAATAACATAAGAATCAACCATGTAAATAAAATGGGTTAAATAATCTTATCTCATATCACAATCAAAGTAAATTTCATAATGACAGAATTTGAGAAATGAACATAAGGCATGTATTACCCCATCAAAGTAAGGGAGATAAATCTATGTATAAATGTGGGGAATACATAAAAATAATTTTTATTCATTATATAAAATTAAAGGTTTTTTTATGAATATAAATACCTTTAAAAAATTAAAACATTCTAGATAAAATAATCTTTCAACTTTGAAAATCACCTTTGAAAAATAAAGATACAAAAATATAGTGTAAATAATTTTATTTGAGATTAAAAATGGAAATTATAAAGTCATATTCATTGAAAATAATGGTAATGATTATATAAAATAACAATCATGTCGTACATATAAAAACAAATATTTCTTTCACATTTTCAGTAAAATTTAAAAATTGACTTGTTCAGAAAATGACAAGATAATTACTTTTAAATTTTTTTTGTAGAAATAAAAAATGGGTTAAAAATAATTTCAAAAATCATAGTACAATGGTAAAAAATAAACTATTTATAGACCACACTATTATGGGAGAAAATTTATTTTTTACTAAAGATAGAAATAAAGTTATATTTTCTTAAAAACATTATCTAAATCATTTTAAATTACAAAGGGAGAAAAATTGTATTATTACATGAAATTTTCATGAGTAAATATAAGAGAATAAAATTAAAATATTTTTTTATAATATTAATATATAATTTATAAATATATTAATTCAAACATAAATAATCACGAATAAAATGAATTTGAAATATAAACCCTTATCGCTTTGGTAACTTTTGAATTATAACTCCAATAGATGAATGAGAATAATTGTAAACTAAAATATCATGATATATTAAGGATTCATGGTATAATATGAAATGATAAATTATATAAAAAATTAAAGAAAAATTAGTCTAGTAAATGACTAAGTGTCTCAAAGATGGATGTTTTTAGATGAAACCCTTACCACTAGAGAAAATTGTAAATTTCATTACATATCTTTGCAAATAATAAAATTATGTTAATTTTTAGTTTATCAAGAACATTTTTCAGGTTTATTATTCATTTTTTAATAATTTTTACATATCATATTCAATTACTGGACCAATTAATTACACGACGGATGTTTTGATAATAAACAACTCATATGACCATGATCACCTTGGAAAGTTAACTATGGCAAATATATTATTATATATTAATATAAATAATCTTCATAATGATATAATTATTTTTTTCTTCATAAATTATAATTTTAAAAACTATAAAGATGTATTATTCTGAAAAATGAACCATATTATAGTTATAGAGATGGTAAGTCATACGTATGCATGACTAATATTTCATTTTTTCAACAATCATGATGGAAATAAGTTAAGTTTTCTTTTACCTTTCATTAACGGTAATTGTATCATAAATATCATATTTTTTTCTTTAAATACACTTAAATATCCCAAAAATTTGATATGGTAATAAAAAACAAATTGCATCGCTTTTCGAGGAAGTAGTTTATCGTACACGCGAACGACGTTATCATTTATTCAATGGGTGGTAAAGAAAGATAATATATGATATGATTTTTTTCAATAATTATTAATATGTGATTAATTTCATATATAAATGTAATATTCATACTTATTACCTACAATATAAATATTAGGATAAAACGAATCACATCTCTTCAAAAGACGATAGCTTGTTGTACACTCGAGTTACGTTATTATATTCCCTATAGAATATAAAGTAAGAAGGATTATGTGATATTATAATAAAAAGATTATAATTATAAAATAAATATCATATTTAAACATTAAATAAATCATTATATCTATATATTAAAGAGGTGGTGGAAAATGAATTATGTGGATTCGTCAGGTGGTAGTCCTTCGTACAGACAGTCAATAGTTTTTCCCATTTGAGGGAGGAGGATATGGGTTTAGGTAATTATACAAAAATTAAAACAACTTAATATATGTAAAACACTTATTATATTGTATAAATATTATTTAATAATTTTTATGTATTTAAGAATAAATAAAATAAAATTATTGGTGACCTATTATTCAGACCACATCTTTATGATTCTACCTAAAGCTTTCCTAGATTGGATTTCTAAAAACAAAAAAGATTTTGGTATGAGTGTAGGGAATTAAGGAAATTATTACTGAATTTATTCACTGATATAATGGTTTTTGGAAGTGTTTAAAGTAGAGGAGAGGTACAGCCTTTTATAAGTGTAGGAGAGGACACTTTTTGAATTTTTCATAAGACTGAATTCAACCCACATTTTTATCATTCCACTAGGATCCAAAATAGTCAATGTTAAAAATGTAGAATATATAAGGTCTAAATATTACAAAAAAATAATAATTTTACATTTTATTTATTATTTTTAACACTTATAATTTATTTTAACCACCCGATAAAATCATTTTTACCTTAATAGCGATAACTAATTTTTTACCATTTTCACTATTAATTGTGAAAAAAATTAATTTAAAATTATTATATAATATAAACTATAATGATTCTAAATTTGGAATCCATTTTCCCAAATTAAAGTCATAAAATTGGGAAAATCCAATTTAAAATTAATCATGTAGACATGTTGAGAAAACGGTTTTTGAAGAAATACATTTTTCAAGAAAAAGATGGTATTATAATTACTATATGAAAAGTAATAACAACTAAATTAATTTAAATTAAAATTTATATATATACAATAAATAAAATTCATTTAAATAACTCTTAATTGGTGTTTATTTTAATTAATTAAAATGTAGAAATGTTATGCACTTCAAAACTATTTATAGTTAAATGTGTTTTAAGCGTAAGAATAGATTATACTAAAATAAATTATAAAGATAATTTAAATGTAATTAATTTTATTAAATATAACTAAATAATAAATATGTAAATTTTAAATCAAAAATAAAATAATAATATGAATATTTAATTTCTTAATCGATTAGAAAAAGAAATAAAAATTTTATAAAAATTAGTGTATTTAACTATTGACTGAAAATGTAATATTTTCCAAAAATATTAACAATATTTCACTCAATGTTAGTATCAATATGATTATTTATTAAATTAATTCCATTTTATAAAATTAATTTTATAAATTTTTTAAAAATTAATTATATTATTTTCTCACATAAAGCAACATAAATCATTTTTTGAAGAAAATATATTTTTGAAGAATGAAATGTATTTGCTTAAAATTATCTGATAAGTTAATTAGCATTTATAAATAAATTTATATTGACTGGGGACCTTATATAAATTTCATAAATAATTTAATCCTATTAATAAACTTCTATTTAATGGCTAAGTTAAAATGATCATATTTAAATAATAATATTTTAGTAATATGTAACGGTTCATTTAAACTCGGTGTTTCATGATGAATATACTATTTTAAATAGTGTTAAAATCTCATGGTGTTACATTATACCCCCTTAATTGAAATTCAAAATTTTTCTTAGTAATCATGGTTCTGACATTTGAAAATATCTTTGTGGAAAACCCCACATTATAAAAAAGGTTATTAAAACATTTTCTTAATAAGAGGGAAAGGGAGATATAAAGTTCATACCATAAATAGTTTTCCATGTTATAAAATTAGTGTAAAGTGAAGATATGAACAGGGAATAATATCTTATATAATTATGTAGAGTGATAGAGATCATTTGTAACAAAAAAGTAGATGGTCATGAGAAATTTGACAACCACAAAACCATAAAAACATGATGAATTAAAAGACCATTGAATCATCATATATAAAGGTAATGGGTTAGAATTTTTATTTCAATATCCTTTAAAATGATTTGAGTGATCTATTTACCATCTATATTAATAACATAAGGAAATATACTTACTTAAAAAGTGTAATTTCATCTATTAATCATTTCCACCACATTCTCATATTTTTCAAAAATGATTATAATTCAAGATGGATTTTTCATGCATGAATCACTAAAATAAAATTTTTACAATTCACATAATATCAAAAATAATAACAATCTATTTTTACTATCTTTACTAAAACAAATATAGTTACCATAAGTTTTTTAATATAATACACTAACCTATAATACCATAATATTAACTCCTAAAGATCATCTTAATAAATTACATAGGTGTTTATCCCTAAACCCCTTTAGCTTACATCTCTAAAATAATTATACTGTTCTTCCTAAATAATTATTTATGTTAAATATGAAGGTTATATATACTTCAACCGAATAAAAAATTATTGAAATATCAGTAATCACATCAAAAAAATTGTAAACATAGTTATTATTCTATAATTCATTTAAGTAAAAACAATTTCATATTAACCAGTACATTACATATGTGAGTGGTAGGTGTTTCACCCTTATCGCCCATCAGTTATGGGTTCATGCCCTATGGCCTTATTAGATACAATGGGTTTTCATCCAACTTATAAGATCTCCATTTTTTAAAACTATAAAAAATTTATCTGACAATCATATCCATAATTCTCCAAGATCCTATATTATTATGAAGAATATAAAGAACATCTTTAAAAATAAATTAGTCATTAAATCACTTTTTTCCCACTATTTTTTTCTATATATAATTCATTTCAATAAAATCAACTAATTTTAGTTAACTATAATTACCTCAACATTAATCACATCTCCAGCTATATATTTTCCTCAATTATGAGTTTTTCCATTGAGTATCAACTTAAAATTAAATCACATTCCAAGATCATTAGTACCATTAAACATATTCATGGAAATCCTTAAATAAAAAATAATTTAGATCAATCCTTAGATGTTGCACGATTTTTGAAACCAAAATACCATTGATAAAAAATAATCCAACAATATGATTATCATGTTCCAAAACCTAAAAACTTCAATCATTATACATCAATTATTTTCATAACATAGGACCTTTGAATTTAATCCTTGGATTAGAGAATTGAATTAGATATTGACCTTGTTCCCCGCATTTATCACATAGAACATATAGTGGTTCCTTAGGTTGAACATTATTTCCCTGAGTATTTTTAATTTAAATTAACATTTCTCTTTAATGATTTTATTCGTTATTCCCTCCCTTTTCATATGTAAAGTATCTTCCAATTATTTTAAGGAATGTTCCATGGTGTATCTTTCCAAATTTTTGTCATGTAAGAAATTTAATCTTCATTTCTTTTTCATCTTTAGCACATGAACTTACATGAGAACCATCTCCCTCTTATTTTATGTGCTAAATTCCATTCCGATTAGTTTCTCCATATCATTTGGAAAATAATTAAATTTTCCATCCCATTTTTTGGAATTATTTCTCTTATTTCCTATTATTAACTAAAAAAATTAAAAGAAACAATATGATAATACATTAACATACTAAAGGGAATCATGTAAACCTATAAGTAATAACTTATAAATGATAAGTTTTTTCTAATTTATGGGACTCTAGATTTCATTATATGTTATCCATGGTAATGATTCCTATTAGGTTTTCTAAAATAAAAATTCATTAAATTCCTTCATAATGGTTTGTAAATAGTTTTTTAATTTACAAAGTATATCCCAAGGGAATTTCAACCCAGGTGAATATTAGAACCGAGGAAGTTATTTGCTGGTAAAGGAGTATGGTTTGTGTATTTTTAAAATCCTCACATGCAAGACCGAGTAGTTCTCAAGGAATGAGATCATACAGTACAAGCTGGATATAGTATTTAAGGTGGCATCATTTCCTAGTGTTTTCCAAATTTTTGGGGTCCAAAATCAAGAGGAAGAAGTTAGCATCCCGAAGGGTAGTTTTCTAGAAACAACTCTTAATGAAAATAGTAGAGGCATGGGTTTCAAAAATTATAGGATGATGTTCACAAATATGAGTAGCATCGTGAACGGTGATTTTGATCTATGTGATTACAAGAATTAGAGCATCACAAAGTTTTGAATGTTTTGATGGACAAATCCATGATTATGAAATGCATCTTGAATGTTGTGAAGGGTTATTACAAAAATAATTGTTGTTACGATGAGCAATGTGAATGGAAAATCTTCATGGTGATTTACGATAAAAGGATCACTATAAAAGTGCTTTTGAAAAATCTAGAAAATACTCTAAGAGGCGGTTCAGAATTTTGAATGACTGAGCCTATAAATATAAGGCTACCCCTCTTCATTTTACACTAATTCTTTCAAGTAAAATATGAAATCACTCTGATTTCATGAAGCTAGGGGAGATCTATGAAACTGAAATTCCATTTTATCTTGAGCATCGCGAAAAGACTTGTTGAGTCTTAACAGATGACAATGATTGTGATTAATGAGTTCTTCATGATTATGGGGTATTCTACATTGACACATTGAGTTTTGTGAAGATATTTTATTTCTATAAGGCAGGGTGATTCGTGAAGGTAGTGAGCTTCGTGATGGTGATTCATAAAAGGAAGTTTTGAACATCATGATTTTAGTGAATAGGTATTTCAAAGTTCATCAACTCCGGTATATAGTGAAATAATAGTATCACTCTAGATAGGGACAAAGAATATAATTCCAATACATTAAATCAACCTTCAAGTCTATAAGTTGAGTTACACTTCTGTCACAGTTGTGAGCTTGGGGGAGTCGATGGAAGTGTTCTGAGGGATTCAATTTGTTATCCTGAAAAATATTATAAAGGAACTATTCCTTGAAAAGAATAATAATTTTGGAGATTCTGTATTCCAAAACTATTGAATATTTGTGGCTTTAGGTATGACAAACACACTTTCATTGTATGCTCCATGGATTATCCCTTAGTGGTGAACCAAATAAAACTGATGTGTTGTTTCTTTACATGTGAATGTTTTATTATAGCACTATTCCAATAAACATGTTTTACATGTTCCAACCAATGTGGTAACAAGAACCATTTATTTAAAATAATAATTTGACACACTAATTCACCCCATCCCTCTTAGGGTCCTCTCGGGTCCTATAAGTGGTATTAGAGGGATTTTTCACATATGCTGGATAATCTATAATAAAGATATTCTTTTTTGAATATTTGGGTATCTTTCATGTGTCAACAATGAAGTCTAGTTTTTAGGAAGATCTATTTATCTATTAGTAGAATTCCATATCTACAAATACCCTGATAAATTAAGAAAAGAAAGAGATGAGATAGTTGAAGAAATCTATATTATCTAAATAATAGGTAGTATATGGTTCTCCATGACCTTCTAATAATGAATATGCACAAGGATTTGAATGTAAAGAGGAGGTGGATCAGGTTTCCACTAAAGAAAATGACAACATTTTTACCTCATGTAAATCAACATTTTTAAATGATCAGGAGGTATGTGTTAAAACCATTGAAAGTTGTACCCAAAATGAAAATCCTATAACAAGTGGTGATGTAGATAAATATACAACCTTACATGAATTTTAAATTTAGATATTAAGAAATTATCTTCATGATATTCCTGAATAAATATTTTTCGTTGTATATATAATCTTTCAATGTATACAGATATTGATCACCTAGTTGGATGGAGAAGCTGATGCTATGGGAAAGGTATTGGAAAGAAAAAATATTTAATGTTTAAATCTATCCAGACTTGTAGAAACCTTTGAAGAAACAATAAGCTTAATTGAAATAATTTCCAAAAAATACCTCAATGATTTTGAAGGGAAAGAGGGATTCAAAAAGGCTCTTGGTGAATATATCCATGTTCTTGAAGAGAAATTAAAAAATATAATCGATGTCAAGGGTCTAAAATTGGATGGAATATCCAAGATGATCAACTAACATGACTTTTTGATTCATAATAAAGTGATACTACACGAAGAAGAAGTTGTTACAATGAAGAAGTATTGTGAAGAAAAGATTATTTTGATTAAAAATTATAAAATCATCCTCAAAATGAAATGTCTAGATCTGGAAGACCAGTTGGCCAATCTTGAGAAAAGATATATTGATACTTCAATAATAAAGGATATAGTTGTTTCTTCTACACAATTTTCACTAGAGGATTGTAAATCCAAAAGACCTATAACATGTGATAAGAAGTTCGTGACATCTTTTGATGATCTATATCAAGCAGTTGAGAAGAAATAGGAACCATGCATACCAACTTGTATTAATTCCTCTAAACTTATTATCATGAAGAGTGTAGGATGTAAGAATAATTATAGAAAAGTATGGTTAATGAAAGGAGATAAGAAACCTACCACCATGACTTGGGTAGATAGGAAAAAATGTATATACATATGTTACCCACAAAGAGAACAACAAGATATTAAGATTATCTAACAACCATATATAGAAGATATAAGCAGATCAATTTTCATTGGTCAATTTTGGGGCTACAATAGATTTAGTCATTGTGAATTAAATTATTGGTACAATCCTCAAAATTTAAAAAAAAATGAATCTAGTCTTAGGTGGATAAAGAAAAAGAATATGTATCAAAATCTATAGGTCAAGAAACATCTATAAATTGTAAAATGATTTTTAATTCTTGATAACATTTGTGATGTATGCAATGGAAGTTCTCACATGGTTAGTAATTGATTATCTCAAAATGAATTCAAGGATAAGAAAATAAGACCACAAAATCTAGCTTGGTATGAAGAAGCTACCTTGGGAATAAATCAGAATAATGTTGTGAACACAAATTCTTACAAGAATATCTCATGAAAGGAAGGAGAGAAGGGTCTAGATTCCAAATCCAAGATGTCGAAGGGAAGTGTATCCAAAATAACTAATAAGAGGTATTATACTCAAACAAAACCATGTGGAATATTCAAACTTGTTACAAGAGTTCCCAATGAAATGTTAGTGATTTGGCCAAAAAATTTGGAAAGAATGATGAAACTTAAAGATGTGGAGCCCAAGGCTGGTGAAAAGGGAAAAGAAAAGACTACATGTGATGCAAAAAATGTTCACAAGAGATTGAAATCAAAAAGAAACTAATTTGTTAAATATTTTCTTTGTGATATTTTCATGAAGTCTGGTCATAGTGCAAAAGGATTTTTAACATTAATACCAGATAAATAATCAGTCCTTAAGAGGAGTAAGAATGTATTATTCCTTATGTATGTTAAGAAGAAAAAATATCCACACAAACTAGAAGATAATGTGAAGAGATCTATTCCACAAGAACATAAATGAGAATATATATTTAGATGTTCAAGCATGAATACTATAGAAAATGGAGCAACTTGGTTGAGAAAAACATCTCAACATTGATGTGAACATTGATGAAGTAATGATGATCCACCGTATTCCCTAAATATTTGGTAATTACATTTTTTTATTACAATGTAGGTAATTAAATGTTGAATCATGTTCATAGGGGGTATAACCTGAGAAGAAATGAGGGATGTCATTTTTCCTTTGATATCCAAGCTGAAGAAGTCATCATCTTTGAATGATTCCTCAATTTGGTAATCATAAAAAAATAAAGGAGGGTCATTTTTGGGTGAATATGAAGATGTTATATTCTGGAAAACTATGATAAATAATATATAATCATGGATTGATATTTTTCCTAGTATCTTGAAGAATAAGCATTCAAGAAGATTATCCTTGGTGAAGTTGTGAAATTTATCCAATGTGGATAATCAGAAGATGAAGAACCATTTTGGTGTTCTCTATACTGAAAATTCTTAAAATCTATTCTTAATGAGATCCACCATTATAAAGATTCTGAGAAGTATTTCCCTTAAGGGTTATAAAAATGAACAATGATGAAGAATATACCTAAATCATTATTTAAATTGTTATCTAACCAGATTATTCTGGAAATTGCTTAAATATAATTTCAATAGGAAAAGAGTTTTAGGTATCATGATTAGTGGTCAATGGATTGATTCAGATTCTGAAATAGTGGAAGCCTTGTATAATATTCTGGGATGACACAAAGAATATGATCTAGAAAAAGAATCAGAAGATGAAATAATGGTTGAAAAAAATTCATCTGAACCTCACATGAGAAATAAAAGAGCATAAATTGATCAATCTAGAATCAATGGGGATTTGACTGCACCCACACAGATTAGGATAATGAGGAATAATGCACAGTTTTTATTTATATAAATTTTTTAACCAACCTCATTTGAATAAGTTGTGGAAGATAAATCATGGGATAAAGTCATGAATTAAGAACTCAATTAGACTGATAAGAACCATACATAGGATCTTGTTAATAGACCAAAAAACCACAATGTTATTGGAACCAAATAGATCATAAAAAATAAATTTTATGATCATGGAAATGTGATGAGGAGTAATAAATGCCTAGTTTTTAAAGGCTATACATAGATATAAGGAATTGATGTCGAATAAACATTTTCCCTAGTGGCGAGATTCGAGTCGATCAGGATTTTTCTTTATATGGAAATACAAATAGCATAAAAAGTTTATCATATGGATGTCAAAACTACATTATTAAATGGATTTCTTGAAGAAGTGTACATCGAACAACCAGTTGTATTTCTGATTTGAAATGTTGAAGAAAAGGTTTGTATATTAAATAAGGATCTTTATGGTCTAAATTAGTCACCACAATCATGGTATTCTCATTTAGTTGCTTATATAAAGAAGCTATAATTTTGAAGAGGTGATGTTGACCATAATCTCTATATGAATAATTTGATGGAAGATAAATTTATGGTTCTTGTGCTTGTGGATGATATTACATTTGCTGGAAGCGGGAAGAGTTCAGTTGATAAATTTTCCAATCACATGAATTCAAAATTCAAAATTTTTATTATTATGAACTCAAATACCTCTTGGGCTACAAGTGATTCATAGGAAATTCCATACATTTATTTATTAGGAATATTTGGTCAGAGATTTTCCAAATAAATTCAATATACATGACTCCAAAATAATGTCGACTCTGACTAAAATGTGGAAAAAACTAGCAAAGCATAATGATGGGACATCTATAGGTCCCACAATGTATAGGAGAATCATTAGAAGATTATTACATTTGAAAGAGACACAACCAGATATTGTTTTCTAAATATTCATAGTGACCCACTTTTGAAGAAATCCAAAGTAAGAACATATGGTAGTAGTAAAAAAGAATCATGAGGTACATTAAAGGTACTCACAATTATGGATTATTCTTTACTGAAGTAAGTTATAGTGAAATATCATCATTTTATGATGCTGACTGGGCTGGATATGTTGTTGATAGAAATTCCACAAGTGGTGGAGATTACATTATTGGTAATAAATGTGTGGGATGGTTGATTAATAAATTGGAAATTACTTCTCTTAGTAATGCTAGAGTTGATTATACCTCTGCTATAAAGTATTTTACTAAGTTATTACAGATGAAGCAACAGCTAACGGATATTGGTTATGAATTGAATAAGCCAATGGTGATTCGCAGTGATAACAAGAGTGTAACTAATCTTACCAAGAATCCTATTTATAATTCTCATAAAAACAGATTGAAATCATATACCACTTAATCAAATAAAAAATTGAACAAGGAGTGATTAAAATGGATCATGTTGGAACTGATGACCAAGTGGCTAACATTCTGACCAAGTCATTGGCAGCACATTTTTTCAAGATATATAGGTTGAACCTAGGTGTTCATCCACCTCCCATTGCATGAGTATTTTATGGATTTTCCTCTCTCCCCAATTTAGTTAATTTTTTTAATCTATTTTTGGAGGTTTTGTTGGTTTATGGGAGAGATATGATCTAGGGCGAGTGTCTTTTTAATCTTTACAAGTAAAAAATTAGATTCTTTGGGTTTATGGATAAAGGGTGAGAATGAAGAAATTAAATGAGTTAAAAATGGATAGAATGATGATTTACAAATTAGGATAATGAGAATGGAGATAAAAATTTAGTGTTATACGGAGATATTTAGATCTTAGCATGAAAATCATTAGTCATTCCAAAACATGATAACCCAATTCATGCTTACCTACTTGTTTTCTAAACCGAGCTTTACTCACTTAGACATAGAGAGTCGGATGTTTTGTTTCTTGCTTATTAGGTTTTGATTATGGAAAATTATTCATTAATTTATCTATATATTGAAAACAAACCCAGAGGGAGATATTTTTTAAGCAAATCTTGTTATTTTTTGTAAATGGAGTATAGTTTTTTTGTCAATCCTCACATGGAAGATTATGAAGTTTGTAAGGAAAGAGATCGCACTATAAAATATGGATACAATAATGATGGTGGGGTTGTTTCCCAGTGTTTTCAAAATATTTAGGGTCAAAAATTAGGTATAATAGGCTATCATGTTAAAGGTTCGTTTTCTAGAAAAAAATCCTCATGAAAATGTTAAATTCATTGGTTCTGTGAAAACTTTGGTGATGTTCGAAAAGATGAGGAGCATTGAAAATGATGAAGATGATCTCCAAAATTATGAGAATTGGAGATTCGTGAAGGAATAAAGGTTTTTATGGACATCTCCACAATTACTATAATTATCATGAACACCATGAAGGGTTATTACTGAAATCTCTATTGTTGTGATCAGCATCAAAAATAGAAATTTTCATGGAGCTTCGTGATAGGAGGAGCACCATGAAGATGTTTTTGAAGGATCTGTAAAATACACTAAGAGGTGGTGGAGCATTGTGAATGATCGAGCACATAAAAATAAGGCTACCCCTCCCCATTTCACATGACTTTTTCCAAGGAAAATACAAAATCTCTCTGTTTTCGTGAATCCAGGGGATATCCACGAAACTGACATTCCATATGAGCTTGAGTATCGTGAAAAGACTTGTTGAGTCTTAAAAAATTCCAATTATTTCGATTAATGAGATCTTCGTGGTGATGGGGTATTCCACGTTGACTTAGTGATCTTCATGAAGATGGTTTTTTCTTTCAATGCGGGGTGCTTCATGAAGGTAATGAGCTTCATAAAGGAGATTCATGAAAGGAAGTTTTGAACATTATTTTTTCAGTGAATAGGGATTTCAAAGTGCATCAACTCGGGTATACAGTGAAATAAGAGGCTCGTGTTAGATAGGGACAAAGACTTTTGTGAAAATCCATTGAAGCTACCTTCAAGTTAATAAACTATGTTAGACTTCTCTCAAAATAGTGAGCTTGGGGGAGTCAACAAAAGTGTTTTGAGGGACGCAGTGTGTTATCCCTAGAAATCTTGTAAAGTAGGTGTTTATAGTATAGAGTGAATATGTCTAAACATCTTTATTCCATAACTAGTGAAGATTAGTGGATTTATGTATGACCTATACACTATCGGTGTATTCTCTTTGGACTATCCCTTAGTGGTGAACCAAGTAAAACTGTTGTGTTGTCTCTTTGCATGTGAATGTTTTATTAGAGAATTATTCCAATATATAGGTTTAACATGTTCCTACCAATATGGAAACAAGATCCATTACTTAAAAAGAATAAGCTAACACCCTGATTCACCACTCCCCACTCAGGGTGCGTTGGGGTCCTACAATGCCTAGTAAGGCCCATTTTCATGTACCAAGTAACACTCGAGTCAACCAATATATACTTTTATTAGATTTATTACCCCAAGGTACATCTATTTTAGATACATGTCCACTTTTAGTATCCATATAAGGATTTAATTTCTCAGAAACAACTAGCTCAATACTTCACCAAGATTCCCTGATAATTTTTATACATAGCCTTATCCTTAGACTTATCCCTAGGGTTATTACTAAATTTTTCTCACCCAAGTACCAAAGGTTAACTAAACCTTTTCTATAATACCAACTATAGATAAACATACCTTTTACACATATTATTAAATGATTTTTAACATAAATATCAATTAATTACAACCAAAATATCATGAGGCCTGGAGTCTTTAGAAGAATAGGTTCCTAATACAACAAAGCAAGACTAAAAAATAAAACTTTTTATTTTATTCTCGATAATGAGATACTAAATCCTTTTGAACACCTAAACTACGAGGGATAACCGAGGGAATAAATAGACAAAATAGGTGATCTAAAAATACCTATATGTAAATAAACATGATAAAGAATCATTACATGAGAGTCAAAAGTATAACATGATATTATAAAAGAGGAGGCACATTAATAATCACATGGAATAATAAAATTAATAGCATGGTATCATAAGATCATGGTAACATGGGAAATGTTTCAGAAACATATAACAAGGCATAATTATGATTCAATTTTAACTTCCAATACATTATCAAATGGAGAAAAAGTCTCATAATGGATTAGGTTTACTCCCTAATCCAATACATGACATATCATGAGACTATAACATTACTCAATGTATTAGATCCCTATCTATGAACACCCATAAAAATATTTTCATAATCTATGTGTTCCAAATAATGAAATTAAATCATAAGGAATAACTTAATAATTACACATGAAAATAAAATGGGTTTCATAATCTTGTATCCTATCATTAATGAATTAAATTTCATAATGAATTCATTTGAGAAATTAATATAAGGAATGTATTACAACATCAAGGTAAGGGAGAGTAACCTTGGTATAGATGTGAATAATATATACACAAAATTTATAATCATTCTATAAATGTAAATCTTTTGGTTTTTTAAGAATAAATGACCATTAAAAGATTAAAAATATTCTTATGTAAGATAATTTTCCACTTTAAAAATCACCTTGGAAAAAATAAATTACACAAAATATTATGGAAATAATTTTCATTAAAATATGAATGGAAAATTATAAATTAATATTCCAGGAAAATAATGTTCATTAAAGTGTAAAATACCATTCATGTGGTATACTATAAAATAAATATCCCTTTCTTATTTTTGGTAATATTAAAAAAAGATCCTTGTACGGAAAATGACATGGTGATTCCTTTTTAAAAAAATTAAAAAGTAAAATATAGTTAAAATGTATTTAAAAATTGTAGGAGAATAGTAAAAATATTTTTGAAAATACTTTTATAAAAAAGGATATGGAAGAAAAATGATTATCAACCAAATAGAGAAATGAAGTTGGATTTTTTAACAAATATTTTCTCAACTGTTTTAAGTACCAAAAATAGGATAATGGTATTGTTACTAGAAAATTTTATGAATAAATAAATAATAACAAAATTATGTGGTTTTATTATAAAATTATTAGATAATTTCCTAAATCCAAAATTCAATCATAAACAATCCAGAATAAAATAGGATTTAAACATAAACTCATATCGCTTTAGTAACATTTGAATTATAACTCCAATTGAGGAATTAGATTAATTTTAACATAAAATTTCCTGAATTACAAGTGTTTCATTATATAATATATAAAGGGATATTATATGCACAACTAAAAATAAATTAGGTTCATAAAAGAACATGTGTCTCAAAGAAATAAGTTTTGAGACAAAACCCTTACCTCGAGCCGAATCATCACGTGTGTTCATTATATTCTTGAATAATGAATTTATGTGAATTATTTAATTAATTAATAAACTTTTTAGTTTTTATTATTCCTTATATTATATATTTTACCATGTCATATTCAATTACTTAACCAAATAATTACACATCATACGTTTTGATGAAAAATGGATCATTTGACCATAATCACTTTAGAAAGTTGACTAAGTTCAATGTGATTATTATTTAATCATATCCATAATGTTAACTATAAAATAATTATAATTTTTATAAAAAAAATTATACTTTTAAAACCAATCATGAAAGATGGTTATAAAAAATGAATTATGTTACAATTATAGAGATGGTAAGTCGTACGTAAGCATGAGTAACATTTAGATTTTTCAACAATCATGATGTATATAAGTTAAGTGTTTTAATATCTTTCCATAATAATAATTATATATTAAATATAAAATTATTTATTTAAATACACTTAAATATATTGTCTATATAATTCAGTAATAAAAAATGAATCATATCTCTTCACAATGAGGTAGTCCACTGTACACACAAACAACTTTATCATTTATTCAATGGATGGTAAGGAAAAAAATTATATGACATATTAATTTTCCATAATTATTATTATTTCGGTAATATCATATATAAATATAAAAATAATACTTATTACCTTCCTTTAAATCATATGTAAAAAATTGAATCTCATCGTTTGGTGAGGTGGTTGTCCGTCATACACACGAGTGACGTTATAATATTCCCTACAGAATGGATAGTAATAAATATTATGTCAAATTATAATTAAAAATTATATTTATTTCATAAATATAATATTTAAAAAATAAATACATCATTATATCCATATTTGGTAATTAGTGATAAAAACGGATTGAGTTAGTTTGCGGGGCGGATGTCCTCCATACACAAGATCAATGATTTTGTTTCCCATTTGGGGGAGGAGGAGAAGGTTTTAGGTAATCAACCTCACATAAAAACATATAATTATATGGAATATACTGGGGTTTTTATATCAATATTATTTAATAAGATTTTATATAGTTGTAAGAAAAAAATAATATAAAATACTTTGTTAAGAACGTAACCTCTTCATAGGACTACCACTTTAGAATTATACCTAAAGCTTTACAAGATTACATTTCTAATAAAAATGGATTATATGATTAGAGGAAATTTAGGAAGTTATATGGGTAGGTATTTTCTGAACTAATTGGTTTTTTAAGTGTGGAAAGGATAGGGTGTTGCCTTTTATAAGTTGGGGAGATGACATATTTGGAATTTTTGAAAAGAAATAATCCCACCCACATTTTTCTCGTGCCGAAAATCTACAAAAAGGACCATTTTAGATATTATGAATATATAAGATTTAAATATGACCATACAGTAGTAATTATACAATTTTTGGGTCATTTTTTACTTGTATCATTTTAGTTTAACTACTTAATAAAATTGTTTTCAACTAAACCGTTGTAGTTAATTTTTACTGTTTTCATTATTCATTATTGTACAAATTAAGTGGAAATTATTAGATAAAATAAATTAATTTTATTCTATATATCATATATTTTTCCAATATTAAGCTCTCAAATTTTGAAAATTCAATTTAAAATTAAACCCACAAACGAGTTGAAAAACGGCTTTCCAATAATTGTATTTTTCAAGCATAAGATGATCTTATAATAACAATATAAAAAGTAATAATAAATTAATTAATTTAAATTAATATTTATATATATTTAATCTATATATTTCATTTAATTATTCCCTTCTTAGGTTATATTTTAATAAATTAAAATGGATAAATTTTATTCAATTTAAACCCATTTTCTAAAAAAATCATTTTTAAGCCTAAGAGTAAACTTATACTAAAATCGAGTATAAATATGTTTTAATAGTAATTAATTAGATTTAATATAACTAAATAGTACTTATGATAATTTTAAATTAAAATAGAATAATAATTTCACTTTTAAAATACTTAAATTATTAAAAAAGAAATTTCAATTTTATAAAAACTGGTATTTTTAACTATTCACTAAAAAGGTAATATATTTTAAAAAAACAAAAATATCATCCTATATTAATATCAATATACTGATTTAAAAAATAAATTTCCTTTTATATAATATATTTTCTAGAATATTAAAAAAATAACTAAATTATTTTCTCAAATAAAGCTGTAAAAATCGTTTTTTTAAGAAAAAGTATTTTTCATGAATAAAAAGGATTTGATTAAAATTGAGTGACTAGATAATTAGAATTTATAAATAAATGTATATTAAGAAGGAAATTTATAATCATTTAATAAATTATAAAATCATATTCATACCCTCTAATTTAATGGCTATGTTAAAACGGTCATATTTAAATAATAATATTTTAATAATATTTTATGGTTTATTTAAACTTAGTGGTGCATGTTGGATACACAATTATACAAAGTGTCAAAATATTTAAGAATTAAACAATAAATAATGAGAAATTGAATCCATGGAGTTTGATTAGTTCATGAGGTTTCTTTTCAATGAGTACATTCCATGTATTCATCATAAAAAATGGAGAATGAATTCCTTGAGATAAAGTATAAGGATGATGAATTTATAAGTACCAAAGAGGAAACTTTTACATGAATTTCAAGGTATTCTTACAGTATTAACATTAAACAATAATGTAATATAGATCGAATCTTTAGTGGATTAAAACCATGTCTATGAATGGAGATAGACATAAGAGACTTTATTATGTTTGAATAAATAATTCAATATGTTATCGTGGTATAAATAGATATTGGGATCTCTCATCAATCTCATGGTTTTGATAAGAAAAAAAGATGGAATTCAAGGGAAATTTTAATATCAAAAACAATGGAGGAAAGAAGATGATTTTTTCTTTATGCCAGTATTTTGGTAAGAATCATGGAGGAAATTTTCCTACAAGGACTATTAAATTTTGTAATGTGTATAAAATAATACATCAAGAAAAATAATAATGGAGTGATATGAAGAAGTTGGTCAATTAAAGGGATGATAAAAAGGTGAAACTGAATGTCCCACCCAAAATCCAAGGTTTAAAAAGCCAAGAGAATATACAATATACTAATTGACACTCAAATCCAAGTTTTAGTGAGGACGATCAATGTCAATAACCTCATAATCACATAGATAAAGTTAAATATCTTTCAATTGCTATTATCGATGTGGGGTATGATAATGAAGTGGTGACTGGTATACTTATCATCCACTCTAGAACATAAAATGTAGTATTTAATTCAGTTTTTCTCCACCCTTTTATATCTAAAGATTTTTTAAGTCTATCACATTACCATATCAATGATTATATGTTGACATGGAAGTAAAAATCCTAATATTACAATGATCATATATCGAATATATAATTTCGATATAATTGATGTTTGTGGGAATTTGATCCTTAGAAATATTTTTATTCTCTTTATCGTTGAATTTCATGTGATTTTGGACATGGATTAGTTTTCTTTAAGTAAATACTATATCAATTACTAAGGAAGGGAACTCATGTTTGATATTCCAAACTAACCTATGATTGTCTATTAGTGTAAGGATAAATACGAACTTTCAATGGAAATTATTTCTGTTTAATAGGTCTCAATTCCTATTCAAAGTGGGTATTAACCTTATATAGTCAATTTAAAACACAACATAAAAGATATTCCAATTCTATAGGAGGTTGTGGATATTTTTTCAAAACGGTTTCCTATTCTTCCTCTAAATAGTGAAGTTGATTTTATAATAGAACTCATTCCTGATGTTAAAACTATATCAAAGAATCTATTCATAATGGACATGATTGAGTTGTAGAAATTGAGGAATTAGCTCTAGGAGAATATTGATAAGTGCTTCCTTACTCCAAGTTAGTCGCCATGGGGTGAACCTATCCTTTTTTTTCAAGAAGAAAGATGGATTAATGAGACTATGCATTGATTATCATGAACTTAAGAAGATCACGATCAACTATAAGTATCACCTACCCTATATAGAATATTTATTCGATCAATTTCAAGGAGTAAAATATTTTTTCAAGATTAATCATCGATTTAGATGTTATCAGTTAAGAGTAAAAATTGAATACATACCCATGACAACCATTGATATGAGTTATGGAAACTATGAATGTATAGTGAATTCATTTGGTATTACTAATTCCCCTAATATTTTAATTTATTTAATTAATAGAGTCTTTATAGAATACCAAGATAAGTTTTCAGAATTCTTCATAGATGATATTCGTATATATTCTAAGAGAAAGGAAGATCATGAAGATTTTTGGAGGATTTTAATGAGGACCCTAAGGCAAGATAAGCTATATGGAAAATTGACCATGTTTGAATTTTGAATATATAAAGCTTCATTTTATGTGATATAATCAAAAGTGAGTGTATATCAGTGGATCCATCAAATAGATAAGTTATTTAACATTATCCCATACAAATCACTATGAATTAGATCCATTTATTTTTGAGATTGGATAGATATTATCAATGCTTTGTGGATAATTTTTTGTAGATATCCTATCTAATCACCAAGTTAACTTGAAAGGGAGTTAAGATCATTTGGATGGATGAATGTGAAGAATTTTTCATGGAACTAAAGAGAAGGTAGTCTAGTTCATCCATTATTACACAACCGTATAGTAGATAAGGTTTTGTGATTTATAGTGATACATCCAAGATGGGTATATGGTGTGTTCTTATGCAAAAAGATACACTGAAAACTTATGTCTCATGAAAATTGAATCTTCGTCAACACAAATACACGACTCGTGATATGGAATTAGTAGCGATAATCATTGGATTAAAGAGTTTAATACATTATATTTATAGATATATGTCTGACATATATCACTATTATAGTTCTGGATTTATTAAGGGTAGCTTTTATCAACATTAGTGAAAAGAACTGATAAAGGTGGAATTTATCCGTGCTAAAAAAGTGTTGATAAAAGGTACCCTTGTTCAGTTCTTTTTTTAGTGGGGTTAAAGCAATCCCTTTATCACCACATTTTTTTAGCACTGATAAAAGGTTTCCCTTTATCAACGCATTTTATAGCATAGATAAGGGTTGTAATTATCTATTTTAGTTAAAGTGATGATAAAACTAATGTGTGTGCCCCACATCAAAAATGGGGATGGTCAGCTTCTTTTTTATATCATTCTATATCTTCAAAACTTCATAAGCCTACTATGGTGATTTGATCCATCATGCATGCTCACACATCTTTATATGGGCCCATGCCTACACGTGCGGGAAAACACGGTCCTTGCCTCACACAATGCTTCATGTGGGCTTTAGCCCACCCTTTGTTCAGAAAGCCTTTTCTATTGGGGGCCCAAATGGCTGGACCTTCAGGTTGGGGGCCAACTGACTTCATAAATTTTTTATAATTAAATTCTTATTTCATATATAAAAATATATATTGATATATATAAATATATTAAATATAGATATGTATATATATATATGTGTGTTTTTAATATTTATTTATATTCACTCATTTTTTTATAATTTATTTATTAATTAATATATAAAAATAAATATTGATATATATATATATATATTTATTTATTTATATATATTATTTTTTAATATATTCATATATATATTAATATATATTTTTAAAAAACATTGTTTGAAATTTTTTTGAAATTTATTTTTTAAAATAAATATTTATATTTATTAATTTTCTTATAATTAAATTCTTATTTCGTATATAGATATAATATATTAATATTTTATTTAAAAATTTATATAACATATAAATGAATATATTTATTTAAATATATATTTATATTGATATTAAATAATTAAAAAAATATGTATATGTACAATTGTATATATGTATGTGTATGTGTGTATATGTGTTTATGTATGTGTGTGTGAGTGTAGATGTGTATGTGTACATATATATGTCTTTCTTGTGTACATGTATGTTTGCATGAAAGTCTATGTATTAATTTAAAATTATTTATTATTTGTTTATATCGCTCCATTTTTAGTTTTTTCTATAATTATTCATTTTAAAATTTATTCATTATTAATATAACTTTATTTTAATCTATTCATCATGAATATATGTGTGTGTATTTCATTTAATATGATTTAATTTAATTTTATTGTTCATATTTTTGTATAGTTAATATAATTCATTTTATAAAATTTTGTTTTTAAAATAATTAATATCATCTACTTATTCATTTTTCTTCATTTTTTATGTATGATTGATTTACATAAATTTTACAAATTCACTTTATTAGAAATTTGGGAACCTAGTTGATAGATGCAAGTTTAAGATTCCTATTAACAATGGGACTAAATCTAGGAAGCCTAATGCTTAGAATCAGATTCATGGAAATGAGGATATTACTTCTTATCTACCTTCTTAAAAGGTTACCATTATTTACAAGCCTATAAGGGAAAGTGCGAATCTTCTTATTCAAGCCTCTCTCTCATTTGATGATACGGTTTTTGGCACCAAAGCAAGAATTGGTTCCACTTTGACCCCTCCTTATGACACTGTCTCATCTCATAAAGGTGTTAAAGTTGTGTCCCATGGTATAAGATCTCATTTATATGTGAATAGTCCTGATAATAGTTAGAAGGATGTTATTTTGGATGGCCAATTGGGCATATGGAATGAGGAAGGCACCATCACATTACTAAATTCACAGCTAGTATAGGAAATTGATTACACTGAGGCTCTTAATTTTTTAGCTATTGATTTGGATTCTCAAGATGGTAAAACCTAAAATTTGTATCAAACTAATGAAAAAAAGTAGGCATACAGGATGAGGTCTCCCTTGATGGCTCAGTTTAGGATGAGATAGTTGATATGGGTGATCTTTTGAAAGGTAATAGTAAGGGATAGAGTGTGAACCATGCCCAGCTGAAGCTATAGGAGAAATCCCCCAAGAATACCACAATAATGGTGACAACTGAGGTTATTGTGGGCACAAAGTCAGTCACTCCTTTTGCATGTGATTTTAATTAACGTTCTTAGAGGCTCGTGCATGCTTTCAAGGATTCCACTAAAAATGAGGTTATCATTTTTTCTACTGCCCCGTGACCTTTTCTTGGTAGTGGCGATCTTCCTAGTGTTATGAATGAGGGATGAGTGGTTCCTTTTCATATTTCATGAACATGGAAATATAACTCAATAGGTTAGAATAAGAACTGGATTCCCCACCCCCTGGCTTGAGTATCTCATTGCATGCTTCCCCATGCCTAGTTCGTGGAAGTGTGGAGTCTTTTTGTGTGGATACTATAAATATGAGATATGAGTGTCCCTTATCTATGAATGGTGTTCTAGAATTAAAGGATAACATGGAACTACAACTTGGTGAGGAAGAAGGCATGCCCATTTTACACACTGGGTGTATTATCAATCGAACTGATGTTCAAGATGGCCAAAGAGGCCAATCTATGAGTGTTTCAACCATTTTTTCCATGATGGAGTCAATTAATAACCGAGAGTTTGATGTTTTCTATCTTGAGATCCTTGAAAATAAAGAAATTGGAAATACATAGAGGACACTGTAAATATCACATCATGTATCAATTACTTATGGTAATGCTTCACCCACTCCTATTAATGTGCAGGTTGATAATGTGGATCCCCATGTGGAGTCAGCCTCTAGGGATCTCTTAGTTGGGGACGCAACAACTCAAGAATTTCCTGGGGATACCTTTCCTTACGTTGGTATCGTAGCACAATATGATGTTCATGAGTGCCAAGCTGTGATGTCTGGAAATGTTGATGATAGAGGTCAAGTCGCTCGCCCTAATACTGATAATGAGGACTCATCAAACATGGATGATCAAGGTGGTTCATGAAAAAATAAAAAACAATGGAGGATAGGTAGGAACCCAATAGTTCATGGTGTCTTACAATGGAGGGGTGGTAGGAATAAAAAAATATGATTGGGCAAGATTTAATGTTGTTGTGGTGGTGACATGTATGTCACCTTTATCTTACAACTCCACCTTCTCTCAGTATATTTACTATTTTTTAAATAAATTTCTCAAGGCAAGATTTTTACTCTATAATCTATACCATTTCTAGTAAAATTTTAAATAAATAGATATATATTTAATTAATTATAAAATTATAATGAATATATTTATCATATTTTTTATTATATATATTTATATATATCCAATGTGATTTGGGGTACAAGTACAATGATACACATAAATTCCACACACCCACAAGCTAAATGGGAATGTCATAGCCCTTCCAAGGGATAACCTACCCATCGAAACCTTATTTATTATTTATGTAGTATACTCATAAACTCAATAAATATTAAGCCTATAGGACAATTACATATTTATTTATGGCCCATGAAAGGTCTACTTGCCTTCCTTGCAACCGGAAGCACCCATTGTCACTGTTTTCAATGTGCAGCCATGCCTACATCACCACCCCGTACCACCCTCTGTGGCTAATGCCACTCAAAATCCAACCTTTGTTACCAACCCACAGCACTACAACTATGTAGCCTACATCATAGATCTACATCGCGACCACAATTTACAACTCGCCTTTGTCAATCTGTACCACTACCTCTATTCAACATCATCAACGATTTTCACTCATCTCTTATCTTTTAATAATAAGCACACCAACACCCTTCATCCATAATTCAACACCGTCTTGAAAGACATAGCTCCTTGGCACCCCACTAGTAAACCAACCTCCATCATCAGGCACTAAAGCCTCATTGATCACAAGAGGTGTTCGTCAACCATTCCAATCTGTTGTCGAAGGACCACATGGAAAAACAGAAGCTATAATGAATCCTCTCAATGGTGACTGAAGATTCATTTCCCAAGGTCGGGCTGACCCCCATCACCATTGCTACTAGTTCACCATCCCCACACTACCACCGTTAAACCCTCCTTCAACCATCGTTCGTTGTTCATCACCATACATTAGCCTTTGATCAAGAATTATAGTCTTGTCATTGTTGCATGATACCGCCATCATCCCTACTAGATCAGATCGTTGACTTGCGACGGAGAAATCGATGCCCCTCAAATAGACACCAACCCTTGCATGGTGAAGCCTTTTCTTTGTTGTCTATGTCAAACGTACATTGGCACAAGCACTAGATCTCACCAATACCGGGACACCTTGTCACCACCTCCATTAGATACAGACTTCCCTCAACACCCCCATTGTTGAACAAGGGTACATCATCCACAGCCCTCGCCAGTGTCAAGGGCCCACAAACAACACGCTCAAATTTTAACTGGAGTCCATAAGATGTAATGGTTCGGATTTGAACCCCAGCCACCCAAATGTTATAAGGGGCTTAATGTAACACTTGGGTACAACCCCAAGTGCATTATATAAATTTATATATTGATAAACATATATAAAATTATATAATATATATAATTATATATATATAATTATAAAAATGTAATAAATATATTTGAATAATAGATATATTTATTATATTTATTATTATATATATTTCTAAATTAATGAATATATATAATTATATATCTAATTATATAATTATATATAATTACATAAATATAGTTATAATTATATATAAATATTTTTAAATATATTTATACGATTATATACAAATATTTTGAAATAAATAAATAAATATATTTTATAAATATATTTATAAATATATTTACAAATATATTTATAATTATATACAAATATTGTTACAAATATATTTATAAATATATTCATAAATATATTTATAATTGTATACAAATATTTTTTAATATATTTATATATAATTATAATTATAAATAATTAATTAAATAATTAAATAATTAAAATAAATATATTTAAATAATAAATATAGTTATTATATTTAAAATCATATATAATTATATATTAATAAATATAAATATATAAATATATATAAACACATATATATTAATATATAAATACTTTTTAAATATATTTAAATATAATTATAATTATAAATATATTTATTTATTTTTTTAAATAATTATAAAATTATAATAAATATATTAAGTATATTTATAATTACTTATATTAATATATATATTTATATTAATATATATAATTATAATCAAAATGGTGTGGACCATGGCCAAACCCATGGTTCTAAAAAATTATTACAAAAAAATAAAGAGAGCGTACAAGGGAAATGGGGAATGCAAACAAGTGGAAAACCACTTCACAACATAGAAATAAAATCATATATGGAATCATCCATCGCCCTTACCTTTCAGATGATTACCCCTCCTCCCAATTTTGGGTTGTTTCCATGTCTCATTATTAATATCATCTGGTGGGGTAGGGTCTGCAGAACATGCAGACTTGTCCATTTTAAATCCTTTGAATCGATGAGCATCGTCAAATTCCTCAAGGAATAATTCCTTTCTATTGGACCTATTCATGATTTCAAGTAGGCTAAGTGATCTTACCTGAGAACCATCCCTGAAGTAATCCACACTACTATTGTCTTCCCTCTTTTCTCTCTCTTAAAACGAACTTAATGAAATGGGTGGGATCTCCAAGGTTTGTAATTCCTAATCCTTAGAAACATTAACCAGCTGATACTGGAGTGACATAGTGGTCTCCTTCCATTAATTGGAAATGGTAGATGTATCAGCCAATTCATTGAAATTCCCCCACTCAAATATTATCAAAATATCACACTTACTCTGAGAAAATTCATTTAATTTAAGGGATTCATTCAATTCCCCAGCTCTTTCCAAGGGTCCCCCACTATTGGTAACAAGTTTTGTTCACTTAGATAGAATACTCGAATCAAAATTAGATTTTTTTTCTTACCCTTGTAGTTAGAGTGGGTAACTAGACTTCTCTCTTGGATCAACTACACATCAATTTCATCCTACACAAAAGGCTATTTTTTGGAGTCTTTGTGATCAGAATCAAATTCATCAATGGAGACCAACACTGCCCATGAACCATTTGGTTTGTTAGGAATTGGCATATGACCTAGAGGTCATCCTTATCAACAGGAATGTTCATCACTAAACAATACCAATTCTCAGTAGCCTCATATTTCTTTCCCTAGACATATTCAATGTGCCCTGCCCTGATAGTCACATCTTCCATGAACTCTTGGACCATTGGTTCCTAGTGCCTTCTCGTAGATCTATATGGGGACATTGAAGGTTCCAACAAATCCCTTAAAGCCTCTATTTTCTTCAGGGGAATTATTTTCTTCACCTGCATATTTTGTACAAGTTTTCAATCCCCCACCATATTCCCAATTGTCTTGAAGAAATCACAAAAAGGATGGATTGATTCATACTCAAAATCAAACTCAAACATCATTCCATTTACATCCAAGATAACATTATTCCAAAGGTGTTTCATAATTTCAGTGTCCACCATCACTCCCAAATAATAACCCAAATTACAATCTATGGTATTTTAATCCAATTTTAAAGGCATGCTAATGCAGGTGCCAAGGTCAATTAGCATCAGGGGTTGCCAAAAAACTCATCTAAGGGGATGTATTCTAACCCATATATGATAGTTAGTGTACTTCTGAATAATAAGGTTAAAATTAACCACCCACGCATAGATTTGGAAGATGCCTGAAAAAAGGTTATAGAATATAAAATCCCAATCAGATGAAGGTTCCTTATCAAAATAAAAAACAAGGTGAAATGGCCCTTACCAATTAAAATATTTTTCTTATTGTCAAATCCCTAAATTCTAGATAGCTTCTTTTTAAGTTCATCTTTGTTCAAGGGTTTATCACCTTTTTCCAAGATCATATGGACAATGAGGGAAAATCTATTATAATATAACCTCTCCTTCAGTGCGTCATGGTCTACCTTGATATTGAATCTCTCATCTTCTGATCTGGAGATCCTTGGTTCAACTAGGACATGTTCATATGGAGTATCTCCTTTGCATAGGACCTTCGTGAAAGTGATTCCCATCTTGGGATCCAATGGCAAGGAAGAATAAAAGGGGAGTGATTCCACCATGTTTGATCATTGGAGTTCGTAGAATATTTAAGATCCAATAACTAGGAATAAGTCATTGTCGTGTCGCCATAGGAGCCCGCTCGAGATGATCTAAGAAACCCCATCATAATGATTCATATATATAATTATATATATATATATGATTATATATGATTATATATGATTATATAATTATATATAATTATATTCAAATATTTATAATCATATGTAAATATTTTTAAATTTATTTATTTTTAATTATAATTATAAGTAAATTTATTTATTTGAAAAATTATATAAATATAATAAATATATTTAAATAATAAATATTTATTCGTATTTATATTCATAAATACATATTTTTAATTATTTAAATATTTATTTATAACTAGAAACATTTAAATTTTTTTAATTATAATAATTCTATTATTAAAATTAGGTCATTATAAGTGCTGGAATTTTAGTACTGATAAATATATGTTTCATTAGTTATTTTTTAGCATTGATAAAGATATTTTTTATTAGATATTACTATTTCTACACTGATAAGGCTACCCTTTATCATCACTTTATTTAAAGTTCTCATAAAATCCTTCCTGGTCTTTTAAATAGAACCCCAACAGGGTTCACCTCACTCACTACATTCAGGCTCTAACAAAACTGAATCACTACCACCTATCTTCCTCAATCTTCTCAAATGATTCAATCCACTCAAAAACTAGAATATGTGATTATTTTGACTCCTCGTTAATATAAGTCCTTGAAAATTCCCTTTCTAATTTATTTTTTTAGTGCTTGAATATAATACCCTATGATTTTGACAATTATTTTTTTTCAAATTAATTTAACTTTTTAATACTTTTCATTTCACATGACACTAGAAATAGTTATTTATATATATATATATATATATATTGAAACACTAATTAAAACATATCTTTCACATGCAATACCAACTTTTCTTGTGCTACACGCTACACTAACTTGGCTTGCACTATAAGAAATACTAACTTGGTGAACGATCCAAACAACAAAGAGTTTCTACAAAAAATATATTTTTATTATTTTTATTATTTAAATAATATGATTATAAAATATAAGTTAAAATTATAAATAAATATTTTTAAAATATTTTTTATATAAATAAAACATATTAATAATGAAAGATAATTTTTTTAGTGAAGTCCTTTTTTTGTTAAAAATGTTGTTTTGTTGAATGAATCACTTTTAATAAAAAAAATTAATTTTAGACACAATTATATATTCAGTTGGATAAAATAAACTTTATTTTTTTATTTAAAATGTTGAAATTTTCCTAGGTTTAATTTTTGGTATTTTTTAAGAAACTTCATTTTTTGATGAATACTGAAAAATACTGCTTTTTAATTAAAATCTTTTTTTTTCTAATTAATTATTAATCATAACTAATTCTATAAAAAAAATTTAAGTTAAAATTAGATTAATATTACATATATTAATACAATTTAATTTATTTGAATAAATTTCACTTTGAAACTGAGTATAAAATCTAATCAAACTTTTGAACTTTTTTCCTACATTAAAACCCCTTTATTTCGTCTCATCTGTGGGATTATCACTAATCTAAATTTTGCCTCTTCTGTGATTTGAATTTAAAAATCATATATATAACATTTTATTCAGTATAATTATTATATTATAATAATACCATGGTAATTATTGACCAAAATGATTAGTAAAAGTGATTAAAATTAATTACAGTGGTTAAGTCCAAATTAAGCTTAATTAAGGACTAAACCTTAAAATTATGGACCAAAATGACCTATAAACTTGTCAAAAACACATTTTATGTAAATATATAGTCCAAAAACCATCCATTATTTATTTATTTATTGTTTTGTAACACTTTTGTTAGGTAATAACATGTTCACACCTAAGTTGTTTCTAAAAATTCCATGTTTATCCTTTTCCTTCCATATAAAAGGCCACCACCTCTACCCAATACTCACACATCTAAAACCATTTAAATTCGTCCAATATCATCTCATTTTTCCTCCAAAAAATCCTAAATTCGACCTTGATTACTCCCTTTGGGTACAAACCCTCTCGAGGAAACATTTCGGCACAAACCAAAGGGAGTTACCCGATTAATAGGTAACATCTTCTCTCAAACTCATTTTCATTATTTTACTTATCCAAACCCTACATTATCTTTTTCCCTTATTGTGTGAACAAAAGAAGTATCCTACATATTCTATGATGTTTTTATGAAAATTTTGTTACCTACTCTTACACACACCTCCATCTAATGGATTTTGAACATACTATTTTTGTGTACGGTGAACTATTGCCTCACGAAACAATGATTGTTCATTTCTCCTTTACCACCAATCATGGTGTCCATTATGATGAAAAATATGTTTATATATGTAATATATTATATTTAATATTTATTTAATCTTCTATATTCCTTTTAAAAAGCACATCTATTTACTTTCTATTTGGTGTTAATACAATAATCTCATTTGAGGAAGTGTGAACTACCACCCCCTCAAAGTTTTATGATTCACTCATACACCATATGGAATGTATGAAGTATGGGTGTAAAGAACTTATATGATATATATTATATATGAATGATACTATAATAATTATATATATATATATATATTAATTTAATTTACATACTTTCTTTCAATATGATAAAAAAATAGAAAGCAAAGTTCATGTGTATGTACGACTTACCATCTCCATGAAAAATGTATTCCTTTACATAATCCAATATGATATAGATTATTATAATATAGTTATAGTGGATATAACTTAAATTTATATCATGTTATAAAATCTAGAATCATTATATAAGTATATGGATCAATGATATAACCAATTAAGGCACATGCGAAGAGAAAATATAATATTACATGAAGTGAAACCTAAATATTTGTTAACAAGAGGGTAATATAAGGTTATAATAAAACCATATATGGTAATAGATATAAGAATATAATTTTGTAAAATATTTAGAATAAACTTAAATTTAATATAAAGGAAACTTGCATGAGTACAGAGAGAGTAAAGACACAAGGTAAAGGGATTTTCATTTCACTAATAATGTCTGTTAGATACAAGCTTTGATCGCAACTATTTCCTTTTTTATGGTGTATATACTGAAAATTATTGTATTATATGTATATTTAACTTAAATATATTATTATTCACATATCCATTCTATAAATCTTCTTGCATGGGGATTAACTTTCAAAAGTTACCAAATCGTTAAAATAGTTTTGTCTCAATTTGCCTTCTTTGAGACTCGTGTTTATTTATGCACCTAAACACTTTTTCAAGGTGGATATACATCAATTTTAGTCAAACCTGGATATTCAATTCCATGATTTTTTTAATCTTATTTTTGTTCTTATTTTTTTATAGGTTTTTGGGTGTTCCCAGATTAGATTTGGTGTCTCGGGTGTTTTGGATTTAAGTCATTAGTCTTGGAAGTCTTAGATGGTATTTTCCCTACGCTTTTTTTAAAGGGAAGTTATAAGTATGAGGTGTCTTGGAATTGAATCTCTGACACTCCTAGTGGCACATTTTTTTGGGTATTTTTATTGGGTTGGCTTCTTAAATATTTGGCCCAAACCGTGAGCACAATCTCAAATATAAAAAAATTGTTTCTTTCATAACTCGTTCTTTTTTAAACATTTTTCACCCATTTCACTTCCCTCTTGGCCTACTCTAAACTATTAAAACCACAATATCCATTTGGTCCCCTTAGGAATTGTAACGCCCTGGACCTAGTTACCTAGAGTCGGTGCATTATTACATAACATTGGCATGATCAAAAAGAAATCATGTCTCGAAAGACCGATCAGTTTAGTATTATTGGAAACAAGATTCATACATAAGTTCAACTTTACAGCTTGAAGAGAAATACAACAAAAATATATTTCATTAAAAACATCCAAGCCTCCTAGATTATGCCAGCATGTCACTCATAACTAACTTCTTCATATCCTGGGAAAGTGAAACATAAGAAATGGGTGAGCTCAAACACTCAGTAAGGGTGGTTAATATAGTGGAAAATGACATAAATATTAAGCATGGTAAATAATTGACACCACATGCCTTTACCAATAAGAAACATGAATACTTTTATGGAAAGAATATGAGTTGAGTAAATAATGTCATAATAAAACATAATAATGGGTATTCTACTAGTCGAATGACCACATGAACCATAAATATTATTTCTATAATGAGGGAATGTATAATGTCGGACATTCTTAAAGATTTTTTCAAGGCCTCCGCCAAGACATATAAAAATGATTAAGTCTTTGTCCAAAACCATAAATCAAATTGGGAAAGGGCATCAGCCAATTCCATGTCCAGTTGTCTCATGAGACCTACTGATGCATCGAGGAGCTGTAGCGGCCTCCACCCATCACATACTAAGTCCAATACTTTCCTCATATGAAAAGGTTTAAACATATCATAAACATTCGTATTAAAAGTAGCATAATAAATGTCAATACATTTTCCATAAATCATGAATGGTATAAAAATATCACATCCATAGTCAAACATATCACAAAACCTTCAATACAATATGGAAGTTTTGTATCATAAGAAATCAACTTCAAATAAACTTAAAATCCATCAAAGGATGTTGACATAGATGAAATCAAAACCCTTTTTAGATAAATATCACTTTTTATTTTGAAATCATTTAAGAGTCACATAATTATAAAATAAAACATTTAATTTGAAAATGTTCTTATAAGATTTTTATGGAAGCTTCAATGAGTTTATAATGGTAGAAAATAGCCGCACCTCCCGTATAATTTAAAAAAGACATTCTTACATTAATTTTGTCAAAAAGGTTAAAAAGGACCTTGTTTGGAAAATGATGGAAAGATTCCTTTATAAACTTATTATAAAAATTCAAAAAAGTGTATAAATTAATTTAAACCATATTCTATAAAATAGAAAGAATGTTTTGAAATACATTTTTAAGAAACATGGATGTGGATGATAAATAGGTCCCAGTAGATAATTACATATAAACAACCTCGGATAATGAAGAGATTGTGAAATAAACCCTTACCTTGTACTTTTTCTTGTTTAAGGTTAGGTTAACCTCCTGTATAATGGTGAAATAATTGTTACTAAATTATAAAATAATCATATACATTAATATGATATCATATATGATCTTTTAACATTGATTTGTTAACAATATCTTAGTATTATCATCGTTTCGGGTGTTAACGGATTCGTCTTTCTTTATATTCTTTGTTATGTGGGTCATAGTTTTTATGGATGTGATGTATATTATTCATATCCATAATTATATCAAGTCCTTAAAAATTATTTTTAATCATCAAATGAGAATTATACTTTAATGGATACGATGGGGAATGAATCTCATCGCGTTGGTGGACACGGTAGTCCGTATGTACGCACGAGCGACAATATCATTATTTTGATATTAAAATAATATATAATTGGATGGTATATAATATATACATAATCATTATCATGTTATATTTATTATTTAAATTAATTAAACATCATTATTATACCCATCCAAATAATAATGTTTTGAATGACAATTACACCACAACGTAGAGACGGTAAGCCGTACGTACGCACGTATGGTGACATGTCATTCAAAGGATGGATAGAATATTGAATATGGTTGTACCATATTTATAATAACATCACAGTATATAGAAGATACTGGAGTCATTATTTTAGAATGGAAATAACAAATAAATAATATGTTGAAGAAGAAAAGAACTTGAAAGATGGTGGTGAAAACATTACCTCTTAATCGGGTTCTTCCTTTTGATTTGATCAAAAGGGCTCCTTAGGTTGCCTTTATGATCAAACTAAGGCCTCTAGGTTGAAGTGAGGGAATTTGATAGTATATTTGGGTAGGGTTGGCCAAACCAAAAGGATTTTAAGGTGTGAAGAATTGGTTAGAAGTGGTGTCCTTTTATAAGGGGGGAGGGGCTCTTTAGAAAAACTTAATGTATTATTTTATAATAAAATCATATTCGGTTTCTAATGGCTATAAAGTAGATTATTCAAAGTATAAGGTGGGGATGGGTCGAAATCCTTTCAACCAATAGATTTTAGATAGGTTTTGGTCATTATATTAACCTTATCTTTTAGTTTTAACTCTTAGTTAATTAGATTGACATTTACCATGTCACTTTGTGTTTTTATATTATATAGTTAATAAACTTACTATATAAATACAAGAGACCTCAAAGTGGTCCATTAATGATACACATATCATGATATAAGTCCTTTGGACAAACCTTAGATTTTTATGAATAGAATATCAATTAATAATATAATATTTGTTTTAAAAACTCTTTTATGTTAATTTTGACACTATTGGGTATTTTGTTTTTGATAAATTCATAACAGCATTATTAATTCAAAATAAATTAATATAACCAGTCCTAATATGTAATATTAACCTATAAAATTAGTTTAACTCATAAAAAGTTTCAAATTACATTTATTTTTATATTTATAATATCAATTATTTGATTCTTTCATTAATAAGTAAAATATTGCATCATTATTGTGTCATAAATAAATTTACTTATTAAATTTATAAAAATTATAAATAAAATACCATTATGTACGAAATATTTTTATCTTTATAATGAATATTTATAGTCGAAACTATAACATATATAATCCTATTTAAAAATTGTTTTTCTAAAAGATATATGCTTATGTCATTTTTGTATTTACTTAAATAATATAAAGTGTCCCTATCACCTACAAGTGGATCCATGGGGTCCCAAAATCAACCCAAAGATGCCCATGGTCGGACATGTATCCACCAATAAGGTTAGTACATGTTTTAGGGTAATTTATTATTATTATAATATTATTTTTTACCATTATTTATCGAATTTACCCTTTAACCATGGTAAATAAAATATTTATCGAAATAATTATTCAAAATGTTTAAAAATAAAATTTACCTATTTACACAATTTGGAAATCCTGATTAAAAATATGGAACCCATTTTTTTAAATTCAAAACACAGAAGTGGAAGAAATTAATTTAAAATTAATTCCCGCTGTCAAAACAAAAAGCGTGTTTTTAAGAAATAATAAATATCAAAAGATTGGCACTTGTTTATGTCTGGTTTAATTGTGAAATTATGTCTAATGACCAAAATTGTATTAAATGGTAAAAATATATTCTAAATATACTTTAAAACCACTCAAATTCATAATTTATCACTATTAATTATTTTGATTAAAAAAGTTTCTTTTAATTAAAATTTAGTAATTTTCACTATTCATAAAAATATAAAAGTTATCCGAAAAGTACCAAAATTTCATCCTAAGATAAATTTGATATTCCTAATCCAAAAATGAATTCCATTTTTAGAGATAAAATTTATAAAATTTCAAAAAGTGGGTATTACTATTCATAACGGCTACTTTGATTGGTTGTGGTGTGTGTTAAAACTCGAAGTTGAGTACAACACATGCTACTGTATTATTCAAAGAGAAGCATACCGTGGAAGCTTGGGGTGTTACATTCTCCCCTCCTTCAAATAATTTCATCCTTGAAATTTCTAAAATACTACCGCGTGAAAAGACTTGGGTGGTTTTTCATCATGAGTTCCTTGGGTTCCCACGTTGCCTCTTCCATCTTATGGTTTCTCCATAGAACTTTTACCAGACAAGTCATCCAGTTTCTCAACACTTGTTCTATTGTATCACGAATCTTGACAGGCTCTTCACGATAAGGCAGATTGGGTTCCAGTTCTAATTCCTCATAGGTGAGTACATGCGTTGGGTCAGGCATGTATTTTCTCAACAGTGATATATGGAACACATCGTGAACTTTGGAGAGACTTGGAGGCATTTCCAAACGGTAAGCTACAACCCTAATTCATTCTAGAATTTCAAATGGTCTGATGTACATGGGACTCAATTTTCCCTTATTACCGAAATGTATAACACCCTTCCATGGAGATACCTTCAAGAAAACATGATCTCCTACTTGAAATTCCAAATCCTTCCTTCGGCTATCAGTATAGCCCTTATGCCTAGTTTGAGCTGCTTTGATGTGGTTTCGGATTACATTTACATTTTCCATCATTTCCTCCACCAGTTCTAGGCCTACGAGTTTTCTTTCCCCAACATCATCCCAACAGGTTGGTGTGCGACATCTCCTTCCATATAACGCTTCATGTGGTGTCATCTGAATACTTGAATGGAAGCTATTGTTATAGTAAAATTCTACCAGATGAAAATATTGATCCCACGTACCCCGAAAGTCGAGTGAGCATGATCTCAACATGTCTTCTAAGGTTTGAATAGTCCGTTCTGATTTTCCATCTATTTTAGGGTGGTAGGCAGTGCTCAAACGAAGTTCAGTATCCAAGGCCATCTGAAGACTCTTCTAGAATCTTGAAGTAAAACGGGGATCACGATCAGAAACAATTGATAGGGGTACTCCATTAATTCTCACAACTTCATTAATATATAGTCATCCTAGACTTTCCAGTGGTAGACCTTCACTTATAGTAAGAAAATGTGCTGACTTGGTAAGACGATCAATAATAACCCATATTGCATCGTTCCTTCTAGGAGTGTTTGGTAGCCTCATGAAAAATTCCATCGTAATATTATCCCATTTCTATTCCGATATTGGAAGAGGTTGCAATACTCCTCCAGGCTGTTGCCTTCAAGCTTTCACTTGTTGAAAAACCACACATCTTGACACAAAATCAGCAATATCCCTCTTCATGTTGTCCCACCAAAAATGTTCCTTCAAATCTCTTTACATTTTGGTGCTCCCAGGGTGTATAGAGAAATTCAAACTATGAGCATTGTCCAACAATTCCCTTTTTAGATCAGGTATATCAGGAACACAAAGTTTCTTCCCAAATTTCAAAATTCCTTCTTCATACACAAAGTCTCTCAATATCCCATCATTAACAGCATTAATATTCTTTTGAAACTCTTCATCATCGGTCTGAGAACTCTTTATCCTTTCTAGTAAAGATGGTTTGGTAACCATTTGAAAAAGTATCGATGTTTCACCTTCCATGGTAATTTACATATCCATCTTCACTAGATCCATGAAAATAGGATCCCTTTCAATTCTCATCATGTTCAAAACTCCATGATCTTTTCTACTCAAAGCATCTGCCACCTTATTTGAATTCCCCAGGTGGCATTGTATCATGAAATCATAATCCTTGAGTTATAGTGGGCTTCACTCGTCACTTACTAAGTCCAATACATTCCTCATATCAAAAGGTTAAAACATATCATAAAAATTTGTATTAAAAGTAGCATACAAAATGTCAATACTTTATCCATAAATCATGAATGGTATAAAAATATCACATCCATAGTCAAACATATCACAAAACCTTCAATATAATATGGAAGTTTTGTATTATAATAAATCAACTTCAAATAAACTTAAAATCCATCAAAGGATGCTGACATAGATGAAATCAAAACCCTTTTTAGAGAAATATCTCTTTCTATTTTGAAATAATTTAAGTGTCACATAATTATAAAATAAAACATTCACATTGAAATTATTCTTATAAGCTTGTAAGGGAAGCTTCGACGAGATTATAATGGTAGAAAATAGCCGCACCTGCTGTATAAGTTAAAAAACATTCTTACCTTAATTTTGTCGAAAAGGTTAAAAAGGAACTTGTTTGGAAAACGACGAAAATATTCCTTTATAAACTTCTTATAAAAAGTAAAACAAGGGTATAAATGAATTTAACCCATATTTTTTAAAATATTAAGAATTTTTTGAAATTCATTTTTAAGAAACATGGATGTGTATGATAAAGAGGTCCTAGTAGATAATTACGTATAAACAACCTCGGATAATGAAGAGATTATGAAATAAACCCTTACCTTGTACTTTTCCTTGGTTGATGGTAGTTTAACCTCCTATATAATGGTGAAATAATTGTTAAAAAAATATAAAAGAATCATATGCATTAATATGATATCATATATGATCTTTTAACATTGATTTGTTAACAATATCTTAGTATTATCATCATTTCGGGTGTTAACAGATTCGTCTTTCTTTATATTATTTGTTATGTGAGCCATATTTGTTATGGATGGGATGTATATTATTCATATCCATAATGATATCAAGTCCTTAAAAATTATTTTTAATCATCAAATGAGAATTATACTTATATGGATATGATGGTGAATGAATCTCATCGCGTTCGTGGAGACGATAGTCCGTACGTACGCACGAGTGACAATATCATTATTTTGATATTAAAATAATATATAATTGGATGGTATATAATATATATAGAGAATCATAATCATGTTATATTTGTTATTTACATGAATTACACATCATTATTATATCCATCCAAATAATAATGTTTTAAATGACAATTACACCACAACGTAGAGACGGTAAGCCGTACGTACGCACGTATGGTGATATGTCATTCAAAGGATGTATAGAATACTGAATATGGTTGTACAACATTTATAATAACATCACATTATATATAAGATAATGGATTTATTATTTTATAATGTTAATAACAAATAAAGAAAAAGTTGAAGAAGAAAAGATCTTGAAAGAAGGTGGTGAAAACATTACCTCTTAACCGGGTTCTTCCTTTTGATTTGATCAAAAAGTCTCCTTAGGTTGGATTTATGATCAAAATAAGGCCTCTAGGTTTAATTGAGGGACGTTGAGAGTATATTTGGGTAGAGTTTGGCTGAACCAAAAGGCTTTGAAGGTGTGAAGAATTGGTTAGAAGTGGTGTCCTTTTATAAGGGGTAGGAGGGGATCTTTAGGAAAACTTAAAGTATTATTTTATAATAAAATCATATTCAGTTTCTAATGGCTACAAAGTGGATTATTAAAATTATAAGGTGGTTATGGGTAGAAATCCTTTCAACCAATATATTTTAGACAGGTTTTAGTCATTATATTAACCTTATATTTTAGTTTTAACTCTTAGTTAATTAGATTGACATTTACCATGTCACTTTGTATTTTTATATTATATAGTTAATAAAATTACTATATACATCCAAGAAACCCCCAAGTGGTCTATTAATGATATACCTATCATGATATAAGTCATGTGGCAGAATATTATATTTTTATGAATATAATATCAATTAATAATATAATATTTTTTTTGAAAACTCTTTTATGTCAATTTTGACACTATTGGGTATTTTGTTTTTGATAAATTCATAACAGCATTATTACTTAGGAAAAAATTCATATAACCAGTCCTAATATGTCATATTAACCTATAAAATTATTTTAATTAATAAAAAGTATCAAATTAAATTTATTTTGATATTTATAATATCAATTATTTGATTTTTTTCATTAATAAGGAAAATACTGCATCATTATTGTATCATAAATAAATTTAATTATTAAATGTCAAAAATTAAAAATGAAATACCATTATGTAGGAAACATTATTATATTTCTAATTATTATTTATAGTCGAAAATATAACATATATAACCCTATGTAAAAATTGGTTTTCTAAAAGATATATGCTTATGTCATTTTTGTATTTACTTTAACTTAATTAATATAAAGTGTCCCTATCACCTACAAGTGGCTCCATGGGGTCCCAAAATCGACCCAAAGATTCCCATGGTCGGACATGTATCCACCAATAAGGTTATGACACATTTTAGGGTAATTTATTATTATTATTATAATATTATTTTTTACCCTTATTTACCGGATTTACCCTTTAACCATGGTAAATAAAATATTTACCGAAGTAATTATTCAAAATGTATAAAAATAAAAGTTACCTATTTACACAATTTGGACATCCTGATTCCAAATATGGAATCCATTTTTCCAAATTCAAAATACAGAAGCGAAAGAAATTAATTTAAAATTAATTTCCACTATCAAAACAAAAAGTGTGTTTTTAAGAAATAATAACTATCAAAATATTGGCATTTGTTTATGTCCGGTTTAATTCTGAAATTATGTCCAATGAACAAAATTGTATTAAATAGTAAAACTATATTCTAAATATACTTTAAAACTACTCAAATTCATAATTTATCACTATTAAATATTTTGATTAAAAAAGTTGTTTTTAATTAAAATTTTGTAATTTTCACTATTCATCAAAATATAAAAGTTATCCGAAAAGTACTAAAATTTCACCCTATGCTAAATTTGATATTCAGAATCCAAAAATGACATCCATTTTGAGAGATAAAATTTATAAAATTTCAAAAAGTGGGTATTACTATTCATTACGGCTACTTTGATTGGTTATGGTGTGTGTTAGAACTTGAAGTTGTGTACAACACACGCTACTGTATTATTCAAAGAGAAGTGTACCGTGGAAGCTTGGGGTGTTTCAGAAACTCATAATCAGGGTGGATATTGGTGATTTATTTAGGTATTGGGCCAACCCATGTGCCCATTTCCAAATTTAATAAAATAAATTATTTCTTTTATATCTCATTCATTTTTTAACATTTTTCAGTTATTCCACCTCTCACTCGAGAACAAAAACTAAAGTAGCACCCCCATGTTCCATTTTCCCTCTTTGGAGCTCACATTCATCGTGGATTAGGACAAATTTCCTCAAGGTTTCTCAATTCTTCCATATTTTCAAAGGAAGTTTGTTTATTTCATAAATCATTAATTTTTTACTCTTTTTCCCCCATTTCATCCCCCACATGACCTATTCAACCTTATTCGAACCTCCATTTCAATTTTGGATACTTGGAGATTCGACTATTGGTGTTTTTTGAGTAATAAGATATTCTGACACCCCGGCCGGCACTATGGAATCCTTGAAAAAAGACTGAACAATCTCCTCAAACAACCCACATCCAATTGCAATCTCTCTAAGATTGGAGCCACACAAAGAGAGCTGGAAACGGCCCTATGTATCAAGGAAAGATTCTGGGCTATGTGTGCGTGGTACAACCATATTAAATAAGGGGATGCTAACACCTGGTATTTTCACCAGAAAGCACCAGCCAGGCATCTGAAAAACTTTATTACTTGCATCTCACAACCCGATAGAAGCAAAGTTTCTAACACCAATGGTATCCATGAGGCCTTGACAGGCTTTTTCCAAAACAGATTCTCTACAGGAACCCATTTCATGTATGCTGAGGTGGAAGAATGTATCAGACCTATGATCACTGAAAAGATTAATAGAAAGCTCACCAAAGATGTGACAGATGACGAGATATGCATGGCTTGGAAACATCTTCATCCCACTAAGGCTCCAGGACCAGATGGGTTCTACGCCCTATTTTTTAAGAAGTAATGGCACATAATCGGCCCTAACATCTGCAATATGATTAAAAATATTTGGGCTAGTAATACTAGCATTGCATCCATCAATGAAATTTTCCTCGTCCTCATCCCCAAAATCAAGAAACCTCTGGCGATCCCTGACTTTCGACCAATCAGCCTCTGCAATATCTCTTACAAGATCTTCTCAAATATCCTTTTCAATCGGCAGTGACCTTGGATACCGATATTATCTATGAAAATTAGATCACCTTCATGGCTAAGAGACTCGTCACTGATAATGCGATTGTGGCCCATGAAGTGTTCCATTCTATGAAATCATGCTCCACTGCAAAAAGAGGAACCATGGCCTGGAAATTGGATATGACCAAGGCCTACGATAGAGTAGAATGAAACTTCTTAAGATTCATTATACAGAAAATGGGTTTTTGTGCTAAATGGATAGATATGGTCATGAACTGTGCCTCAACCGTCTCTTTTAAAATCAAGGTCAATGGGGAGCTTACCAGAGAACTCTCCCCATCCTAAGGCCTTCGCCATGGAGACCCCCTCTCCCCATTTCTATTCATTCTGGTGGCTGACATTTTTCTAATCTTATTTCTAGGGCTGTATCTTCTAAGTATATTCATGGGGAAAAATTCTGCCGAGTTAGCCCTCCAGTGCCGCATCTCTTCTTCGCTAACGACTGCCTCCTTTTTACCAAAGTAACAATTAATGAATGTCGGGTGATCTGCCAAGTGATTCATCGATATGAGAGGGTGTCTAGCCAAACAATCAATCATGTTAAATCTAAAATATCCTTCAGTGCAAGGGTGACTCTTTCTAAGAAGGATGAACTTTTCACATCATCTAGCATCCATATGGTTGATAAACATTAGAAGTATCTCGGGATTCCCACAGTGATTGGCTGGTCCAAAAAACAAATCTCCACATCCCTTGTGGATAGGATTGAGGCAAAAATTCAAGGTTGGACCCCAAAAAGAATTTCTAAATCTTGAAAATAGACCCTCATCAAAGACTCCATCCAATCTATCCCCAGCTACTTTATGTCCCTTTTTAAGCTCCCAACATCCATCGTCGACCAGATCCACACACATACTGCCAATTTCTGGTGGGGGAAGAATGATGGAAGGAATTGACCCCACTGGATGTCCTGGGAGAAACTTTGCAATCCCAAATCAGAGGTTGGGATGGGGTTCTGTAATCTTCCTCTCTTAAATGACACGATATTGTCCAAGAAATGATGGTTCCTTATTAACTGTCCATAATCTCTTTGTGCGCGATTTCTACGAGCTAAGTACTTTCCCTACATGGACATTCATGCTTCTTCTCTTGGTCCCCATCCTAGCTTCCTCTGGAGAAGCATTTGGGGGGATAAAAATCTCCTGGATAAAGAATTGGGCTGGACGATTGGGACTGGTTCATCTGTCAAAATTTGGACTGATCCCTGTCTTATTGATAAGGATGGTTTACGGGCTACAACCCCCACCCAACCAGGTCTTGAAGATGCCACTGTCAACTACCTCCTTTCTGACCAGGTACAGGGGTGGTGTTTGGAAAAGATCCTTGAATGGTTTAATGAAAGAGATCAAAGAATTATCCTTAGCATTCCCTGGGTACCAGAAACAGGCCCTGACCATCTCTTCTGGATCAATGACATCTCGGGTGACTACACGGTGAGATCCGGCTACAGACTTTCTCTTATAATCTACTCAGTCGACCGAGATGAGGGACTATGGAAGTCGATCTGGACACTCAACGTCCCCCCCCCCCTAAAAAAATTCGTCAATTTTGGTGGCAGATTTGTATGTCCACTCTCCCAAAAATGATCCTTCTTGTTTACCGACATATGGCCAGTACCATTTTTTCCCTTTCTACCCTAACACTCCAGAAACTCATCTGCACTCTATCATTTACTTCCTGGGAGCTCAGGAAATTTGGAATCAATGGGGCCCAGCTTTAGTTGCTTTGATGGCATTGGTTTATGACCTTCCCGATCTTCTGACGCATTGGTGCTCCTCTATCTATTCGGTAGATGTTGGTTTACTTTGCACTTTGACTTGGATTGTTTGGGTCTGGCGTAATGATGTTGTTTTTCATCAAGCTCACACACCCTCCAAATTCTGGATTGATTGGGCCACTTCTTGGATTGAGGGTTGGAAAGGTAACAACAGACATACTTTTCCAGGTGTTTCCTCCTCCCATCCCGCTCATTGGAATCCCCCAATGTAAGGTATTCTCAAGATTAATGTGGACACGTCTCTTCCAAATGATGGGCTTGTTACCCTTGGTCTCCTTTCCCAAAATCATCTGGGGAAAATCCTCGCTACTAAATATGAACCACATCAGGAATTCTGGGAACCGGCAGTTGCTGAATCCATGGCCATCCTTGCTGGTATGATGCTCTCTATTGAATGTGTATGGGGTGATATCATCATTGAGTCTGACTATCTTACCATAATCGATGCTATTAATCAAAATGATGGTGGACTCCAGTCTTTTGGCATCTTCATCAGGAGAATTCTCTCACTTCACCAATGCTTCTCATTATGCACCTTCTCCTTCACCAAAAGGGAAGGAAACAACGCAGCCCATCAGCTAGCAGCCTCAGGCCCATTTGATACTAACCATTTCTGGTTGGAAAATTTCCCTTCATGGCTTTGAATAGGTACTTCTACTGATCTTTGTCATTAATTTTATATGCTTTTATAAAAAAAAGTTAATTCATATGTTGTGCCTTCCATTTACTTAGGGTTTCCCCCCTCATTATTGAAGTTCCAAATGACTATCGATTATGGTTTTATACCTAGGGTTTTATATTGGGTTTCTTGATCCAATATTATATATTTAGGTTTATTTTCACTCCTTTATGGTTTGACGGTGGTGTGGTTATAGGTTCGCACAAATATGTGTGGGTTTTGACACAAAAGGTAGGTGATTACATGGTCAAGCATTCATTTATGAGTTAACTTGCTTGATTTACTTATTTATAATCTTTCTCATATGTTTTTTGTGGTGATAAATCTATTTTTTTATGGAATTTGTCAAGCGCTTAATTTTAATGTTTCATTTTTTCTTGAAATGATGTTTTTTTCTTATGTAACTCTTGTGGTATCATTTGGGTCCATTTTATAACATATTAAAATGGTTTATTAAATGTGTCTTGGGTAATAAAATCTGTTTTTTTAGGGTTTTGGGGTGTTTTGGCCTTGAAATAGGGTTTTTTAATTGGTTTTTTGTGCATAACATTGTTATACTTCTTAGAAGTGTTTTATGAAAATTGTAGATGGTTATTGATTTATAAAAAGTGTGAAAAAAGATGTTTATATACTATTTTGGTGGTAGTATGTTATTAAAATGGGTTTTTAAAAGATAAAATGATTATTGGTGATGTTTAATGTTTTGAAAACATTTTATGAATTGTTGAAATAGTTTATTAAATTGTAATAAGGGTGTGAGACATGTTTACAGGATAGTTTGTGTGATTTTGATGTTAAAATGAATTTGAATGTGAATGGAGTGTTATATGACATTCTTGTGGGCTGTTTGCTGAGTGTGTATTTTGAAAATTAAATTTTATTTTAAAAAATTTATTTTATGAGATGTGGAACTTGATTGAGCACAAATAGGGAAACCCAGGTATCTAGGTGGGTGGATGTGTACAAGTATGCTAGTGATCCAGAGTGGTTTCTTCCCTATTTCCCATAAAAAATTTGAATATGAAATCACTAAATAAACTATTATTAAGAGGTTGGGGACCTCTAGGTTATGGTTATGTTTCCAACTAGTGTCTGGTGCATGAGAACAGATATTTTTTATGGTTACTTTTCATTGAGGTATGAGGTACTTGGGGCCCATAGCTAGCTAGTGCCTAGGGGTGTTCCCGTTACTAGTGCTCATTGACTATATGATACTCACCATAGGTATATGGTGTGTTTTGATGGAGATTTTTGTATCTTGTTCATTTTATTAAAAAGTGATCATTCCTTAAAATATCCCCCTAGAAAACTATTTTCATTTAAAGTCGCATCTTTTAGAAAATTGTTGCTTCCTTTTCTTGTTTATAAAAACTTCCAAACTTTTTATCTTATAATTTTTATCACATGGAATATTTTGGGTGGAATCCTATTGGTCTTAATATCACACCCTACTTAAACCCATGGGTGTATGTAGACTTGGTAATCTTTGTCTTAGGTATGGACAAATATTTTAGTGCTAGTGGTTCGGTTTATTAGCTTCCATTCTTAGTGCGGTGTTGTGGAGGAGGATTGGGGATGATGGACCCATTCTGTGTGGTGTCCGATTCGTTTTTCTTCTGCTAATTTTTATTTTTGGCCATCTGGGGTTTGTCTAAAACTATGTATTTCAGTTTTTAATTTTATTAATGGCCTGTTTGGATTAAATTTTCATATTTAGTTTATTTATTTATTTTTTGGTAGTTTAGTGCTTCTAAATTCAGGTAAATCATTCCCAAACACATTATTTATGATACCCAGGAACTTTTTCCATCCCATGTGGATTGGTAACACCACTAAGGTCATTCCATGGACCAAGTCGGGCATCGGTTTTGATGGTGAATAGATCTAGTTCATGACAAAATGGTTTCAAAGGAGTTTCACTCTCTTTGGGTCATGTTCTTTTGGGAAGGATTCTAGGTAGACCGGAGCTTGAATTTTTAGGACTTGAAATTATGATTATGATTAGTTTGCCTTGCTATCACGCCTAATGAATAGATTCATGCCACCAAGTGAATTTGATTTTAATCTGAGTTCTTTTGCTCCCATGGTTTGTCGATGAATGGCGAAATGAAAAGAGAGTTGGGTTAATGGTCTTAGTGAGCTTGTAGGGCCTGGAAATCCATGAGGATATGGGGGTATTTCCATCAAACAATATCCCTGATGGTGAATTTATTGGCATCTGGACTTGAACCATATTTCTAAGCCACCCTCCACACTAATTTCCCCACGCATTTTCTTGTGTCTTTTTTTTTGAATTTATGAAACATGGTTTTAAAGAAAAAAATAATGACTAGATTTTAAGAAGTGTGAATTTTTGTGAAATTAATTTCTATTAAAGTTAAAATGTTTTGATTTCTAAAAAGATATAAATTAAATTTTATAATGGTTTGTAAAGATTAAATTTTTTGTTTACACCTCTTTGGAAATTATGAATTACATTAAGGTGAATTTTGAAAATCTATTTCAAATAGTGTTTTTTGATCTATTGAAAAGTGTTTTGAATAGAATGAAGTGATTTAGAATATATGTATGGAGTTTTAATATGACTATTGATTTGGTAATTTGTGGGATTTAGAAAATTTTTGTAAAATGTTGGGAACTTCTTTTAAATATGGATAAATGAGTTTCAAAATGAATGGGTGTTGATGAAATGGAGTTTGTCCTAAAACAAGAAGTGTTTTAAAATGGGATGAGATGTTTTGAAAGTATTTTGTATGAATTGAAATTTAGTTTTAATTAATTATTGGTGTTTTTATGTAAATTCGTATAATATTTTAATTGGGTTTTTGATTTTTTTTTGGATAGTGGTTTTCAGAGAAAGGAAGTGTCGGTTGAATGTATTGGTTTTGAAAATTGGAAAAAATGTTTGTTTAAACATTAGGTATTTCCTTGAATGACCACATGCATGGATTTATATGGAAATATGGATGGTTAAGGGAATTAATGGATGAGTTCCTGTATGGATATGAGTAGGGTGCTTGGTGTGGCACAAAACATACATGTGTGAGGCTCATTTGGTAGCATTGGTGGAGGTGCCAACTGTCGACCCGTTTATTTTCAAAGAGATGATTTTAAAGGAAACTTTTATGTCTTGATGACCATTTTGGGTGGTGTGTCTTATGTGTTTTTGGGAATTTTGTGGTCGGATTTATTTTGTTTGAGAACCCCTCTTGTTTTAATGATGTTTTGGGTTTTTGTTTTTGTGGTATGTTAGGTTGAAGTTTTGATTGGTGGCCCTTTTGGATAAATGTCTTAGGAAGCCCTTGTGATTTATCTCCTCATGTGTTTGGACCTGGTTTGTGGTACATTTTGACCCAATTACCAGATTTTTTGGGTCCTCATATTTTCTTATAGGCCTGGGTATGCCCCCATAAAAAGTTAATGCATGGATGAAGTGCATCCATAGGTGATTCACCATTGGTAGGCCCTTGAGTTAGTCAATGTACGGACTCTCTTCCCGGGTTTCAGAGTTGAGTCTACCCCTCTTCTATTTTGGTTAAGTGGATCCTTTCATGGATGGAGGGTGGTTACGGAAGGATGAAATTAACCTTGGTTCCTTAAGTTTCCAGAGTTTCCTAAATCGTCAAATGTGAATTTTTACTCTATTTTTTGTAAAAGTTTTATTGGAAGTGGTGAAGGAGAATTCCAACAAGGAAGGTGAAAAAAATACAGGGTCATCAATGTATAACGATTTCCTAAAGGGGCTTTGGGTCTTTATTTAGTCTCAATGAGGCAAGGGTTGATGTTGGGAAACCAGTGTGGAGAAATCGAGTCGTTCAAGGTTGTTATGATTTCTTTTGGTAATCTCATGCTACTTGGGACTCTATTCAAGTTTTCATTTCAGTTAATGACTTTGTCACATGCAAGGGTCATGTTCGGTGGTGTCTTGTTGTGTTTTCTTTTGTTTTGATGGAAAATGTGGATGTTGCAGAACCATTCGAGGGATTATGTTTAAGAGAAAGTGTGTTTCTATTATGAGAATTTTGAATTCATTATTCTGAGTGAATGTTTATTCTTTGTTTTTTCCTTCTACTATTTCTTTTTTGGGGTGAAAGATTTGAATCATGTTCATCACCCAAGTCCATGTTTGGGTGAAGTTTTGTTGTTTGAGCTAGTGATTTTTATGGGGTGTTGTGATCATTATCTCCTAACTACAGTGCAGATGATGCTTCAAACATTAGGGCTCCATCCATAGTCCTCAGAGTGAAGATTTTCATTCAGTCATGAAATCTCTATAGGTGTAAGGGATATTCATTTCACTTATGTCTCCAGTGTGTTATGTGAGACTTTTTGAACTTTTTATTTGGTTGTTTTCTTTCAAGTGGTCATGTTTGGTGGAAATGGGCGTGGGGACCCTATCCCTTAGGGTTATAATCTGTGTTGGTGGAGATGTCCCTACTTTGTTTTGGGGGGTGGGGTGGTTTTATATCCTCAAACCCAGTGCTTGAACCCTTGTGGGTACAACCCTCAGTGTATTTGTTCATTTATGAATAACCAGGTAGGTTCTTTTTTATCTCATTTAGGGCCAGTCTCAGTCAAGGATAGTGATCCCCAAGGAAGTGGTAAACCGTGGAGTGTCTTTTCAGGTTTGGAGTTTCATTGACCGCACCCCCTACCCCCCCCCCCCCCAGAAACACACCCCCTTTAAAAAGGGTATTGGGTCTCATGGGTTCTTCTTCATGCCATACCCTACTAGTTGGTAAAGACGATTGGTTATTATGGTGGGGAGACCCACCATGTGTCTCATATAAGTTATTTTGGAATAAGTCTAATGTTAATCTATACCTTATAGTGGGGAGTCAATTCAGTCTCCCCTTTTAGGTGTCCTAGTTATATATTAGGAAAGGAAAATGGAACTTATGGCGTGGAGTCTATTCAAGTCTCCTCGTATTAGTAATTTGGTTGTGTTTCTAGAGTTGGCATGATAGTATGTTGTCTTCTTCAGAGTTATCTAACCACCAATTTCGTTCTTGGGTAAATGTGGGATTTGAGCCTACCTAATGGGATGTGGTTTGAATATTTTTTATTATTTCATTTAAGTGGGGTAAATTTTGGTTGGTGATAGTATCTCTTCCTTTTATTGATCAACTAAAGGTGTTTTGTCCTTTTAGGGGTGGGCGAACTTGGCAAGGGAGTCCATATTGGAATATCAGTTTGGTTTTTTTACATATACCATTGTTGTGGATTTAGGGGGAAGTAAATCTTTATGGTGGGGAGAATTTTTACACCTAGATCATAAATTCATTACTTTGTTTCAAATCTTATTTTTTTCCTTAGTTTTCTCTTGGTTTTCAGGTGTTTCGGGATTAGATTTGGTGTCTCAGGTGTTCTTGATCTAATTAATTAGTCTTTGAAGTCTTGGATGGTATTTGGACATTCTATTTTTTAAAGGGAAGTTATAAGTATGAGGTGGATTGGAATTGAATTTGTGACACTTCTAGTGGCACCTTTTGTGGGGCATGTTTATTGGGTAGGTTTCTTCAATATTTGGTCCAACCCATGAGCGCATTTCAAAATTTTAAAACAAAATTTGATTCTTTTATATCTCCTTTGTTTTTAAACATTTTTCACCCATTCCACATACCAATTGTCCTACTATGACCTATTCAAACCACCATATCCATTTTTACCCCTTAGTAACTCATAATCATGGTGTAGTCTGGCGATTTACTGAGTCATTGGGAAAATCCATGATCCCATTTCCATATTTAATAAAATAATTTATTTATTTTATATCTCATTTATTTTAATAAATTTTTTGGGTATTCCACCTCTAACTTGATCCCAAAAAGCATATTTGAGCCCCCATGTTCCATTTTGCCTTTTTGGATCCCATATTCATCATGGATTAGGTGGAATTTCTTCAAGGTTTCTCAAATCTTCCAGATTTGCAAAGGGAATGTGTTTCTTTCATAAATAATTAATGTTTTACTCTTTTCCACCCATTTTAGTCCCCACTCAACCTCCTCATCCTTATTAGAACATCAATTAAAATTTTGGCTACTAGGAGATTCAACTATTGGTGTATTTGAGGCGATTTCTTCAAAGTTTCTCAAGTAAGTGAATTCATCTCTTGTTCTTTCCATTTATGTAGGGTTTCTCCCCACCTTCTTAAAGTTCCAAATGTCCAGAACCTAGAGTTAATACCTAGGGATTTATTTTGGGTCTATTGATCTAATATTGTGGATTTAGGTCCGTTTTCACTTCCTTGTGGGGCAGTGGTGGTGCGGATGAAGTTTCACACAAAGATGTAGGGATTTTGAAACAATAGGTAGTTAATTCCATGTGTAAGAATTTTTTGATGATTTATTTTGATTGATTTACTTATTTAGCATCTTTATCATAACGTTTTTGTGGTGAAAACTCTATTTTTGGAGTAATTGGTTTAGTGTTTAATTATAGAGTTTTATTTTTCCTTGAAGTGGTGTATTTTTCTTGTGTAACTCTTATGGTATCATTTGGGGTCATTTTATAACATATTAAAATGGTTTATTAACTGTGGATTGGGATTGCAAATATGGTTTGGTAAGGTTTTGGTGTTATTTTTTCCATGAAAGAGGGTTTTGAATGGTTCTATGTTCAAAACATTTTTATACTTGTTGGAAGTGTTTTATGAAAATTTTATGTGGTTTATTGAGTTATACAAAGTGTGAAAAGGATGTTTATGTACTATTTTGGTGGGAGTATGCTATTAAAATGGGTTTTTTAAAGATAAAATGATTATTTGTGATGTAAAATGTTTTGAGAACATTTTATGAAATGTTGAAATTTTTTATTAAATTATAAGAATGGTGTGAAACATGTTTATAGTTTTTTGTGTGATTATGATATTAAAATGAATTTGAATGTGAATGGACTGATATGTTCCATGCTTGTCAGGTGTTTGTTGTGTGTATTTTGGAAATGGAATTTTTATGTGAAAATTGTATTTTATGAGATGTGGAACTATATAGAGAACAAAGAGGGAAACCTCAGTATCTAAGTGGGCGGATGTGTACAATTATGCTAGTAATCCGAAGTTGTTTCGCCCCTATTTCACATAGAAATTTTGATTATAAAAACACTAACTAAAATATTATGATGATGTTAGGGACCAATAGGTTATGGTAATATTACCTACTAGTGTTTTTTTCATGAGAATGAATATTTATATGTATAGCATGATCCCAAGATACCAGGTTATAAAATTTTATTGATACAATCCCATTATTTTCAAGATTGTTTTTTTTATGCTTCCTTTGATGAAATATTGTGATCCATATCTCAATAATATTCATGATTTTACTTCTACTATTCAATTTCATGATATACTCATGTAATTGTACCATTTTCTACTCTATGGTACATAAGTAATTTAATAAAGTGTTTTTAGGATAAACTAACATTACCCTCTCTTTAGTCAGAAATCTGTGTTTTCTAAAAAGAGTTCCCAAGAATATTATACCATTCCCCTATAATATCAAAAAGACATTTTTACATTTATCTTCTTTTAACAATATCTTCAAGAAAATATTATTTTTTATTTATGAACAAGGAACGTTTTTATCCTTTTTACCGTGAAAAAGGAATATTTTTTGACCTCTTACGAAATGTACAGATTTACCTGCTAGCATTTGTTCGAAGCTCCCTTTGCTTTGTTAAAAAGGGTATTCTTTAAAAAAATGTTTTCAAAAAGTAATTTTCAAGGAAAATTGTTTTCAAAATGGTTCCAAAATTCTTTTATATGTTTTCATGGATAACTATTTTTAAAATTTTTTTAAGTCTTATTTATAAGTTTTTAAATTACATTCAAAGAAATGGTTTTCAGAAAGTTTTCAAGATTCTTTATAAGTTTTCACGAAAAATTATTTTCAAAACATTTCACAAATTTCTTTATAAGTTTTCAAAGTATTTTCAAAGAAATGGTTTTCAACACATTTTCAATATTTCTTTAAAAAATTTCAAGTGTTTTCAAAAAAAATGTTTTTAAAATGTTTTAGATCTTATTTTAAATGTTTTAAAGGAAAAAGGTTTTCAAAATGATTTCAAGACTTCTTTATAAGTTTTAAAGGTTTTTTATAAGGTAATTATTTTCAAATAGTTTTATATATTAAAAATCCTTTTTAAACAAGAAATGATATTTTCCTCAAGAAATGTTTTTAGAGTATATTTAAAAATTATTTTCCATATAAGATGACATCTATTGATGTTTCTCATGCTTTTCTAGAAAATGATCTAAAGGTTACATTCATATTATTTATCTGAATGAGTTATGATTAATTCCATGGTCTTTATAAATTCCATTTCTTCTTCATGGATAATATGTTTTTGAAACTCGGTCCTCTTTCATAGTTTATAGACTTTTTAAACCCGCCTCTTTTCATGGGTTATGTTTATGATGAAATTATTATGAAACCTGTCTCTTTCTATAGGTTATGATATGTTTACTTGTTTATGATACCCATTTCATTTCATTGGTTATGATATGTTCATTTATGATCTTGTGGAACAGGTATGTATTATTTAGTTATTTTAATGGTGGGACCTATATCTCCCTCTAATTCATTGGAAAAAGATTTATATCTCATGAGATAGAAAGGGATAGAAAGAGGGTTTACTCAGTTCAGTAATACAAGGCTCCAACGATGGTTTACTCGGTTTAGAAATACATGTATGAAATGAGGGTTTACTCGGTTCAGAAATATAGATATGGAATGAGGGTTTACTCAGTTCAATAATATAGGGATAGAATGTGGGTTCACTAAGTTCAATAATTCATGGATGGAATGGGGGTTCACCCAGTTCTTTATAGGACTTTTTCCACTAAGATGGTATTGGTAGCGATGCCTTGGCTACTATGGAAGTCTTATTAAATGCTTATGTGTTGCTACAATTCCATGTCTTATTATTATATTATTATTTCATGGATTATGCTATTTATTTCATATGATTCATGTCTTATGAACTACCAAATAATTATTCCATGATCAATGTTATGATCTTTGAAATGCTTGGTATGATCTTCTATTTACAGGATCATATTATCATACTATTATACTCATGTTTATGCTTACAAGTCCCCCTTTTTTACCCTTATTAAGCATTTGAGCTCACCCCTTTTCATGTTTCCTTTATCTAGGTTATGTAGAAAGGTTTTAGGTAGAAGTACCAGAGGTGGATATATTTATTGTAGATATTGAAGATATTTCCCCAGGATATAATATTTTATTTCCAAGCTTCCAGAGACACTAAATAATTATGGTCCCCTGGCTTGTATTTTTTGTAATGTACTAAATATTCATCAAAAATGATGTCATATCCATGTATGTTAAGCCTCGGTCGCTATAGTTGGTGTTAAAGGAAAGTTTTAGTCAATATTAGGAAACTAGGATGAAAAAACTTTATTGAGATCCCTAGGTTTATTTCCAATGATATTTATAGGGATGTCTCTAAGGATAAGTATAAAGTTGAGTTAATGTTTAGGAAAATGTCCTAGAATTTTGGTGAATGATAGAATGAGTGGTTTCTTGAAAATACATCCCTATATGAATACTATAAGTGGATGTGGATCTGGAAGAGATATAACTAGGGGTAAAAACTCAGACAAGATATTTCGGGCTTGACTTGGGGTAATCTGGTACACGGCAATGGGCTTTGCTACACATCTGGTTTGATACTCCCAGGGGTTTTTCTTTGGGAATTAAAAAACTCTTTATGAACCATTAGGAAGGATTTAGATATAAGTTATCTATGAATAACCTAGGATAAACCCAAGGTGTCATAGATTATAGAAGGTGTCATGATTTAGACATCCTATAAGTAACTCTTTTCATAACTATGTGGTTTTCATCTATGATAAACAATTCTCACACTATTCTTTGGGTTTTAGTCAATGGAGGGAACCATAAGTAACTTGATTAATTTTGAATGTGATGGAATGTTTTATGATATGAAATCAAGTGGGATGATCATTGGGGTGAAAGATATTTTGATCATTCTTAATCAGTTTTCACATAACATGATTAAAATTTTTTACCTTAACCAACTCTCAGACTCACCAAGGAAGATAAATAAGAAGTTCGTTGAGATTTTGGGTAATTAAGGAAATGGAGGAAAGAAGATTCAGTTTCCTTTGTGTTATTAGTGTGGAAAGAATCTCTTAATTGAATGTCTTATAGGAATAAGAAGGTGTTTTGACTGTGGAAAATAAAAACACCAATCAAGTGACTACAAGGGAAAGATTAAGAGTTTGGTTAATGAAATGGATGGGAATTTTTTTCTCCCTAAGTTATAATTAAAGGTTAAGTGTTTTAAGTGTGGAATAAATGATCTTTATGAAACTCAATGTCATAAAAGGAATGTTTCTGAGGAGAATTAACAAGGGGGTGTGAGTAATGGTTACATTGATGATGATGAAGAGACTATGGATGAAATGTGAAAGGAAATAGGTGCTACTGTTAATGGATTAAGGATGAAGTAATTAAAGTATTTAAGTATATGGATTCTAGAATTAAGAATGGTGAATTGTGTACAGATTTTTCAGTTTATGATTTTCTAAGGATTTACAAGAATATTTTGAATGGACACAACAGACTAGAGAGGTTATGTCCTGAAAGTTAAAATTTTGACTAGGGGAAGGTAACCCTTAACATGTTCCTTATGTTAATAAAATTTTGTATGGATAATGATATGTAGGATATGAATAAGTAAATTGGACAGTATTTATTACCTTGGAACTAAGTAAGGGATTTTTGAAGGGATTTGTATGCTATCATTGATGAATCTTATAGTATTTTTGGATTTAAGGAGTAAATCCAATATAATTCTCAATAAGGTGGAATGCATGTTTTCCAAAATAATTTATGGTAATTCAAGTTGTTACAATGTTTCAAGAGAATATATGATGTGGGTATTCACATGTTTTTAATGTGAAAACCAAGAGCTACTTTTTGTTATATAGGGGAATCAATGTTAATATGATTTTGTGACTTTTTTCTGATGTTTTGTATTTTCATCCTTTGTAAGGTTTATATAGTTAAACATTTATGGAAATATTATGTATTATATTACCACATTAGGATTTATTAATTTTTTATATCCTGTTATAAAAATGTTGTGATGATGATAACTGATGACAGATGGGGTGGAATATCATGGAACTTGTGATCTATTAGTACTTCAGAAATGAAAAAATAACTTTTTTTAATATATTAAAATATGTGAAGTAGATAAAAAAATAATAAGTGGTTATATTTTCTAGAAATCATGCAATTATATATATTTTAATGAAAATTTTTTAACATTAGCAAAAAGGATCTTGAAACCAAAAATGTTGTCATATACCTATGTTTTCAATGAATTAGAAGGTCCCTTAGGTCATTACAAATTTATGGATTTATGGTTGTTAACTTTATTCTTACCATGTTCTTTATCACTCTCCGTCAGAACTTTATGGTAATATTTCTCTTCTATATCCATGTTTTCACTTTCCACATATGTTCTCCCATGTGGAAATATATTTATATGTTACTTTGGGTAACTGTTATGGTTCCAAATTTCCCTTTTTAAGAAACTTGTTGTATCCATTTTTATGATGTGGGTTTCTATGAAAGAAACATTCAAGTATTAAACCATTAATAACCCAGATTAATTTTGTGGGAAAAATCATTTTAATGGGGGTATAATGTAAACCCCAAGATTTTGACAATTATTTTTTTCGAATTAATTTAACTTTTCAATATTTTTTATTTTACATGAAATAGGAAATAGTTCCTTATATATATTTATATATTAAAAAATTAAGTCAAACCTTCCTTTCACACTCAATATAAACTTTTCTATCACTACACGCAATACCCATTTTGCTTGTGTTACAAGTAACACTGACTTGGCGTATGATACACGCAACACTGAGTTTCTAAGAAAAACATGTTTTTATTATTTTAATTATTTAAATAAGATAATTATAAAATATCCCTTAAACTTATTAATAATTAATTTTCAAATATTTTATTTATATAAATAAAACATATAAATAATGAAATATAATATTTTTGATAAAGTTATTTTTTGTTAAAAATATTGTTTTCTTGAATGAATCACTTTTAATAATAAAAGTAATATTAGACACATATAGAAATTAAATTGGAAATAATAAACCTCATTATTGAATTCTGAATTTTGAAATTAGCATAGGGAGAATTTTTGGTATTTTCTTGAGAAACTTCTTTTTTTGATGAATAGTGAAAAAAATTACATTTTAGTTAAAAACTACATTTTATCGAATTAATTGTTAATAATAAATGATATTGTAAATATTTTTTAATGTCACATTAAATTAATATTACATATATTAATATAATTTACATCATTATAAATAAATTAACCTAGAAACTGAGTATAAAATCTTATCAAACTTTTGAACTTTTTCCTACATTAAACCCTCGTTATTTCATCTCGTCTCTAGGATTAGTACAAATATTAATTTTTCCACTATTGTAATTGGAATTTTAGAAATCTTGAATACACCATTATATTCATTATAATTATTATATTCTAATAATACCATGTTAATTTTTTACCAAAATGATTAGTAAAAGTGATTAAAATTATTCACAATGGCTAAGGCCAAATTGAGATTAATTGGGGACTAAACCTTAAAATTATGGTCCCAAATGACCTAAAAACTTGTCCAACAACACTTTTTTGTCCATATTTCGAACCAAAACTTCAATTGATGAGTTTTTTTATGACTTTTTTTAGGTAATAACATGTTCACACCTGATTTTTTTCAAAAAATTCCTTGTTAGTCTTTTTCGTCCCTATAAAAGGCCACCACATCTACCCATTCATCACATCCCTCGAACCTTTTAATTTCAAACAAGATATTCCCAATTATCCTCCAAAAAATACTTCCTTATACTTTGATGCCTCCTTTTGGGAATAAACCCTCTCAAGTAATCCTTTTGGCACAAACTAAAAGGAGTTACCTGATTAAGAGGTAATGTCTTCTCTCAAGCTCTTTTCCTTTATTTTCCTTCTCCACCCCCTCCACTGAATTTATTCCCTTATTGTGTGAAGACACAATTATCCTCCAAATACTAGGATATTTTAATACAATTTTTATTACCTAAACTTACACACACCTCCATCTAATTGATATGGGACATATTGTTTCTGTGTAAGGAAAACTACTGCCTCACGAAACAATGATTGTTTATTTCTCCTTTACCACCAATCATGGTGGCCATTATAATGGATACTTTTTTATATATATCATATATTATATTTCATATGTATTTAATTGTATTTATTCCTTTTGAAACACACTACTATTTATATTCCATTTGGTGTTAATATTATAATCTCATTTGAGGAAGTGTGGATTACAGCCCCCTCAAAGCGATGTGATTCATTCATACACCACCTCGAATGTATTAAGGACAGGTTAAATGAACTTATATGATATATATAATATATTAATTATACTATAATAATTATATATATATATTCTTATATATACATATTCCATTTACATAATTTATTTCAATGCCATAATAAAAAAGGAAAACATCGTTCATGAGTACGTATGGCTTACCGTCTCTATGAATGGTGTATTCCATTAAGTACTCATTTATGATATCGATTATTATAAAATACTTATACTGGATACACCTGATAATTTTATCATGTTATACATTCTTGAATATTGATATATGTATAAGGATCAACAAAATAAAAAATTAATACACTTGTGAAGAGAAAAGAGAATATTACACGAAGTGAAACCTTAACATAAAATCATTAACAAGAGGGTAAAATAAGGTTATAATAAAAATATATATGGTAATAGATATAATAATTTTCTTCTTTAAAATATTTATAATAAACTTATATTTGTTATATAGAAATCTTGCATTAGTACGGAGAGAGTCGAGACACAAGGTAAGGGGATTTTCATCTCACAATTAATTTCTCTGAGATACAAGCTATGTTCGCCACTCTTTCTTTTTGTGTGGTGTATTTACTGAAATTTTGTATTATATGTATATTTTACTTAAATTTATGGGTATTAACATATAGATAATGTGATTCTTATTTCATGGGTCTTAACTTTCAAAAGATTCCAAATCGATAAAATAGTTTTGTCTCAATTTTCCTTCTTTGAGACTCATGTTTTGTTATGCACCTAAACACTTTTTAAGGTTCAATATAATTACATTTTAAATTAAATATCATTAACTTAATTATTTTCATGGTATTATATTCTTAATTTAATTCTCTTTCCGTACATAGAGAGCATGATCCCAAAATACCAAGTTATAAGAGTTTATTGAGACAATCTCATTGCTTTTTCAGATTGTTTATGTTTATGCTTCCTTTGATGAAATATTATGATCCATATCTCAATAATATTAATATTTTTACTTATACACTATTATTTAATAATACAATTAGGTATTAGAACCATGTTCTACTCTTTGGGATAAAACATGGTTAAGAAACTGTTTTTAGGAAAGCCCGACTTTACACTCTCTTCGATCGGAAATCTATGTTTTATAAAACTAATTCTCAAGAATATTATACCATTCGCATATAATTTCTAAAAAAAATCACCTTTTATATTTTAAAAACCTCTTCAAAAGAATATTCTTGTAAGTTTCTAAACAAGGCACTTTTTTATCCTTTTTACCATGCAAAATGAATTTTCTTTTGACCTCGTACGACATGTAAAGATTTACTCGCTGTCATTTTTTGGAAGTTCCCATTGAATTGTTAAAAAGGTTAATCTTTAAGAAAAAATTTTTAAAAAATAATTTTCAAGGAAATTTACTTTCAAAATTCTTTCAAACTTATTTTATAATTTTTCATGGAAATTTTTTTTCAAAATGTTTTCAAGTCTTATTTACAAGTTTTTAAATTACTTTCAATAGAATGGTTTTCAAAAAGTTTTCAATATTATTTATAATTTTTCAAGAAAAATGATTTTCAAAACATTTCCAAGATTTCTTAACAAGTTTTTAAAGTATTTTTAAAGAATTAGTTTTCAAAAAAAATTCAAGCTTTCTTTAAAAGTATTCAAGTGTTTTCAAAGAAAAAGGTTTTCACAATGTTTTGAATCTTATTTTAAATGTTTTCAAGTAAAAAACTTTTCAAAATGATTTCATGTATTTTTATAAGTTTGAAAGGTATTTTAAAAGATAATGGTTTTTAAATGACTTTTTGTATTAAAAATCCTTTTTCAAACAAGAAATGATATTTTCCTCAATCAATGTTTGTAAATTATATTTCAAAATTATTTTCCATCTAAGATGACATCTATTGATGTTACTCATTCCTTTCTAGTAAATTATCTAAATGTTCCATTCATATCCTTTCTACGAATGAGTTATGATTAATTCCATAGTCTTAATGAAACCCATTTCACTTTTATGGGTAATATTTTTATGAAATCCATTCCTCCTTCATAGATTATATGCTTTTGGAACCCACTTCTTTTCACAGGTTATGTTTATAGTGAAATGATTATGAAACATGTCTATTTCTATAGTTTATGATATGTTTACAAGTTTATGATACCCATTTAAATTCATGGGTTATGATATATTCATTTATAATCTTGTGGCACATGTATGTATGATTTAATTATGTGATGGTTAGGACCTATATCTCCCTCCAATGCATTGGGTAAATATTTATATCTAATGAGATAGACAAGGCTGGAAAGAGGGTTTACTCGGTTTAGTAATACAGGGTTGGAATAGGGGTTTTTTTGGTTCAGTAATACAGGGCTGGAACAAGGGCTTACTCGGTTTAGTAATACATGGATGGAATGAGGGTTTAATTGGTCCAGTAATACATGATTGGAATGAGGGTTTACTCAGTTCAGTAATACATAGATGGAATGTGGGTTCACTCAGTTCAATAAAATACTTTTTCCACAAATATAGTCTTAGAAGTGATGCCTTGGCTACTATGGAAATCATATTATATTCTTATGTCTTTCCACAATTCCATGTCTTATTCTATGTTTTTCTTTAATGTCTTAAGATATTTATTTCATATTATTAATGTCTTATGAGCTTTCAATCTTTATGAAATGATCTATGTTTTGTTCTCTGATATGTAGTGTATGATCTTCTATTTATAGGATCACATTCTCATACCCTTATACTCATTTTTATGCTTAAAATTATCCCTTGTTTACCATTACTAAACATTTGACCACACCCCTTTTCATATTTCCTTTCTCTAGGTTATGAATAAAGGTTTTAGGTAGAAGTACCAAAGGTGGAGATCTTTATGGGATATGATGAAGATCTTTCACCATGATGGAATATTTTGTTTCCAAGTTTCCAAAGACATTAAACTATTACGGTCCTCTAGATTTTATTATTTTTAATATACTAAATATTCTTCTAAAATGATTTAATATCCATGTATGTTAAGCCTAGGTCTCTATATTGAAGATCCACTACTCACTGAATAACACCACCCTACTCCCATCGCTCCATAAACTCAGTTGAGCACCTCCCTTAAAAGAGAATGTATCACTTATCCAACCACCAATGCAGTGATCCCCCTCATCTTCAATGTCACACTCTAATTCATGAATTGCAACCATGTCACTATTTATGAGTGGTTTCAATTTACTACCATTATCGATGATATAAAAATAAGGGTTTCTATAGTGTTTGTCTATTTTTTTGTTTATGGTACATGTTGTAGTTATGATCAGTAGTCATTTGGGGGAATAAATTTAATTAGAAACATTTTTTCATGAAACTTATGATTGTGTTCATAGTTTTTAGGTGTTCAATCATGTAAAATATGTATTTAGTTCTTACCATTAGAATATCAATGATCGACAAGGTGATAAATTTGATTTTGTGATAGTCAATTTAATTCATTAACAATTTTTAGTATATGTATGTAAATAATTTGTGTGTAAAATTTTTAAAAATATTATGTAAATAATTTGGATAGTTGATGAAATTCAAAAGGATTAAAAATTAATTTATACTAATGATTATGTATAAATTTTAACTATAGATTTTAAAATAAATAAATATATAGATTTTGTAAATTATTTTAATGAATATGGGAAATCACTTTTGTTTAAAAAAATTATATTTTAAAATTTGTATTAATCTATTTGTCTCAGTTTGAAGTTTGTCAACTTCTTTCACATGAAATTATAATGTTATATTAAAATAAAGTTATGCAAAAGTGATCTTATTTGTCCTTTATCTACCTCACTAATTCTCCACCCAATCTCTCTTTCCTCGATCCATTTTTGGTTCACCCTATTCCTATCCTTTACATTTATTTCACTCATTCATCAATATTTCCCACTCATATTGAATATATATCCAAGTTGTGCGCTGAAAAAACTCTGCCCACTTATCATGTAAGGTGGTGATTGTGAATGATATGTAGGTATATTTTTTCTGAATATATGATGATTATCTCTAAGTTCCAAGTAACCCTCCAACTCCAATGGATTAAAATCAAACAATTCTTCCCATTTTATTCCAAATATCCCTCTTAATCCCATGGATCAAAATAACAATTCATTTTTAAAACATTTCATTACTTTGTGTATTTAATTTTTAGTGACCAATAGAGTCTAAAATTTCATTATTTTTTTATTTTCAGGAAACTAAAATATAATGAAATATGGTTTCATTACATAATTTATTTTCTTTTTTTATTCGTTTAAGGTTTATTTCATGATTAATTAATAAATGGGTTTTTTGTATTTAATTTTTTGTGATTTTATTAATTTTTTAATATCATTATTAATAATATATTAATTAATTTAATTTTAATAAATTATGGATTATTATGTTTTGTGGAATTATATTTTTTTAATTCACATTCATTTAATTTTAAACAAATTATAATGTCCTTGTTTTTTCTATAAAATATAATTCTTTTTAACCTAGAACACATGTTCTATGTTTAGTTTTATATTTATTATATATTATTTATATGTCAGTTATTTATCATATTATGTCTCATTAAATTATAACATGTTTTTTATGAGTTAATGCATATATTTTATGGAAAATTATTTATGAAAAGAAACACTTTATAAAAATGTTCTATGCTTTATTAAGTTGTAAAATTTGTTCTTTACATGTTTTTTTGTTACATTTTTTAAATATTTTGTTATATTTATATAATATATTTATAAAATATATTTATAAATAGTTTATTTCTTGATATAGAACATGGTTTTTTATAGATGTTGATCTATTTTTTAAATTATAGAAAAAAATTTTACTCTATATTCTAATAGAATATTTTCTCAATATAAAATTATTTGTTCTATAAATATTATTCTGTATATTAAAAATTATATTATATATATCATATTACTATATATTAATAAATTTACATATTATATATATTATGTTTATCTATTTTTCATTTTTTAACCTTTATTTTTAATTAAATTTCTAATAACGGTGCATATTGAGAAAAAAATATTTTGACAAAAATTTAAACTTTGATGATTTAAATTTTTATTTTTTGTATTCATTAATTTTTCGAGTGTTGAATTTAAATGGAAAACATTAATTTTTTTATCATTGGTATATAATTTTTTATTTTATTCTCTTACCTATGAGAACTATTCTCACATTCCTTAAATGTCCCCATTTGAATATAAGTCAATTGTGAGTGAATTTTCTACATTTAAGTGTTTTTTTATCAATGAAGTTTCTATAATCTTTATTAATATTTCATGAAAGTTTTTCAATTAAATGATAGAGGCCCTATTTTTGTATCAAAATTTTATTTCTATGGTTAAATAATCCCATAAACTAACATTAGTATCATTCATTTAGCCCCCATATGCTATTAAAAACCTTTTCAATTGATTAAGTACATCATTTATAATAAATTTAAAATCCAACCTTGTACGAAATTATTTCTATTTAATCATAAATTGATTATTCTGGATATAGGCTCCTTCTTTTAGCTTCATTTACTTGAGTGAAAGAAATTCTTATAAATATGGTAGTGGGTTAGTTGTTGTGAGGTGAGACATTTTTCTTCATTTTATTTTTTATTATATCATTTGATTACTAATTCATCAATTTATAAATTATAAATATCATGGACTATTAGAAACAAGATTCAGGGGTTACTGTTGATTTCATTTTTGACTCAATGGGAGTTATAATGGGGGTGGGTTTTGAAAATTTGCTTAATAAGGTTAAATACTTAATTATTTGAGCATATTTTTATGTTCTTAACAAGGATTGAGAGTCTTCAAATTCAATAAATTCAATTTTTTTGAAATACCCATCATATAAAAGGTATTTTTTAGTGTTTAAAATGTATCATTATAGTTTAATGTGAATTATAAAAAATAGTCATTAATAGTCCTTTAAAACCAAAGTCATTGTAAGTATCCCTTGGTTAATACAGATTTGAGTAAATGATTTTTAAAATTCTTTTTCTGATGTAGTTACCTTAAATATGAGGGGTAGACAAGGAAAAAATTATCATCATTTGAGGCATGTGTGTATGTATAAGTTTCATATTATTATTTGTAATATTAATTGTTTTGATTAAGTTGGTTATTAAATATTATTATTATTTGGATTTATTTTGTATCTTTGTGAATGGTTTGAGTTTCACCCATAAAAATTTCTAATTTAAACCACACTTATCATGGACACGTACGATATTAGAAGATAGTGGATTAATTTTATAAAGTTTATTTTAATCTCCTCTAACCATACATGTGTTAAGTATTTTACTAAGAATGGGTATAGTATTTTATATATACTTTTGACGGTTTTTACTAATAAATATGGGAGATAACTTATAGTGATATCTTTCATTGTTCAAGGTGGAATCAGAATGTTTTGGATCTCAATGATGTGAAATCCATGCTAACTAAATTTATTAGAATTTTTATTAATTGAGATAATTTGTGGTGTATTTAAGGAAATTTAATAGAGGTTTTGGATATTGTAGGATATGTGAAATATAAAAAATATTGATCACTTTACTACTTTCGAAATGGGGTTTCTTCCGTGGTTTATAGTACAAATATATTTTTTTGGTATTCTAATAGTACCTAGTCTAGAATAATATATAGAAAAATATAGTAGCATGGAATCCAAATTCACTTCCATTTTTAATAATAGTTTCATCCATTAATTTAATGAAAATCCAAGCACCTTGACCCAATGTCAAAGTCTATTGATTACATAACCTTCTATTTTTTATGAAAGATATTTTTGCAAAATAATTGAAATCTAGGTCAAAATATAAGGACAAGTAAGAACATTAATTTCCTAGGTATTTCTTACATCCCACAAAAAATAAATGTTGTTTTACAATATATTTATTACCTCCTATTTATCCCATATAACATAAAATTGTGAACCTAGACCAAAAATCACTTTTTTACCTCTGGTTGTTACTTTTCATGTCACCCTATATAAAATGATAACTTTTTAGGAATTATAACTGATGAAATTCAAATATTGGGCTCCCCTTATTAGAATTATTTATAACATTCCCCTTTGATTATGAATATATTATGTTTTTTAATTTATTTTTTATAAAAAATGATTTTTTATGAACATAATAGGATGCATATGAATTGAAAATGGATGTATGACAATCTTATTAAAAAAGGGTATGAAGATGGAGTTAAAAAGCTTGTCAAGTTTTCAATATAACATGCATATATCCCTTCCTAAATCCTTTTTTTTTTGTATTCTTGTTGTTGAATAAAAATTAGTTCTTAAGAGTTGGAATAATATTGATCTATCACATAATATATTATAGCTATAAATATTGGACAAAATAAGGAAAAAATTGACCATTCACAACAATTAGTTTGATTTTGTGGTTTATAGATAATTTTATATGAATACTAGTGTAAATTATGATGTATATTGTGTGGAAGAAATGACAATGTTAATTGAAGATTACCTCCATGATTTTCCAAAGTTGTTTGAGAAGTTAAATAGATTATCTAATAGACCATTGTATATCAGTTATATGAAATACGTAACATTCTCTATTGTATTAAAGCTATATAAATTAAAATCTGGTAATGGATGGAGTGATACCATCTTTATAGAACTACTTGGTCTCAAAAATGATATTCTATCATAAGATAATGAACTAACTAATTGAACATATGATGTTAAACAAATTATATATTCAATGGGAAATATCTATAAAAAATAAATACATTTCCAAATTATTTCATATTGTTTTTCTAGGACCATGAATCGCTCATAAAATATCCTAATTACGGTTAAAATAAATATAAGAAAAATGAATCAAGTTTTTAAAAATTTATATGGTACTTTCCTATCATTCCACAGTTTCTAAGGATATATGGATTTCAAGAAATAGTGATACAATTGACATTGCATGATGATACAAGAATTAAATATGGTAAACTACATCATTCATTTGACAATCCTCAATGTAAGAAAATTGATTTTAAGTATCCTAGATTTAGAAATTACTTGAGAAACTTTTTTATTTCATTATCTATAGATGGAATAAATAATTGTGGTGTACATAGTAGTACTCAGAGTATATGGCCTATTATATTGATAAATTATACCTTTTTGTCATGATTATGCATGAAGTGTAAGTACATTATGTTGTCTCTGATTATATCTGGACAATACAAATAGGTAATGATATTGATGTCTATTTAGATCAATTGATTGAAGATCAAAACATGATGTGGGATATAGTTGTTAAAATATATGATGCTTATAGAAGTGAGGAATTAAAATTAATGGCCATTTTGAATTAGAAGATAAATTAATTTCTTGGTTATGAATATTTTTCATGATATAGAATTAAAGGGATGTTGGGGAGTCCCATTTGTGAATAATGAACACACTCAGTTCGGTTGACACATTCCTTGAATACTGTGTTTTTTTGACATTGTAAATTTTTACCTCAACAACATAAATACCAATCATGGATGATGGAATTCTATGGGAATACCAAATAAGGTACAACATCATCTCCACTAAGGGGAGGTCAACTCTTCGATAACTAAAATATAATGACACTATTTTTAGTAAAACATTTTCAAAAAACCTTACAAAATCAGTTTGTAAAAAAAGATCAATTTTCTTTGAATTACCATACTATAATTAATTGTACATCAGAAATTTTCTTTATTTCTTGAATGTAGAAAAAAGTGTAGCTGATAGTGTTATTTCCACATTACTAAATGATTTCAAAAAAAGATGGAATCAAGGATAGGTTGCATATAATTGACATGGGGATAAGGGATGATTCGATGCCAATGAAGGGTAAAATTCATACTTTTCTTCCTCCAATAGCTTACACTCTATTGAGAGAAGGAAAATTATAATTTTTCATTTTCTTTAATGGTGTAGAAATTCTATAGGTTTATTCATCAAATATCAAGAATTTCGTGTAATTAAATAATTTTAATTTCAAAGGACTAAAATTAAATTATTTTCATGTTTTAATGAAATATTTTATGTATGTCACTTTACATTGTATTATGCCTAAAAATTTCTAACATACATTAAACAAACTCTGCTTCCTTTTCAAATCCATATACATAAAAGCTATAAACCTAGAAAAGTTTCAATAATTGATAAGGAGGCTGCATTCATATTATATGAATTATATTTGTTCTTACCATCATAATTATTTTATATAATGGTCCACTTGGTGGGTCACTTGGTTAGAGAGGTTAAACTATGTCGTTATACACCCCAACCCAGTTTCCACTTTATCTATACTCTTGGTTGATTATTCAGTAGGCCTTCGGCACACCAACCCATATACTAAGGAATGCCAACTAGTAGTGAGTGTCCTATTAGGAGACAGTGGTCAGACTATACCCTCTAGTGGTGATAATAATAATGGTCCATATTTATATAATATAGTGGATGAAAGTCCATAATATCATAAGCAACAATAAAACTCAACATAATCATAATAAAAAGAAATAGACAAATTACCAATCCTAAAGGCATATTACTATTTACATATGAATAAACATGTCATAATAGGTCATAAAAATAGATAGACAAGGTCTCATGTGGTTGGCCATATAAGTAAATATATATAACCCAAATAAGGTCCATCTCGATGCTGAGGTACCACCTAGTCCTCTTCTATCCATCTCATTCAATAGAAATACATCCCAATCCCTAAGGTGCATCTCCCAAGACTTCCCTTATGTGATCTCCAAACTATAATATATAAATGAGACCCAAGGGTCCCGTGTAGGGTGTGAGTATGAACTTGGTAGGCCACCACTGAACTGTGCCTCTATTATATTCATAATTATCCAATTATATGAAAAAATATAATAAAAGGAAAAAAACACACACATTTAATTATTTTTTATACTTCCCTTATGATCAATATCCAAAAGGAAGTGTTTACCAACATTGGAAAATTCTGGTATATATCTGAACACATGGTCCCAAATATATAATTGACATATAATACATTTCTATAAATATATATTTTCAGTGGTGAGTACCAGTGGCTTAATTTCCATGTGTCCCCTGAAGAATATCATGCTAGTTTAACCCTTAGGTTGCACCCAAAAAAAATTTACCCAATACCTCATTCCATCAAAAACCACATATTCAAGAGTCAGGAATGTGTTGGAAACCTATTATCATGCCCATAAAAACATCTCAATTCCCTCATACCTCTTAATCAAATAGTCACCATTGGTTGAACTGCTCGATGTCCCAAGGAATAGTGATATTTATCCTCCCAAGTCTAATAAATCATTGATATCCCATCAACACATCATCCCAAGGAATGGTGATATCTATACTCCAATAGTCTCAGTCCATTAGCCTCAAATAAAATGATGATCCTTATCCCCCAACCGATGGTCTCAACACCATCGCTCGATGGTCTATCACCATCAATCATGGATTCCTATGATGATAACCTCCTCTATAAATGATGGTCAACACTATCCCCTAATCCACAATATCTAAGAAGGACTCCACACACAATGAGTGGCCAACACCACATCAACAGAATCTTATATGTGTAAACACAACTCCAACAGGACATCAGGAATCAATGGTGATCAGAAGACACCAAAAATCCTTATGCCACACCATTTGATTGCCTCATTTATTCATCCAACCATGTCACCCAATTCCTAAGGGTCAATACCATCTCAAATCCCATGTCTATAGCCTCAGCCTAATGGCCTCATCATCTCAATCTTGAAAACCAAGTTACCTCAATCTAGTTACCAACATCACCCCATGTATCTTAGGCTGGGCCATAAACCTAAAGACTGTGTTTCCTTTGTCTCAATGATCAACGTCACCTCAAAACCTCAGGATATACCTGTCACATTCCCATAGAACCATAGAAGTCATTATAAAATTTAATTAATTAAATTGAAAAACTATCATAACCTACCTAGTTGATCAAATACCACAACCAAACTTATAATATATGATATAGGCTAGGTAATTATTAACATAATCCTATAATATCAATTTAATCAATCTAAACACAATAATTAGTTCATTAAGGGTCTCACTCAGTCAGCCCGACATGCATAATAAATAACACAACCCAAACACCTATAAAATTAAGTAGAAAGTGATTAACCACCTACCTTATACATGTAGGTACCCTCTCATTTAATATCATCCTTTAACCAAATCAGGAACAAGAGAAATCATGATTTTAGAAAAACACCCTGAAAATAGGGAAAAAGAGATCGCATTGATTTTTCATTTAATATGGAAAGATAAAAACAAAATGAAGTAAGTGGATTGAATTACTTACCACTATGCTTCCAAAACACCTAAAAGCATTCAATTCGGAGCTTGGTTAAAGAAGAGAGGCCAAATCCAAGATAAGGACAAGAAATGAAGTATCTTCCTACTTTTGTAAGAGGCATGTGTATGAATAGGAGGACCATAGAGGAGAAAAATATATAGGGGAATATTTTTCATTTCCTACTTTTTAAAGAGGCTTGTGGTTAATTCACATGGTTTAACTAACATTATGCAAACTATGTGCATTCATTGTCCAAATGTTCACCACATTAAAATAGGTCACACGGTTTGGTCATACTTTGTGTCAACTATGACCAACCTCTGTGAAGGGATGAAGAAATCCTTAATAGTTTCCCCTTAATTATTTATAGTTAAATAAAACTGTGTTTATTTGAAAATAGGTTGCATAGTTGTGGCTACATAGTTTGACAGACCGTGCACCAACTGTGCTCTCATGCCTTCATTTTGCCAAAACATGGTTATTGGAACCTGATTCCTCCAAAATCTATTCAAACTCATGAGTAAATTATTGAGCCTTAAACCATGAATAAAAAAATTCCTTGGAGTGTTAAAACTCTCAGAATTTGGTTTGGAATCCCCAAATGAAACTTGGTTTGACTACCAATATAAAATTTCCAAAATGTTGAGGAAATTACAACCCATTCAAAATCCCATGACATTACAATATCCCCACCTTAAGTTAGATTATACCTGATTGTGAGGTTTCACTTTGAGAAACCACCAAACATACCGATATTATAAACATCATCCCAGTTTACTCCAGTTGTTAAATCATAGGTAATTCCCCTTGTGGTGCTCCCCACCTTAGTAATTACCTATACGGTCACTTCCTAGCCTAAAATTCATCTTTCTAATGGTCCACCAAATATCCTTGGACATAAAATTATTCCCATGACATATCTTTATTAAATAACCTCATCAGGTGCTCAATTCATGCATGTATTATACATGACACCCATCAAGTCCCACATCTCATCAGGTTCCCATTAGTACATGTGTCATAGACAAAACCATTGAGTCCCACATCTTATCAGATTACCAAAGACCCCGCATCACATCAGATTCTCAAAAATTATCCCACATCATGTATATATATATATTTATATGCATGCACATCGTATTCATGAATCCTATCCACCTCATATAGATCATGCTTCATACTAATGCCCACATACTAACTGGCACCTCATTAGTCCATATACAATATGTGTGCACCTCATGCACCAAACATATCCATGCTAAAAAAATGGTCCATGTTCATAATCACAGCATACCACTAACCATCATCCTATCCAAGCCCTACTATGAACCTTCCAGATCAACATCATGCACCTAGACTGACGTCCAACTACCCAAGGCCCGACCTTCCTATATATATGCACCAGCTACCAGCCACTGACCCCACTACCGGGTCTCTCTCCCTCTCTCTCTCTCTTAGTCACAACTTCTGCATGTAGTAGTATCTTAGATACCAACTCTTGGTTCCACTCATGGTCCTACCTCAGATCATTTCATCTTACCCAATCCATGGATCATTGCTATCTGAGAAGGATTCATGTAAAACCTCTTTAGACTCCCCATCTGACCACATTCTTAACACTCCTTTGGAGGCCTCTCACACTAATTCTGAATATGCCTTGGCTTCCCACACTAGATGCACACCATCAAATAACCACTACTTGGGGACCTAACAAATTATCTGGACTGATTTTCCTACTAAGACTCCTCAAAAACCCACTTCCTATTTCCTAAATCATTGCCACTAAACTCTCTTGATGTCATCATCTGGATCAAATATGATCATCTATCAAATTTCCATTGACTATCAGCATCTGATCCACTATGTCTAAGAATTAGGTCAGTCTGATGATGTTTGCATGAACCATGATTGAATGACTTAATCCATCCTCAAATTACCTAACCCAAGGGATGTCATCGCCTACCATTAAAGATAAAAATCACGACAGGTTTTTGAAATTTTCTACATGATCCATGATGGATATATCTCCCTACTAGAGATTCATAAACTCATTATCTCTATCCACCATAAAGGTCTTTGTAAATAAATTCATGAAGAACATAGTCTATAAATCCTTACAAATAAGTCCTTCATATCTACAAACCTACACCTGTACATCCCACTGAAACTTTACCAGTACTATGAGCATATATGAACCTAGCTTCACCCTTCAACCTGGGGGTATCTCAAGATATTAAAAGATAGTATACACTAACTCAATGTAATTATTAGATTCCTATAGCCCAACCTCACCATGAAATAATGGTGGATTCTGATAGTAGAACTCATGAGTTAAATACACGCTAGATAGATCAGCTCCCTAAGCTCCCTAGTCAATACCATGTATGATCCAAACCAGGATATCCCTAAGATTCTCATCAATCCATGGCCAAAAATATTCCATCTTTTGTGGATGAACTGCTTTTTTTTAGCCTCTGCATATGGTTCATGATCATCATAACCCTTATAGGCCTCATCTAAACCCTCAGGGGCCTCATCTTTTGTATGCTCACTAGACACCATATCCCTTCCCTCATATCACTCCATTGAAATCCATCAAGGTGGAATCAAGATAAAGAACCAATACCATGGTCAAACATCAATAACAGTGACATATATATCACATATATGGAAATATATAGCAAACAGAGCATATCAAAACCCTTACAGTCCCCTACCACACCCATGTCACATGGAATCCAGCCACATGGCCCCTTACCCACCTATATTCAAGTTAGGTATCACATATAATTCAGCCTCATGGACCCCTTACTAACCATATCAGAGTTATAAATAATATATCATTAAACCTCATGGCCCCTTTCCTACCCATAATAGAGTCCAGAAACACATATCATGTATATCATAATATCACAACCCTGGGGTAGCTGAATATAATTCCACTGAAAAGGATAAGAAGAAAAATATTGTTTAGAATTTTGTTGACACTTAAAACGACTCACCCTAATTCATTAATTGTGACTAAAGTTAATAGAGTAAGGGCAATATATACTATATACACATAGCTTCTCATATTGACCTTATTAAGATCCATATACTCAGGCTGGCTGAGTAGATTTCCACCAAAAGGCTATATAGGAAAACACTATTTAGCTTATTTATTGACACTTTAAATAGACCAACCCCTCTTAGAACATTCTAGGTTCCCAATTATAATCATAAAAAAATCATATAAGCCTAAGTGACTACCATGATTCATAAACAATATTCCCTTGCCACACTAGGCTAGGGATCAAAATATCAGAATCCAATAATATCACACCCAAGTGTACCACTTGAGGAATAAATCAATCAACTATAAAAGTGAAAAACATGAAAGAAATTTCCCAAACCTAATAACTTCGTATATCACCCATGCATGGGGCTTTAGGAACCCAAACATGATCTCTTTACCTATTTCCGATTACATCCTAGTATCTAGTCTACCATAACCTAAAAAGTAAGTCCAAAAATTAAAAGAAACTCCTCTAATTCCATTTTTATCAACCCAACCCATTTATACACTTTATTGTTTCTCCAATCCAATTTCCCACTAGACCTTAGGCATGCTTCCTCATATGCCAAAGGATTATGATTAGTAGTTATGGTCTGATTAGGTGATAGTGGGGAGACTATACCCTCTAGTGGTGATAATAATAGTAGTCCACATGTATATAACATAGAGGTATAAATACCATAAAGGAAGAATAAATAATAAAACATATAATAATCATAATAAACTGCATTATAAAAATAAATAATCCCAAAGAAATATTACCATTTGTAGATAAATAGACATAGAATAAAAGGTTAGGAAAAATATATAATCAAGGTCACCCATGGATTTCCATGTAAGTAAATATATAGAACCCAGATATGGTTCATCCAGATGTAGTAGATCCACCTGGACCACACCATCCATCCCATTATAAATAAATACATCTCAATAACTAATGTCCATCTCCTGAGCCTGATCCCCTACCTGATCTCAAAACCATAAATTCTATGCATGTCCCAAGGAGCTCATGTTGGGTGTGAGTATGAACTCATTAGGCCACCACCAATGTGTGTCTACCTTAAATTCATAATTATACAAGTGTATGAAAAATATAATAAAAAGAAAAATTGAAAACATTTAATAATTTAATCTGCTTCCCTTGTTCTCAACATCCACAAAGAAGAGTTTACCTACTTTGGACAGTGATGATACATCTCTGAACACATGACCCCAAATATATATTTTGTATATAATACATATCTAAAAATATATATTTACAGTTTTGAGGACTCATATCATAATTCACAGTCATACCTTGAATAATATCAATCTAGTTGAACCCTCAAGTTCCACCAATGAACATTTCACTCGGCACCTTGTGCCAACCAATACCACAACTGTCGCTAATTGAGAAAGTACTAGAATCCTATAAACATTCTCACCAAGACATACCAGATCCCTCAAACCTCCAAGTCAAATATTCAATGTCTTCTCAACTACCCAGCATCTCGATTCATGGTGATATCCATCCTCACATCTATAATAAATCACCATCATACCATTAGCCCAACATCTCAATCCACGGTGATATCTATCCTCTAATAGTCATGTCCCATCAACATAGAATACTATAGGGAGCCTTTTCCCAAAACTAATGGTCTCAACACCATCTCTCAATGGTCTATATCCAACAACTAGGGAATTCTACTATGACAACATCCTCCATAACTAATGATTGACACCATCCCCTAAGACACGATATCTATAGAGGAATATACCCATAAAGAGTGGATAAAACCACCTCAACTGAGTCCTATATATATGCACATGAATCCAATGGTGAATCAGGTAATAAAGGTAAGAAGAAATCACCAACAATCCCTAATCCATACCATTCAAAAATCTCATTTCCACATGAGACCATATCTCCCAAGTCCTGATAGTAAATACCTTCTCCAATCCCGTGTCCATTCCCTCATCCAAAAAACCTCATCACCTCAATCCTGATGACCATGTTACCTCAACATAGCAATCAAAGTCACCACGTTTATCTTGGGCTACACCCCCATCCTAAAAACTACATCACCTCAGACTTGGTGATCAATATCACCTCAAAACATTGGGTCATTCCCATCAGTTTCCCATTAAATCATATGAGTATTTATAAAATTTATTTAATTAAATTAAAAAAACCATCATAACATGTTCAGTAGGTCAAAATCCCCTTACCTAGATTAGAATATATGAAATAGGATTACACAATCTCATTGACATCCCATAATATCAATTTTATCAATTTAAATATGATTATTATTTTATTAATCATATCACCCAGTCATCCCAAAATGTGTATTAAACCAGACACCCAAAACACCTAAAAAATTAAGGATAAACCTAAGAACCAATAACCTTATACACATAGGTACTCTCTCATTGAATATTAGCCTATAACTCAATTTGAAATAAGAGAAGTGAGGATTTTAGACAAACACCCTAAAAATTGGGAAAAAGTGATCACAAAAATTTAGTATTCCCTATGGTGGGAAAAACAAGAAAATGAAGCAAGTGGATTGAAGGGACTACTACTATGCTTAAAATACGTCCAATGACATTAAATTCAGAGCTTGGATAGAGAAGGGAGGATAAATCCTAGCGAAAGATAAGAAATGGAGGTGCAACCTACATCTGGAGGAGACCCATGCGTGAATGGGAGGATAATATAAGAGAAAAATAAATAAATAAGGGATGGTCATATTCTTAATTTGCCACTTTTTAAAGAGTTTCATGGTTATATCTCATGACTTGGATAACTATGTTCCAACCATGCACACTCAATATCCAAAGGGTCACCCCTTTAAAATAGGTCACATAGTTTAGTTGCATGGTGCGCCAAATGTGAACACCCTCAATGAATAGTAGAAGACATCCCACACGGTTTCCCTTTAATTTTTCACTATTAAATAAAACTATGTTCCTTTGAAAATAGATCGTAATGTTGAGACCACATGGTTAGATGAAATTGCACTAACCATTCACCCCTATCTGAATTCTCCAAAAACTTGGTTTTAGAGACCGATGCCACCCAAACCCATTAAAACTCTTGATGCATTTAATTATTATTAAACCATGTCTAAAAAATCTTGAAGTGTTCAAACAAATTTAATTTGGTTCTGAATCCCCAAAAGAAAGTTTTTCTGACCACCGATAGAAAATTTCAAAGTTTAAGGAAATTCCAACCCATTCAAAACCTAGGGAAGTAACAGTGGTCATGTACATTACAGATGGATGTACCCAAATGAATTGTATTTAATGATTTTGAGAGGTTATGTTAAGAATCAAAGTCTTCTAGAATGTTTCATTGTAGAATGATATATTGTTGAAGAATCTATTGAATTTTATACCGATTACCTATCAGATGTTGATAGCATTGGTCTCCCAAAGTCTCATCATAGAAGATTCCTTATGGGTGAAGGGATTTCCAGAAGATATTTTGATAAAATTACCATCATAGAGTAGGTGAAAACAAACCTTTACATTTTATATAATAGTTAATATTTTGATCAATACATTGAATCCCATTAATCAATTCTTATGAATTTGAATTCATCAAGGGTGAAGTATGTATATAAAATACACATAATCAATAGTTTATATGATGGTTATGAGATCATATTAATTTGAAGTTATCTAAAAATATTAATTTAATTGTAAAATTACTTTGATAGATAGATAGGGGACTAAATGAAAATTTTATATCTTACACTAGTTTTGTAATTACTTGTAATACATTATATATAAAATAATATGATAACCACAAAACGATGCAAAATAGTGGAGTTACTCTTCTAGAGGAAGCAATGAATGTATCTAGTTCCAAGGATAGAAATACAATTTATGTGAATATTTCAAATTTTAGAATCATCGAATAGATATACGAGTTATATTATAAAGCATTTCAAGTGCTGATTTTCCATTGAAAATGGGTTGAAAACAAGATTATAGTGAAAATTGATGAAATGGGATTTTTGAAGGTGAATTTCAGTGTGGAAGGAGAAAAGGATGATCAGTTCAAAATGTAATCACAAGAATTGTGGGTATTTTATGTCTCAGATCAAGCAAACAAGAATATGTCAACTCTCCATATACTGACTAAAAAAATTACAGGTTGAAATGAAAATTCAATCGAGGATAAACCTTTCGTTGGGATATCACAATCATTACATGGAGGTCCCAATGTTAAAAATTTATTATATGCTAGTGGTCATCTATATAGACCCTCTATTTTTATACATTAACATTACATTAATTTTCCATAATATGTAAAAATTTATACAAACAGGTTCCCAAAGATTTTACTATTCTAGTGCCTTTGGAAAAATTTAATCATGAACACTAGTACATAAGTGAGATACATTATCTCTCACTAGGTTATTCTTGACTAGAACCCTTCTTAGTCACATCAAACATAATACATATATTCATAACTTTGAAAAGGAAACATAAAATGGTGAGTTCATATGCTCAATATGGGTAACAATTAGAGATATGTAAGCATAATAATGAAAATAAGGATATGAGAACATGATCGTGGAAATAGAATATCATACCCTTTATATCAAATATCATATACATGAAACATGGAATAAATCATGAAAATTAATAAGACATGAATCATAAGGAAATGAAGAACATAATCCCTAAAAGCATAATAAAGGAATAAAATGTGTAATTGTGGAAAACACATAAGAATGTAATATTGTTCCCATAGTAGCCATGGAATCGCTTTGGATACCATATTATTAGTACTGGTTCACCCCCATACCATCTTGGTAGTCACGGTTCATTCCCATGGTCATCTTAGTATCATGAGTTCAATCCTCATACCATCTTGGTAGTCATGGTTGACTCTCATGGCCATATTAGTAGTCAATGATTACTTCCAAGACCATCTTAGTCTATATCATGAGATATAAATCTTTACCAAATGCATTGGAGGGAGATATAGGTCCCACCCATCTCATAATGAAATCATACATGCATGTTCCAAAAAATAATCAATAAAAAAAATATAACCTATTAAATAAAATGGTAATCATCAACCTATAATCTTATCATAACCTATGTAAAAAGGTATAGGATTTATAAACATTTTCTCAAAATCCTAAATCATGAAAAGAAGTAGGTTTCAAAATTATATAACTCATGGAATAGAAAAATATGTCTTAAGAATTATTCCATCAAAACATAAACCATTCAAGAAATAATATAATTGGAAAATTTGGATAATTTCCTAGAAGGGAATGACTAAATTAATAGAGTTCAACTTAGATGTAAAATAACATGGAAATATATTTTTAAAACATTTAATGTGTAAAATATCCTTTTTTCTTTGAAAAATAAATCTTTATAACATAAAAACCTTTTTAAAACCATTTTCAGGAAAATAAACTTTAAATATTATAAATAAATATTTGAAACCCTTTTGGAAAACTTTTTCCTTGAAAACATATAAAGATATCTTGAAACCCTTTTGAAAATTATTTTACTAGAAAACATATATAATTATATTGCAGACGTTTTGAAAATTATTTCTTTAAAAATACTTTGAAAACTTATAAATATGGATGGAAATATTTTTGAAAATATTTTTCCTTGAAATCTTATAAAAAAAGATTGAAAAAATTTGTAAAAAAAATTACTTGAAAACTCATAAAATAATCTTTGACAACATTTTGAAAACATTTTTCCTTAAAAATTTATAAAATAATCTTTGAAAACATTTTGTAATAAATTTCCCTTAAAATCTTAAAAATAATCATTAAAACCTTTTGAAAAAATTTTCTATGAAAAATAATTTGAAGACTTATAAAGAAATCATGAAAACGTTTTAAGAACCATTTCTTTAAAAATTATTTTCAAATATTCATAAAAATTAACATTTTAAACATGTAAAGAAAGATTCATAAAAATAATTATGGGTAAGTTTGTACATACCGTATGAGGTATAAAGGAAATTCATTTTACCTGGTAAAATGTTATAAACATTTATTGTTTAGAAAGAGATAGGAATATTCATTTTAAAACAATAGTAGAAGAAAATATTCAAAAAAAATTAAAGGTTATAAGAGAATAGTATAATACTCTTAGAAACTATTTTTAAAGAACATGGTCTTGAATGAACACTGATTTTTAATTGAAGATAGGGTAAACTGGGGCTTTCTTAAAAACACTTTATTAAAAATCTTATATACCAAAGAGTATACAAATGGTACCAATACAAAAATATATCATGAATAACCATAGGACATTATAAGTTGTGAATTTAATTTAGAAATGGATTATATGATTTCAAAAAAGGAAGCATAATCATAAACAATCTCAAAAAAGTGATGAGATTGTTTCAATAAACTCTTATCACTTTGTAACTTTGAACCATACTCACCATATAAGAAATTTAAATTAAATGAATATTAACATATAATTAAAGGAATTATATTCGTGATATAAAAAGTCAAAGTTATTATGTATTCCTCATATAAAAATGATGGTGCATAACATGGAATGTGTCTCAAAGAAGGTAAATTGAGAAAAAACTAATTTAATGATTTGGTAACTTTTGAAACATAAACCCATTGAAAGTAAGATCATAGAATGGATATGTAATTACACATAATTTTCAGTATAATAATCATAGAATAAATCCACGGTAAGTATACACACCACACAAAATGAATGGGTGGTGAATAAAGAATGTATCTCACGGAAATAAAAAGTGAGATGAAATTCTCTTACCTTGTGTCTTGACTCTCACAATACACATTAAAACCTCCTGTATAATAAATATAATTTTATAATAAATATATCCAATAACCATATTCTTATATATAATATCATATATGGTTTTATTATGACTTTATATTACCCACTTATTAACATTTATTTGTTAAGGTTTCACTTCGGGTAATATTCGCTTTGTTTTTCGTATGTGTCTTAATTTGTTGTATCTTTAGTCCTTATACTTGTATCATGATTTATATAATGTAAAACATGATATAAATAACATTTATAATAACTTTATTTATATTATAATAATCTATATAATATTGAAGTATGAAATAGAATACATCATTCATGGAGACAGTGGGTCGTACGTACACATGAACGCTGCTTCAATTTTATTGACGTATTCAAAAAATAAAATAAATGACATATATGTTTATATGTTTATATTATATGTAATGCCCCGAAACTAGTTACCCAAAGTCAGTGCATTATTAAAAAACATTGGCATGATCACAAGAGATCAAGTCTCGAAATACTGATAAGTTTAGTAGCCTTGGAAGTACTAGATACATACAAAAGTTTTACATTACATCATGAAATAAAGAAAAACTATATTGTGTCCCATTTTAACACACTCATATACTTTGGTATATCCCTATAGTTTAATCATAATATTCTTCTTCACATCCTGAGGAAAATAAAACATAATAAATGGGTGAGCTCAAATGATCATTAAGGATAACAATATAGCAGAAACTATCATAAATAAGCATAAACATTTAAGGCAATGTATAAGAATAAAACACAATCCTTTTAAACTTAAACTTCAGAATAATATAGAAAAGTTGAATCAAATAATTCCATTTCATTATTCACATGGATATAATGCTATTTCAATAATCACATGAAATATAAATAGCTAATTTCATAATTATGGAATGCATAATGTCGGACATCATAACCACATAGTCATGGACTCGTACTAAGACTAAAAAGAAGATTTTGTCAAGGCCTTTTTCCAATACACTATTTTGTCTCATCAGACCTACTGATGCATCAATGAGCTATATCGGGCTCCACCCATCACTTACTAAGTTCAATGTATTCATCTTATAAAATGATGAAACATAACATAAAAATTCATATTAAAACTAGCAAACGAAATGTTAACCCTTTAACAATAAACCATGAATGGTATAAAAATAACACATCCATAGTCAAACATATCCAAAAACCGTAAATACAATATTGAATATTGTATCATAATAAATCAACTTCAAACATGTGTAAAATCCAACAAAGAATGTTGACATAAATGAAATCAAAACTATTTGAGAGAAATATCTCTTTCTATTATGAAATCATTTAAAAGTCACATAATTATAAAATAAAACATTTATTTTGAAAATATTCTTATAATATAGTAAGGGAAGCTTATAAGGTGTTATAATGGTGGAAAATATCTGCACTCGTTGTATAAGTTAAAAAACATTCTTACCTTAATTTTTTAAAAAGATCATAAAGTGCATTGTTTGGAAAACGACAGAAAAATCCTTTAAAACCATTTTATAAAAATTAAAACAAGGGTATAAATAACTTTAAACCATAGTCTAGTAAATAGTAAAAAAAAATTAAATGAATTTATAAGAAACATGGATTTGGATGATAAAGAGGTCCCAGTAAATACTCACATATAAACAACCTCAGATAACAAAGAGATTGTAAAATTAACTTTTACCTTGAACTTTTCCTTAGTCTAGGGTAGTTTAACCTCATATATAATGGTTAAATAATTGTTATTAAATTATAAAATAATCCACATACATAAATATGTTATCATACATGATCCTCTAATATTTCTTTGTTAATAATATTTCAGTAGTATCACTGTTTTGGGTGTTAACTAATTCGTTTTCCTTTATATGTTTTCTTACATAAGTTATATTTTTTTATGGATAGGATGTAATTTATTCATATTCAGAATGATACTAAGTTCCTAAATATTATTTTTAATTATCAAATGAAAATTATTCTTGAATGTTTATGATGGGGAACGAAATCTCATTGCGTCATGGAGACGGTAAGCCATATGTACGCATGAGAAAAAATATCATTCTATTAGTAGTGAAATCATCTGTAATTAGATGGTATATTATATATAAATTAAAATTAAAATTTTATATTTATTATTTAAATCAATTATACTCATTATTGTACCCATCCAAGTAATTAAGTGTTGAATAACAAACTACACCATGACGTGGAGATGGTAAGCCATACGTACGCACGTATAGTGACTTTTTAATTCATAGGATGGATAAAATAATGAATATAGTTGTACCATATTTATAATAACATATTATTATGTAGAAGGTACTGGATTTATTATTTTAGTATAGAAAGAACAAAGCAAGAGGAAGTGGAATAAGAAAATAACTTTGAAAGAGGTGATGAAATTTTTAACTCTTCTCGGGTGATTCATTTTGATTTGATCAAAAGGGTTACTTAAGTTGGATTTCTGATCAAATTAAAGCCTCTATGTTAAATTTATTACATTTTGGAGGATATTTTAGTAGGTTTTGGTTAATAAAAATGGCTTTAGAGGTGTGAATTTGAGAGAAGGGGAAGTGCCCTTTTATAAGAGAGGTGAGGGGCACCTTAGAAAAATATTGAAATATTATTTTATTATAAAGTCATTTTTGGTTTCTAATGGCTCAAAAATAATTAATATAGAGACTAAGATGGTTATGGGTCGAAAAAATCTCAACCAATATGTTTTAGACAAGTTTAGGTTACTATATTAACCTTATCTTTTAGATTTAACTCTTAGTTAAATGGTTTATCTTTTACCATGTCTTCTTGTATTACTATAATAAATGGTTAATAAAGTTACTATAAAAGGTCCGGAGAACCCCAAGTGGTTTTTTATTGACATATATAACCTTATATAAGTCCTTTAGAAGAACCTTATATTTTTAGGAATAATATATCATTTAACAAAATAGTATTTGTTTTAAAAACTCTTTTATGTCAATTTTGACACTATTTAGTATTTGGTTTTTTTGAAAGTCATAACAACATTATCACTTCAAACAAAATTTATTTAATCCACAATAACATGTCATATTAACATATTAAATTTTTTGAATGCATAAAAATTCCCAATTTACATTTATTTTAATATTTATAACATCAATTATTTTAATCATTCATTAATAAGGTAATTACTGCATCATCATTGTGATATAAATAAATTTAATAATTTAATTTCTAAAAATTATAAATAAAATACCAAGATGTAGGAAATATTTTTATCTTTATAATTAATATTTATAGTATAATTTATCTTTTTTATAACCTTATATTAAAAATGGTTTAGTTATTAAAATTTGAATTTAACACTTTTAACTCTTCTGTAAATAAAATAACAATAAATGTCCTAATATAATCCAAGTGGATCCAAAAGGGTAATATTTTATTCCTAAGGTGTATTTAGGTCAAAATAAACTAATCCAATAGAATTATGACAAGTTTTAGGGTAATTATAAAATCATTTTTACCTTTAATTACCATATTTACTAATAACCGTGCTAAATAAAATTCAAAAGTTATTATTCACCAAAAAATATTTTAATCATATTGAACCAAATTTTATTTACTGATGTCAACCATGTCTCTCAAATTTTTGAAATTCAATTCACATAAGCGGAAAAAGTACGTTTTATGCAAATTTTCAAATGTGCCTTGAAGGTGGGTAAAAGACTTTAAAAAGTTCAATAAAGTTTTATATATCAAATCTTATTATAAATTGACTCCAATGAATTACATTATACTAATATAGGTATTATGTATATAATTTGAATTTAAAATATATTTAAATAAAAATAATTATTATTATTTACATAAAAGTCATTTTTAAACAATAACTACAGTGTTTTTAACTATTCATCAAAAATTGAATGTTTTTAGAAAAACACCCTAAAATCACCCTAAGCTAATTTTTATATTCAGAATCAAAAAATGAATTCCATTTTGAAAAATAAAATTTATAAAATTTTGAAAAGTGGGTATTACTATTCATAACTGTTTTTTAAATCGCTAGTTTGATTGGTCGTGGAGTGCTAGAACTCGAAGTTTCTTACAATGCAAGCAATTATATTTTTCAAAGAGAAGCGTACCATGGAAGCTTGGGGTGTTACATTCTTCCCTCCTTCAAATAATTTCATCCTCAAAATTTCTAGAATAATACTGTATTAAAATATTTGACTGGTTCTTCATCATAAGTTCCTTGGGTTCCCACGCTGCCTCTTCCATCTTATGGTTTCTCTATAAAACTTTTACTAGATGAGTTTTCTGGTTTCTCAACACCTCTTCTCTGATATCAAGAATCTTGACAGGCTCTTCACAATAAGACAGATTGGGTTCCATTTCTATTTCTTCATAAGTGATTACATGAGTTGGGTTAGGCATGTATTTTCTCAACAGTGATACGTGCAACACATCATGAACTTTGGAGAGACTTGGAGGCATTTCCAAACAGTAAGCTACAACTCAAATTCATTCTAGAATTTCGAAAGGTCTGATATACTAGGTACTTAATTTACCCTTACTATTGAATCATATAACACCCTTCCATGGAGATACCTTCAAGAAAACATGATATATTACTTGAAATTCCGAATCCTTCCTTTGGTTATCAGCATATCTCTTTTGCCTACTTTGAGATGCTTTGATGTGGGTTTGGATAATCTTCACCTACCTCATTGTTTCCTTAACAATTTTTGGGCTTATGAGTTTTCATTCACCAACATCATCCCAAAAAGTTGGTGTACGACATCTCTTTCCATATAACATTTCATATTATGTCATCTGAATACTTGAATGGAAGCTATTGTTATAGGAAAATTCTACCATAGGTAAATATTGATCCCACATACCTTGAAAGTCAACTGAGAAAGATCTCAACAAGTCATGTAATGTTTGAATAGTCTATTTTGATTTTCCATCAGTTTGAGGATGGTAGGCAGTGCTCAAATGAACTTCAGTATCTAGGGTCTTCTAAAGACTTTTCCAGAATCTTGATGTAAAATGGGGATCATGATCAAAAACAATCGATAGGATTAGAACATGAATTCTTACGACTTCATTAATATAGAGTCTTACTTAACATTCAAGTCATAAATCTTCACTTATAGCAAGAAAATGTGTTGGCTTGGTAAGACGATCTACAATGGACCACATTTTATCATTCCTTCTAGTAGTCTTTGGTAGCCAAATGACAAAGTCCATCATAATATCATCCCATTTTCACTCAGGTATGGGAATAGGTTGTATGAATCCTCTAGGATATTGTCTTTTACCTTTCACATATTGACAAACCATGAATCTTGACACATAATCAGCAATCTCCCTCTCCATGTTGTCCCACAAAAAATTTTCCTTCAAATCTCTATACATCTTAGTGTTACCAGGGTGTATAGAAAAATTCGAACTATGAGAATCATCCAACAATTCCTTTTTTAGATCAGGTATTTCAAGAACACAAATTCTCTTCCAAAATTTTAAATTTCCATCTTCATATAATAATTCAATCAATCTCCCATAATTCACATCTATAATTTTCTTTTGAAACTCCTCATCATCAGTCTGATAACTTTTTATCCTTTCTAGTAAAGATGGATTTGAAACCATTTGAAAAATTATTGATTTTTCACCTTCCATGATTATTACCATATCCATATTTACTAGATCCATGAACATAGTATCCCTTTAAACTCTCATATTGTTCAGAACTCCATGATCCTTTCTGCTTAAAGAATCTTCCACCATATTTTCCTTCCTCGGGTGGTAGTGTATAGTGCAATCATAATCCTTGAGTAGTTCTAGCCATCTCCTTTACCTCATTTTGATTTATTTTTGTGAGAAAATATACTTAAAACCCTTTTTATTAGTATATATATCACATTTTTTACCATAGAGATAGTGTATCCATATTTTCAGAGCAAAGATTACACATGTTAACTCAAGATCATGAGTGGGATAGTTTTGTTCATGAATTTTTAGCTACTATGATGAATAGGAAATAACACTATCATTCTACATAAAGACACAACCCAGTCCTTTCCTTGAATCATCAATATAAATAACAAACCCATCATTCCCTGAATGGAGAGTCAAGATAGGAGCATTGACTAATCTTCACTTTAGTTCTTCAAAACATTCTTCACAATATTTTTTCCAAACAAATTTAACCCCTTTACATGTGAGCATGGTTAATGGGTTAGAAAATTGGGAAACATTTGGGACAAAACATTGATAATAACCTACTAAACAAATAAAATTTCATACACTAGTATAAAAAGTATTCTTAACGTCACCCGTTTCACGTTGGTTTTTTAAAACAAACGTGAAAATATCTAAAATTTGATTTTTCATGTCGGTTATTATATAACCGATGTCAAAATACTTTTTTGATGATTTTTCACATTGGTTATTTAATAACCAACATTAAAAATCATTTATTTTGATTTTTGACATCGTTTATTTAATAATCGACGTGAAAAATCAATTTTCCCAGATTTTTCACATCGGTTCTTATAAGAAACGACGTAAAAAATAATTTATAATGACTTTTTCATGTCGTTTATTAAATAAATGATGTAAAAAATGTTTAAAATCATGTATTTTATTTCTTGAGCTTCGATTTGATAGGTCATGGAGCTCAAACAGATTTACGGATCAAAAGTTATGGCCATCGTAAGTTGATCATCCCTAAATGAAGTCTTAGAGAAGGCCAACCTCAGAGGATCATAACCTTTTATCCTTAACTCCATTTGAGCTCAGTGACCTATAAAATATAATATTATAAAATTAAATACATTTTTTTAAGCTTTTTTAACTTCCTTTATTTCAAAAACAACGTAAAAAAGTCATGAAACCCGATTTTTTACGTCGATTCTTATAATAACCGACATAAAAAAATCGGGTTTCATGACTTTTTTACGTCAGTTTTTAAATAAACAAAGTTAAAAATCCTTAAAAAAATGTATTTTATTTTGTAATATTAGATTTTATAGGTCACGGAGCTCAAATGGAGTTACGGATCAATAGTTATGGCCATTGGAAGATGATCATCTCTAAATGAAGTCTTAGAGAAGGCCAACTTCAGAGGACCATAACTTTTGATCCATAACTCCATTTGAGCTCTGTGACCTATGAAATCGAAGATTACAAAATTAAATACATTTTTATAATAATTATTAACATTTTTTATTAAATAAATGATGTGAAAATTCATGAAAGTTATATTTTACGTCGATTATTATAAGAACCGACGTAAAAAATTGGGTTTCATGACTTTTCGACGTTGGTTTTTAAATAACAGACATTAAAAATGCTTACAAGAATATAGTGAATTTCATAATCATAGATTTTATAGGTCACAGAGCTCAAATGGAGTTATGGATCAAAATTTATGGCCATTGGAAGATGATCATCCCTAAATGAAGTCTTTTAGAATGCCAACTTCAGATGACCATAACTTTTGATCCGTAACTCTGTTTGAGCTCTAAGACCTATCAAATCAAAGCTTGTGCAATTAACTACATGTTTGTAAACATTTTTAACGTCAGTTATTTAATAACTAACGTAAAAAGTCATGAAAATTTATTTTTGACGTCGGTTCTTATAAGAACCGATGTGAAAAATCAGCGAAAATTTCAATATTTTTAACGTTGATTATCATAAAACTTATGTGAAAGATGATTTTAATATCCCGCCAATGCAGGATTTCAATTTTTTACAAAAATTTAAATTTCCACGTCGGTTATTAAATAACCAACGTTAAAAAAGTCACAAAAATTGGTTTTTCACATCAACCTTTATATAACTGACGTGAAAAATCAGGAAAAAAAAATTTAATATTTTTCACGTAGGTTATTATAATAACTGACGTGAAAAATGATTTTAATATCCCACCGATGCGGGATTTCAATTTTTTCACAACGCGGGCTCAAAATTTTCAGTTGCCCCCGAAATTTTTAATATCATGTTATCTTTTTCCATATCAATTATATGGTTTCATTATACATAAATCATAATCTAATGATCCTTTAATTCAACCAGAATCATTCCACCGACTCAACCCGATTTATCTTTAATGTGAATCCACTATTTCTTCTTTTTGCAATCTTTTCAAGGTATTCGTAATTACGTTTCCATGATTTATGTTTTTTTATGATTAGTTTTATTAATTTATATACCATTTAATGATTCAGATTCTCTATTTCCTCTTTGTATCATGGTAAAACTACAAATCCTCATTCGGATTCCAAATTTCCTTCTCAGACGAAGCTTTGGTTGTCTCATTCGATCTTTCCTCGGAAAAAAAATACATCAAACTTCTAATGGTCATAACTTTTGATTTGTAGCTCTGTTTGAGCTCTATGACCTGTCAAATCGAAGATCGGGAAATTATCTACAAAATGAGAAACATTTTTAACACCGGTTGTTTATAAACCGATGTTAAAAATGACTTTTAATTTCGGTTTTTAAATAACTGACGTTAAAAATAGTGTTTCAACGCGATTTGTTTTGTATAAAATATGGTCTTTCATGTCGGTTTTTAAAAAACTGATATGAGAAATCATTTAAAAAAACATTTTTAATGTAGTTTATAAAATAACTAACGTTAAAAAACATATTTTTTACGTCATTCACAACAAAGTCTCCACAAAACCGACGTTAAAAAGAAAAAAACGATGTAAAAAAACTTTTTTATACTAGTGATACCTCAGTTATACTTGTTAGTGATTTTCATTCTTGTATTTCTTTTGTCTTAGAAGGATCAAAAAAGATTTCAACCTTAGAGACAATATGGCCAAGAAAATAAATCTCCTGAATCCAGAATTCACACTTACTAAACTTCCCATATAATTTATTTCTTCTAAGAGTCTTTAGAATAGGGTGCAAGTGATTTTCATGATCTTTGTAGATTTTGGAGTATACCAATATATCATCAACAAATACCACTACAAATTCATCAATATAGTCCTTGAAAAATTTATTCAATCGATCCATGAAGACAGATGGTTCATTAGTCAATCCAAAATCCATCATTGTAAACTCGTAATGCCCAAACCTGGTATGAAATGATGACTTCGAAATGTCTTCCTTCTTCACACACAACTAATGATATTCAGATTGAAGGTCAATCATTGAAAAATATTGATCCCCAAGAAGTTGATCTAATAAATCATCAATGTGAGGTAAGGGATACTTGTTCTTTATTATTATAGCATTGGTATCCCTGTATTCAATGCACGACCTCATAGATTCATCTTTATTCTTAACAAAAAGAACAGGGATCCCCATGGAGGAACACTAGGGTGAATAAATCCTTTATTACTCAATTCCTCTAGTTATTTCTTTAGTTTGACTAATTCCACAGTGGCCATTCTATAAAGGGTCTTCGATATGGGCCTTAAACTAGGAATTAAATCAATGGAAAACTCAATTTCTCATTCTAGAGTATATTCAGGTAAATCCTCTCGAAACACATCACACTACTAAAAATATGATCTATACCAACGGTTTTAGGGAAACCATTGGTATTGTTCACTAATTTAGACCTATACTAATGGTTTGGCCAAAACCATTGGTATAGGTCCATTATAGAGACCTTATACCAATGTTTTTTGCCAAACCGTTGGTATAGGTCCCCCCTATACCAACGGTTTGTCCAAAACCATTGGTATAGGTCCCAAAATCAAAGAACCTATACCAACGGTTCCCAACCAACGGTTTTGAGAAGCATTGGTATATGTATATGTATTTTTAATGGAATCTTCTTACAGAGGACATTAAATAAATCAAAATTTAAAATACTTATTATAATACATATATATATTTATGAAATTACGTTCAAAAAAGTATGTTATGTTAGTGGTTAGGTCATTCAGTCACAAACGGGAGGTTCTGGGATCAAAACCAACTAGATGATTGTATTTTTAATTACATATACCAACATTTTTATGGAACCATTGGTATAGAATTTCATATGACTTATACCAATGGTTTTGAAAACTATTGGTATATGTTTATACCTACGGTTTTCCCAAAACCATTTTTATAGACCTATACCTACGGTTTACTTGGAAATGGTTCTCCAAACCATTGGTATAGGCTATACCAACGGTTTGGAGGCCTATACCAACAGTTCCAAACCGTTGGAATAGATCATATTTCCAGTAGTGTCAACATATTATTTAACTATAGGTATGTCCTCTATTTGAACAGTACTTTCTTCACCCATATTTATTTAACTCTCTTACTCCCTAATAATTAAATTTAGTAGAGCTACTGGGTGTGGTTATAGTTGAGAAACAGATGATGATGTTTCTGATCTAAAGATAAGGTATTCCTTATCATCATTAAAAATTGCAGCCTCCTTCTTCTTGCAATAAATTTTTGCATCATGGTTCGAAAGACAATCCATACTGAGGATTATATCAAATTCAATCATGGGTATGATGATGAGATCTGCATATAAAGCACGTTTCTATGCCATAATGGTAACTGATTCATAAAACTTTTTTTGCAATGATACTTCCCTTAGGAGTTTTGACTGAAAACTCCCTTAATAAATCAAATTGGAATTATATAATTTTCTTGGAAAACTAGGAAGATATGAAAAAATTCGATGATCTAAAATCAAATAAAGCATTGGATAAATTTGAGGAAACAATTAATGCACCTAACATTATGTAATTAATAACTTCAACCTCTATATTTTTGATCACATAAGCTTAGCCTTTCTCCCTTGTCCTTTTCTTATGTAAGATTCCTTTATCCTTAGGATATTCATTTTCATAATTCCCAATTTCTTTACAACTGAATCATTCAACATCGATAGTCTCCTTCTTCCCATTATAATCAAGAACTTGGTGTCCTTTTTCTCCACACTTGAAACAGGCTCTCATTCCCTTCAAGAAAGTACTAGGGTGTTTCTTCCCACATTTACTATAGGATGGAAATTAAACTTTTTCCTTCTTCCCCTTATTTCCATTTCTAGCGTGTTCAATAGATCACTTATTCTCTTTCTTTTCTTTAAATTTGTATGACTTAGAGAATTTCTTTTCTATCTTGATAGCACATAAGACAATATCTTCATATAATTATAAGTATTGTGAAACTAATTATTAACATTGAAATTGTTTTAACCCATAAAATAATAGATCAACCTTACTTCATGGGTTAAGTATATAATCTGCATCATGCCTTGATAACCTTGTAATGTTAGCCTCATACTTTGTGACATTCTCATCCTCATTTGTCCTTAGATTTATTAATTGTCTTTCTGTATCCACTCAATGTTCATGAGGAAAGTATTTTTCTAAGAAAATATCTTTAAAATCCCTCCATTTCATATTTGATAATTCTTCATCCTCCTTTTTGTTTTGAATTAATGACAACCATTGATCTGAATCTCATGTGAGGCGATAAACTATAATGAAAACTTGTTCCCTTTCGCTACTCCCCAAAGCATGAAATATTTTCTCTAAGGAACTTATCTATTTCTCAGCTTGAAATGGATTTGTATTCTTATAGAATTTTGGTGGTTGTTTCTTCATGAATTAGTTTAATATTGATCCTCCACGTTGTGGATCAGGGTGCTCCACACAAGTAAGGTTATTATTCATAACCTGAGTGAGTTGTCCCAGTATGGTTATAAGTTGTTCAGCACCAACTACATCACCAGCTCCATTATAATTATCTTGAGTGGGAGGTAAATCCCTATATGGATTATGTGTGTCGATACAGTTTCCATTTCTTCTACTATGCTTCATTTCTAAATAATGGAATACACTTGGTTAGTTTATGAATCGTAATACATAATTCCAAACCTGTAAAATACCTAACATAAATTGGAAAATTTATGCATATAATCAATAATCATAAAAAAAATGTTTCCTTTGAGTAATTATTTACTCATAAATCCATCATAATTGTTTGTAAAGAAAATATGAATTACCCTAGGCTTATCCCCCAGGAGTGTCATAACCAAAATTGCAGCAAGGCCTATTGTCGTGCACCAGTTCTCATTCGAGCCTAGCTCAAAGCAATGTTTTTGGGTTTTCCCCCTAGAAACATTTGTTCTAGATCCTCCCCTACTTTCTCATATATAGACAGGGATGTATTTCTTGGAAAATACACAAAATCTCTATATTACCAAAATTCTTGGATGTTCTTTTATACTAATCCTCAAAGTTTTTCTAAGGGTAATGTTCTCTAATCAGAGTTTTTCTAATTCTAGTTTCCAAGGTTTGTACTAAGCTTTCCCTAATACTAACTTTAACACCACAACCCTATTTACCCAGAGTCAGTGCATTATTACATAACATTTTCATGATCACAAAAGATCATGTCTCGAAAGACCGATTAGTGTAATAGCCCTGGAAGTACTAGATACATACATAAGTATTACATTACATCATGAAATAAAGAAAAACAGCATTGTGTCCCCTTTGAATAGAATAATATCCTTTGGTTTATCCCTATAGGTTAATCACATTATAATTCATCACATCTTGGGAAAAAACATAAGAAATGGGTCAGGTCAGATGCTCAGTAAGGATAACAATATAACAAAAATTATCATAAATAAGCATAAATATATAAGGTAATGTATAAGAATAAAACACAAGCCCTTTAAACATAAAATTCAGCATAATATTAAAAAGATAAATCAAATAATTCCATTTACATATTCACATGGATATTCTACTAGTCGAAAAATCACAAGTAATATCAATAGCTAATTTCATAATGTTGGAATGCATAATGTTGGACATCATAACCACATACTCAAGGATTTGTTCCAAGACTACAAATAATATTTTTTCAATTCCATGTGCCAAGACACTAGTTTGTCTCATGAGACCTACCGATTAATCAAATATCTATAGCATTCTCCACCCATCACTTACTAAGTCCAATGCACTCCTCATATGAAAAGGTTGAAACATAACAAACATTCGTATTTAAACTAGCATACGAAATGTTAATACTTTAACCATTAACCGTGAATGATATAAAAATAACACATACATAGTCAAACATATCACAAAACCTTCAATACAAAATGGAATATTGTATCATAATAAATCAACTTCAGACAACTGTAAAATCCATTAAAGGATGTTGACATAGATTAAATCAAAGCTATTTGAGAGAAACATCTATTTCTATTTTAAAATAATTTAAAAGTCACATAATTATAAAATAAAATATTTATTTTTAAAATGTTATTATAATATAGTAAAGGAATCTTTTATGGTGTTATAATGGTGGAAAATAGTCTCACTCGACATATAAGTTAAAAAACATTTTTACCTTAATTTGTCAAAAAGGTCATAAAGCACCTTGTTTGGAAAACGACTGAAATATTCCTTTCAAACCATTTTATAAAAAGTAAAAAAGGGTATAACTGACTTTAAACCATAGTCTATTAAATATTAAAAATGTTTTGAAATATATTTTTAAGAAACATGGATGTGGATGATAAAGAGGTCCCTGTAAATACTCACATATAAATAACCTCAGATAATAAATAGATTGTAAAATTAACCCTTATCTTGAAATTTTCCTTAGTAGAGGGTAGGTTAACCTCCTTTATAATGGTTAAATAATTGTTATTAAATTATAAAATAATCCACACAAATAAATATGATATCATACATTATCCTCTAATATTTCTTTGTTAATAATATTTCAGTAGTATCATTGTTTTGGGTGTTAACTAATTAATTTTCCTTAATATTTTTTGTTATGTAAGTTATGTTTGTTATGTATAGGATGTATTTGATTCATATCCTTAATTATAATATGTTTTTAAACATTATTTTTAATCATCAGATGAAAATTATTCTTGAATGGTTATGATGCGAAACAAAATCTCATCGCATTGTGGAGATGGTAAGTCGTACGTACACACGAGCGACAATATCATTCTATTAGTGATGAAATCATATGTAATTGGATGATATATTATATATATAGAATCATTAACATGTTATATTAATTATTTATAATCAATTATACTCATTACTATACCCATCCAAATAATTAAGTGTTGAATAAAAAACTACACCATGACATGGAGACGATAAGTCGTACGTACGCACGTATGGTGACTTTGTCATTCATAGGATGGATATAATAATGAATATGGTTGTACCATGTTTATAATGACATCTCAGTATGTATAAGGTACCAGAATTATTATTTTATTATGTAAACAACAAAGTAAGAGGAATTTTAAGAAGAAAAGAACTTTGAAAGAGGTGATGAAATTATTACCTCTTCTCCAGGTGCTTCGTTTTGATTTGATCAAAAGGGATCCATAGGTTGGATTTCTAATAAAATTAAGGCCTCTATGTTGAAGTGAGGGTATTTGGGAGGATATTTGAGTGGGGGTTTGCCGATCCAATTGGATTTGGAGGTGTGAATTTGAGAGAAGGAGAAGTTCCCTTTTATAAGAGATGTGAGGGGAACATTTGGAAAAGATTTAAATATTATTTTATAATAAATAAATTTTCGGTTTATAATGTATCAAAAAGGATTTATTTCAATTATAAGGTGGTGATGGGTCAAAAACCTTTCAAAAATAGGTTTTATACAAGTTTAGGTCACTATATTTACCTTATCTTTTAAATTTAACTCTTAGATAAATAGTTTAACTTTTACCATGTCTTCTTGTATTATTATAATAAATGGTTAATAAACATACAATAAAAATCCAATAGAACCTCAAGTGGTTATTTATTGACATATATAACCTTATTTATTTCCTTTGGCCAAACATTATATTTTTAGAAATATAATATCATTTAATAAAAAATTATTTATTTTAAAAACTCATTTATGTCAATTTTGACACTATTTAGTATTTGGTTTTTTTGAAAGTCATAAAAATTTTATCACTTAGAATAAAATTTATTTAATTAACCCTAACATGTCATATTAACATATAATATTAATTTAATTCATCAAAAGTCTCAATTTACATTTATTTTAATATTTATAATATTAATTATTTTAATCTTTCATTAATAATGTAATTATTGCATCATCATTTGTCATAAATAATTTTAATTATTTAATGTATAAAAATTATAAATAAAGTACAATGATTTGGAAAATATTTTTATCTTTATAATTAATATTTATAGTCTAATTTATCTTAGGTATAACCCTATATTAATAATGGTTTAGTTATTAAAATTTGAATTTAACACTTTTAACTCTTCTTTAAATAAAATAATAATAAATGTCCTAATCTAATCCAAGTGGATCAAAAAGGATCATATTTTATTCATAAGGTTTATATGTGTCGAAATACACTTATAAAATAGATTTAGGACATGTTTTAGGGTAATTATAATATCATTTTTACCTTTAATTTCCCTATTTACTTTTAACCGTGGTAAATAAAATTCAAAAGTTACTATTCACCAAAAATATTTTCATCCTATTGAACCACATTTTACTTCCTTATGTCAACTATATCTCTCATATTTTTTAAATTAAATTCACTGAAGTGGTAAAATTACGTTTTATGCAAATTTTCAAATGTGCCTAGAAGGTGGGTAAAAGACGTTAAAAAGTTCAATAAAATTTTATTTATCTAATATTATTATAAAATGACTCCAATAAATTAAAATGTACTAATATAGGTTTTATGTATATTTTTTTACTTTAAAATAAATTTAAAAAAAATATATTATTTAAATATAAGTTGGTTTTAAACAATAACTGCAGTGTTGTTCACTATTTATCAAAAATTGAAGATTTTCAAAAAATACCAAAAATTCAACCAAAGATTATTTTGATATTACGAATCCAAAAATTAATCCCATTTTGAAAAATAAAATTTATAAAATTTTAAAAATTGAGTATTACTATTCATAACTTCTTTTTTAAATGGCTAGTTTGATTGGTCGTGGTGTGTTAGAACTCAAAGTTGTGTACAGCGCAAGCTATAGTATTTTTCAAAGAGAAGCATATCGTGGAAACTTGGGGTGTTAAATTATAATTACATTATTATGATTATATAATATATATATATATATAATATAATTTCACTAAACTCGTCCTTAATACATTCCATGTAGTGTGTGAATGAATCATGTCACTTTGAGGGGGAGGTGGTCCACACTTCCTCAAACGAAATTATCTAATTAACACCAAATGGAATGTATAAATGTATGCCTTGAAATGGATTAAATAAAATTAAATAAATAATAAATAAAATATATAACATATATAAATAGATTTTCCAATATAATTTTTACCATGAGAGACGGTAAAGGAAAAAATAAACAATCATTATTTAGTGAGTCGGTAGTTTGTCGTACACATAAACAGTATGTTCATTACCCATTAGATGTATGTGTGTGTAAGTTTAGGTTGAACCATTATCATAAAAACATACTAGTATATTTAAGATATTTTTTTATACAATCATGAAATAAGAATACTGGAGGTAGTGGATAAATAAAATAATATAAAGGATTTTGAGGTAGGGTGTTACCTCTTAATCAGGTAACTCCTTTTGGTTTGCACCAAAGGGATTCCTTGGAAGGAATTATGCTCCAAGTGAGGATTATAGGAGTAATGGGTGATATTTGGGAGGATATTTTAGCATATATTTTCTGATACTAATTGGTTTTATAGGTTTTAATTAGTGCTATATGTGGTGGCCTTTTATAGAGAAGGGAAAGGACACACTTTGCATTTTTGAAAACAAGTTAGGTGTACCCATGTTTTTACCTAAAACAATTCTTACCAAACCTACAAAACTCAATAATGAAAGTTTAATGGAGGAATAATGGCCATAAAATGGGTTTTTTTTAAAGCTTCTAGGTTTTTCTGGTCTTAAATTTATGTTTTATTACTTTGTTAACCTTTTTTTTCTTAATCATTGTAATTAATTTTAATCACTTTCCCTAATATTTTTGGTCAAAAAAAATTTGAACATATTATAAATTATAATTATAAATATTCCAAATATTCAATCCATTTTTATAAATTCTAATCATACTAGTGTCAAAAATTAATTTAAAAAATAATAATCTCGTTGATGGGATGACACTGAAGGTTTTTAAAAGTAAAAACGTTCAAAAGTTTGTTGAGTTTTTATACCCAATTTCAATGTAAAATTTATTACAATGATCTAAATAGAATTAATTGATAAAAATATGATCTAATTAAACTTTTAATATAATATAATTTAAAATTATAAATTAATTATATGAAAAATTATTTTTGAATTAAAATTCAGTATTTTTTACTATTCATTAAAAAGAAACCTTACAGAAAAATATCAAAAAAATTATCCCAACCTAATATTTATGTTTATATTTAAAATATTAAGTTTATTTTGACATATTAAATCAATAAAAGTTTAAAAAGTTTGATTTAAAATGGGTTCTCTATTAAAAGGCGGTAAAACTACATTTTAAAAATATGTGTTTTTAAGCATAAAATTGGGTTTGTTCTTATCTAATATCTATCAAATCTATTGAATGGATATAAAAAATATTTTATTAAATATATAACATATATATTACATAAATATCACCCAATAATTTTATTTAATTTAATTTATTAGGGTAAAATAGCGTTGGGACAATAAAAAAATATTTCCTTTTATATTCAATCAATTTTCATATTCATCTATAATTAATTTGTAACCTATGAATTCATATTATATTTGTATAAAACATATATTTTCATAAATTTTTTTATACTATTCATAAACCATAATTTAACATATTGGTTATATATTATTATATTAAATAATAACATTTTAATAATATATTATAGTTCGGTAAAACTTTGTCTTGCATGTAATGTAAGTCATCGAGGAAAGTCATTTTTCATGTAACCCAAGCTAAACTCAGTGTCCCATATAGAAAAAGATATAATTTATTTTGAATATAGTGAATTATTAACTTAGTGTTTCATATAAAATAATCTAAACATAGTGATTTAATATATAATAAAATATTTTTAGTGTTATTTGAAATGAAAAATATCAACAAGGTTAAATTAGTTCAAAAATAATAATTCAAAAAATATCATGGTGTCACATTATACCCCCCTTAAAATTAATTTCTCCCTCAAAATTTTTTTGAGTTATAAATTTCTAATACTTGAAATTTTCATTAATATAAACCTACATCATAAAAATTAATACTAAAACTTCCCTTATTAAGGTAATGTTAAAACTATAATGGTTTCCCAATGTAACTTATAACTAGGTTTCCACATAGGAGAACATAGTTTGGGAGTGAATATTGGGCATGGAGGAAAATCATAAATATTTATAGCGATTGACTGAGGTCATCAATCACAAACATGTGAATGATCAGAGAAAATTTGAAGGCCATAAATTCATAAATATGTGATGATTTAAAAGGTCAACAGTTAAAAAAAATTAAGGTATTAGGATAATATTTTTTATCATTATCCTATCTTAAATTAATTATTTTACAGACCAAAAATATAAGGAAATATACTTACTTGATATATTTCTATAAAAAATCATTCTTTGGTTGTGCTTTTAACTATTTATAATTCATCCATTACTTCAAGAAATAGATGTTAAAAAATTAACTTTGATTCCCAAAGCACTAAAATACCCTTTTATAAAATATTAAGGCCCATAAAAGAATGAAAAGTACAACTATTTATCTAAAACAATTCTAAAAAATCAATATGGTTAATAAATTAATCTCTAAACATAAAAATTATATAAATAATTATTTATCAAAAATAATTATACATTAACCTTAAAATCATGTAGGGTAGTGGTAGGTGTGAAACCTTTATCATCCTTGGGTCATGGGTTCAAAACATTTATCCTTTTTGGACTTTATTGGTTGTTACTTGACATATATTATTTCCATATCTAAAACCACTCTAATATAATTTCCAAAATAAATATGTTGGATATCCTTTAAGTAATGTTAAGTACTAAATAACCTTTTAACCCAGGTTTTAAATACAATCTCAATACATAAATAATTCCTCCAAAGTTTAACTTAAACTTTTCAAGAATGTTTAACCTTATAACTCTTATGAGAGATTAAAATATAAAACTCTAGCAAGAAATTCATGAAATAAACTTAACATTGATCCCCCATAAATCAAAAATTAGCTCTTGGTTATCACAATCCAAACATGTGAATACCCTTATCATATATTATCTTAAAACATGGTAAAAACATGAATTGCCATAAATAATACTAGAAAACATGCATGCTTCCTTATTCCATAGATTAATGGATATATTCCATAAATCCAAGAAGTTATAAACTTCATCCATGATAGAATAAACTACTAGACAACTAGTCCTTCATTAGTTCCAAGGTAATCAGTATTGTAACACCCCAAGCTTCCACAATATGTTTATCTTTGAATAATGCAATAGCTTACCCTATACACAACTTGGAGTTTTAGCACACCATAACCAGTAAATCTAGCCATTATGAATAGTAATACCCAATTTTTGAAATTTTAAATTTTTTATTTTTCTAAATGGACTTCATTTTTGGATCTGAAATATCAAAATTAGTTTAGAGTGAATTTTTGTAATTTTTCGTAAAACTTTCAATTTTTTATGAATAGTGACAAACACTTCGTTATTGTTTAAAACCAACTTTTTATTTAAATAATTATTTATTTTAATTAAATTTATTTTAGGATAAAATAGATAAAAAATAACTATATAAGTTCAATTTAATTCATTGGATCTATTTTATAATTAAATTTGATTTATAAAATTTAATTGAATTTTTTAACGTCTTTTACCCACCTTTTAGGCACATTTGAAAATTTTCATAAAACATACTTTTACCACTTATGAGAATTGAATTTTAAAAATCCAAGAGACATGGTTGACATCATTAAGTAAAATGTGGTTCAATAGGATGAAAATAATTTTTGGTGATTAGTAACTTTTGAATTTTATTTACCATGGTTAAAAGTAAATAGGGTAATGAAAGGTAAAAATGATATTATAATTACACTATCACATTTAATAATTCAATTGGATAAGTTTATTTTTACCAAAATCAAACTTACGAATAAAATATGATCATTTTGGTCCACTTGTGTTAGATTAGGACATTTATTATTATTTAATTTATTGAAGAGTTAAAAGTGTTAAATTCAAAGCTTAATAAGTAAATCATTTTTAATATAGGGTTATACATAAGATAAATTAGACTATAAATATTAATTATAAAGATAAAAATATTTCATACATAATGGTTTTTTATTTATAACTTTTAGAAATTAAATAATCAAATTTATTTATGACACAATGATGTTGCAGTAGTTACCATATTATTGAAACATTAAAATAATTAATATTATAAATACTAATATAATTGTAAACTGAGATTTTTGATAAATTACACTAATTTTATAGATTAATAAGACATTTTAGGGTTGATTAAATAATTTTTTTTCAAAGTGATAAAGTTTTTATGACTTTCACAAAAACAAAATACCAAATTGTGTCAAAATTGATATAAATGAGTTTTAAAAAAATACTATATTATTAATTGATATAATATTCTTAAAAATCTAAGGTTTGTCCAAAGGACTTATAAAAGGTTATATATTTAAATAATTAACCAATTTGGGTTCTCTTGTCTTTTTATATTAAGTTTATTAACCATTTATTATAATTATACAAGAATACATGGTAAAAGTTAAACTATTTAACTAAAAGTTGAATCTAAAAGATAAGGATAATATGGCGACCTAAACCTGTCTAAAACCTATTGGTTGAGATATTTTCTACCCAAAACCACCTTATCCGAGAAATAAATCCTTTTGGAGCCATTATAAACCGAATATGATCATATAATAAAATAATATTTCAATCATTTCCTAAAGTGACCCTCACCTATCTTATAAAAGGGTACTTACCCTTCTCTCAAAATCACACCTCCAAATCCATTTGTCTAAGCCAAACACAAATAAAATATCCTCCAAACTACCCTCCCTTCTACCTATAGTCCTTAATTTCATTATAAATCCATCCTAAGGATCCCTTTTGATCAAATCAAAAGGAAACACCAGAAGAAGAGGTAATAATTTCACCACCTCTTTCAAAGTTCTTTTCTTCTTCCACTTCCTCTTTATTTGTTGTTTCCATGCCAAAATAATAACTCTAGTACGTTATGCATACTGTGATGTTATTATAAAATCTTGACATCCATATTAACTATGCTATCAATCCTATGAATGACAAGTCACCATACGTGCGTACGTACAGCTTACCGTCTCCACGTTGTGGTGTAGTTTGTTATTCAAACACTTCATTAATTGGATGGGTATAATAATGAGTATAACTGATGTAAATAATAAATATAACATGTTAATGATTCCTTATATATTATATACCATCCATTTACATACGATTTCACCATCAATAGAATTATATTGTCGCTCGTACGTACGTACGGATTACCATCTCCACGAAGGTGATGAAATTCCTTCCCCATCATAACCATTCATGAATAATTTTCATTTTATGATTAAAAATAATGTTTAAAAACTTAATATCATTCTGGATATGAATCAAATATATCCTATCCATAACAAACATGGCTTATGTAACCAAGCATATAAAGTAAAATGAATCAGTTAACACCTGAAACAATGATACTACAGAAATATTATTAACTAATAAATATTAGAAGATAATATATGATATCATATTAATGTATGTGGTTCTTGTATAATTTAATAAAAACAATATAAATATTATACAATAGGTTAATGTAAACTCGATTAAGAAAAAGTACATGGTAATGGTTACTTCTACAATCTCTTCATTATCTGCGGTTGTTTATACGTGAGTATCTACTGGGACCTCTTTATCATCCACATCTGTGTTTCTTAAAAATGTATTTCAAAACATTTTTACTATTTCCTATAATATGGTTTAAATTCATCAATACCCTTGTTTGACTTTATATTAAATTTTTATAAATGAATCTTTCTTTCATTTTCTAAACAAGGTCTTTTATGACCTTTTTGACAAAATTAAGGAAAGAATGTTTCTTTTAACTTATTTTTTTTTTAACTTATATTTTTTTAACTTATTCAGAGAGTGAGGCTATTTTTCACTGTTATAACATCTTTTAAATTTCCTTTGCAATATTATAATAATATTTTTAAAATAAATGTTTTCTTTTATAATTATGTGACTTTTAAATGATTTCAAAATAGAAATAGGTATTTCTATTAAACAGTTTTGATTTCATCTATATCAACATCCTTTGATGGACTTTACACTTGTTTGAAGTTGATTCATTATGATACAATATTCTATATTATATTGAAGTTTTTGTGATATGTTTGACAGTGGATGTGTTATTTCTATATCATTTATAGTTTATTGTTAAAGTATTAACATTTATTAAGCTAGTTTTAATACGAATGTTATTTTACATTTCATCCTTTTGATATGAGAAATGCATTGGACTTAGTAAGTGATGGGTGGAGCCCACTATATCTCCTCAATTCATTGTTAGGTCTCATGAGACAAAATAGTTCCTTCGAATAAGGCCTTGACAAAATATTATTTGTAGTCTTGGCATGAGGCCTTGACTATGTGATTATAATGTCCGGCCTTAAGCATTCCATCATTATGAAATTGGATATTGATATTACATGTTATTATTCAACTAGTAGAATATCCATGTGAATAAGTAAATGGAATTATTTGATTTGTCATTTCCATATAATGCTGAAGTTTACGTTTAAAAGGCTTTTGTTTTAGTCTTATACATTTCCTTAAATTTTTATACTTATTTATGAAAGTTTCTTCTATATTGTTATCCTTACTAAGCACCTGAGCTCACCCTTTCTATCTTTTATTTTTCCCAAGATGTGAATAAGTATATTACAATTAACCTGTAGGAATAGGCTATAGGATATGAGTGTGTTCAAAGGGGATCCAATGTCGTTGTTTTTTCATTTCATGATGTAATGTAAAACTTATTTATGTATATAGTACTTCCAAGGCTACTAAACTGATCGGCCTTTCAGGATTTGATCCCTTGTGATCATACTAATGTTATGAAATATTTCCTTGACTCTAGATAACTAGGTTCGGGGCATTACAGTTGGTATCAGAGGATGTTTAGTACAAACCTTGAAAGCTTGATTTATAAAAACTCTTATTAGAGGACATTACACTAAGATAGATTTTGAGGATTAGTATATAAGAACTTCTTAGAATTTTGTTAATGTAGAGATTTTGTGTATTTTCCAAGCTATACATCCTTGTCTGGATATGAGCACATATAGGTGGCTTTGGCATAGATGTACCTAGGAGTGAAAACTCCGACAATGAGTTTCGGGCTTGACCTGAGGTATCTTGTTACACGACAATGGGCCTTATTTCACTCTTGGTTATGACACTCTCAGGGGATATTCTTAGGATAATTCACATTTTCCTTACAAACCATTATGAAGGATTTATGAGTCAATACCTCCACAAAGAAAACATTTTTTATGATTAAGGATTATATTCATAAACTGTTCAATTTATGTTAGGTATTTTACTAGTTTGGAATTATGTATTGTGACTCATAAACTAATATAGTGTATTAAATTGTTTAGAAATGTTTCCTAGTGTAAGTAATAGAAAATGTATCAATTTCCATAATCCATGTAGGGATTTTCCCCCTACTCAAGATAATTATTGTGGAGCAGCTGATGCAACCGGTGCTAAACATCTTATTACCATATTGGGAAAACTCACTCAGGTTATGAATAATAACCTTACCCATATGAATAACCATGATCCAAAACATGGAGGATCAATGTAAGACGGCTTCATGAGGAAACAAACACAAATAGTTAATGGGACTACAAATCCATTTGTAGCTAATAAATAGATAAGTTTCTTGGAGAAAATATTCCATACTTTGGGGAGTAGCGAAAGGGAAAAATTTGTCATGGCAATTAATCGCCTCATGGGAGATGCAAATCAATGGTGGTCATTAATTAAAAACAAAAAGAAGGATGAAGAAGTATCAAATATGGAATAGATATAGTTTAAAGAGATTATCTTAGAAAAATACTTTCCTCGTGACCATCGAACAAATATGGAAAGAAAATTTCGGATTTTGAGGCAAAATGAGGATGAGAATGTCACAACGTATGAGGATAACTTTTCAAGGTTATCAAGTCATGGGGAAGATTATATACGTAACTCAAGGAGTAATATTGATCAATTATTTGTTGGGTTAAAACCATTTCTCCATCGAGCATTAGTCTCACAATCCTTCTCATAGTACGAAGATATTGCCTCATGTGTTATCAAGATAGAAAAGGAATTATCTAAGTCTTACGACTTTAAATCAAAGAAAAAGAAGAAGAGATCTGCTAAACACTCTAGAAATGGAAATGAGGGGAAGAAGGTAAAGGTTGAATTTCCATCCTAAAATAAATGTGGGAAGAAACGCCCTGGTACTTTTCTAAAGGGAATGGGTGTCTGTTACAAGTGTGGTGAAAAAGTTCACCAAACTTGTTATTTCAAGGGAAAGATAGAGGTTATCAATGTTGAATGATAAAATTGTAGATAAATGGTTCATCATTCAAATGAATTTCCTAAGAACCAAGGAAAATTACCGCATAAAAGGCCAAGGGAGAAAGGCTAATCTTATGTGATAACTACTGTTGTGGTTGAAGCTTTGAATGACATGGTGGTAGGTAATTTAATGGTTTCCTCAATTTAGCCAATGCTTTATTTGATTCTGGATCATATCATTATTTCATATATTCCCAGTTTTCTAAGAAAATTAGATATTTCTATTTTGATTTAACAAGGAAGCTTTTAGTCAAAACTTCTAAGAGAAATATCATTGCAGCAAAGTTTTGTGAATGAGTTCCCATTAGAGAATATAAACGTACTTTATCAGCTAATATCATCATCAAACCCATGATTGAATTTGATATAATCCTCGGTATGGATTGGCTTTCAAACCATGATGTGAAAATTTATTATAAGAAGAATGATGTTACATTTTTTGATGATGATAAGGAGTACCTTATCTTTAGAGCAGAAACTTCACCATCTGATTATCATATAGATCCACCCCTCGTAGCTCTACTAAATTCAATTATTGGAGATTAAGAGAGTTAAATAACTATGGGTGAGTAAAGGAATGTTCAAATAGAGGACGTACCTATTTTTTAAATATATGTTGATGTGTTTCTAGAGGATTTACCTAGACATCCTCCAGAACAAGAAATTGAGTTTTCCATTGATTTAATTCCCATTTAAAATCCCATATTGAATACCCCTTAAAGAATGGCCACTATGGAATTAGTGGAACTAAAGAAACAACTAGAGGAATTGAGTAATAAATTATTTATTCTCCCTAGTGTTTCTCTGTGGTGATCCCCTTTTCTTTTTATTAAGAAGAAATATGGATCTATGAGGTCGTGCATTGACTACAGGGAGATCAATGCTATAAAAATAAAGAATAAGTATCCACTACCTCACATTGATGATTTATTCAATCAAATTTTTAGATCTCAATGCTTTTCAAATATTAACCTTAAATCTGGATATCATCAGTTGTGTGTGAAGAAAGAATACATTCTGAAGTCATCATTTCATACCAAGTATGGGCATTACCAGTTTACAGTAATGCCTTTTTGACTAACTAATACACCCTCTATCTTCATGAATCTAATGAATAGAGTTTTCAAGGAATATCTTGATGACTTTTTAGTGGTATTTATTGATTATATCTTGATATACTCCAAAATCTATGAAGATCATGAATATCACTTGCGCACTGTTCTAAAGACTCTTAGAATAAATAAATTATATGGGAAGTTTAGAAAGTGCGAATTATGGCTTCAGGAGATTTCTTTTCTTGGAAAAATTGTCTCTAAGAATGAAATCTTTGTTTTTAGCCTTCTAAGAAAAAAGCAATACAAGAATGGAAAGCACTGATGGGTATTACTAAGGTATGAGGTTTTATTTGTTTAGAAAGTTATTATTGGGGTTTTGTCAAGAACTTTTTCTGATTGGCTAACCCATTAACCAAGCTCATGCTTAAAGGGGTTAAATTTGTTTAGAAAAACTATTGTGAATAATTTTTTGAAGAACTAAAGAGAAGATTAGTCAATGCTCCTATCTTGACTCTCCCTTCAGGGAATGATGGGTTTGTTATTTATAGTGATGCTTAAAAGATAGGATTGGGTTGTGTCCTTATGCAGAATGATAGAGTTATTTTCTATGCATCACGATAGCTAAATATTCATGAACAAAACTTTCCCACTCCTGATCTTGAGTTATAATCTATAATCATTACTCTGAAGATATGGATACACTATCTCTATGGTGAAAATGTGAGATATATACTGATCAAAAGAGTTTGGAGTATATTTTCTCACAAAAAGAACTCAAATGTGGCAAAGGAGATGGCTCGAAGTACTCAAGGATTATGATTTCACTATACAATACCACTCGAGGAAGGAAAATAAGGTGGAAGATGCTTTAAGAAGAAAGGATCATGGAGTTCTTAATAAGATGAGGGTTGAAAGGGATCATATGTTCATGGATCTAGTAGGGATGGATATGGGAATAATAATGGAAGGTGAAAAATAGATAATTTTTCAAATGGTTTCCAATCCATATTTACTATAAAGGATAAAAAGTTCTCAGACTGATGATGAGGAGTTTAAAAAGAAAATTAAAGTTGTTAATGATGGGAGATTGATTGAATTCTTCTATGAAGATGGAATTTTGAAATTTGGGAAGAGACTTTGTGTTCCTGACATACCTGATATAAAAAAGGAATTGTTGGATGATGCTCACAGCTCCAGTTTCTCTATACACCTTGGTAGAACTAAGATGTATAGATATTTGAAGGAAACATTCTGGTGGGACAACATAAAGAGGGATATTTATGATTATATGTCAAGATGTATGGTTTTTCAAAAGGTGAAAGATAAATTACAACATCCTAGAGGAGTCATGCAACCTATTCCCATACCTGAGTGGAAATGGGATAATATTATGATAGACATTGTCATGGGGATACCAAAAGACTCCTATAAGAAATGATGATATATGGGTCATTGTTGATTGTCTTACCAAGTCAGCACATTTTATTTATATAAGAGAAGATTTACCACTTGAAAGTTTAGAAATACTATATATTAATGAATTTTTAAGACTTCATCATGTAACCCTATTGATTGTTTATGATCGTGATCCCCGTTTTACATCAAGATTTTGGAAAATTATTCAGAAAGACCTAGATACTGAAGTTCATTTGAGCACTGCCTACCACCCTCAAACTGATGGACAATAAAAACAGACTATTCAAACCTTATAATACATGTTAATATCTTTCTCACTTGACTTTAAAGGTATGTGGGGTCATTATTTACCTCGGGTAGAATTTTCCTATAACAATTGCTTCCATTCAAGTATTCATATGGCACCATAGGAAGCGTTATATGGAAAGAGATGCCACACACCAACTTTTTAGGATGATGTTGGTGAAAGAAAACTCATAGGCCTATAACATGTTGAGGAAACAATGAAAAAGGTGAAGATTATCCAAACCCACATCAAAGTAGCTCAAAGTAGGAAAAAGAGATAAGATGATAACCGAATAGAGGATTTGGAATTTCAAGTAAGAGATCATGATTTATTGAAGGTATCTTTATGGAAGGGTGTTGTACGATTTGATAATAAGGGTAAATTAAGTCCCTATTACATTAGACCTTTCGAAATTCTAGAACGAATTGGAGTTGTATCTTACTAATTGAAAATGCCTCCAAGACTCTCCAAAGTTCATGATGTGTTCCACGTATCACTGTTGAAAAAATACATGCCTAACCCAACGCACGTACTCACCTATGAAGAAATAGAACCAGAACCCAATCTGTCTTATTGTGAAGAGCCTGTCTAGATTCTTGATACCTGAGAACAAGTGTTGAGAAACCAGACGACTCATCTAGTAAAATTTCTTTGGAGAAACCATAAGATGGAAGAGGCAACATGGGAACCCAATGAACTTATGATGAAGATCCACCCAAATATTTTTATGCAGTACTATTCTATAAATTTCAAGGATGAAATTATTTAAAGTATGGAAGAATGTAACACCCCAATATTCCATTGTTTACTTCTCTTTGAATAATACAATAGCTTGCATTGTATGCAAATTCGAATTCTAGCACACCATGACCAATCAAACTAGCTATTATGAATAGTAATACACACTTTTTGAAATATTATAAATTTTATTTTTCAAAATGGACTTCATTTTTGGATTCAAAATATCAAAATTATCTTAGGGTGAATTTTTGGTATTTTTCTGAAAACTAAAACATTGTGTTATTCTTTAACGACTACTTTTTATTTAAATAATTATTTATTTTAATTAAAATTATTTTAGGTCAAAATAGATACAGAATACCTATATAATTTCAATTTAATTCATTAGAGTCATTTTATAATTAAATTAGATTTATAAAATTTTATTGAATTTTTTGACATCTTTTATCCACCATCTAGGCACATTTGAAAATTTTCATAAAACATAATTTTACCACTTATATTAATTGAATTTAAAAAATCTGAGAGACATGGTTAGTATTAGTAAGTAAAATGTGCTTCAATAGGATGAAAATAATTTTTGATGAGTAGTAACTTTGGAATTTTATTTACCACAGTTAAAAGTAAATAGGATAATTAAAGGTAAAAATGATATTATAATTATCCTAACACATGTCCTAATTCTATTGGATAAGTTTATTTCAACCTAAATCAACCTTAGGAATAAAATATGTCCCTTTTGGTCCACTTGTATTATATTAGTAAATTTATTATTATTTTATTTAAAGAAGAGTTAAAAGTGTTAAATTCTAAGTTTAATAACTAAAGATTTTATAATATTGGGTTATACATAAGATAAATTCGACTAAAAATACTAATTAGAAATCTAAAAATATTTCCTACATAATGGTATTTAATTTATAATTTTTAGATGCTAAATAATTAAATTTATGTATGACATAGTGACGATAGAGTAATTACCATATTATTGAAATATTAAAATAATTGATATTATAAATATTAATATAATTGTAAATTGAGACATTTTATGAATTAAACTAATTTTATAGGTTAATATGAAATGTTATGGTTGATTAAATAAATTTTTTACTAAGTGATAAAGTTTTTATGACTTTCACAAAAACAAAATACCAAATAGTGTCAAAATTAACATAAATGAGTTTTTAAAACAAATACTATATTATTAATTGATATAATATTCCTAAAAATATATAGTTAGAAAAAAAGACTTATATAAGGTTAAATATATCAATAATTAACCAATTTTTGTTCTCTTGTATTTTTATAGTAAGTTTAATAAAATTTTATTGTAATAATACAAGAATACAGAGTAAAAGTTAAACTATTTAACTAAGAGTTAAATCTAAAATATAATGTTAATATGGTGACCTAAACCTATCTAAAACCTATTGGTTGAGCTTTTTTCGACCCATCCCCACCTTAGACTCAAAATAAATACTTTTGGAGCCATTATTAACTGAATATTATTGTATAATAAAATATTATTTCAAGCTTTTCCTATAGTGACCCTCACCTCTCTTATAAAAGGGTACTTCCCTTTATCTCAAAATCAGACCTCCCATTTGGATCACCCAAACCCTGCCCAAATATCCTCCCAACTACCCTCACTTAGACCTATATTCCTTATTTTTATCATAAATCCAATCTAAGTATCCCCTTTGATCAAATCAAAAGAAAACACTCAAAGAAGAGGTAATAATTTCATCACCTCTTCCAAAGTTCTTTTCTTCTTCCTCTTCCTCTTTCTTTATTGTTTCCATAAAAAAATAATAACTCCATTAAATTATCCATAATTTTATGTTCTTATAAATATGGTACAACCATATTCATTATTCTATCCATCCTATGAATGACAATTCACCATACGTGCATACGTACGGCTTACCGTCTCTACGTCGTGGTGTAGTTTGTTATTCAGACACTTCATTATTTGGATGGGTATAATAATGAGTATAACTAATGTAAATAATAAATATAACATGTTAATGATTAGTTATATATGATATACCATCCATTTAAATACAATTTTACCATCATTAGAATGATATTGTCCCTCATTCGTACGTACGGATTACCGTCTCCACGAACGCGATGAAATTCATTCCCCGTCATAACCATTCAAGAACAATTTTCATTATATACTTAAAAATAATGTTTAAAAACTTAATATCATTCCTGATATGAATCAGATACATCCTATCCATAAAAAACATGTCTTACATAACCAATAATATAAAGTAAAATGAATCAGTTAACACCTTAAACAATGATACTATTGAAATATTATTAACAATGCAGTATTAAAAGATCATATATGATATCATATTTATGTATTTGGTTATTTTATAATTTAATAACATTGATTTAACTATTATAAATTATTTTAACGTACCCTCAATCAAGGAAAATTACAAGGTAATGGTTAGTTCTACAATCTCTTCATTATATGAGCTTGTTTATACGTGAGTATCTACTAGGACCTCTTTATCATCCACATATATTTTTCTTAAAAATGTATTTCAAAACATTTTTACTATTTACTATAATGTATGTTAAATTCATTTATACCCTTGTTTGACTTTTTATATAATGTTTATAAAATTAATATTTCCATTGTTTTCCAAACAAGTTCATTTATGTCCTTTTCAACAAAATTAAGGAAAGAATGTTTTTTTAACTTATATGGAGAGTGCAGTTATTTTCCACCATTATAACATCTTCTAAACTTTCATTAAAATATTACAATAATATTTTCAAAATAAATTTTTTCTTTTATAATTATGTGACTTTTAAATGATTTAAAAATAGAAAGTGGTATTTGTCTCAAATAGTTTTTATTTCATCTGTATCAACATCCTTTGATGGATTTTACACTTGTTTGATGTTGATTCATTATGATATAATCATCCATATTATATTGAAGTTTTTTTGATATTATTGACTGTGGATTTGTTATTTTTATACCATTCATAGTTTATGGTTAATGTATTAACATTTCGTATGCTATTTCTAATATGAATTTTTATGTTATGTTTCAACCTTTTCATATCATGAATGCATTGGAATTAGTAATTGATGGGTGGAGCCCGCTATATCTCCTTGATGCATCGGTAGGTCTGATGATAAAAAACAGTTTCTATGCATAAGGCCTTGACAAAATCTTATTTTTAGTATCGGCATGAGGCCTTGACTATGTGATTATAATGTATGGAATTATGTATTCCATCATTATTAAATTTTCTATTGATATTATATGCGATTATTCGACTAGTAGAATATCCATGTGAATAAATAAATGTAATTATTTGATTTATCTTTTCCATATTATGCTGATGTTTATTTTTTAAAAGTCTTGGGTTTTAGTCATATACATTTTCTTAAATGCTTATGCTTATTTATGAAATTTTCTGCTATATTGTTATCCTTATTGTGCACCTGAGATCACCCCTTTCTATGTTTTATTTTTTCCAAGATGCAAAGAAGTATATTCAGATTAACCTATAGGAATAGTCTAAGGGATATGAGTGTGTTCAAAGGGGATTCAATGTCGTTGTTTTTCCATTTCATGGTTTAAAGTAAAACTTATGTAAGTATCTAGTACTTCCAAGGCTACTAAATTGGTCGGTCTTTTGGGATTTGATCTCTTGTGATCATGCCAATGTTATTTAATATTACATTGACTCTGGGTAACTAGGTTTAGGGTATTACTAGTACCATCCAATTTACTTATATCCAACATAACTTTGTCCAAAAAAAATTATCATAACATAAGAAACATATTTAGGGTTATCTTTCCCTTAATCATGTGTTTTTTTGGACATCACCTTGCCATTAAATCACTTTTCTATTCCATTAGATCCACTCAATGTGTTCTTATAAATCATTAACCAAAAAACATAGACTGTAAAATCCTTATATATTTGAAATTTTATAATTCTTAAATCCAAATACTTAAAAACTTCAGTTATTCTACTTTATCCACAATCCATAATAAGGATACCTAATCCTATTACTTAATACATATTTCCTTTCACATTTCGTATGTATTCTCATCATTAGCAGCAATATAACCATTACTTAAACCACCATGCTGATTCTCTTCAGGAACTTTCCTCTTGGTACATTAAGTTACATAATGACCATTTATTCTACACATAAAACACTTAACCTTTGATGATTCCTTAGGGAGGACAATATTCTCATCCATTTCATTAACATAACTCTTTATTTTTATCTTGTATTCACTTGATTTTTGTCCTTATTTTATATATTTAAAACATATTCTTGTTCCTCTAAGACATTCACTTATGTGATTCTTTCCACATTCTTGACACAAAGGAAACTGAATCTTCTTTAATCCATGGTATCCATTACCTTAACTATCAGTGAAATAAATCATTATTTTACTTGGTGAGTTTGATATTTGGTTAAAGTATACTTTATTAATCATGTTCTATGAAAATTTATTAGCAATGATCACAATATATTTCACTCCATTGATCTTCCCAATTAACTTCTCACCGGAAAATTATCCATCGCATTCAACATTACTCTAGTTCCTTCTGGTTCCCACTATTGACTAAAATAAGAATCATAATGTGATAATTACTTATCATAGTAGAAAACCACATGGTCATGAAAATAATTACTTATAGTATGTCTAAATCATGACACATTCAATAATCTATGACACCCTAGGTTCATCCTAGGTTTTTTATAGCCAAATTATATTTAAATCCTTCATGATGGTTCATGAAGAGTTTTTGAATTCCAAAAGCATATCCCCTAGGAGTGGAAAAGCATGTATTAAGAAATTCCCATTATCATGTACCATATTACACTGAGTCAGGCCTGAAACATCTTCTCAAAGTTGTTACCCCTAGCTACATCTGTTCCAGAACCACTTCCACCTGTAGAATCCAAACACTGATTCATTTCTAGGAAAATGCTCACTATATCCTTCACCATAATTCCAAGACATTTTATTATACATTTCCTTATCCTTAAACTTATCCTTAGACATGTCCTTATGGTTATCACTAAGGTTTTACCATCCAAGTTTCAAAATGTAAAATAAACCTTTTCTCTGATACCAACTATAATGACCCTCTCTTTTCATACATTAATATTAAATAACTTTTTTTAAATTATTAATACATTATGAAAACTAACACCCAAATATTTTACTAATATATTGGATTTGGAAACATGGAATGCAATGTACCATAATTCCTTATAATTAATTTTAATTATATGGGATTATTTAGAGATCATACTTTGAGATGGCACATGATTCTGAGTCTTGGAGTAGCCAGAATGTTTTTCTGAACAATTTTAAAGTTCATTTAAATAAACGTGTGAGCGGGTTTTTCTAACCTTTAAATTGATTCTCATATCAATAATATTATGGAACCATTGAACTCATAATGTTGGGATTCATCTATAAAGGACCTCACATATACTGGCAAGGTTTGAATAGAAAATATAGTTTGTGGACGTTTTAAGAAAAAATAAAATTTATTGAAAAAATTTATTTTATTCAAAATTTGTTTCGTTACGACACAGCGATGAGCTGACTATTTAATTACATAAATGAAACAGTTTAACAACTCTTTAAATGAAGCATAATATAAATTTTGTTTCATAAATGAAACAGCATAATGACATGATGACTCAGCATAACAGAAACGTTGCGACATGTTTCTCTATTTTAATCAGATGATGGAGTTTGAGAAACAGATTTAGATCTGGAAATTCTTATGATGAGTGAGGAAGGAATTATCTCTAATGAAAAATGATGGGGAATTAGAAAGCATAGATGACACCCTTAAAGAATAGACCTAGGACCTAAGATCGACGAACGCCAATGGCTTCGAGTGGATCATGAATCCCTACAGACGGATTGCCATCAATGACGAGCCTTTCCTCCGATATAATATTCTCTAGGTAGGGGTTTAGTTTTTTATTTTATTTCCCCTATTCTTCTTTCTAAAACAATGAATGCATATCAACACACTAACATGTTGATCCTTGGGTTTCTTATTCTTGTTGGAGGGTGCTTTATCTTTGGGTTATTGCTTTGGGGTTAGATTGTTGATCAAATCTTGAACCTCCCCCTTCCCCTGTTTTAAAAACTCTAATGCGGAGGAATTTTGCTTCCACGAACAAGGAATATATTCCTCCATCCTTGTATGTTCATGTGTTCTCCATGGCCACACCTCAAAATTGATGGTAAGGTGATTCTTTTTCGAGGTCGCAACAGGGAAGACGGAGCCCCAAGGAACCTGGAGGCATAGGCGGTTCAGGGATTGGATCACCAGAGTGGACCCGGTGGTTTGCGGAAGGCCCCTCCAGTGCACCGATGTTGGATATCGGCATTAGTGGCCCATGTCAACGATCGCTGGTGGGTGGCCCCGCGCCATGACAACGCGCTGAGGTAGAGTTCAGGGCCATCTAGAGCCATGGTGGTGTAGTAGGGGGTCCATCGGCGACCGACCACCAGCTGGTGGAGGTGGACACGTCCAGCATCATGTGGGCCGTGATTCACTATAACACAGTATAGTTGGGGTCATGTATAGGACAAGGGGTAGTCAGATCCTATTAGATTCCCAACGGGCGTCTAGGCTGGAGGAGATTGGCTCGCTTTGTGGGTCAGACTAGGGGGTGTGTAAACTGGGCCCCTGGGCGGACTAGGCTAGAACACAAGTTGGTCTGCTTTTGCAAGCCTGGTTAGTGGGATAAAACTAGGCTGTTGTGTGGCCAGATCTAGCAAAGAACCAGCCAGGTTGTTGTAGGCCATGCCAGATTGAACAGGATCGATGGGCAACCTAGGTGCTGGACCCACGACTGAACCAGCCTAGGTCCAGCACGACCCAATGGTCCTGGCCTAGTGGTCAGGCCAGACCGGGCCGGCCCAGACCCAAACTGGGTTGGGTCGGATCGGTCAAACTAGGTTGGGTTGGTCGGGTTGGTACATCCAGTTTGGGCTGGGCCTAGACATAACTGGCCCCTGTTTACTGAAACACCAATATCTTTTAGACAGGGCATCCAATAGGCGATCTGTTTATGTCTTTGGAACCCTCATGATGGGAAGATTCTTTTAAATGATATATAGATACTTTAATTAAAGTTGAAATATGATTAATGTATTGGTAAGTTGATTCTCCTAGTATCAAGTGCACAACATGTGGGAATCTTACAGCTGGGTAAGACCCGAAGACTGCTGACAAGAGGGTCTAAATGACCATATATGCCTAGATGATAAGTAGGCTTGTGTCGGCCTGCCATAAGAGACACTATGTGGATTATCTATATGAGACTCTATGTGGATCAGCTACAAGTTACCGTCTCTGGATCAGATACAAGTGACCCTTTGTGAATCTGTTATATGTATCCCTGTGTAGACTAGTTATGATGGCCTAAGTGGGAAGAAGCTTTGTGTGACCCGGTAGGCCCTCGGTGGGGAGTGGCTCTGTGTGACCCAGCAGACCCACAGTACTCATCAGGGATGAGTACCTTAGCAGTCCAAGGTGTTCAGTGTACAGCTGATAGATTTTATTTACATGCTTTAGATTATACCTCTGTGAGCTAATAGTACCATGTGTATACATTCATTGTTTTCTTTCCCTTGTGTTTTAGGATCCCTACTGAGTGTTTTGTTACTCACCCCTTCATGGGATTTACCCACACGTGTTGTGTCTGGTGTAGACGATAGGATCTTTGACAGATACCTCGGTGGTTGGGGACCAGGTGGTGCCCAGTGAGATATGACTGGCAGGGCATACTTCCACAGCTTTCGACAGCTGCTCCTTGCCTACCCTTCTGGTGGGTTCTTCAAATAACATATTATATAGATCTATTGTACTTTTTAGTTTTTAGTTTTTTTCTTTTGTTGGGTTTATATTCTAGCCCATTTTACATACATCTTGTACCTTTACTCAGTGGTTGTTTAGTGGAATGCATTTTTTCCTTTCTATTTGTTTGGGAAGTAGTTTTGTGTGTGTCTATGTGGGTGAACAGGTACTTAAGAAATTGCCTCTCACTCATGGGATAATCCCTTCAGTGCTTGTCACTAGCCCCTGGCCTTTTGGAGGAGAAATTGGGGCAGTCACGGCATAGTCCCTAGGGGACGGGTCGTGACAAAGTGTTATCAAAGGTGGTCGGTTCTATCTCAAATACTTGGAGACTATGGTTTTGGTTTGGGGAAATAGTTCTAAGTGTTTTTAGTTTAACTTTCAAGCCAAGGACTCTAGTTTTCGTGTGGCGGCCGACATATTCATAAACCAGGACTCTGGATGCCAGCTTTCTGACTCGGTATATGGAAACACAGGTTGCGGGAAATAAAAGGGTACAAACATCATATAGGATTTTGAGTATTTTTCTCTTACCTTTCTTTAGTCAGCTCACCAGGTATAATAAATTGATTGTGGTACATATTGATCTATTTCTGGATGCCTCCACATAAACAGCCATCTAGGATTCTGATAAGTGATCATGAGGATAGACCACCTAGCGATGAGGCATTGGTTCAGGGACCAGTGCTATAGATGGACCCCCCGGGTGGTCCACTAGTGTTACCACCACTTGTTGATCAGAATTTACTGTTGGTGAAACCAATAGAGGGTGCATGTAGACTAAGTTCCAAACATTAGTTCTAGAGGTAGATACCTCCCAGGTTCAGTGGTGAGACTGACCCCCAGGTGGCAGAGGATTGGATTTTGGTGGTGACACGAGTCTTCTGTATTGTGAGGATTCCTCTCAACCAGATTGCGATCTTAGTCTTGATCCTTATTCAGGTATTGGTAGGGAGATGATGGAGTTGGACTATTCAAACACATGATGATAGGCCCTTACCTGGATAAACTTTGATCACCTCTTCAAGCAGGAGTTCTTCCCCATGACATTTTTCTCTATGCACATATAGGAGCTACTCCATCTACATCAGGGCAGCATGACAGTAGCATAGTACTCAGCAAGATTCACCAAGCTTTCTCACTACTCTACAAACATGGTGTGAGACCCATTATTTCGGTCCTGAGCCTTTGAGAAGAGACTATGCCAGAATATCAGGGCGTCCATGGTGTCTCTCAGCATCCTTACATAGGATAGGGTGCTGGAGTAAGCCCTACCTGTGGAGATATTCCTGACAGAGCAGGCGTTGATAGCTGGAATCACCAGTAAACATTAGGTAGTTGAGACTTCAGTGGTGGGAAGTAGGCAGTAGATACAGGGACCCAAGTAGTTTAGGCCTTTTAGGTGACAACCCTAGGACTTAGGGTCGGTAGTACACGGCTCCCAGAATAGAGGGAGTCCGTAGGGGGTCAAGTAGTGCTTCTCATACGGCGGGTAGGGACCCATGGCTCATGATTTCCTGACTCATCATGCAGACGATCAGTAGGTGGTTGAGGGACCACCGAGGTAGAGGTAGAGGTTCAAGTGAGGAGATCTACATGGCGTAAAACGTGGAAGATGAGTAGGTTGGGTGGTAGTAGGTGGGCACAAGTTTGAGGTACTACCACCACCACCCCCAAGTGGTCCACCACAGCCACAAGGAGCCGGTGTACAAAGTCAAGGCCAACTTTAGGTGATGGAGGCCTATGACCACGGTGCTCCAGATATTATTAGAGGTACGATATTTTTCTTCTCCAACTTAGCTACAGTTATTATAGACACATGTTCCATTCACTCATTCCTTTCTATAGACCTCTTTTGAGGCTCGAAGATACTGGTGGAGTCGTTGGCTCGATCCTTATAGGTAGCGACCCCTACGAGAGGGGATTCAAATATTACACACTAGTTCTGGTAGTGTGAGCTTACTATTGTAGGTGAGAGATTCAGTTATGATCTCCTAGTAATGGAATCAAGGCCTTATGATTTCTTCTTGGGTATGGACCAGTTATCCATAGTCCATGCTCATATTGACTTTTTTAGGTGTAGAGTTTAGTGTTTCCATGAGGATGGGACTAGGTTTTCCTTTATCGGTGAGAATAGAGCTCTTGTATCATATGATGGACTTTCTCGGAGGAGGGTGTAGTCGATCAATCACCAGTTGGATAGCCTCATCCTCGGTGTGGTGAATGAGGGGAGTCCTCACTTTCCTATAGTGGTGGAAAGGTATGAAGACTTCTTTCATGAGGATGATCTGAGTCTATCTCCTCACAGGTAGGTAGAATTCTGTATCAATTTGTACTCCAGGATGGCAACAATATCTACACCGTAATATCAAATGGCTCCCACAGAGCTTTGTGAATTGAGGGTATAGCTTGAGGACTTATTGGATAAGGGCTTCGCAAGACCCAATATTTCACTATGGGCAGCCCCAGTTGTGTTTTCCAAGAAGGAAGATGAGAGTTTACTGTTGTGTGTGGACTTATGGTTCCTGAACCAGATGACCGTGAAGAATAATTATCCATTGTCGATGATTGATGACCTCTTGGATCAATTGAAGTAAGTGAGACGGTTCTCAAAGAGAGGCCTTAGATCAGGCTATCACTAGCTTCATGTGTGAAAAAAGGATGTACCGAAGACAGCCTTCATATGCCAGTATAGACACTATGATTTCTTGGTGATTCCTTTTAGCATGAACAATTCCATAGCAGTTTTCATAAGAATCATGAACCAGATTTTTCAGCCTTACCTCAATCATTTCTTGGTGGTCTTAATTGATGACATCCTAGTGTACTCAGTGTCTAAGGAGAAGCATGTTACACACTTTTCGATAGTCCTGGATACACTCCGAGAGCACCATCGTTATGGTAAGTTCTCAAAGTGTGAGTTATGGATACAGGAGGTCCACATTCTAGGACATGTTATATCATAGGATGGATTTGTAGTGGATCTAGAAAATATAGAGGTGATTCTTTCTTGGGAGCCACCCAGGAGTATGACTGAGGTGTGAAGTTTCTTAGGTCTGGCCGATTACTACTAGAGATTCGTTACTGACCTTTCCAGAGTAGAATCACCCTTATCATCTTCGATGTGGAAGGGATATCCCTTCGTGTGGATGGATATGTGCCATCAAATGTTCTAGGAGATAAGGTAGAGACTGTTGAGTGCCCCTATCTCAATACTACCAGAGGAGGGTGTTGGGTTTATAGTTTTTTGTGATTTATCAGGGACTGGACTAGGTTGTCTTCTAATGTAGGAGTGAGTAGTGATCACCTATGGTTCATGGAAGTTGAGGCAGAATGAGAAGAACTACACAACCCATGACTTGAAACTTGCAATAATGATCCTTTCTTTAAAGATGTGGCAACACTACTTGATGGGTGAGTGGTTTATAGTCTACTCTAATCATAAAAGTATCAGGTATATCTTATCCCAGAAGGACCTGAACATGAGGCAGTGGTGATGAATAGAGTTCCTCTAGGACTGTGACTTAGAGATAGTCCATACTCCTGGGAAAGGGAACGTGGTGGCGACACGCTCGGTTGGAGGTCTAATTTGTAGCCGTTGAGTGAGGCGACATATTATATAGTTGTGATGCAGATATCCTTCATGGATTTTAATGGATCAACTTACCTTCAATGGATGACTATAACTCCCCCACTCTTACAACATGTTGATTGTGAGGCCCGACATGCTCAATTATCCTCAGGATAAGATCCTAATGGATTTTTTGATAATAGGGGATCATGTAATCCTTTTCTGGGGGCATATAGTAGTACTAGTAGTGTTGAGAGAGTATATTTTGAGAGAGTTACATACCTCCCCTTTGGGGGTATATTCAGGAGTGGAAATGATGTACCAGGATCTCTAATATTAGTACCGGTGTCCATGGATGAAGAAAGTAGTGGCAGAGTTTATTTCACAGTGCCTTACTTGTCAGCAAGTAAAGGCTAAGAATCAGGTTCCAGTAGGCTTGGCCCAGCCACATGAGGTACTGGAGTGGAAGTGGGATGGTATCTCTATGGACATTGTGACGGGATTACCATGCATGTCTAGGGGCCACAATACTATATGGGAGATCATTGACTGACTCACTATGTCGTCTCACTTCCTACCCATCCGAAAGAAGGGATCGGTATAGGGCTTATGATTCCTCTATGTCTAATAGATTTTGAAACTTCATGGGGTGACTTTGAAGGTCATCTCAGACTGTGATTCTCGCTTTACATCCCGACAGAGGAAGGGATTATAGGAGGAATTCGGGAATCAACTATGCTTGAGCATAGCTTTCCATCCCAAGATTGATGGTCAGACATATAGGACTATTCAGGCGTTGGAGGACATGATACGTGTTTGGATCTTAGACTTTGGTTGTAGTTGGGAGGAACAACTGCCTCTGGTGGAGTTTACTTACAACAACAGCTATCACTCCACCATTGGCATGGCACTATTCAGGGCACTTTATGAGTGGCCTGGCAGATCACCCCAATACTAGACAGACCCAGGGGAGTCAGCATGCTTGCATCCATAGTTGGTATGGGTTACCACTGAGAAGGTGTAGATCATCCAGGAGAGGATTATTACTACACAGAGTAGGAATAAATATTTTACTGACAAAACACATAGTCCCTTGGAGTTCATGGAGGGAGACCATGTGTTCCTTTCGGTCTCACCCCGATGGGGATTGTAGATATTTTTCCAGGGTGGAAAGTTATCTCCAAGATTCATCAGCCCTTACCACATTTATGGAAGAGTTATCAAGGTGGTATACCGCCTAGATCTTCCCACACATATGCATCGGGTGTATGATGTTTTCCATATATCGCAGCTAAGGAGGAACATTGATGATCCATCACACATCATATACTAGGGTGAGTTGGACATTGATAATGGGGTGATGTTTGCATAGTTCTAAGTGGAGATAGAGGATTAACAAGAGTGGGTCCTTCAGAGGTGGTCGATTACTCTAGTATTCTTTCAGCGGAAGCACATGAATCTCTAGGAGAGAACATGGGAGCGTGAGGCTTAGATTCATGCTCAGTACCCTTATTTGTTTGTTTAGACCTAGTTTTGGATTTTGAGGACATAAATCCCTAAAGTTGGTGATAACTTAAAGTCCCATAATTCCATGTAAATTTTTTAAAAAAAATAGAAGGGATATTTTTTAGAATAGACAGTGAGATAGAACATGATTCTAAGGCTTGGAGTGGCTGGAATGTTTTTAAAAACTATTTTAAAGTTCATTTAGATAAACGTACAAGCAGGTTTTTCTAAATTTTAAATCGGTGCTCATATTAAAAATATGAGTGAACCGTTGAACTCGGAATGTCGGGATTCTCCTATAAAGGACCAAAAAATGATCATATAGCGTCAACCAGAAAATATATTTTTTGGATGTTTTAAGAAAAAATAAAATAAACTTGAAAATTTTATTTTATTCAAAGTTCGTTTCGCTGCAACACAGCGATGATCTAATTGTTTCATTACATAAATGAAATAGTGTAAAAACTATTTAACTAAAGCTTAACATAAACATTTTTTCATAAATGAAATAGTGTAATGGTGCAGTGATTTAGCGTAACATAAACTTTGTGATGCATTTCTCTCTTTTAATGAGATGATGGGGTAGGAGAAACAGATTTAGATCTGGAAATTATTTTGAGGAACAAGGAATTAATTCTCTCCAATGAATAATTCTGGTGAATTGGAAAGCGCCAATTACACCCTTAAAGAACGAACCTGGGAGTGGATATCAACGAACGCCAATATATTCAAGCGGATCATGAATTTCTATGGATGGATCTCCATCAGCGATGCACCTTTCCTCCAAAAGAAGCTTCCCTATGAAGGGGATTATTTTATTTTATTTTTTATTTGCTTTTCCCCATTATTCTTTATAAAACAACGAATGTGGATCAAACCATGAATAGGTTGATCTGTGGGTTGCTTGTTCTGGTAGGAGGGTTTTTTATCTCTGATTTTTTGATTTGGGGTTAGATTTTTGATTGAATATTGAACCTCCCCCTTCCCATGTTTTAAAAACTCTAACACAGAGGAATCGGGATGACACAAACAAGGCTCAGATTCCTCCCTCCATGTACATTCATGTTCTCTTCATGGACACACCATCTAATTTATGGAAAGTAGATTTTTTTACGAGGTCGTAGAAGGGAAGATCGCACCCCAAGGAGGCCAGATGTGTAGGCAGTTTGGGGATCGGATCACCAGAGATGACCTGGTGGTCTGTGGAAGGCACCATCGGCATGTCGGTGATGGAGATGGTCGTAGGTGGGTGGCAGCGCACCGAGGTAGAGGTCATGGTCAGATGGAGCCATGTCGGTGTAGCAGGGGGGATACCGGTAGTGGGTCACCAGCTAGCGGAGTTGGATGTGGCCACCTGTCTGCATCAGTGGATCTTCCTACATCGTGCGGTCTGAGGCACACTAGCACGCGGTTCGGAGGGAGCCACGTACAGGACAAGGGGAATCTGACTCTGGCTAGCTACATGCACTCGAACCAAAATCCCATCCAGCCACTAGTCTTGAGGAAACTGGCTTACTATATGGGCCAGGATGGGGGCATGAGGTGGGCCGCTGGGCGGCCTGAGCTGTAACACAAGTCAGTTCCCTTTTTCAAGCTTGGCTGGTGGAATAAAACTAGGCCACTGGGCAGCCTGGGATGGGAAAGAACCGACCCTCCTATTGTGGGATGGGTTGGATGGAACTGGGTCACTGGGAAAATCGATGAACTGGTCAAACCAGGCTGCATTCCGCAAGGCCCAATGGGCCTGGCTTAGTGGCCAGGTCAGACTCGGTAGGCCCAGAAATGAATCAGGTTTTGTCTGGTCAGTCAAACTAGGACATGTTTTGCAGGACCCCCGAGCCGGGTTGGTCTGCTCAATCCGACCAAGTCAGACTGGACCTGGTCACAACCATCCCCTATTAACAAAAATGGAAATAACATTCAAAGCATGAATCTGATTGGAAATATTTTTGTAGCATTGGAACCCTCGCGATGATATGGTTCTTTTTTCATTCTTTGAGGAGACTTTCATGGAAGCTAAAATATGACTAATGCATTTAGGATTGGATTCTCCCAGAATCAAGCACACTACATGAGGGAATATTGAAGTTGTATGAGACCTGAAGACTGGTGATGAGCAGGTCTAAATAACCCTACAGGCCTAGATGATAACTGGACCTATGTGGACCAGCTACAAGAAACCCTGTGTGGATCATCTACAAGTGTCCCTGTGTGGATCCGCTACAAGAGACCCTATGATAATCATCTATAAGTTTCCATGTGTGGACCCGCTATGTTGGCCTAAGTGGGAAGTGGCATTGTGTGACACGGAAAGCCCATAGTGGGGAAAAGATCTGTGTGACTCAGCAGACCCACAGTACTCATCAGGGATGAGTACCTCAGTATTCCAAGGAGTTCAGTGTACGACTGATAGTTTTGTTATATATACTTTAGATTATACCTGTGTGAGCTAATAGTACCTTGTTTATGATTTCCTTTGTGGTCTTTCCCTTGTGTTTCGGGATCCCTACTAAGTATTTTGTTACTCACCCCTACATGGGCTTCACCCACACATGTTTTATCTGTTGCAGACGATAGGCGCTTCGACATAGAACTCAATGGCCCAAGACCAGGTGGTTCCTAGTGAGATATGATGGGCATGACATACTTCCACAGCTTCTGATAGACACTCTTTTCTTACCCTTTATGTGGGGTCTTCTACGGATGTCTTATAGAGATCTTTTATACTTTTTTGTTTCAGTATTTTTTTTTTTGTCGGGTTTGTATTCTGGCCCATTTGACTTATAGATTATACCTTTACTCAGTGATTTTTTAGTGGAATTCATGTTTTCCTTTCCATTTGTTTAAGGCATGGTTCTGTGTGTGTATACAAGTACTTAGGAAAATTCCTCCCGCTCATAGAATAATGCCTTCGGTGCTAGTCACTGGCCTCTGGCCTTTGGGAGGTGTGCTTCGGGTAGTCATGGCATGGGCCCTGGGGGAGGGTTCGTGACATGGAAACATGCACACTGGTACATAAGTGATCTACATTATCTTAAACTAGGTTATTCTTAACTACATCCCTTCTTAGAAACATCAAAAATGATACACATCTTCATAACCTAGGGAAGGAAACATAAAAAGGGGTGATCTCTGATGCTAAGTAAGGGTAAACAAGGCAGATATGTAAGCATAATCATAAATATAATGGTATGATAACATGATCATAAAAATATAATATCATACCCTATATATCAAATATCATATACATGAAATAGGTAAGAATGAATGATTTTTTATAATATATGAATCATAAAGAAATGAATAACATAAGCCATGAAATCATAATATAGGAATAAAACATGGAATAATGGAAAATACATAAGAATATAATATATTTTTTCATATTAGCCAAGGAATCACTACCGAGATCATATTAGTAGTATAGGTTCACTCCCCATACTATCTGGGTAGTCATGGTTCACTCCCATGTTTATCTTAGTAGCATGAGTTCAGTCCTCATACCATCTTGGTAGTCATTGTTCACTCCCATGGCCATCTTATTTTTAAAGGTTTTCTCCCAAGACCATCTTATTGAATCTCATGATATATAAATCATTACCCAATGCATTATAGGGAGATATAGTTCCCACCCATCTCAAGATGAAATCATACATTCATGTTCCACAAAATCATAAATAATCATATCATAAACCATGAAATTAAATGGGCATCATGAACATATAAACATATCATAACCTATAGAAAAATATAATCGTTTTATAATCATTTTTTCAAACGCATCACTCATGAAAAGAAGCAGATTTCAAAATCATATAACCCATGGAAGAGAAACGAGTTTCATAAGAATCATTCCATTAAGACGTAAACAATTAAGAAAATAATATGAATGAAACCTTTGGATAATTTCCTATAAGGTAATGAGTAACATCATCAGATGTCATATTATATGGAAACTAACTTCAAAAGACATTTTAAAAACATTTATTAAAGAAAATATCCTTTATTATTTGAAAAAATCCTCTTTAAAAAATAAAAAACATTTTAAAACCGTTTTATTGAAAATAAACTTGAAATATTATAAAGAAATATTTGAAAACCTTTTGGAAACCTTTTTCTTTGAAAACATATAAATCGGTCTTGAAAATGTTTTGAAATCCATTTACCTTGAAAACTAAAAAAAAGAACTTGAAAACATTTTGAAAACCATTTCATTGAAAATACTTTTCAAACTTATAAATAATGCTTGAAATAATTTTGAAAACCATTTTCCTTGAAAACTTATAAAAAATCTTGGAAACATATTTTAGAAAATTTTACTAAAAATTTATAAAATAATCTTTGAAATCAATTTTCCTTAATAAATTAAAAAATAATCATAAATAATTTTTTGAAAAACATATTCCTTGAAAAGTACTTTAAAAGTTTATAAAAAAATCCTGAAACTTTTTTTAAAACCATTTCATTGAAAATTATTTTTAAAAAAAATTCATAAAAATTAACCTTTTAAACATGAAAATGAAGATTCAAAGAAATGATTGTGGGTAAATCTCTGCATTTCGTACGAGGTAAGAAGAATATTCATTTTTCACAGTAAAAGGTAAAAACAAATCCTTATTCTGAAAGAGACATGATGATTCCTTTTAAAACATTTGTAAAAGAGAAAAAGGGGAAATCATTTTAAATTTTATAGGAGAATAGTAAAATATTCTTGAAAATCCTTTTTAGAAAACATGGTTTTGAAGTAACACGGATTTCTGAATGAAGAGAGCGTAAAGTCAGGATTTCTCAAAAACACTTTATTAAATATCCTATATAACAAAGAGTAGAAAAATGATACCTATATATGAATATATCATGAATAACCAAAGGATAATAAAATTCATGAATGTTCTTGAGATATGGATTATATTATTTTAATAAAGGAACCATAATCATAAAAAATCCTGAAAAGTGATGAGATTGTTTGGATAAACTCCTATCACTTAGTAACTTTTAATCATAATCCTCATATAATAAATTTAAATTACATAAAGCTTAAAATATCATGAAAGGAATTATATTCATCATATAACATGTCAAATTAAGTATGTACACCTCATATAAAAATATAGTTTCATAACATGGCATGTGTCTCAAAGAAGGTAAATTGAGACAAAACTAACTTACCAATTTGGTAACTTTTGAAACATAAAAACCATGAAAGGGATATCATAGAGTGGATATATAAATACTAGTAATTTTAATTGTAATAATCATATAATACATATATGGGTAGTATAAACACAACACAAAAGGAATGTGGGTTGAATAAATCATGTATCTCACAGAAATAAAAAGTGAGATGAAATTCCCTTACCTTGTGTCTTGAATCTCATATTACTCTATAAAAAATCCTGTATAATAAATAAAAGTTTATTATACATCTATAAAAAAAACATAATATTATATATAATACCATATATTTTTTGATTATGACTTTATATTACCCACTTATTAACATTTCTATGTTAAGGTTTCACTTGGGGTAATATTCTCTTTGTTTTTCGCATGTGTCTTAATTTGTTGTATCTTTCGTACATATACTTATATCATGATTTAAAGAATGTAAAACATGATATAAATATACTTTATATTAATTATATGTGTATTATAATAATCTATATAATATATAATTATGAAATGAATACATCGTTCATGGAGACGGTAGGGTGTATGTAAGCATGAACACTGCTTCTGTTTTATTGATGTATTGAAAGAATAAAGTAATTGAAATATATGTGTATATATATTATATTTAAATTAGTATTATTATATCATATATATCATATAATTTCACTAATATCATTCTTAATATATTCCATTTAGTTTGTTAATGAATCACATCCCTTTGAGGGGGTGGAAGTCCACACTTCCTCAAATGAAATTATCATATTTACACTAAATGGAAAGTATAAAGATGTGTTTTAAAAAGGATTAAATAATATTAAAGATGTATAAAATATAATATATAAAATATATAAACATATTTTCCATCAATAATTTCCTCCATCAGGGGTGGTAATGTAAAAATGAACAATCATCGTTTATTGAGGTGGTAGTTCAATGTACTCATAAACAGTATATTTTTTACCCATTAGATAGATGTGTGTGTAAGTAAACATCAAAACCATAGCATGAAAACATCCAAGTATATTAATGATAATTTTTTTGTTATAAAATCATTAAATAAGAATAGTGGATGGTGTGGATAAGGAAAATATAATAAAGGAGTTTGATGGAGGGTGTTACTGCTTAATCGGGTAACTCCTACTAGTGTGCACCAAAGGGCTTCCTTGGAAGACTTTCTACTTGAAGGTATGATTAAAGGAGGAAGGGAGGATTTTTTGGAGGATATTTTATTATTATTTTTATTAACATAATTATTTTTATAGGTGTGAATAAGTGGGATAGGTGGCGTCCTTTTATAGAGAATGGAAAGGACACATTTAGAATTTTTTTAAAACAAGTTAGGTATACCCATGTTTTTACCTTAAAAAGTTACAAATAACCAAAAAAATTAAATAATTGAAGTCTCATGTAAGAGTCATGTCCATAAAATTCTGGGTCATTTTGGGTCTTAAATTTAAGGTTTAGTACTTTATTAATCTAATTTTTCTCTTAATTGTTGTAATTAATTTTAATCACATTCACGAATATTATTTTGTCAAAAACTAAGTTGAAATTATTAGAAATTATAAATTATGATGATTCCAAATTTGGGATCCATTTTTCCAAATTCAAATAACATTATTTTCATAAATTAATTTAAAAATAATAATACCACTGACGGGATGACAATGCGGGGTTTTAAAGTAAAAACATCCAAAATTTTGCTAAGTTTTTATATCCAATTTTAAAGTGAAATTGATTGAAATGGCCTAAATTAAATTAATTGATAACAATATGATATAATTAAACTTTGAATCCAGTATAATTTAACCTTATAAGTTAATTATATGAAAAAATTGTTTTTAATTAAAATTTATTATTTTTAACTATTCGTTAAAAAAAGAAACCTTCTAGAAAAATATCAAAAAAATATCATTAACTAATTTTTATGTTTAAATTTAAAATATAAAGTTTATTTTGAGATATTAAATAAATAAAATTTCCAAAATTGGTATTTAAAATGGTTTCTCTAATAAAATCTGATAAAACTACATTTTAAAAATATATATTTTTAAGAATTGAGTTGGTTTGTTCTTCTCTTATGTATATAAAATCTATTGAATGAATATCAAAAATATTGGATTGAATATAATATATATATATATTACGTTAATATCACTCACTAATTGTATTTAATTTAATTTATTTGGTTAAAATAGATTTATGGCCATAAAAATAATAATATTTCCATTTATATTCAATCGATTTTCATGTTCTTTTATAATTAATTGGTAACCTATGAATCTATATTATATTTTATTAAAAAAAAAATATTTTTCATAAATTATTTAATAATATTCATAACCTTTAATTTAATGGCTATTTCATATCTTATTATATAAAATAACTATATTGTAATAATATATTATAGTTCTGTAAAACTCTATCTTGTGTGTTACGCAACCCATTGAGGAAAGTCATTGTTGCATGTAAGACAAGATAAACTCGATGTTCTTTGTAGGAAAATATAATAGTTAATTTTCATATAGTTCATGATTAACATGGTGTTACGTATAATAGAATCTGAATATAGTTATTTAATATAAAATAAACTATTTTATGTGTTGTGTGAAATGAAAGATATCAAAAAAGGTTAAATTAATTCAAAATATAATAATTCAAAAAAAATCAGGGTGTTACAGGATCAAAAAGGAGGATTTATATTCTCAATATAAGATTCAAATCCATTTAACCTTTAATTAAAATAAATAGAGTTCAATGAGAAGGTTAAAGTTTTGTTTAATATACTATTCTTTTTTCATAATATTATGTGTTATCTACTGTATTAACATAATATAAATTAAATGTTTGACTAATCATATAGACAATAACTTCTACTTGTGATGAAGTTACCAATATTGGGTAAGAAAATACGATTGATGTTGAAAACACCAAATTATTAGGGGATCAACAACATGTTTATGATAAAAAGAATGATGTAGCATTACTATGTCGACTAAAATTGTTGAGGGAAAAATAAAGGGTATAAATTTTGAGTTTGGATGGAATAAACATGGAAAGCCTATTTATCCAAATGAGACAATGATAATTAGTTATGTTGGGGTTATAAATATAATTAATTTACCAATTGATATTGATTCTTAGCACCATGTCCAGCTACTAATGAAGGAAACCCATTGGGAATATATTATGGTAATGTTATGATATAATTTCTATATTTTACCGAAAAAATATATAATGAAATTTTGATTTAATTTTCAATATACCTTTCATAGTTTGTTTATTTTAGATGATTTACATACAAAATATATATTAATTTCTACTATAAAATCCCATATAGGCTTTTAAACACTTATTAATAAGTTTCATCTTAGGGATACTAAGAGGAAAGTAAAGCACCACCAACCAGTTACTTATGAACACATTATAAAGTAGGAAACACATAATGATATCATTATTCATCGTGATGATAAATCATATTAGGTGCATTTTATTTGATAATATATTATTTAAACTTATTTATTTTATCCAATTTGATTCAAAATTGTTAAATTATGAAATAGTAGAGTACTGAAAATAAACAACATGCATCAAAACCAATATACATCAATCAAAAAATAAGGATGTGGTATGCTAATATGAAATAACATATGTTCCTTTGTTTATATGCATATTTATTAATCAAAATTTGAAGCCACTTTCATCCCACATTATATTACATTGAAGGAGGATCATATAAATAATGAGGGTAAACTAGTTGATGAGAACATAAATCAGTATGGGTAACATGTGTAAGTATGACATAATAGTAATTATTTATACTTTATAACAGTATTAAATAAAAATATCTATTTATATTAATATTTTTTTATACATTTTAAACACAATAATTGGTGGTGATTATACCTAAATAAAAAATAATTTAGGTATGTTTGAAGTGTTCAGAACAATAGTGTCGCGTTAGAGGTGTAGATTTTGGATTATCACCTTGAACATATTTTGAGAAGAAAAAACCACAATAAGATATATATCAGAATATTAAAGGATTGTAGATGTAAATAGATTCTTTATAAGATATTATTTTCCAATCTGTTTTAGCATACTATTATATGAGAAAGTATCAAGGTGAACCAGTAGTCGAACAAAGATCAATACATGAAAAAACAAATGACCCCGCTAACTTTATGGCTAATTAATCCCCTCAACTGCATACCATACCTGACGTATTCAAATTGTTCATTACTCTTTCTCCTAAATTTTAATTAAATATCTTTTCATAACTTTATATTACTAAAATTATCCATGGTATAGTTTTATGTGATTTCTATCTATCAACACCCACACACCGCCTTGTTATGAGGAGTATAGTATATAACATCCTAGGAGACATTATAAACAATAAAGAAATCCAAAAATATCACATGAGAGTGAAAATTGAATTAGCTCAAGGGATTACCAAAAAGCTACCTATTCCACTTGATGATCTAGATATTATAATGGTCAATGATGCTATTGTATCTTCTATAGAATAGACATATAATCTTATAAATATACATGAGGTGTATCCTTAAAAAAATCAAATAAAAAACCCTATAATAGTTTATGAAAAAAGGTCTAAAGTGGGTTATAGTATTACATATGGATAAAATGATAGGGAAATGAAAGGTCAAATTTAGAAAATACTTTTAATCGATCAAGAAAACAAAAATACCTTTTGATAATACCTTTTCCCCACTAGTTCTACTACAACATATATTATCATTACATCTCCATATAGAAACCATATTCAAATATGGATATGTGACTTATATTCCCTATGAAGAATAAATATTTGTAACTATCATTACATATGTTATTGGTCTCAAGAGTAAAAATAATATTCTCAAGTTTTAATGGTTGGGAGTCTCAGTTTTGAATACATACATAAGGATCATTTTCATAATACATCTTTCTAAAAAATGATCTAATATGTTCATTAATGTTAATATCTATTCATATTTTCTAAAGGAATTTATATAACTACTTATAACATCCCAGACCAGGTTCCACATAATTGTTCCTTGAACTAATTAGTCACATGACCTCAAGTGTGCCTCCCCATACACTAGAGGCTACTGACTAGTAACAAGGGTCTATTAAGTAATTCATGGGGAGACTATACCCTCTTCTTTTCTTTTATCAGAGTAATAAAACAATAGAAATAAATAAACAATATATGGAAAATATAATCATAAAAATACCAATATCTCATGATAAAAAAAATCATAAAGTATAATGTCAAAATTGGACTATAAATATGTAATGCAATGTGCATACAAAGGGTCAATGTTTAACTCAAAATTATAAATAGAAAAGACACCCAAGCAATTCACTAACCATGTCTAGTTCCCTTATCCATGATACACTCCAAATAAACTATCTAATATAGGGAATTTTCTCTCAACCTACCCTACAATACTAAAGTCTATTTGGGTACTGATTAGGAATCTCGAGTAGGGTGTGAGTACAAATCAGTAGGCCAATGGAATCTAAAACAAACCTAGTCAATAACAATGTATACAATTGTATAAAGAATAGAATACAATAAATAAAGTAAATAGTTTACATTTATTCATTTATTATTTATTTAACCACATATCACTTGGGTTCTCGAGGACACATGAAATCAAATCATGTACCTGGTTTTCATTATTACCATTCATAATTTATAATTGGATGAGCATGTAACTATTCATAATATTTTAATGAATTTCCATGTTTCCATTGACCATTTAATAATACATAATCGAATGAGCATGTTACCATTCATAATACTTGGCTGAATATCCATGATACCATTCACCATTTAATAATACATAATTGAATAATCATGTTACCATTCAAAATACTTGGCCAAATGTTCATGTTACCATTCACCATTAAATAATACAAAGTTGAATTAGAATGTTACCATTTATAATACTTGGTCAAATATCTATTCTACCATTAACCATTTAATAATACATAATTAATTCACAAATTAATTCTCCACTTCAATTCCATTACTAACTCAAAAATTAGTTAAACACAACATTTCATTAGTTAACTCAATAATTATCTAATCACATCAATTTCGATAATAAATTCAAAAATTAAGTAATCACATAAATTACATTAATTATTTCAAAAATTAATTAATCACTTCAATTTACACTAGTTAATTCAACAATTAAATAATCACATCAATAAATCTAGTTTATTCGATAATTAACTAATTTCATCAAAAACTCTAGTTAATTCATCAATTAACTAATCACAATAATAAAATTAATTAATTCAAAATTATTAATCACAATAATTTTTCTAGTTAATTCTATAATTAACTAATCACATAAATTAATCTAGTTAATTAAACAATGAACTAATCACATCAAGAACTGTAGTTAATTCAAAAATTAACTAATCACATCAATAATATTAAGTAATTCGAAAATAAATGAATAATATCAAATACATTAATTAATTCAACAATTAATATTTAACATCAATCCCATTAATTAATTCCAAAATTAATTCATCACTCCCATCAAACGCAATATTTAATTCAACCATTAAACAATCACATTAATTCCATTAATTAATTCATCAATTAATTAGTCAATATCCACGAACTCATTATCCAATAATTAATTCAACAATTAATTTTTCAAATTGAAAATCTAATAATTAATTATACAATTAATTATCACAAATCATATATCTTGATAACTCATAATTAATATACCATTAATTATCTCAACTCATACATCTTCATATCTTATAATTAATATACCATTAATTATCTCAACTCATATATCTAGATATTTTATAATTAATATACCATTAGTTATCTCAATTCATATATCTAGATATCTCATAATTAATATACCATTAATTATCTCAACTCATATATCTTGATATCACATAACTAATCTACCATTAATTATCTCAACTCATATATTCAAATATCTCATAATTAATCTACCATTAATTATCTCAACTCAAATATCTAGATATCGCATAATTAATCTACCATTAATTATCACAACTCATATATCTTAATATCCCAAAATAAATTATCATTAATTATCCCAACTCATATATCTTGGTGTCTCATAATTAATCTACCATTAATTATCTCAAACCAATTATCTCAATATCTCATAATTAATACCCTGATTAACTATCTAAATCGCATATCCCTAAATCCCATAATTAATCCTATAATTAATTATCCAAATGATCAGCACCTAAACTTCATAATTAATTCCCCATTTAATTATCTAAATGGATATCCCCTTAGTCTCATAATCCACTCCCCAATCATACATATATTTTAATAACAATCTAATTAATCAATTGGTCATTATCTAAATCAAAAATACTTAAATATCACATTTAATCCTCCCATTAATTATCTAATTTAATAGCCCATAATTATCAAAATTAATTTCCCAATTAATCATGTAAATGGATAGAACCCTAATACCATGATTAACTCCCCAATTAATCATCAATTTCAACAATAATCCAATTAAATCAATTGACCATTATCTAAATCAAAAATTCATAAATCTCAGAATTAATTCATCAATTAAATATCTAATTGGAAAGCCCATAAATCTCAGAATTAATTCCCAAATTAATTATCAAAATTTCCAGCCCCTTAATCTCGTGATTAACTTCCCAATTAATCATCAATTTCAACAATAAACCAAGTAATCAATTTTCCACTATAATTAACCCAATTTTGGAATTCAAATTGCTAAATAACGCTAGAAATTATACAATTATATACACTTAATCAAACTCATGACTATGAGAATTGGTTATTATACCACCAACATAAAGAACAGAGACTAAAAATTATTTCCAATGGAAAACCCCAAATTTCAATGGAACAATGAGGTAGAACAAGATCCTTATTCAATTCCTAGATCCAATATTTAAATGAATAACAAATTGAGATATAAATATAGATCCAAAAGAAGATTAACATCCATATATTATCCATGTATGGGAGTATAAGAGAGGCATATAACTACATGGGAATAATCACTTACCTCAATTTTTTTATTCGTGATTACCCAATAGAAATCACTGAAAATTGAGCAGCACGACGATGTACATCAAGATCTGAATCTTAAAACCCTAAATCAAGATTAATGAAAATAAATATCTTGAAATATTTCATCTAGATATAGAATAAAATATTTAGAACTCACCAAATTGATATATATATATATATATATAACCAATACCTCAGATTACATCACTGAAATAAAGTGTGAAGAATGTGGGAAGAATGAGTGAAGAATGGGAGAAGAATTCACTTACCATGAGAGAAGCGTCCTTTAATCTGGGATTCAATTCACAAAGAACAAAGTTCAGGAGGGCCAAAATTTCATCAATAAAGGTCCCAAAACGTAAAATAGGACCTAGGGATGAATGGGTCGATTTTGGGTTAATTAGGGTGTTTGGGAAATTTTTGAATTAATTTTTAAACTTAATTAATTCTCGTGCATGGTTTTCTGTATAGGGGCACACTGCCAACCCCATCTCTTCACATTTTTTTCCAAATTTCACCCAAACACTCCAAAAAACTGAAACCCTATTGAAAAGTACTCAATTAGAGCTAAATAGTATCTATAAATGATCCTGAGATGTCCCTAGAAAAGTTTGGGTTCTTATAATCTTCCCAACTTATAACTGCTCATCCTCGAGCTACTCTCCCAAGCCTCTCTAATATTCCAAGTCAAAATATTGAGCCATTGATCTATCATATCCATTTATCTCTCCCAATTTTATTCCTACATGTAACACCCCAAGCTTCCATGGTACACATCTCTTTGAATAATACAGTAGCGTGTGTTGTACGCAGCTTCGAGTTCTAACACACGCCACAACCAATCAAAGTAGCCGTTATGAATAGTAATACCTAATTTTTGAAATTTTATAAATTTTATCTTTCCAAATGGACTTCGTTTTTGGATTCGGAATATCAAAATTATCCTATGTTGAATTTTTGGTATTTTTCTGAGAACTTCCAATTTTTTATGAATAGTGAAAAATACTTAAAAACAACTTTTTTAATAAAAATAATTTATAGTGATAAATTATACTATTGAGTGGTTTTAAAGTATAATTATAATATATTTTTACCATTTTATCCAATGGTGTTCATTATAATTAATTTCACTTTGAAATTAGACATAAACAATTTTCAATCTTTTGATATATATTGTTTCTTAAAAACACGCTATTTGCTGTGACAGCGGGAATTAATTATGAAATTAATTAATGCAACTTATATGTTTGGAATTTTTTAAAATAGACATAATTTTTGAATTCGGAATATCAATTATAGCTTAGGGTGAAATTTTGGCATTGTTCTGAAAAACTTCAATTTTTGATGAATAGTGAAACCACTAAGTGGTAGTTAAAAAACTGATTTTTCGTTTAAATGAAACATTACCACTTCTGTTATTTTATTTTCAAAAATATTACATACATGGTTGTCATTAGGATGTAAAATGTGGTTCAATGGGATTAAAATAATTTTTTGGTGAATAGTAATTTTTAAGTTTAATTAATCACGATTAAAGGTAATTAGTGAAATTTAAGGTAAAAATAGTATTATAAAAATATGTAATGACCTTTACACTTGTCCTACCACTATTGGATGTTTCATGGCCGACCAAGAAAATCCATGGGTCAAATTGTGGACCCCATGGAGCCACTTTGGTAAAAAAATGACATAAATAACTTTTTATTTAATGTTAAAATAAAAATGTCACAAACAAGAGTTGTTTTACTAAAACAATTTTTAAATGGGGTTATACAAGTCATATTTTTTACTATAAATATTCATTAGAAATATAAAAAGATTTAATATATCATGATATTTTTTTTATAATTTTTAGACATTAAATAAATTAAATTATTTATGACACCATGATTATGCGGCGATTATCTCATTAATTAACGATTTTAAAAAAATGGAAGGATAATGTAAAATCTAAGCATTAAACTTGTCCAAATCCTATTGGATGAGAATATTTCGAACCCTTATCATCTTAGCCTCGAATTATACAAGTGTGGGACCTTTATAATCCGAAAATCATTGTATAATAAAGTAACATTTTATTACTTTCCAAGAGTGCCCCTCCTCTCCACTTATAAAAGGCCCCCACCACTACCACCTTACTCACACTTTCAAAGCCTTTTGGCTCGGCCAAACTCTGCCCAAATACTCTCCAAACTTCCCTCCCTTACTCCTAGAAGCCTCACTTTGGGCATAATTCTTCCCAAGGAATCCTTTGGCTCAAATCAAAAGAGTTACCCGATTTTAAGGTAATGTCTTCTCTTATGTTATTTTGTATTATTTTGCTTATCCAAGCCCTTAAACTCTTTTTATTCCTTTCCTTTGTAACAAAACCAGTATCTAAAATATACTAGGATTTTGTTATAAGAAGGATTCGAGCTACACTTACACACACCTACATCTAATGGTTAAAGAACATACCATTTCTGTGGATGGAGAATTTCTGCCTCACGAAACGATGATTATTCAACACTCATATAACACCTCTAATGGTGGCCATTATGATGACACTATTTTCATATATGATATATATATTCTGTTTATGTTTTCCTTATGCTTATTTATTTCTCATTTATGGCATACTTTATGATTTCCATTATGGGTAAACGCGATAATTTCATTTTAGGAAGTGCGGACTACCGCCCCCTCAAAGTGATTTCAATCGTTAATGTCATATGTGGGATGTATAAAGGATGGAGTAAATTGTATTATACATTATATTATACTGGAATCATATTATACCTTTATATAATTATAACTTCATTCCATTAAATACAAAATAGAAATGAAAGTTGCGTTCATGAATACGTACGGCTTACCGTCTCCATGAACGGTGCATTTCATTTCTTACCTCTAAATGTTATGTAATATTACAAATGAATTTATATACTGGATATATATGATGTATATGATATCTACATCATGAGTATAATTATGGACATAATGTATATTTTACCACATGAACAAAGTGTAATTATAAGAAGTTTATTTTTGACTCAAGTACCTAAGATCGACAAAACAACCGTTATTAACTTAAATAATTACATAATGTTCATGACATGGTAATAAGTGATATAAAAGGAATAATGAACTTGAAAAAGGTTCTTAAGAAGGTAGGGATTAACTCTAGTTTATTATTCAGGAGGTTAAAGAGCGGTCGAGTCAAGTCGGACACGAGGTAAGGGAACTTCTTAACCCAATTTCCATTCTTTGGGTTAATCTCCTACTTTCAAATTATGTCATGATATTATTATGTACTATCTTGTATTTATACATTATTTATGTGTACATATAGTGAATACACATAATAGATATATTTTATTTAAAAATGATCTTTGTAAGGGACTTCGTCTCAATCTCCTACACAACTTTCTTTTATACGGTGTATAAACCCCTTTGACTTTTACATTTATTCAAAAGGAATCTTTTTTATACTAAGAATTTTACTAAACGACAAAAAATGAATGTTTTTCTTGCCGTACGTATGTGGTGACAATGACTTCTCCTCCTCCGTGAGAACTATTTGAGTTTCTTCTTCCTCTAAAAGCCATAATTTTTTTTAAAATGAAAAAAAATACCATGTTTTACTTTTCTTTTATTTTGGTATTGAAAATGGTTTTGAAAGTGTTTTTATTATATCAATGTGTTTTATTGATATCATGTGATTTAAATGTGGAAATTTTATGTTTACTTTATGCATGTTTTATGTGATACAATTATGTTATGGTTTATGATATGTTTAAACCTGTTCATATGAAGAATGCATTGGACTTAATAAGTGACGGGTGGAGCCCGCTATAGATCCTCGATGCATCGGTAGGTCTCATGAGACAAACTAGTGTCTTGGAATTAGGCCTTGGCAAAATCTTATTTGTGGTCTTGGCACGAGGCCTTGGCTACGTGGTTATGATAGTCTGGCATTATTCATTCCATCATTATGAAAGTGGTTATTGATATTGCATGAGATTATTCGTCTAGTAGAATATCCATGTGAGTAAGTAAATGGAATTATTTAATTTTATTTTTGACATATCATGCTGAAATTCATGTTTAAAAAGGATTTTGTTTTAGTTATACATTTCCTTAAATTTTAATGTTTATTTATGAAATCTTCCGCAATATTGTTATCCTTACTGAGCATCTGAGCTCACCCCTTTCAATGTTTTAATATTTTCCAGGATGTGAAGAAGTATTTTATGAATGACCTGCAGGGATAGTCAGAAGAGGATATGAGTGTTGACTATGGAGGCTTTGTTATTTTAGTTTTTCACTTTATGATGTAATGTAACATTTATGAATGTATCTAGTGTTTCCAAGGCTACTAAACAAATCGGTCTTTCGAGACTTGATCTTTTGTGATAATTCCAATGTTACGCAATAACGCACCGACTCTGGGTAACTGGGGTCGGGGCGTTACAGTTGGTATTAGAGGCAGTTTAGTACTAACCTTGGAAGCTAGATTTAGATAAAATCTGATTAGAGCACATAGCCCAAAGATAGACTTTGAGGATTAGTATAGAAGAACTTCCTATAATTTTGGTGTTATAGAGATGTTGTGGGTATTCCGAGCAATACATCCCTGTCTGGATACAAGCAGGTAGAGGCGGCTCTAGCACAGATGTACCTAGGGGTAAAACCCGAAAACACCGCTTTAAGCTAGACTCGAACGGGAACTGGTGCACGATAATGGGCCTTGCTGTGCTCTTGGTTACGACACTCCCAGGGGATATTCTTAGGATAATTCTCAATTTCTTTACAAACCACTATGAAGGGTTATGAGTATATACTTCCTCAAAGAAAACATTTTTATGATTATAGATTATATCCATAAATAGTTCAATTTATGTTAAGTATTTTACAAGTATGGAATTATGTATTTTGATTCATTAACTAATCTAGTTTATGCCATTGTTTAGAAATGGAGCCTAGTGGAAGGAATGGAAACCGTATCAATACACGCACTCCATGTAGGGATTTCCCTCCTACCCAAGATAATTATTGTGGATCTGGAGATACAACTGGTGCTGATCAACTTATTACCATACCGGGACAACTCACTCAGGTTATGAATAATAACCTTACTCGTATGGAGCACCCTGATCCCCAACATGGAGGATCAATGTTAGACCGCTTCATGAGGAAACAACTGCCAAATTTTAATGGGGGTACAAATCCATTAGTAGCTGATCAATGGATAAACTCCTTAGAGAAAATATTCCACGCCTTGGGGAGTAGTGAAAGGGAGAAGGTTTTCATGGCAGTCTACCGCCTCACTGGAGATGCCGATCAATGGTGGTCACTGATTCAAAACAGAAAGGAAGATGATGAAGTATAAAATATGGAATAGAGACACTTCAAAGATCTTTTCTTAGAAAAATACTTTCCACATGACCATCGAGCAGATATGGAAAGGCAATTTCTGAGTTTGAGGCAGAAGGAGGATGAGAATGTCGCAAAGTATGAGGCTAACTTTACAAGGTTAGCGAGGCATGCTGTAGATTATATACGTAACCCAAGAAGTAAGATTGATTGTTTCTTTGATGGGTTAAAACCATTTCTTCGTCAAGCATTAGTCTCACAAACCTTCTCGTCATACGAAGATATTGTCTCGTGTGCTATCAAGAAGGAAAAGGAATTCTCTAAGTCTTGTGACTTTAAAGCAAAGAAAGAAAAGAAGAGATCTTCTGATCAATCTGGAAATGGAAATAAGGGGAAGAAGGGAAGAGTTGAATATCAGTCCTGCAGTAAATGTGGAAAGAAACACCCTGGTACTTGCTTGAAGGGATTGGGAGTCTGTTACAAGTGTGGTGAAAAAGGCCACCAAGCTCATGATTGCAAAGGAAAGAAAGTTGTTGTCAATGTGGAATGCTATAATTGTAGAGAGATGGGGCATTATGCAAATGAATGTCCTAATCTTCAGGGTAACTTAACTCAGAAGAGGCCAAGGGGTCAAGGCCAAGCTTATGCTATCACTACTGCTGAAGTTGAAGCTCCGAAAGACATGGTGGCAGGTAATTTAATGGTTTCCTCAAGTTTAGAAAATGCATTATTTGATTCTGGATCATCTCATTGTTTCATATCTTCTCAGTTTTCTAAGAAAATTAGATATTTCCAGTTTGATTTAACAAGAGAATTGTCATTCAAAACTCCTAAGGGAAGTATTATTGCAACAAAATTTTGTGAATCAGTCCCCATTAGAGCACATAACTGTTCTTTATCTGCTGATCTCATTGTCATACCTATGATTGAGTTTGATATAATACTCGGTATGGATTGGCTTTCAGACTATGATGCAAATATTTATTGTAAGAACAAGGAGGTTACGATTTTTGATGATGATGATAAGGAAAACCTTATTTTTAGTGCAGAATCGTCACCACCTAATTCTTATTTAGACCCACCCCCAGTAGCTCAACTAAATTTAATTATTGGGGAGGAAGAGAGTGAAATGATTAAGGGAGAGGAAAGTAATGTTCAAATAGGGGATGTAAATATTGTGAAAGAATATGAAGATGTGTTTCCGGAAGATTTACCTGGACATCCTCCAGAACGAGAAGTTGAGTTTTCCATTGATTTAATTCCTGGGTCAAGACCTATATCGAAGACCCCTTATAGGATGGCCACCGTGGAATTAGTCGAACTAAAGAAACAACTAGAGGAATTGAGTAATAAGGGATTTATTCACCCTAGTGTTTCTCCATGGGGAGCCCCTGTCCTTTTTGTTAAGAAGAAAGATGGATCTATGAGGTTGTGCGTTGACTACAGGGAGATCAATGCTATAACAATAAAGAACAAGTATCCCCTACCTCGCATTGATGATTTATTTGACCAATTGAATGGAGCTCAATACTTTTCAAAGATTGACCTTTGATCTGGATACCATCAGTTGTGTGTGAAGAAGGAAGACATTCTGAAGACAACATTTCAAACAAGGTACGGGCATTACGAGTTTACAGTAATGCCTTTTGGATTGACTAATGCACCTTCTGTATTCATGGATCTAATGAATAGAGTTTTCAAGGAATATCTAGATGATTTTGTGGTGGTATTTATTGATGATATCTTAGTGTACTCCAAAAGCTACGAAGATCATGAAAATCACTTGCGTATTATCTGGAAGACTCTTAGAAGGCATGAATTATAAGGGAAGTTTAGCAAGTGTGAATTCTGGATTCAGGAGATTTCCTTTCTTGGCCACGTTGTCTCTAAGGATGGAATTTCTGTTGATCCTTCTAAGACCAAGGCAATCCAAGAATGGCCAGAACCGATGAGTATAACTGAGGTACACAGCTTTATTGGTTTGGCAGGTTATTATCGACGTTTTGTCCATAATTTTGCCCGATTGGCTAACCCATTAACTAAGCTCACACGTAAAGGGGTTAAATTTGTCTGGACAAAAGAGTGTGAAGAATGTTTTGAAGAACTGAAGAGAAGATTAGTCAACGCTCCTATATTTACTCTACCATCAGGGAATGATGGGTTCGTTATTTATAGTGATGCATCAATGAAAGGACTTGGTTGTGTCCTTTTGTATAATGATAAGGTTATTGCCTATGCATCACGACAGCTAAAAATTCATGAGAAAAACTATCCTACTCATGATCTCGAGTTAGCTGCTGTAATATTTGCCTTGAAGATATGGAGACATTATCACTATGGTGAAAAATGTGAGATATATACCGATCACAAGAGTTTGAAATATATTTTCTCACAAAAAGAACTCAACATGAGGCAAAGGCGATGGCTTGAACTACTCAAGGATTATGATTCCACGATACACTACCACCCAGGGAAGGCAATTAAGGTTGCAGATGCTTTGAGTAGAAAAGATCATGGAGTTTTGAACATGATGAGAGTGGAAAGGGATCCTATTTTCATGGATATAGTAAAGATGGATATGGGAATCACCATGGAGGGTGAAACATCAAAACTTTTTCAAATGGTTGCCAAACCATCTTTACTAGAAAGGATAAAGATTTCTCAGTCCGATGATGAAGTGTTGAAAAAGAAGATTAAAGCTATGAATGATGGGTGGTTGAGGGACTTTTTGTATGAAGATGGAATTTTGAAATTTGGGAGGAGACTCTGTGTTCCTGATATACCTGATTTAAAGAGGGAATTGTTGGATGATTCTCATAGTTCCAATTTCTCTATACACCCTGGGAGCACCAAAATGTATAGATATTTAAAGGGACATTTTTGGTGGGACAACATGAAGAGGGAGATTGCTGATTTTTTGTCAAGATGTATGGTTTGCCAATAAGTGAAAGCTGGAAGGCAACATCCTGGTGGAGTATTGAAACCTCTTCCCATACCTGAGTGGAAATGGGATAATATTACAATGGACTTTGTCATGGGACTACCAAAGACCCCTAGAAGGAATGATGCAATATGGGTCATTGTTGATCGTCTCACCAAGTCAGCACATTTTCTTGCTATAAGGGAAGATCTTCCACTTGAATGTCTAGCAAGACTATATATTAATGAATTTGTGAGACTTCATGGAGTACCCCTGTCGATTGTCTCGGATCGTGATCCTCATTTTACATCAAGATTCTGGAAAAGTCTTCATAAGGCCTTGGATACTAAACTTCGTTTGAGAACTGCTTACCACCCTCAAACAGATGGACAATCAGAAAGAACTATTAAAACCTTATAAGACATGTTGAGATCATTCTCACTTGACTTTCAAGGAATGTGGGATCAATATTTACCTCTGGTAGAATTTTCCTATAACAATAGCTTCCATTCAAGTATTTGGATGGCACCATATGAAGAGTTATACGGAAAGAGATGTCTCACACCAACCTGTTGGGATGACGTTGGTGAAAGAAAACTTGTAGGCCTAGAACTGGTGGAGGAAATGATGGAAAAGGTGAAGGTAATCCAAAACCACATCAAAGTAGCTCAAAGTAGGTAGAAGATCTATGCTGACAATCGAAGGAAGGATTTGGAGTTTCAGGCAGGAGATCATGTTTTCTTGAAGGTATCACCATGGAAGGGAGTTATACGTTTCGGTAAGAAGGGTAAATTGAGTCCCAGGTACATCGGACCCTTCGAAATTCTAGAACGAATTGGGGTTGTAGCTTACCGTTTGGCAATGCCGCCAAGTCTCTCCAAAGTTCATGATGTATTCCACGTATCACTGTTGAGAAAATACATGCCCGACCCAACGCATGTACTCACCTATGAGGAATTAGAACTGGAACCCGATCTGTCTTATTGTGAAGAGCCTGTCAGAATTCTTGATAAAAGAGAACAAGTGATGAGAAACCGTATGACTCGTCTGGTAAAAGTTCTATGGAGAAACCATAAGATGGAGGAGGCAACGTGAGAACCCGAGGAACTTATGATGAAAAATCACCCGAGTCTTTTAATACAGTGATATTATATGAAATTTTGAGGATGAAATTATTTGAAGGAGGGTATAATGTAACACCCCAAGCTTCCACGGTACACATCTCTTTGAATAATACAGTAGCGTGTGTTGTACGCAGCTTCGAGTTCTAACACACGCCACAACCAATCAAAGTAGCCGTTATGAATAGTAATACCTAATTTTTTAAATTTTTTAAATTTTATCTTGCCAAATGGACTTCGTTTTTGGATTCAGAATATCAAAATTAGCCTATGTTGAATTTTTGGTATTTTTCTGAGAACTTCCAATTTTTTATGAATATGAAAAATACTTAAAAACAACTTTTTTAATAAAAATAATTTATAGTGATAAATTATACTATTGAGTGGTTTTAAAGTATAATTAGAATATATTTTTACCATTTTATCCAATGGTGTTCATTATAATTAATTTCACTTTGAAATTAGACATAAACAATTGTCAATCTTTTGATATATATTATTTCTTAAAAACACGCTATTTGTTGTGACAGCAGGAATTAATTATGAAATTAATTAATGCAACTTATATGTTTGGAATTTTTTAAAATATAAATCATTTTTGAATTCGGAATATCAATTATAGCTTAGGGTGAAATTTTGGCATTGTTCTGAAAAACTTCAATTTTTGATGAATAGTGAAACCACTAAGTGGTAGTTAAAAAACTGATTTTTCATTTAAATGAAACATTACCACTTCTGTGATTTGATTTTCAAAAATCCGACATACATGGTTTTCATTAGGATGTAAAATGTGGTTCAATGGGATTAAAATAATTTTTTGCTGAATCGTAATTTTTAAGTTTAATTAATCACGATTAAAGGTAATTAGTGAAATTTAAGGTAAAAATAGTATTATAAAAATATGTAATGACCTTTACACTTGTCCTACCACTATTTTATGTGTCATGACCGACCAAAAAAATCCATGGGTCAACTTGGGGACCCCATGGAGCCACTTTGGTAGGAAAATGACATAAATAACTTTTTATTTAATGTTAAAATAAAAATGTCACAAACAAAAGTTTTTTTACTAAAACAATTTTTAAATGGGGTTATAAAAGTCATATTTTTTACTATAAATATTAATTAGAAATATAAAAAGATTTAATATATCATTATATTTTTTTTATAATTTTTAGACCTTAAATAAATTAAATTATTTATGACACCATGATGATGCAGTGATTACCTCATTAATTAACGATTTTTATAAAATGGAAGGATAATGTAAAATATAAGAATTAGACTTGTCCAAAGCCTATTGGATGAGAATATTTCGAACCCTTATCACCTTAGCCTTGAATTATATAAGTTTGGGACCTTTATAATCCGAAAATCATTGTATAATAAAGTAACATTTTATTACTTTCCAAGAGTGCCCCTCCTCTCCACTTATAAAAGGCCCCCACCACTACCACCTTAATCACACTTTCAAAGCCTTTTGGCTCAGCCAAACTCTGCCCAAACACTCTCCCAACTTCCCTCACTTACTCCTAGAATCCTCACTTTGGGCATAATTCTTTCCAAAGAAGCCTTTGGCTCAAATCAAAAGAGTTACCCAATTTTAGGGTAATGTCTTCTCTTATGTTATTTTGTTTTATTTTGCTTATCCAACCCCTTAAACTCTTTTTATTACTTTCTTTTATAACAACACCAGTATCTAAAATATACTAGGATGTTGTTATAAGAAGGATTCGAGCTACACTTACACACACCTACATCTAATGGTTAAAGAACATACTGTTTCTGTGGATGGCGAATTTCTGCCTCACGAAACAATGATTGTTCAACACTCATATAACACCTCTAATGGTGGCCATTATGATGAAACTATTTTCATATATGATATATATATTATGTTTATGTTTTCCTTATGCTTCTTTATTTCTCATTTATGGCATAATTTATGATTTCCATTATGGGTAAACGCGATAATTTCATTTTAGGAAGTGCGGACTACCGCCCCCTCAAAGTGATTTGAATCGTTAATGCCATATGTGGGATGTATAAAGGATGGAGTAAATGGTATTATACATTATATTATACTGGAATCATATTATACCTTTATATAATTATAATTTCATTCCATTAAATACAAAATAGAAATGAAAGTTTCGTTCATGCATACGTACGGCTTACCGTCTCCATGAACGGTGCATTTCATTTCTTACCTCTAAATGTTATGTAATATTACAAATAAATGTATAAACTGGATATATATGATGTATATGATATCTAAATAATGAGTATAATTATGTACATAATGGATATTTTACCACATGAACAAAGTGTAATTATAATAAGTTTATTTTTGACTCAAGTACCTAAGATCGAAAAAATGACCGTTATTAACTTAAATAATAACATAATGTTCGTGACATGGTAATAAGTGATATAAAAGGAATAATTAACTTGAAAAAGGTTCTTAAGAAGGTAGGGATTAACTCTAGTTTATTATTCAGGAGGTTAAAGAGCGGTCGAGTCAAGTCGGACACGAGGTAAGGGAACTTCTTAACCCAATTTCCATTCTTTGGGTTAATCTCCTACTTTCAAATTATGTCATGATATTATTATGTCCTATCTTGTATTTATACATTCTTTATGTGTAAATATAGTGAATACACATAATAGATATATTTTATTTAAAAATGATCTTTGTAAGGGACTTCGTCTCAATCTTCTACACAACTATCTTTTATACGGTGTATAAACCCCTTTGACTTTTACGTTTATTCAAAAGGAATCTTTTTATACGAAGAATTTTACTAAATGACAAAAAGGAATGTTTTTCTTGTCGTACGTATGTGGCTACAATGACTTCTCCGCCTCCGTGAGCACTATTTGAGTTTCTGCTTCCTCTACAAGCCATAACTTTTTTTAAAATGAAAAAAATACCATGTTTTACTTTTCTTTTATTTTGGTATTGAAAATGGTTTTGAAAGTGTTTTTATTATATCAATGTGTTTTATTGATATCATGTGATTGAAATGTGGAAATGTTATGTTTCCTTTATGCATGTTTTATGTGATACAATTATGTTATGGTTTATGATATGTTTAAACCTGTTCATATGAGGAATGCATTGGACTTAATAAGTGACGGGTGGAGCCCGTTACAGCTCCTCGATGCATCGGTAGGTCTCATGAGACAAACTAGGGTCTTGGAACTAGGCCTTGGAAAAATCTTATTTGTGGTCTTGGCACGAGGCCTTGGCTACGTGTTTATGATAGTCTGGCATTATGCATTCCATTATTATGAAAGTGGTTATTGATATTGCATGGGATTATTCGACTAGTAGAATATCCATGTGAGTAAGTAAATTGCATTATTTAATTTTATTTTTGCCATATCATGCTGAAATTCAAGTTTAAAAAGGATTTTGTTTTAGTTATACATTGCCTTAAATGTTAATGTTTATTTATGAAAGCTTCCACAATATTGTTATCCTTACTGAGCATCTGAGCTCACCCCTTTCAATGTTTTAATATTTTCCAGGATGTGAAGAAGTATTTTATGAATGACCTGCAGGGATAGCCAGAAGAGGATATGAGTGTTGACTATGGTGACTTTGTTATGGTAGTTTTTCACTTTATGATGTAATGTAACATTTATTAATGTATCTAGTGTTTCCAAGGCTACTAAACTAATCGGTCTTTTGAGACTTGATCTTTTGTGATAATTCCAATGTTACGCAATAACGCACCGACTCTGGGTAATTGGGGTCAGGGTGTTACAGTTGGTATCAGAGGCAGTTTAGTACTAACCTTGGAAGCTAGATTTAGATAAACTCTCATTAGAGCACATAGCCCAAAGATAGACTTTGAGGATTAGTATAGAAGAACTTCCTAGAATTTTGGTATTATAGAGATGTTGTGAGTATTCCGAGCAATACATCCCTGTCTGGATAGGAGCAGGTAGAGGCGGCTCTGGCACAGATGTACCTAGGGGTAAAACCCGAAAACACCGCTTTGAGCTAGACTCGAACGGGAACTGGTGCATGACAATGGGCCTTACTGCACTCTTGGTTACGACACTCACGGGGGATATGATTAGGATAATTCTCATTTTCTTTACAAACCACTATGAAGGGTTAGGAGTATATACTTCCTCAAAGAAAACATTTTTATGATTATGGATTATATCCATAAATAGTTTAATTTATGTTAAGTATTTTACAAGTATGGAATTATGTATTTTGATTCATTAACTAATCTAGTTTATGCCATTGTTTAGAAATGGCGCCTAGTGGAAGGAATGGAAACTGTATCAATGCACGCACTCCATGAAGGGATTTCCCTCCTGCCCAAGATAATTATTGTGGATCTGGAGATACAACTTGTGCTGATCAACTTATTACCATACTGGGACAACTCACTCAGGTTATGAATAATTACCTTACTCGTATGGAGCACCCTGATCCGTAACGTGGAGGATCAATGTTAGACCACTTAATGAGGCAACAACTGCCAAAATTTAATGGGGGTACAAATCCATTAGTAGCTGAACAATGGATAAACTCCTTAGAGAAAATATTCCACGCCTTGGGGAGTATTGAAAGGGAGAAGGTTGTCGTGGCAGTCTACCGCCTCACTGGAGATTCCGATCAATGGTGGTCGATGATTCAAAACACAAAGGAAGATGATAAAGTATCAAATATGTAATGGAGAGACTTCAAATATCTTTTCTTAGAAAAATAATTTCCACATGACCATCGAGCAGATATGGAAAAGCAATTTATGTGTTTGAGGCAGAAGGAGGATGAGAATGTCGCAAAGTATGAGGCTAACTTTACAAGGTTAGTGAGGCATGCTGCAGATTATATACATAACCCAAGAAGTAAGATTGATCATTTCTTTGACGGGTTAAAACCATTTCTTCGTCGAGCATTAGTCTCACAAACCTTCTCGTCAAACGAAGATATTGTCTCGTGTACTATCAAGACGAAAAAGGAATTCTCTAAGTCTTATGACTTTAAAGAAAAGCAAGAAAAGAAGAGATCTTATGATCAATCTGGAAATGGAAATAAGGGGAAGAAGGGAAGAGTTGAATATCATTCCTGCATTAAATGTGGAAAGAAACACCCCGGTACTTGCTTGAAGGGAATGGGAGTCTGTTACAAGTGTGGTGAAAAAGGCCACCAAGCTCATGATTGCAAGGGAAAGAAAGTTGTTGTCAATGTGGAATGCTATAATTGTAGAGAGATGGGGCATTGTTCAAATGAATGTCCTAAGCTTCAGGGGAACTTAACTTAGAAGAGGCCAAGGGATCAAGGCCAAGCATATGCTATCACTACTGCTGAGGTTGAAGCTCCGAAAGACGTGGTGGCAGGTAATTTAATGGTTTCCTCAAGTTTAGCAAATGCATTATTTGATTCTGGATCATCGCATTGTTTCATATCTTCTCAGTTTGCTAAGAAAATTAGATATTTTCAGTTTGATTTAACAATAGAATTGTCAGTCAAACCTCCTAAGGGAAGTATTATTGCAACAAAGTTTTGTGAATCAGTCCGCGTTAGAGCACATAATTGTTCTTTATCTGTTGATCTCATTGTCATACCTATGATTGAGTTTGATATAATCCTTGATATGGATTGGCTTTCAGACTATGATGAAAATATTTATTGTAAGAAGAAGGAGGTTACGATTTTTGATGATGATGATAAGGAACACCTTATTTTTAGTGCAGAATCGTCACCACCTAATTCTTACTTAGACCCACCCCCAGTATCTCAACTAAATTCAATTATTGGGGAGGAAGAGAGTGAAATGATTAAGGGTGAGGAAAGTAATGTTCAAATAGGGGATGTACCTATTGTGAAAGAATATGAAGATATGTTTCTGGAAGATTTAGCTAGACATCCTCCAGAATGAGAAGTTGAGTTTTCCATTGATTTAATTCCTGGGTCAAGACCTATATCGAAGACCCCTTATAGGATGGACATCGTGGAATTAGTTGAACTAAAGAAACAACTAGAGGAATTGAGTAATAAGGGATTTATTCGCCCTAGTGTTTCTCCATGGTGAGCCCCTGTCCTTTTTGTTAAGAAGAAAGATGGATCTATGAGGTTGTGTGTTGACTACAGGGAGATCAATGCTATAACAATAAAGAACAAGTATCCCCTACCTTGCATTGATGATTTATTTGACCAATTGAATGGAACTCAATACTTTTCAAAGATTGACCTTCGATCTGGATACCATCAGTTTTTTGTGAAGAAGGAAGACATTCTGAAGACAGCATTTCGAACAAGGTACGGGCATTACGAGTTTACAGTAATGCCTTTTGGATAGACTAATGCACCTTCTGTATTCATGGATCTAATGAATAGAGTTTTCAAGGAATATCTAGATGATTTTGTGGGGGTATTTATTGATGATATCTTAGTGTACTCCAAAAGCTACGAAGATCATGAAAATCGCATGCGCATTATCTTGAAGACTCTTAGAAGGCATGAATTATATGGGAAGTTTAGCAAGTGTGAATTCTGGATTCAGGAGATTTCCTTTCTTAGCCACATTGTCTCTAAGGATGGAATTTCTGTTGATCCTTCTAATACCAAGGCAATCCAAGAATGGCTAACACCGATGAGTATAACTGAGGTACGCAGCTTTATTGGTTTGGCAGGTTATTATCGACGTCTTGTCTAGAATTTTGCCCGATTGGATAACCCATAAACGAAGCTCACACGTAAAGGGGTTAAATTTGTCTGGACAAAAGAGTGTGAAGAATGTTTTGAAGAACTGAAGAGAAGATTAGTCAATGCTCCTATATTGACTCTACCATCAGGGAATGATGGGTTCGTTATTTATAGTGATGCATCAATGAAAGGACTTGGTTGTGTCCTTATGCAGAATGATAATGTTATTGCCTATACATCACGACAGCTAAAAATTCATGAGCAAAACTATCCTACTCATGATCTCGAGTTAGCTGCTGTAATATTTTCCTTGAAGATATGGAGACATTATCTCTATGGTGAGAAATGTGAGATATATACTGATCACAAGAGTTTGAAATATATTTTCTCACAAAAAGAACTCAACATGAGGCAAAGGAGATGGCTTGAACTACTCAAGGATTATGATTGTACGATACACTACCACCCAGGGAAGGCAAATAAGGTTGCAGATGCTTTGAGTAGAAAAGATCATGGAGTTTTGAACATGATGAGAGTGGAAAGGGATCCTATTTTCATGGATCTAGTAAAGATGGATATGGGAATCACCATGGAGGGTGAAACATCAAAACTTTTTCAAATGGTTGCCAAACCATCTTTACTAGAAAGGATAAAGAGTTCTCAGTCCGATGATGAAGTGTTGAAAAAGAAGATTAAAGTTGTGAATGATGGGCGGTTGAGGGACTTTGTGTATGATGATGGAATTTTGAAATTTGGGAGGAGACTCTGTGTTCCTGATATACCTGATTTAAAGAGGTAATTGTTGGATGATTCTCATATTTCCAATTTCTCTATACACCCTGGGATCACCAAAATGTATAAAGATTTAAAGGGACATTTTTGGTGGGACAACATGAAGAGGGAGATTGCTGATTTTGTGTCAAGATGTATGGTTTTCCAACAATTGAAAGCTGGAAGGCAACATCCTGGTGGAGTATTGAAACCTCTTCCCATACCTGAGTGGAAATGGGATAATATTACGATGGACTTTGTCATGGGACTACCAAAGACCCCTTGAAGGAATGATGCAATATGGGTCATTGTTGATCGTCTCACCAAGTCAGCACATTTTCTTGCTATAAGGGAAGATCTTCCACTTGAATGTCTAGCAAGACTATATATTAATGAATTTGTGAGACTTCATGGAGTTCCCCTATCAATTGTCTCGGATCATGATCCTCGTTTTACATCAAGATTCTGGAAAAGTCTTCAGAAGGCCTTGGATACTAAACTTCGTTTGAGCACTGCTTACCACCCTCAAACAGATGGACAATCAGAAAGAACTATTAAAACCTTATAAGACATGTTGAGATCATGCTCACTTGACTTTCAAAGAATGTGGGATCAATATTTACCTCTGGTAGAATTTTCCTATAACAATAGATTCCATTCATGTATTTGGATGGCACCATATGAAGCGTTATACGGAAAGAGATGTCGCACACCAACCTGTTGGGATGACGTTGGTGAAAGAAAACTTGTAGGCCCAGAACTGTTGGAGGAAACTATGTAAAAGGTGAAGGTAATCCAAAACCACATCAAAGTAGATCAAAGTAGGCATAAGATCTATGCTGACAATCAAAGGAAGGATTTGGAGTTTCTGGCAGGAAATCATATTTTCTTGAAGGTATCACCATGGAAGGGAGTTATATGTTTCGGAAAGAAGGGTAAATTGAGTCCCAGGTACATCGGACCCTTCGAAATTCTAGAACGAATTGGGGCTGTAGCTTACCGTTTGGCAATGCCGCCAAGTCTCTCTAAAGTTCATGATGTATTCCACGTATCACTGTTGAGAAAATACATGCCTGACCCAACGCATGTACTCACCTATGAGGAATTAGAATTGGAACCCGATCTGTCTTATTGTGAAGAGCCCGTCAGAATTCTTGATACAAGAGAACAAGTGCTGAGAAACCGGATGACTCGTCTGGTAAAAGTTCTATGGAGAAACTATAAGATAGAGTAGGCAACGTGGGAACCCGAGGAACTTATGATGAAGAATCACCCGATTCTTTTTATACAGTGATATTATATGAAATTTTGAGGATGAAATTATTTGAAGGAGGGGAGAATGTAACACCCCAATCTTCCACGGTACACATCTCTTTGAATAATACAGTAGCGTGTGTTGTACGCAGCTTCAAGTTCTAACACATGTCACAACCAATCAAAGTAGCCGTTATGAATAGTAATACCTAATTTTTGAAATTTTATAAATTTTATCTTGACAAATGGACTTCGTTTTTGGATTTGGAATATCAAAATTAGCTTATGTTGAATTTTTGGTATTTTTCTGAGAACTTCCAATTTTTTATGAATAGTGAAAAATACTTAAAAACAACTTTTTTAATAAAAATAATTTATAGTGATAAATTATACTATTGAGTGGTTTTAAAGTATAATTAGAATATATTTTTACCATTTTATCCAATGGTGTTAATTATAATTAATTTCACTTTGAAATTAGACATAAACAATTGTCAATCTTTTGATATATATTGTTTCTTAAAAACACACTATTTGTTGTGACAGCGTGAATTAATTATGAAATTAATTAATGCAACTTATATGTTTTTAATTTTTTAAAATATAAATCATTTTTGAATTCAGAATATCAATTATATATTAGGGTGAAATTTTGGCATTGTTCTGAAAAACTTCAATTTTTGATGAATAGTGAAACCACTAAGTGGTAGTTAAAAAACTGATTTTTCATTTAAATGAAACATTACCACTTCTGTGATTTGATTTTCAAAAATCCGACATACATGGTTGTCATTAGGATGTAAAATGTGGTTCAATGGGTTTAAAATAATTTTTTGGTGAATAGTAATTTTTAAGTTTAATTAATTGTGATTAAAGGTAATTAGTGAAATTTAAGGTAAAAATAGTATTATAAAAATATGGAATGAACTTTACACTTGTCCTACCACTATTGGATGTGTCATGGCCGACCAAGACAATCCATGGGTCAACTTGGGGACCCCATGGAGCCACTTTGGTAGGAAAATGACATAAATAACTTTTTATTTAATGTTAAAATAAAAATGTCACAAACAAGAGTTGTTTTACTAAAACAATTTTTAAATGTGGTTATACAAGTCATATTTTTTACTATAAATATTCATTAGAAATCTAAAAAGATTTAATATATCATGATATATTTTTTATAATTTTTAGACATTAAATAAATTAAATTATTTATGACACCATGATGATGCAGCGATTACCTCATTAATTAACAATTTTAAGAAAATGGAAGGATAATGTAAAATCTAATTATTAAACTTGTCCAAAGCCTATTGTATGAGAATATTTAGAACCCTTATCACCTTATCCTCTAATTATATAAGTGTGGGACCTTTATAATCCGAAAATCATTGTATAATAAAGTAACATTTTATTACTTTCCAAGAGTGCCCCTCCTCTCCACTTATAAAAGGCCCCCACCACTACCACCTTACTGACACTTTCAAAGCCTTTTGTCTCGGCCAACCTCTACCCAAATACTCTCCCAAATTCCCTCCCTTACTCCTAGAAGCCTCACTTTGGGAATAATTCTTTCCAAAGAAGCCTTTGGCTCAAATCAAAAGAGTTACCCGATTTTAAGGTAATGTCTTCTCTTATGTTATTTTGTTTTATTTTGCTTATCCAACCCCTTAAACTCTTTTTATTCCTTTCTTTTGTAACAACACCAGTATATAAAATATACTAGGATTTTGTTATAAGAAGTATTCTTGCTACACTTACACACACCTACATCTAATGGTTAAAGAACATACTGTTTCTGTGGATGGCGAATTTATGCCTCACGAAACGATGATTGTTCAACACTCATAGAACACCTCTAATGGTGTCCATTATGATGACACTATTTTCATATATGATATATATATTATGTTTATGTTTTCCTTATTCTTCTTTATTTCTCATTTATGGCATAATTTATGATTTCCATTATGGGTAAACGTGATAATTTCATTTTAGGAAGTACGGACTGCCGCCCCCTCAAAGTGATTTGAATCGTTAATGCCATATGTGGGATGTATAAAGGATGGAGTAAATGTTATTATACATTATATTATACTGGAATCATATTATACCTTTATATAATTATAACTTCATTCCATTAAATACAAAATAGAAATGAAAGTATCATTCATGCGTACGTACGGCTTACCGTCTCCATGAACGGTGCATTTCATTTCTTACCTCTAAATGTTATGTAATATTACAAATAAATGTATATACTGGATATATATGATGTATATGATATCTACATCATGAGTATAATTATGTACATAATGGATATTTTACCACATGAACAAAGTGTAATTATAAGAAGTTTATTTTTGACTCAAGTACCTAAGATCGACAAAATGACCGTTATTAACTTAAATAATTACATAATGTTCATGACATGGTAATAAGTGATATAAAAGGAATAATGAACTTGAAAAAGGTTCTTAAGAAGGTAGGGATTAACTCTAGCTCATTATTCAGGAGGTTAAAGAGCGGTCGAGTCAAGTCGGACACGAGGTAAGGGAACTTCTTAACCCAATTTCCATTCTTTGGGTTAATCTCCTACTTTCAAATTATGTCATGATATTATTATGTCCTATCTTGTATTTATACATTCTTTATGTGTACATATAGTGAATACACATAATAGATATATTTTATTTAAAAATGATCTTTTTAAGGGACTTCGTCTCAATCTCCTACACAACTTTCTTTTATACGGTGTATAAACCCCTTTGACTTTTACGTTTATTCAAAAGGAATCTTTTTATACAAAGAATTTTACTAAATGACAAAAAGGAATGTTTTTCTTGTCGTACGTATGTGGCGACAATGACTTCTCCACCTCCGTGAGCACTATTTGAGTTTCGGCTTCCTCTACAAGCCATAACTTTTTTTAAAATGAAAAACAAATACCATGTTTTACTTTTCTTTTATTTTGGTATTGAAAATGGTTTTGAAAGTGTTTTTATTATATCAATGTGTTTTATTGATATCATGTGATTGAAATGTGGAAATGTTATGTTTACATTATGCATTTTTTATGTGATACAATTATGTTATGGTTTATGATATGTTTAAACCTGTTCATATGAGGAATGCATTGGACTTAATAAGTGACGGGTGGAGCCCACTACAACTCCTCGATGCATCGGTAGGTCTCATGAGGCAAACTAGTGTCTTGGCACGAGGCCTTGGAAAAATCTTATTTTTGGTCTTGGCACGAGGCCTTGGCTACGTGGTTATGATAGTCTGGCATTATGCATTCCATCATTATGAAAGTGGTTATTGATATTGCATGGGATTATTCGACTAGTAGAATATCCATGTGAGTAAGTAAATGGAATTATTTAATTTTATTTTTTCCATATCATGCTGAAATTCAAGTTTAAAAAGGCTTTTGTTTTAGTTATACATTGCCTTAAATGTTAATGTTTATTTATGAAAGCTTACGCAATATTGTTATCCTTACTGAGCATCTGAGATCACCCCTTTCAATGTTTTAATATTTTCCAGGATGTGAAGAAGTATTTTATGAATGACCTGTATGGATAGTCAGAAGAGGATATGAGTGTTGACTATGGAGACTTTGTTATTTTAGTTTTTCACTTTATGATGTAATGTAACATTTATGAATGTATCTAGTGTTTCCAAGGCTACTAAACTAATCGGTCTTTCGAGACTTGATCTTTTGTGATCATGCCAATGTTACGCAATAACGCACTGACTCTGGGTAACTGGGGTCGGGGCGTTACACTAGACACATACATGTTACCAAAATACAAGAAATAATATCATAATATCTCCCCAAAACACCTTCTCATTTTGATCCAACACATGTGTCAGAAGCCCCTCAAATAACACACTGGACTCAAGATCAACATATACAGTATACTCGACGTGTTTCCCAACTCACAATTCCTAACAACCGTATGAAACCATCCAATGTTAGCACTCATAATTTCTATAAAAATCCACCTAGAAAAGGACCTAAATCCACCACATCTAAGGCCCACCTGACCTTTCTCTATAGTATTTAAACATGCACCTTATAGGTTCCTCATTGGAATTCTGATGCCACCACTTCCAACCCACAATTTTTCTCCATGCACCTACTATTGAAATATCCCTCCCCACCTTTGGATATTCAATAACACCACATTTTCAATAGATCATCCACCATGAACCATGATTCAATCGTAGGTTAAACATATAAATATAGACATGGCCTTCTAACCATTCACAAGAAAACTAAACAATGTTAATGGCTACCACTTCCTATATTCCATGTGTGAAACCCATGGTATTCATCAAATTATGGTCCATCCTAATAAATTCATTAGTAAACTTTAGATGGAGTACCTCCAACCATCCAGCTACACATATATCGTTTCATAAGTGAAAACCCCACCAGGCTTCATATCCATCAAAAACACATTCAGGTAGCTCAGTGTAAAGCCAAAGATTTCTCAGCATACCTTGATGATGTCATTATAGGGTACATGATCTTCAATAATTTAAAAGTACACAAATAATCCTTCAAGTAATACCACCACCAAACCTCCATCACCGATGTTGCCTCCCATTTTAGAAACCCCTTAACTTGTTTAAAGTCTTATGCTCATTTTTCAACCAACATCTCACTGTATTGATCCAAAACTAATAGTCCCTCACACAACTCACAATTACATTCAAAAACTTGGTAATTCTCACTAACCAAGCCACCCACATCAAGGTATAATTAAGAAAACAAGGGATTCTCATTTCACAACATTAATTAATCAACAATTTGGATTTAGAAAAATCCATATCAAGTCTTTATCCCATTTTCCAACCATGTGTTCAAAACTGAGGCATTATCACTACCCTTAAACATCCTATGCCTAGGTCCTGGTTAACAAGGGTAAACACAATCTCATTATTCAAGTTTCTCATTTAAACACCTATTTACTCTCATCATACATCATTTTACAATATTTATCAATTTTATTTTAGGCACTATTTTCATTTTAATTTCATAAGCAAGGAAAAACAGTTCAAGTTCAACAACTTACCCAAAACCCATTTTCCTATGTGTTCCTATAATGATGCATGTAACAAAATAACCCTAGGTGCATGTAATGATTTATTTAGGCTCAAATATCATTCCATTTAGGGACACAGTTCAATCTCAAAAAATCTAATAAACAATAATCACATAACAAAACAAGTGTGTCACCTAATGTGAAATAACAATCAACTATAACAATAAACAACAATAAAAACAATCCCACCTTGGGAACTCAGGTTTTCCCCTATATATGGGTTTACTACTCCTATGCACGATCTCATTACCAAGCTTTGACTATTCCTAGTCTCATGTATACCATTCCCAAATAGTAATACAAAAGAAAAAAGAAAATAAAATGTGTCTCTAATACCACTTTGTAACATCCCATCCTAGGTTCCATGCATCAGTTCCCTAAATCGGTCATTCACATGACCCAAAGAACACTTCCCCATATGCTAGAGGTTGTCGACTAGTAGTGAGGGTCTATTATTTCATTTATGGGGAGAATATACCCTCTTTTTTATTTTATCATAGTAATAAAACATCATAAATAAATAAACAATAGAGGAAACATATAATCATAAGCAATACTGATATCTCGTGATAAACAAATCTTGAAGTACTATGTCAAAACTGAACAATAAATATGTAATGTAATGTATGTGCAAAGTTTTGTTGTGTAACTCAAAATTATAAACACCAACGGCATCAAAAACAAATCTATTCAATAACAATGTATGCATTTTTATAAATAATAAAATACAAGAAATAAATTAAAAAGTTTACATATATGTATTTACTCTTTATTTAACCTCATATCACTTAGGTTCCCAAAGACACCCGAACTCAAATCATATACCTGGATTTCATTATTGCCATCCATAAATTATAATTCATAATTGAATGAGAATTTTATCATTCATAATATTTGGTGAAATTTCCATGTTACCATTCACTATTTAATAATACAAAATTGAATGAACATTTTACCATTCATAATACATGGTCGAATACCATTCACCATTTAACAATACTTAATTGAGTGAGAATGTTACCATTCATAATAATTGTCCAAATTTCCATGTTAACATTATCCATTTAATAATACATAGTTGAAGGATCATGTTTCCATTCATAATACTTGGCCAAATTTCCATGTTATCATTCACCATTTAATAATACACAATTAATTCATCAATTAATTATCCACCTTGATTTCATAACTAACTCAAAATTAGTTAAACACAAAAATTCCATTAGTTAACTCAAAAGTTAACTAATCACATCAATTTAATTAATTAATTAAAAAATTAAGTAATCACATCAATTAAATTAATTAATTAATAAATTAACTCATCGCATCAATTTCCTCTATTTAATTCAAAAATTAACTAATCACATCAATAACTCTAGTTAATTAGATAATTAACTAATCACATTAAAAAAATCTAGTTAATTAAATAATTAACTAATTATATTAATAACATTAATTAATCCAATAATTAATTAATCACAATAATTTCTCTAGTTAATTCAACAATTAACTAATCACATCATTTTCTCTAGTTAATTCAACAATTAACTAATCATATCAATAACACTAGTTAATTTTACAATTAAATAATCACATCAATAAAATTAATTAATTCAAAAATCACTTAATCAAATAAAATTAATTAATTAATTCACCAATCAATTGTTCACATCAATACCATTAATTAATTCCACAATTAATTAACTACTCACATAAATCCCATTATTTAATTAAAGATTAAATAATCACATTAATTCCCTTAATTAATTTATTAATTAATTAGTCAATATCCACAAACTCATTATCCCATAATTAATTATACAATTAATTATTCAAATAAACAATATAAATGTCCCATAATTAATTATACAATTAATTATCACAAATCATATATCTTGATATATCAAAATTAATCTACCATTCATTATCTCAACTCATATATCTTAATATCTCATAATTAATCAACCATTAATTATCTCAACTCATATATCTAGATATCACCTAATTAATCTACCATTAATTATTTATACTCATATATTAAGATATCTCAGAATTAATCTACTATTAATTATCTCAACTCATATATCTAGATATCTCATAATTAATCAACCATTAATTATCTCAACTCATATATCTTGATATCTCATAATTAATATGCCATTAATTATCTCAACACATATATCTAGATATCTCATAATTAATATACCATTAATTATCTTAACTAATATATCTTGATATCTCATAATTAATCAACCATTAATTATCTCAACTCATATATTTATCTATCTCATAATTAATCTACCATTAATTATCTCAAATCAATTATCTCAATATCTCATAATTTATACCCTGATTAATTATCTAAATCACATATCACTAAATCTCATAATCAATACCCTAATTAATTATCTAAATGTTTAGACCCTAAACCACATAATTAATTACCTAATTAATTATCTAAATGGGCATCCCCTTAGTCTCATAATCAACTCCATAATTAGTTATATATTTCTACAATAATCCAATTAATCAATAGGCCATTATCTAAATCACAAATCCTTAAATATCATAATTAATCCTCCTATTAATTATCTAAATGATAAGGCCCTAATTATCAGAATTAATTTCCTAGTTAATTATTTAATGAGAAAAGACCTTAATTCTATGATTAAACCCCTAATTAATCATCAATTTCATGAATAATCCAATTAAATCAATTGGCCATTATCAAAATCAAAAAATTAATATATCTCACAATTAATTCATCAATTATTTATCTAATTTGATAGCCCCTAAATCTCATAATTAAATCCCAAATTAATTATCAAAATATCTATCCCCTTAATCTAATTATTCACTCCCCTAAATCTCATAATTAATTCCCAAATTTTAATGCATTAATATCAAAATTTTAGAGATAAATATTGAATTACATGTTTCATTTCTTATTATAAAAATATTTATTCTATGATAGGGCAATCTGTAAATATTGGATAAATCATGGTATGGGGTCTGTAAATGAAAATAAGATAAATATGGATTAATTCAAATGGAAACATAATAAGTTATATATAGTAAGATTTAACTTTCAAAACATCATTCAAAAAAAATTACTTATTTTGGTCAATTTTTCTTTACTTTCCAAATTAAGATAATAATAAAGATTATGGATATTATGCTTGTAAATTTATGAAATATATCATATTCTATCAAAATACTAGTGTACCCAAATAGGTAATTTCTTAAGTTAATTATAATTTCATTAAAATTATTTCTTAATCATTTTTTTGTATAGATTTTCTCAGTAATACTAAGTTTTCCAAAAATTTACATACTCAAAAGAAGAAGAAAAAGTGTTTAAATATGAGTGGGCAGCGTACATGTTGTCATAATTTTTGAAGAAATAAAATTTAGGTGATTACCTATTATCATTATGATATAGTATGGGATATAAACTTATAAATATATTTGGGCTGTCAATAATTAGTATTTTTATTATATAATATTATTTTTATTTTCTTTATAATGAGAAATATAATTGAGGGAATCAGTTTGTTTAGAAATTAATGAGAATCACATGTTATGTGAGAATGTATACAAACATCATGAATATGTGACTTCCTAAAACATATTTTGTTAATTTTCTAATAATTTTATCTACTTTTTCAGTTGATTTTCTTATCATTTTTATCTGTTACTTTTTAAAAAAAAATTACACATTAGTTCAAAAATGTGCATCACAGGCTCAAAAACAAGAAAAAAATTCATATTGTTTTTATACATTGGGAAAGTGATCCATAAGTAATCTTTGATATAAATGAATTTATTGTGCATTTATATGACATAGGATGTGTTTATCATGAATCAAAGTTCATATTTTCAATAAAAGGTGTAATTTTAGTTTTAAACATGTTTCAAATATCCAAAACTGAGAAAATGAGGTTGGATTATTTTCAAACATTTTTAAAATGATATATAATTCATTTTTAACCTATAATAATTCATTGTATTCCAATATTACACATTATTGTTTTGGTATGACACGAAGAACATGTTTTCAATTTTAAAAGTGTAATTTTAGTTTAAAACATGTGTCACATAACCAAAACTAAGAAAATGAAAATAAATTATTTTTAAACACTATAAAAACAGTCCATAATTAATTATTCATTTTTAGGAATTAACTACATGTTGTCCTGACATTTGATTTTGTCGGTATGACTCATTGTACATGTTTTCAATATAATAGTGTCATTTTAGTTTAAAACATGTATTTAATATCCAGAAATGGTCAAACTATCTCATATTCTATTCAAAATTTAGTAAAATGGTCCAAAATTCATTTGGGATATGTAAGAATTCATTACACATCAATCTGAGACATGTTGGGATCGATATGACTCAAAGTGCATGTTTCCAATATAAATGTTTCATTTGAATTTAAAATGCATTTCACATCACCCAGACTGATCAAATGATCCCATATTATTTTTAAAATTTATCAAAATGATACATGATACATTTTTTAGGAATAGGAATTGACCTTAATCCAATATGACACATTATGTGTTCAATATGACTCGAAGTACCTATTTTCATTGTAAAACTGTAATTTTAGTTTAAAATGCATCACATATCCAAAACCAAGAAAATGATATTAAATTATTTTAAAACAATATTAAAACATTCAATAATTTATTTTTTAACTATAGGAATCAAACACACATCAATCTGACACCTGATGTGGTCAGTATGACTCAAAGTGTGTGTTTTCAATACAAAAGCATCATATTAGTTTAAAACACATATCAAATGGCCATAACCAAGAAAAAAATATCATATTGTTTTGAAAATTTATAAAAATGGTCCATAATTCATTTGTGACGTGCAATAATCAACCACATATCAATCAACACATGACGTAACTAATATGACTCAAAGTGCATGTTTTCAATATAAATGTTTCATTTTAGTTTAAAACACATTTCATAATTCCAAAATCAATAAATCAAGATTATTTTGTTTTCAAAAATTATTAAAAATATCCCTAATTCATTTCTCTTGTGTAATAATTGACTCTATTTCAATTTGACATGATGTGGTCGATATGACTCAAAGTGCATATTTTCAATATAAAAGCATCATTTTAGATTAAAACACGTCACATAGACAAAACTAAGAAAATAGGGTCATATTTTTTTCAAACATTAATAAAATGGTCTATAATTAATTTTTGAGTTGTAGGAATCGACCACACGTCATAACATCCCGACCCAGGGTCCACTTCACCCGTGTCCTGATCTGGTGGGTCACATGGCCTCAAGCATGTCTCTCCATATGCCAGAAGAATCCAACTAGTAACAAGGGTGTAAAGGTGGTACTATAGGGATAATATACCCTCATATCATATTATAATATTGTATTACAACAATAAGCATACAAAAGATAAAATAAATAAATTTTGTAAGTGTAAATAATAGAAAAACTGAATAATAATATCAAAATCCACTACATATTTTCATATACCTAAATGCATGGATTTTTAATATAGAAAAGGGATATATGGGATAGGTATTTAAAATCATGCTATAAAAAACTAAAAAAAATACAAAAAGGCTGCTCCACTAGAATCCCAAGCATATGCTCGTTCCTCTTCTCCTATGATCCGTCTACAAGTAAAACATACCAAATATCTATAGCAGGCTGCTTTCCCTTATCTGTATATACAGATAGCTAATCTACTTAGGTTCCAAATTAATCCTAATTAGGGTGTGATAAAACACCCCATTTTGACACCACTAATGGTGTTTCAATGTAATCCAAGTAGTACTCATATTTAAACAGTGTGCAGGTATAAATAAATAAGAAATAGTTCTTAATAAATAATCTGTCTACTCAAATTCCCCAAGGACACCTGGAAACTCTATCTACTTTATCTCATGGATAGAATGATTTTATGATAAATAACTATATATATATTAATAATATATACATATTAATGTTATATATTGAGTCCAGCAATATGGACCAAGTACATGCAGATATAAGTGGCTATATACCTAGAATGAAAGGTGTCGGCTAGACTGAGCCATAACTCATACATCCATGACCAGTCTAAATGAGCCCATAATCTCAATACAAAGGGTACATTCACTACATCCCATGAATAATTAGATACATTATTCTTGAAACTCTGGATTTTTTGTGTTTCGTCATGCCAACACCCAAAAAAGGGGATGTGGTGTGTTATGCCCACCATCCAAATAGAGTCAATGGTGTGAGACTTCATGCTCAACACCTGACATAAGGGAGTGTAAATAATAATTCCCAATATAACCCATACCATTTTTATATAGCCTATATCAAAGGTGTAATCATATTTATAATAAATTCCATGAGGTAGTACCTCTCAGGCATCTTATTAGTCGATCCCAAAAACAAACAAGGCATTACAGTCCAAAATAAATATTTTAAAAAGGATGAAACAATAAATGTGGATTTCCCACCATTTATAATTATTTTCATTTAAACCATTTAATTCATTTAAGTAAGTAAAACCATCATCAACAATCCATTCAATTTAATACATTCCATTAAATCTATCAAAACATGGAAATTCATTTTACAAGGCTCAATGAGGCACTTAAAAGGTTTCATTGTTAATTGGGAAATTACCAACATGGGAAATTCCAATTATGACTTCATCCAAGAACTTAGGAGGTTCCTTGGGTTCAATCAACATCAATATATAATATGTAAATTAAATTTACAAACCATGTAGAACACTTAGAAGGTATTCTAGGTATTTACCTAATTAATTTTAAAGGGGAAATCTATGTAGAAACACACAAGGGGTGTCTGTGAAAGAGAATAGTAACATCAAATTACTAAAAAAAGATCCTAAAGTGTTTAACATAGTTAGTATAACAATTTGGAATGAGGAAATAAATTTTAAGTCAATGTGCAGTGAAGGTCGGTGTGCAACACAATGGTGTGGCTATGGAAACACCAAAACTTCGGGGGAAAATGACGAGACTACCTACCTTAGGGTCATTGATGACTCCTTTTCCAATGTTGGCCTCATAATTGAAGTATATTGGTAGAGATATAATAAATAGTAAAACATCCAAAAAATAGGGCAAAATAGATTACACCAAAAGAGTGTATTGGATCTGAAGATAAACTAATATCGGAAGTGGTATGAATATTGATCTTTTTGAGATGGATCTGATACTTATTTCAATGACTAATTGGACTTCATATTAAGAATATATCTCAATACCTAGTAGATATTGAGTTAGATACACAAAGGAAGAGAACACAAGTGATCCACTGGAGAAAATAATGAATAAGGATAAAAAAGGGTTTATAATTTAATTAATGTAAAAAATGTTATTTCACCCTCAAAATAGGGGGTGCATTCTTTGGCTGCATGGTTTGGACAAACCGTACACAAACCATGCTCCCCTTATTATCTAAGGGAGGACCCTACATGGTGAAGGAGCAAGGTTTTCCTAACCTTGTGTAACCCATGAAAAAATTCTCTATTAAAAATTGCAGATGTCCCGCATGGGCGTGCACCTTAGGTCAAATGGTTTTAGACAAACCATGTAGCCCTCTACTACTCAAAGGTACCTCACACAATTAACCCACATTTTTTCTACTAACCATGTGGTAACTATATGGCCTAACCTATTTTCCCATCTTCTAGAACTTCGGGGCTCTAAAAAAACCTCAGACCTCTTGGGACCTTCCTTAGGTTGTATTGCATATTTATCAAGATTAAATGAGGTACTCAATTCAATAAAAAAATAACTCATACCATTACGAAAAGAAGGTTCGTTACAACCACCCCTATTTAAAGAAACTCATCCCTAAGTTATTTTTATGATGGTAAAGAGGTATCATTGGAAAAGAGTTCTGACCATTGAGCTTGTATATCATATTCCCACTCTTAGGTCTCATTTGGTACCCATTAGTGCTACCATAGCACATATACCAAAGGAATATACCTGCCTCAGAGTTTCTTCATGCTCCGTACCACAATAAGAACTTCTTACTCATAAAAATAAGAATCTATGTACAACTCAAACTCACCAGGCTAAAATAAATGTCATGGGTTTGGATGATATCGATGAAGCTGAGACACGTGAATGACATCATGCATATAATGGTATCTTTGAGGAAGTGAAAACCGGTAATCCACTAGTATGATTTAATTCACAACCTAGAAGGGTCTACAAAACTTTAGTGATAGCTTACCCTATCTCTAGATACATCTATGTCCCTACCTGAGTGAGACATGAAAGAAAACCCAATCTCCAACATTGAACTCATGAGGTTGTCTATATCTGTTGGCATATGAATGTTGTCTAGACTAAACTATCATCATTCACTTCCTGGTCAATTATACCTACTTTATATTTTCCTGAACAAGATGAGGTCCAAGAAAATATACCTCCTCTACCTCTATCTAGCACATAGGTGAATGGAAAGGCCTTCCATATAAGTATTCATAAGGATCCTTCTTGACGGTAGCCTGAATGCTGTTATTATAAGAAAACTCAACAAAAGAAATTTTTTCTCCCAATAAACCCCAAAGTTAAGGACATATGCATGGAACATGTCTGATATCACCTAATTTTTGTGCTCTGTCTTTCCATTGGTATGTGGGTGATAGGTCATGATCAAAAGTACATGTGTACCCAAGGCCTTCTGCAACCCCTATCAGAACTGTGATGTAAAGCGAGTGTCTCGTTCAGGAACTATATAACAAGGATATTAGTGAATACGTATAACCTCCCTAACATATAGCCTCCCTAGATCATCTGCTGATAAGGTCTCTTGCATAGATAAGAAATGTACGACTTTTGTTAAATGGTCAATGATGACCTACACTGTATCCCTTACACAAGGTGATTTGGGTAAACCAATCAAAAAATACATCGAATTATCATCCCATTTCCACTCGAGAATGTAAAATGGATATAAAATCACTATCGAACACTAATTATCCCCCTTCACCTGGTGACTGGTGGAACACCAAGTAATAAAGTCATAAATATATCATTTCATACTAGGACACCAATACTGGCATCGTAGATCCTAATACATCTTGGTGATTTTTGGATAAACTTCCCATAATAAGGCATGAAATTCCTATATCAACTCTTCTCTGATGTATGTTGGGTCCCATACACATATATATAATAGAAAAGTATCATCCTCATCCATGGTATAACTAGAAGATGTATCATTATCTGATACATTTCCCCTTAGGACAAGGCCCTCAGGATCAGAAAATTTCCTCATTCTTTCCAGTTCCAAAAGAGTAGACGTCACTATTAAGGTTGTGAGGATAGTATGACCATGGTCTTTATAAACTTAAATGTGCATCTCTAAGAATAATTCCATGATCTACCACTCATCACTAACCTCATGAACATCATGTTTCTAATTCTTATAGCTTAGTGCATCGGCTACAGTATTACCTTTACCTAGCGTGTAAGCAAGATCAAAGTCAAACGATTGAATATACTCAACCAATATGTGCTGCATAATATTCAGATCTCACTGCATGAAGATGTAATTGAGGATTTTGTGATATTTTTATACCACAAAATTATCTCTATGTAATTAGTGTCTCCAAAAGCATATACCATGATCTATATCAACTACCATGAGGTCGTGTGTCTAATAATTTTTCTTGTGAGGCCTCAACTGATGAGACCCATATGCAACGATTCACATTTCATGCATCAAGACGGATCTAATTCTGATACCTTATGTGTCACCATATACTATATAGCTCCTTTAAAGCTCTGGAAGAATAAATATATGTGCTAAAGTCAAATGGCCCTTCTACTCCTGAAAGGCTTCTTCACAAGCTTCTGACCATACAAATTTCACACCTTTCTTTTTCAATCCCATAAGTGGTGCTACAAGACATGATAAATCCTGGATGAATAATCTATAATATCTGTATATCCCTAAGAAATGTTGAATGGAAAATACTTTCTTGGGATGCTCCCAGGAAACTACATCTCTGAGATAATGTGACCCAAGAAGTGGACATTGATGATCCAGAAGTGGAATTTACTGAGATTAGCATAGAGATAATTCTCTCTCAGTGTATTCAATATAATCTCAAGATAAATGGAATGTTCATGTTGTGAAAAAAAATGCACTAAGATATTGTCAACAAATACTACCATGAATGAGTCCAGATACGGGGGAAAAACATAATTCATAAGATCCATAAAAACTACACATGAATTCATGAGATTTAATGGCATGACCAGGTAATCATATAAACTAAATCTTCTCCTAAAAGTTGTGTGGGGTATGTATAAAGACATGACATACACTTGATGATAGTTCAACCTCAAATATATTATTGAAAACACCTTCTCTCCTTGGAGATAATCATGGAGGTCATCTATTCTAGTCATTGGATACCAGTTATTGACTGTAAACTAGTTCAACCATTAGTAATCAAGGAAAATCATGAGGGTACCTTCCACCTTATTAGAAAAAGGGATTCTTTAAACCCATGGACAAGTGTTGCGGCATATAAATCCCATAATATCTAGATCCTCTAACTATTTCTTGATCTCTAGAAACTCTATAGGTGTCATCCTATAAGAAGTAATGGTCACTGGTGTTGCTCCCAAAAAAACTTAGTGGTAAAGTCTACCTCTCACATTGAAGGTATACAAGAGAAGTTTTCAAGAAAACATACCTAAAATGAACCACTACAATAGGGAAAATAGTGGGTCATAACCCCCAGTCATATAGAAAAAGAGTGGAGATATGATCTGTCACACTACCCAACCTATTTATTTAGTCCTAATCATGTAGCTTAAACATCCCATTCTTTCATATGCATGTGTCTACTTCCCTTTGGTGATATAAACATCACCCTACGATGATGGAATTATATGTGTACTCTATAGGGAACTAACCATTTCATTATAATGATTACATAAAATCCCATCATGTTGAGGATGAAATGATTCTATGTGTAGAGGTATCCGCCTATCTCAAGGGGAGAATCCTTACAATAGTAAATTCCATCTGATTGGATACCTTATAGGGTATCAAGAATCATAACACCATAGAATTGTTTGATCTTGAAGACCATAATCCCCATAATAGTCTCTGATATAAAATATTGACACTCATGTTTTAAATAAAGTCAACACTAAAGTGGAGGCTACTAGAATAACACCTCAGACTGTAGAAGGTATGGCACTCTACTCCTCTGGAATATTCTACATTTCATGTTACTGGTTTGTACCATGGCCTTGTGTCACATCCTAACTACAATGAGTAAGACCTCTCTATTGGAACTAAGAATTGTGAGTCTAAATGCCTCTTCCTCAACCACCACTTCAGTATGATCATCTCATGGTATTTTAGCTGTTGACCTAGACCGATCCCATTGGCCATGCTCAAGAACGTGGGGTAGTAATGGTTCCCTGCTCACTAGGTATAAATGGAAAGGTTTTGTATAATCACTGGATATTCCCCATCCTACCATAGTCTCTAGATTCCACTAGATCTTGTATGAACTATGGTTTTGTATGTCCTTGCTTTCCACACAGGTGGCATTTTAGAAAGCTATCAGCATGAGGAACCTGATAGCTACCACCTCCATGAGTTATCTAAAAACATATCTTTCACCCATAAGAAGAAACATTAACAAATCTAGGTGTCGAGCTGCCTAGACTCACACCATCAACTTCCCTCATATTCTTCTCTATAATAAGGGCGCGTTGACTATCATTGATATAGTCTTCAATTGAAATACATTGACCTATGAAAAAATGGAATATACCATATCATCCTTGAATCAGCTAGTGATCATAATATCATCACCCACTAGAGTAGGAGAGAAGTGTTGAAGCTCAGAAAAATGAGCAGAGTATTCCATAATAGACTTACCTCTATGATTCATGTTCATGAACTCTCTTGATCTGTCATCCCTAAAAGTCTGGGGAAAGAAAGAGTCATAGATGATAGTCTTTAAATATTCCCAAACCATATCTCTATGCTGATATACTTGGATAATAACATCACAACACCACTAGGTATAATCATTCCACATATAAGAAGAATGTTTGACCATCCACTCTAGATAAATATCTAGATGCGTGAATATAGAAAGGATAAATTTGAGCCACAACTCAATAGCATGTGGTCCACTATCCCCCAAAAAGGTGGGAGGATAATACATCTAGAACTACTGAGTAAACTCTGCCATACTCATGGAAGGTCTAAAAACACCTTGCATATTCTTCAACATATGTGGAAATCCCTATCACAACTCAACTTCAGTGCCCATATCAAGAATAAGAAGAGGTGAAACAAGTAGAAATGCACAAGGATTCACTAGAATCTTATGTACCATCACCTTTGGTTCATGGTCTTCACCACCTTTAGGGAATAGTACTAGAGGACATCATAGAGGCATGATACTATAATGAAAAATGAACGAATTAGGAGATATATTAACAAATGAAAAGATTGTAGATAGAAAACTAGGATGGACGCATAGACCTCCTATAGACATATCATACCCCTCTACATTCCCCTGAATCCAGGACTAGGTAATAGAGACAGACCATAGTAGGGTTATAGAGAAGTAATGCATGCAAAAAACTACCCACTACTCAGGTCGGATTTAGGTCTAGGTATGTATTTCACACATATAAGATGGTCATTTTCACTTTAAAAGTAATATTCATTCTAGATTTTTGTTCATTAAAATAATTCAATTTCTATAAATAGTTTAATTAAATGGATTACCATTTCCAATACATAAGGTCCCATACTCCTTATAAACCAAAATATGGAATCTATTTAACCCATACCATAACACGTTCCATCCCATGTGACCAATGGTCTATGGATCAACGTCCCATAATTGATTACTTAAACAGTCTACTTTAACCAATCAGAAAAATGCTATTAGGTTAAGGTAGGAACTTTAAGTGTCAATTATGTTTTTGAATCCCTGCAAGGAAATTCAGCACAAATCCATATATAACTAAGTCACTGACAATATTCAATATGAAAATGAATGCTGAAAATAGACATGACATGGAAAAATTCATGGCATATTAGTCTTATTGTTCCTATAATGATGCATGTAATTTGATACCCTTATTTCATCGGGCCTAGGTAAAATAAATCACCATTTTAATAATACCAATAATAATAACACTATAAAACAATTTCATCACCCAATGGTTAAGTCATATCAACCATAACCATTTTAATTAATAATAACAATTTCTCATCCCAGGTAATTTGGGTTTCCCATATACAAGGGTTAGCTACATCCATGCATAGGATCATTTCCAAATTCCATTAATTCTTAGTCTCCTGTATAATACCCAAATAGTAAGATAAAGGAAAATAACCTCCTCTAATACCAATTTGTAATGTCCCGAACTGGGGTCCACTTAACCTATGACAAAAACTGGTGGGACACATGCCCTCGTGCACACCTACCCATATGCCAGAGGCTGCCAACTAGCAATGAGAGGGTAAATGTGGTATGGTGGGGAGTCTATACACTCATATCTGGGTGTTATAGAGGATTATAACAATAATCATATAAAAGATAAAATAAATAAACTGTGGGAGCATAAATAATAGAAAAACTGAATAACAATATCAAAATCCACTAGGTAGTGTCATATACATGGATGTATTTCATGAGGATGTACAAAATGTGAACAGGGGACATGCATATAAAATCATACTATACAAAAACTAAAAAAAAAAGAAAAAGGATTGTCCACTAGTATCTCAAGTATATGCTGGGTCATCGGATCTTATGATTCGTCTATAAGTAAAGAATATCAAATATATGAAGTGGGGAGCTTTCCTTATCCATACTTACATAAAAGTAATCTACTCAAGTACCAAAGGTGTCCTGAGTAGGGTGTGAGATAAAATCCTAATAAGACACCACCTATAGTGTCCATAATTAATCCAAGAAGTTCTCCTAGATAAATAGTGTGTAGGTATAAATAAATAAGAAACATTACTGAATAAATAGCCATCCTGCTTAGGTTCATCAAGGATACCTTGAGGCTCTACCTGCTTCAGATCATGGCTGAAATGAGTGTCTGATCAATAACTATATATATATATATATATATATATATATATATTAATAATGTACGCATGGTAATGTTATATATAGAATCCATCTATATGGACCAAGTACGTGTGGACATAAGTGGTCATATACCTGGAATACTAGGTGTTGGTTGTACTAGGGCGTAACTCAAACATCCATAACCAGTCTAAAAAATCACATAAGCTCAAGAAAATGGGTACATTACCTACATCCCATGAATAATGAGATATTTCTTGCTCGACACTCAGGATGGTGGGTGTGTCATCATGCCAACATTCAAAGTAGGGTATTTGGTGCATCATGCCCACTAAACAAATAGATTCAATGGTGTGAGATGTCATTCTTCACACCTGATGTAAGGGAATGTGAAGTTTCATACCCAACCAAACCCATACCATTGTTCCATAACCTATATCAAAGTAATAATCATATTTATAATAATATTCATGTGGTAGTACATCTAATTCATCTTATTATTAAATCACAAATACAAAAAAGGAATTATAGTCCAAAATAAGCATTTGATAAAGGATGAAAAAATCAGTATGGACTTTCCACCATTTATAATTAATTTCATTAAAACTATTTAATTCATTTAGGGAATGGAAACCATCATGAATAATCCATTAAAATTAATACATGTCATTAAATCTATCAAAACATGGTAATTAATTTTACAAGGCTCAATGAGGCACTTAGAAGGTTCCATTTTCAATTGGTCAATATCCTACAAGGTTAATTCTATTTATGAGTCAGTCCAAGCAGATAGGAGGTGTCTTAGGTTCAATCAAATTCTATCTAAAAGAGGGTAATTCAATTTATAACCTAAGATGAACACTTGGGAGGTTTTCTAGGTATTTAACCAAACAATTATAAAGGGTAAATTTAATTCGACACACCTAAGGGGTTTCCAAGATCGAGGTTGGAATCCTAAAATTACTAAAGAAAAATCCTAGGGAATATAAAAATGTTTGTATAAAAATTTATAATGAAGAAATAAATTTTAAGGAAATGTGTGGTGAAGGATGGCGTGTGGCACAATGGTGCAGATATGGAAACACCAAAAAATTTTGGGAAAATAATGAGACCACCAACCTTAGGGTCATTGATGACTCCTCATCTAATGGAGGCCTCATATTTTGAAGTAGATTGGGTGAAATTAAATAAATGGTCCAATGATTTGAAAATAGGGGAAAATATATTCCACCTAAATAGCGCAATAAATCCTTAAAAAACCCAACGCTCCTAAGACCTCCCTTAGGATGTGGTGCATGGCTACCAAGATTAAACGAGGGAATAAATTCAAAAAAAATGAGTCATACCTTAGTAAAAAGATGGGTTGTTACACACATCAATTTGACACCCGATGTGGTTGGGATGACTCAAAGTGCATGTTTTCAATACAAAAGTGTCATTTTAGATTAAAACACACATAAAATAGCCCAAACCAAGAAAACAAGATCAAATTATTTTTCAAACTTTAGGAAAACAGTCAATAATTCATTTGTGATGTGTAAGAATCAACCACGCATAAATCTGACACATGATGTGACTGATATGACTCAAAGTTATTGTTTTAAATAGAATGGTACCATTTTAGTTTAAAACACTTTTCACATCATCAAAACCAATAAAACAAGAATGGATTGTTTTCAAACATTATAAAAATGATCCATAATTAATTTGTTATCTATAGGAATTGATCAAATGTTAATCAGACACACAATGTGGTCAATATAACGTGAAGTATGTGTTTTTAATATAAAAATATCATTTTAGTTTAAAATGCATCACATATTGAAAACTAATAAAAATATCTCAAATTGTTTTTAAACTTTAGGAAAATGGTCCATAATTCATTTTTGACCAATAGGAATTTAACCCACATAAATCTAACACTCGATGCATTTGGTATGAATTAAAGTGAATGTATCCAATACCAAAGAGTCATTTTAGTTTAAAACATTTATCAAAATAGCCAAAATCCAAAAAAAAACTCATATTATTTTCAAAATTTAGTAAAATGGTCTATAATCTATTTTTATGTGAATGAATCAACCACACATCAATTCAATAGTTTATATGACCGATATGAATCAAAGTGTGTGTTTTCAATAGAAAGGTTTCATTTTAGTTTACCTAAAAAATCCAAGATCTGGGAAAAAACATTTATAAAAAATTTATTAGTAAAATATAAAGCTACAAAACAAGTTCAGGCGTTACAAGGGAGTCTAAAAAATGAGAGTGAACAATTCCTCATGTGTCATTATAAACCAGTGAGTTGAAATAATCTGGAGCTCTAAAGTCCCACATTGTGATTGCTTTAAGTATCTCATTCTTTAACAATGTATCTACCACCTAGTTAGACTCTCTATATTCATGTGAAACAAGCAGGTGAAGCTAATTGACATGATTCATACAAACAACCCAATGAGGAAGAAGCTTCCATGGGACATTACTGGTTCTTATTTTCAACATCATGACCACATTTTCAGAATTAGATTCATTGCATAAGGAATTCCACTTGTGATGAATAACATACTTAATATAATATACTATTTCCCATAATTCATCCTCCTATGTTGTCTGTATTCCTATGTAGTGATAAAACCTACCATTAACAAATCCACAATGAGTTTGAAAGATACCTCTACAATCAAATGGGCCTGGTATTCCTGAGGCAGCTCCATAAAATTTTTCTTTGATCCAAAGTCTTTTTGGAGGTATCCATCTCATAGACTTGACGACCAAGGGTTTATTTGGCCTACCTACAACTACCAAAATCCAAAGGATTTTCAGATCACTGATTTAATTATGCATAAATAAAACCTAAATGTTATCAAAGAATGACAATCAATGTGCATTTATTGTGTTCTTGAATGGGTGGATCGTACCTTCTCTTGAAACAACTTCATGTTTCATACACACCATATGGATTCAAGGATGGAGGTCATAGTCACTAGCAGTAGTTTCTTTACCTGCATTCTCTGTCTAGTGTTGTAGAAGAATGCAATATGGTTAGTGAGAGATCTACATGTATTGATGTCCAGGATGTAGCACTACCCAGCATATTTCCATAGGGATATTTCATATTCACACTCAGTGAACAAATGTTGTATGTTATCTTCATCATTAATACATAGAGGTCAAGATGAGGCAATAAACTGCTAAGATTTCCTCATTCGATCATGTGTTGGTAATTTGTTTTTCAAAATTATTTATATGAGAATTAATATTTTAGACTAAATAAAATTGACCTTGAAGGAACCAAGCCAAGGAGGAATTATGATAGAATTACTCGTCTTGATCCTGTAGTGTTCCTTGATAGTGAACTACCCAATGCATCCGGGCCTCCACACCCTAGTGTCAACATCCATGAAGGGATAATTTTGAATCTCCATGAAAACCTTCAAGGGAATAAATTCAAGTGTGTTATATTGTGACACAAAATCAGAGATATTCATTTGAATCATATCAAAAGGTATGTCCAACCTTATCCTAAGTGTTTGATCAATCCAGAAAGTGTCCCAATAGTTTAATTCAGAGTTCCTGTTAGCCAACCATTTGGTGTTTAGAATAATTTCATTTAAGGGTCAATTAATAGATAGAAAAATGAGGATCCAAGACAGTGAGGGTTCCCATTAATCAACCTATCCTTGAATCTATTGGTTAAGATATTATAGGAGGGGTCATCAATGGTTACCATGTTTCATGTGAATTTTCTAATCATACCATCATTGAAAATTTTCAGATCTCTGATGTTAAGACCTCTCATTTCAATGGGTTTAATAAAATATATCCAAGAAACATTGACTAAATTCCGTTCATGGAAATATCTATTCTATATGAAATTCCAAACCAGGCCTTGAAATTCCCTAATGATCCCTCTTGGGCACCTATAAATAAAGAAATAGTGAACAAACTTTAAAAGAAAAGATAGAGTTAACAAGAAAAACTCTCCCATATTGAGAGATTGAATTTCCTTTCCATTTGTGCTATTTTTTGGTGATACCATTTTTAATTTCTCTGAAGAATTGGCTCTTAACTTTTCCCCAAAAAATAGGGACACTAAGCTAGATGAAAGGAAGGGAACCCTTCCTCACCCCAAGATTCTTTTCCACCCTGTTCTGTTTTCCCACAGAAATTCCTTCACCAAATACTATAATGGATTTCTCCGAACTGATTACTTGTCTAAAAACTTTCTTATAGTAATAAATAGATCCCAAATTCTAGAAATGGTTCTCTTTGAATATTTCACAAAGATAAGGATTTCATCTTCATAAATAAAGTGGGAGGGAGTGAACACATTTTTCCAAGATTTAATTTGTTTAAATAGGACAACCTAAGAAATATCATTGATACACCTCGTTAGGTAGTCTTGATAAATTTTAAAAAGAATCTATGAGAGTTGATCTCCTTGACTTACTCCTCTAGTGCATGGGAAGTATCCTCTTGGGATCCAATTTATTAAGATTTAAACATGAGAAGTTTTTGAAAGATTATATATATTAAGGATTTTGAGCAGAAAATTCTATTTGAGTGTGTCAAAAGCTTTGGAAATATAAATCTTGAGGGAAAAGTTCCCCTATTTCACTTTCATATTCATAATGTTGACACTCTCTGAGATAGTAAATAGCCAATTCTAAATTCATATTTCAAGGAAAATCCATATTTTTTTGGAGTGATGTGGCCCTTAATAATTCCCCCTAACTTGGACATAAGAATTTTGATGATGACTTTAGGAATTATATTACCATTGGAAATTGGTCAAAATTCCTTGATGTCAACTATATTATCCTTCTTAGGAATCAAGGCAATGAAATTTGAGTATATTCAATAGGTTGGAAAAATATTATAAAAGATTCCCTCATCGCATTAACCACATATTCCCATAGGATATCCGAATAAAACATGAAGAACTTATTGGTGAATCAATCATGTCTAGCCAAACTTTCCATGTTGAGAGAGAAAAGTTTTTTCCTAATTTCATCTGTGTCATGTGTTCTGAAAAGATCTTGATTTTTCATCTCATCAATACAAGGGGAATATTTCTAATCATATTTGGTGTGTTGTCCAACCCATAATCATAATAAAGTATATTAAGTATTCTACCACTACTACAGAAACATCATTTTCCACAGCTTGTAGCATCCCATTAATACTAATGGAACGATTCCCTTCCTTTCCTCATTTCTCCCTATAAATCTTGTAAAAAATTGAGTTTATGTCCCCTTACATTAAACATTTCACATGCATGTGACCCCTATCTATCCTTTTTTATGATTAAAATATCATCAAGCTTTGTGTGAGCTTAAAATTTCTCTTAGGAAGGCAAGTCTTGATTTTGATCCCTATTTGGTATACCTACAAGGCATTGTTCGTCATTCTGGATCTCAATGTAAAGCTTTGAAAATGAGTTTTTACTCCACTCCCTTAGAATACTTTTGGTATATTTTAGCTTCTAAAAAAGCCTATGAAGTAGGATTCTAGTTTTCACCAACTCCCATGCCTCAAAGATAGTTTCTCTGCATCCAAGGATTAATACCCAACCACTATTGAAACAGAAATGTTGAGGGGATGACCTTAAAACAGTGGATAGTTCCACAACAACTGGATTTTGATCAGAATGATGCTTAGGAAGAATGTTCCCTAAGAGTCCAGTACAAACACTTATGATATCCATCTATAAAAAACATCTATAAATTTTTCTTACTTGTATTCTATTCCAAATGAACCTTCTCCAAGTTAAGTCATCACCAACAATTGAGACTTCAGTCAAATTGCATTGATCAATGAAGTATGAAAATTCACTCACTACTAATTTATTGAAGTTGGAACCAGTATTTTCCTCAAGTCAAATAATAGAGTTGAAGTTTCCCATCACCACCCACTTTGAGTCAACATTCCAAGAGATCTCCTTAAGATCCCTCTAATGATCTCATCTCTTATTATAGGATATTGAAGAATACGTAAAAGAGACCTAAATGGTATGTCCAAATATATTGAAAGTGATAGTAAGACTTTGATTTTTATGGTTACATGTAACAATTTAAATATATTCATTCTTGAGCATCCAAATATGATCCATGCCATTATTATGAAAGTTCTTAGAGACAAAGTGGTATCCCATATATGACCACTTAAAACCTCTCCATTTTTTCAAAAAGTATCTTGGGTTTTGCAATCCCAATGAGCATTGGTTTGTTGGATATAATGAAATTCCTAAGGGTTTTATCCATTAGTGGGTTCCCTAACACTTCGAAATTCTAGTAAAAAGCTTCATTTCTGGATGTCCCTAACCCTAGTCATGGGGACCTCATTTTGTGCCATATTAGCATGGACTTTTTCCATTTTCTTTATGCCCTTATATTTCCCATCATGGGAGTGTGCCTTTGTTTTGAGTCCCTTTATGTCTTATTTTTCCCCAGTCTTTCCTTTATTATGCTTCAAGGGTTATTGATCCTCAAAATTATCACTCCAAAATGTGTCACCTAATAGTGTGAATGTATTCTTAGATAGTATGGGTTAATGTGATTTCTCTGTAGGATTATGTCTTCTTGAATATTTGGAACTAGGAACCTATGAGAAGGGAATGTTGTTGATCACAAGGCTCTAATATGCCTGAATTTAAGGATTCCTTTCAATGGGTAATGTCACTGCCAATAAATTTTGGTTGTTTCCAACAACAATAGGTACATTACTTCCATCACTAACCAGCTGCTTTGAGGACCCCTCCACAAGATGAGGGACGTCATCTTGATCATCATCTGCATTTCCAGATAGCTTAGTCTTTTCTAGCCTATCTAAGTGAAAATTCACATTATATATTTATGCTTGGGTTAGAGGGGTCTCAGTTCGTGAGTATGTCTCTTTTTGGACATTGGTGGTCCTATTAGTCTCCACTACAGTAGACAGTCCATGGATCCCATCTGATTGGGTATTGTCCTTTAGGCAATCAAGACTATTGGGGTCGGCTGGTTTGGACTACAAGACATTAATATCCATTCCATTTTTGGTCATAATATCATTAGAAATGTCTTTCACACTCCTTTCATGTTGAATTAGGGCAGGTGATGCTTCATCATAAACATTTCACGGGGTAGTATAGTCACCAGAGTGATCACAAGAGTCATCAGGATGGGGTTTCTCATCTTGCACGGAGATTTGACACACACCCCCATGCAAATCCTTATGAGGATCATCCCTAATAGAGAGTCACTTCCTGATGGATTCTTGTTTTCCATTAAAATGATTAGTTTTCATCATATCCACGTTATAAGGGCTATAAATTGGATCTCTCATTAGTTCAGGGGGTGGGATAGGATCTTTTCCCTTAATACTATGATAGTTAGAGGTGCCATGCCTCTTCATATTGAAAAATTATCATTTGTTATATCGATTGAAATCAAATGATAGATGGAAAAAGAACATACATTTCATGCATAAATTTAGTTTTTTTTATACTGGATCACAAATTTGATGTTGTCATCTCTTTTGGTTAGAACAACTTCCTCCATAAAATTTCATGACATGAAAACTTCAACTAGGACCCTCGTATAACACCCATTCCTTGTATTATCAGTTTGGGGGTCCATAATTGATTCCCTACAATATAGAAAATATCCTATAGAATGTGTGGGTGCCAATATATCTAATTAAACTTGCATATACGAATCCATAATTGTGTATGAGTGTTCTTTACTGTATCTGGGTCGAAATTCCAATCCCATTCCTGAATTATTAGAAAGTCAAGTTTTAAGAACAAACATCCATAGCTTCATGCCCTTCGCTTGTGATCCTTAGATGGGAAAATGACATGGTAGTAGCCTCACCCCATTGCAGTCAATTTTTAATATCCAAATCCCTAGAGTTCAGATATCCTATGCATGAGGTCATTGAACTTTGAAAGATTCTCACCAATCTGAATAAGGACTCTAGCAATAATAGAGTACATGTGCAAGTTAAACCTTTCCTAAACTGCCTCTTGATTTGCAGCTACCCAATGTGGTTAGTATTACTAAAAGTGTGTGTTTTTAATACAAAAACATCATTTTAGTTTAAAACACACATCAAATATCCAAAATTGGGAAAAGAATCTCATATTTTTTAAAAAAATTATTAAAATGGTCCATAATTCATTTTTTATGTGTAATAATAGAATTCACATCAATCTGAAACATGATGTGATCGATATGACTCAAATTGTGTGTTTTCAATAGAATGTTTCCATTTTAGTTTAAAATGTGTGTCACATCACAAAAATAAATAAAAAAATTTAGGATTTTTTCAAGAATTATTAAAAAATCCACAATTTATTTTTCATGTGTAGGAATTGACCACACATAAAGCTAGAACATGATATGGTTGATATGGATCAAAGAGCATGTTTTCAATACAAAATTTTCATTTTATTTTAAAACACATGTCAAATACCCAGAACTGAGCAAAAGAGATTGTATTTTTTTCAAAATTTAGGACAATGGTCCATAATTTATTTTTTAAATATAATAACAGACCTCACATCAACCTGACACATGATGTTAGTGATATGAATCAAAGTGTGTGTTTTCAATATAAAGGGTTTACTTTAGTTTAAAACACATGTTACTAGAAAAAAAATAATAAAATGATGTCGGATTATCTTAAAACATTAGTAAAAAGATCTATAATTCATTTTTGATATATAGAAATTGACCGCATATCAATCTGACACACGATGTGGTTAGTATGACTTGAAGTGTGCGTTTTCAATATATAAGTCCCATTTTAGTTTAAAAATGAATCACAACACTAAAACTGTGCAAATGATATCAGATTGTTTTCTCATCATTTTATTTATTATTACTTAATTGATGTACTTATCATTTTTATCTTATACTTATTTATTTAATTTTAACAGAGATAATTCTTGAAGAAGAATAAGAAATAGTGTGACACTTGAAGGTTTATTCTCAATAAGCAAGTCCTCTTGAATTGGGTCCCATCCGTGGTGTTTTTTTATCACCATATATGAGATCTAATTCAAGAGAACCTACTTTTATAATAACAATAAATGGTTTTTTGTGTGAGAATCAACCAAAACTCAATCTAATACATGGTGTACCTGGTATTAATCAAATTATATGTTATTAGTTTAAAATTAACACTATGTGTTTAATTTATTTCTATATAGTTTTTCTAATATAGGAATTTTTTTCTTGTACAGTTTCATTATTTTTCTCCAGATGTGGTGTTTTTTTTAGAAACTAATAGCATGAATATGGGTCGAGGTCCAAAGACAAAGGAACATTGATGTTTTTGAATGTCTATTATAATTTGTAGTTACACATGAAATTGTACTAACCAATGTTTGAAATGTACATAAATAGTTTTTTATTTGTGTTGTAAATTTTATTTCAATTAAATTGTGTAATTTCTCCTATATTTCCTCCTATATTTTCTATTTTTATTATACAGTGTACTATAATTTTAAAAGTACATTGTAGTAATATACCCCTTTATCAGTGATAGTAATAGAAATTATAAAGGGACCCTTTATTAGCACTATAAAAAATGTTAATAATGGTATCCTTTATTAGTGCTAATAAAATCACTAATAATGGGATCCTTTATCATCGCTATTAAAAATGATGAAAAAATGACCACTTCTATCGACACTATTTTTAGCACTGATAAAGGGACACTTTATTAAAGTTAAATAAAAAAACTGATGAAGGGTGTCCTTTATCAGGTCTTAAAGAAATTATGATAAATGTTTCCTTTATTGTTGCTTTTAATAGTGATGATAAATTTCCCTTTATCAGTGCTTTTAGAGTGCTGATAAAGGCTTATGGATTTTGATCGCACTCCAATTTTTGGTTCTTTTTTTAGGCTAACAGTGTCCTATTTTTACGCATTTAAAGGACTTATTTGTAGTATTGTACAGTGATCATAAAATTTTAAAATATATATTAAACTATAAATAGTTGAATATGGCTTAGAGAATATAGTTGTATTTGATTAAATATTATGACTACTTAATACATTACTACCTTAGGTAAGTGAACTAGGTTGTTGATTCTTTAAGTCAAAAGGATCAGGCCAACTTATCTATGATGATAATCACAAGAGATATTTTATTTATGGATTTGAAAAGGAATGGAATTGAAATTTTGCAGTAAAGGAAAAATATTTCTAAAATAAGATTTCAACCGTCTATCCATGTAAATATTAAAGAGGTGTAAAGGTAGGTTATAGATCTATAAAATATTATTGAAAATGTTCCTAGTTTTAACCATGATTATGATGGAATGAAAAAGTTTGGGAACTGATTATGTTTCCTAAGAATATTAGAATTAAATAACTAACTGTTGGAAGAATCTCTTAGCTTATCATTATTTATTCATCCTAAAAGTATGAAGATGTATATAAATATAAAGGGGTGTTTTTTGTGCGATAACATGAAGAGAGATATTGTGAAGTTTGTATCCAGTGCTTCATATTTTAGAAAGTTAAATCTAAGAGACATTAGTCTTAGGGGATTTTATAACATTTCACATACTTGAATGAAGATGGGAAAACATCACCATGGATGTCTTCATCAGAATCCCCAAAATATCAAATATCCATAATTTTATTTGGGTCATACTCTATCATATTATGAATTCAAGACACGTCATTGTGATCAGATAAAGTTTGTCTCTTGATCATATTTATAGGATATTCATTAAGTAAGTGTTAATGTTTAATGGATTAAAACATTCTATTATATATTATCGAGATTTGAGGTTTACCTCAAAGTTCTTGTGAAGCCTTCAACAAGCTCTAGATACAAAGTTTTGTTTCAATACTACCAATCATACTCAAAAAGATTGTTATTCTGATATAACCATTCAAACCATGGAGGATATGTTGATATCATATTCTTTATATTTCATGGATGATTGGATTCAATACCTTCCTCTATTCAAGTTTCCTTATCATAATATCTTTCACTTGAGTATTCAGATGGCTCCTTATGAATCCCTCTATGTAAAAAAGTTTGGAACTTTTATATGTTGTGATGAAGTTGGAGAAAGAAAGGTATTGGGACCTAAGTCGGTCAAGGAAATAGAATATAGGGTTATATCTAATAAACATCACATCAAGGAAGCTCAGAGTCAAAAGAATATTTATGCAGATAATCATCGATGAGATCTTGAGCTTGAAGTTAGTGATAAGGTGTTCCATTAAATATCTCTATGGAAGTGAGTTATGTGATTTGGGAAGAAAGGGAAGTTGAGACTAAGATATATAGGGCCCTTTGAGGTCCTTGGTTTTTTTGAGGCCATATCCTATCACTTGGTTTACCCTCCTAACATATCCCATGTACTTGATGTGTTCCATGTATTTCTTTTGACAAAGTACATACCAGACCCTTCACTTGTGCTAAGCTTGGAATTTATTAAACTTGAACATGATCTCTCATGTGAGGAAAAACCAGTGGAAATTCTAGATAAAAGAGATAAGGTGTTTCAGAGAAATACCACTCATCTGGTCAAAGTTCTATGGATAAATCAAAATTTTGAGGAGCCTACATGGGAACTTGAGGATGTGATGAGAGAAAATTAACCTCACTTTTTTTCTTCCATGTAATGAAATTATGAGGTTGAAATTCTTTTTATGAGACATAGAATGTAACAACCTCAGTTTTTCCTCCTTAAATAAATATTATGTTCAGTAGATTGATCCAAACTCAATACTAAAATCAAATTAATTTAGACTATTATAAGGTATCCATATAATTTTCATGTATAAACAGCGGTAATAAAATTATGAAATATATATATATATAATAAAGTTTGTTTTAAATATAAACTCAATTTGTTTTGTTAAGAAAATATTAAAATTTATTTAATAAAATTTAAATTTTTCCATCTTTTATATATTTATTATTAGAACTAATTTTAGAATAATAATCAATATACCAAAAATTATTTCCTATAAAAAATTGTTGTTTATAATATTTTATAATTTTATTTTTAAGTTAAATTTATCAATTTTAAGATGTGAATTGTAAAAAAATTATATCATTTTTTATTTATCATGGTTATACTATCTTAATATGAACTTTTTTTATTTTTCTAAAAATATTGATTTTTAGGTGAATAATGAAAATACCATTTTTATAAATAACATGACTTTATTACATTATTAGCATACAAATTTAAATTGTAAAATTTTAAACATTTTTCTATTATTATACATGTATTTAAAAAGTTAATTTATAAATTTTAAAATTTCATCTTTAATTTATAAACCTATATTTGAAATTTTAAAATTTAAGTTATATTTTTCAAAAAACAATTCTTAATATATTGTACATTTAATATTTTAAAATTAATTTTTATGGCATTTAAAAATTAAATTAAAAAATAGATTTCAAATTTTGAATCATTGTGTTTAAATTATATAATAAGAAGCATTTTATTTTTGGGATTAAATAATTAATTACCTATGTAAAAAATAATTATATGGGTGAAACAAAAATAGTAAATGTGAATAAACTTAGAGGTAATGTGATTAACATGTTTCAAACATGTTTTTATTTAATGGTAGAGGTTTTGAACAAATTTATCACCTATAAACATAATTATTTTTTAATTTTTGATTCACCTTCCATGATAGTGACTTCCCATTATTGATAACTTTTTTCTATTTTCAAAAATGTCACTCCTTTTCACTTATAAAGGGGAAGTCCTCACCTCACTCTCCCTCACACAAAAACCTCTTAAGATTAGATCAAGGTAAAAAATAACACTCTCCTACACAATCCTATACACCTTAATTGGGTTTTCTTCTCAAAATAATATCCCTCAAATTCTTAATACTCTTCACAAAGGAGACAATCCAATAAGTGAGGTATAAGATCTTAACCTCTCTTTATTTTTTTATTCATTTGTGTGATTTTATTATTCATAAAATTAAATTTAACCATATTAAAATGATAACATAAGTTTCATTATTATAATTTTATTCTATTATAATAATGGTACAAGCATTAACCACCTACTCATTTTCCAATAATAAAAATAAAATCATGAATCATGCATTGTGTGGATAGCTACCTCTGTGAAAAAACATGTTCTTTTACTTAAATTAAAAAGATGGTTCAATATTTTATTATATTTAATGTATATGTATATATGATATTTATTATATATTAATTTTTCAATATATTTGAAGTAGTATTTAATTTTCTATCATTTTATCCATCAAGAAAATCAAAACATCACTTGTGTGTACGTATGAACTACCATCTCCATGTAGGGAAGTAGTTTATTTTTCTTCAATAATTTATATTAATGGTTATAAATATGTATGTAATGAATATATATTAATTTTAAATCATTATTAAAATTATTTATATGGAAAAACCAAGGTCAAAGTGCAAGTACCATAATTGTCGAACTAAAACATACATGAAGAATGAAGTGATTAACACCTTAAATAATAACGATAATGAAATACTGTTAATGAATGGGAAGAAATATGAAATAAGTAAAAAAAATTATGGTATTATAGACATGATTATGGTTCTTTAATAGAATTATAATAAATTAAAATTTATTATATAGGTTTTTAGAGAACTTACAAAGTAATATAGACATGAGGTAAGGGATGTTATATTACAATATTTTTTATTGAGATTATTTATGATAAAATTTAAAATGATTAAATTATATGATTTATCACTCAAAAATATTATATATTTTCTTAAAATATTTTTATTTTTAGATATTACATGTTTTCCTATCATTTTCCTCTCTTTAAGTACTCAAAAGATAGAAATAATGTTTTTAAGAAAAATGGACTATAGTTTCATCTTTAGTTAGGGAAATTTTCTTCCATGTCCATATTTTCATTAAAATGTTTTCAAGAATGTTTTAAACATTATCTAATGGTTTATTGAAGTAATTTTTACTCATTTTTTAATTTCTATAAAAAAAATAAAAGGTATCTTCTTTTTATTTTACAAACAAGGTAATTTTATGTTTTTACTAAAAAGGTGAAAGGAATTTTTATTTTAACATACACCACCAAAACTACTTTTCCCATCATCATTAATACTCTATTATTTGAAGTTTACTCTATAATTTTCCTTAATTATTTTAAAATAAAATATTTTCCTTAAGATTTTGGAAATTTTTTCATTATAAATAAGTGATTTCAAAATAAACGGGTATTTTCCTCAAGAAATGTTCCTGTGATTTCTTAAAGATGTTTTTATCCATTGATTTTTCTTATGATTTACTATTAATATGATTAAATGATGCCATTTTTATTCTTTATATGAATGTTTTATGATTATGAAATATCTATTAAATGAATTTTATATTCCATCGGTTAAGATTTGATATAATGATAATGGTTATAGTGATATTTTGGTATACATGTGAATAGATAGTGATTATGTGATGGGTCATTACATTATAAGTCAAGTACGGGTGGTTCCATCGTATCCCTCTAACGCATTTGGTAAAGATTACGAAGTTGAGAAACTCTAATGAGATGATGGAGTTGAGAAATTATTAAGAGATGATGGAGTTTAGAAACTCCTATAAGACTACAAAGTTAACTATATGGAAGTTACTCCTAAGAGAATTTTTTAAATAACCAGTTAGGAATTTCCATTATGGTAATTTATCCACAATGATCATATTAGTACTGGACCTTGACTAAGGAAGTGGTTTCATATGCTTATCTAAATGCCCCAAACTTGTGTATTATACTTATGTTATGTTATCATGGCATGTTATTGATTATTGATGATTTTGTACTATTATGAATGATTTAACTAGTTATTTTTTAAAATAAAATGGAAAAATATTATTTCCATTTTTTCATATATTTGAAAATATAATTTACATGAAAATATGTTTAAATATTTATTTGTACAATTAAATTTTAATATGTAAATATCTACAAATATGTATGTATAAGTATATATTTAATTATAAATAAAAATAAAATTTGAGAAATGATCAAATATGAACACCATAATATACATATGAAATTTATACCTTAGAATAAATTTAGTCACCACAAAAAAATAACATTAATTACCTTTAAAATGAAGTTGAAATTCTATCGAATATTTAAAATCCTAACTAAAAACTTAATTTTGGAGAAATTTTGGACCATTTTTTACCAAGAAAAAATAAGTATAGTGCTTCCACAGGGTCCAAATAGTATAGAGGTCTTAGAAATATTTGATTTTAAATATCATGGATCCAAAATGGACACCCAGATAAAAAGTTATGGTTGTTTGCAGTTCAATTCCTTTTTTCATCTTATCCTAAAATATTGATTTATTTATTTATTTTCTATCATCAAATTGATATTAAATATCTCTTAGTATACAAGAAGGAAATAAGGTTTATAATGAGGTGGAAAATGGAATCTGGATGGAGAGACTCATTCTTTTTGGGATTTGTATACTAAATTTATTTTTACCCTTATTTTATACTATTGTAATCTTATTTAAGGTTTCTTTTCCTTTCAAAAAATTCCCCTTACACAATACTAATGAGAAAAATATTAATTAATATTAATTTTTAATTATTATATAAAGCATATTTCACTAAATTTATTATATATTATGTTTAATTACTTGTTTATTATTATATAAATTATTTTTAAGAAAACATTATATATATATTAAAATATGATATTTATTAATATATATTTTATTATTTTTATCAACATTAAGAGAAAGGGATGATAAAGGTATCCCTTTATCAGCACTCAGAAAACAACGATAAAATATATCTGCTATGACCACTTTTAAATAGAGTTAATAAAAGTGTAGCATAGAATATGGTAGATTCTATTGGTTATAGTAGGAGTATTTTATTTAATCTTATATGTTAGCCACCACTCTATATGGAAACCAATATAGAATTGAGTTTTCACACAAAATGACAAACAATTTTCCATTTATTTATGATCTAGATTGTAACATTATTTTATTTATTTATAAATATAAAAATATAACCTCGTTTATAAGGATCATATTCTAGATGTTACATTCAAGGACTTTATGATATATTTCCTTTTAAATAAATTTAATCTCTTTGATGGTTTGGGGTACACACAACCCCGAGTCTAAATGAACCATAATACAGTATATAGTTGTAAAATAGCTATTAAATTGGAAGGTATGAATATCACTAACTAAATTATTAAAATTTTATGGCTTATACATATATAAAATAAATAAATTGGTTATCAATTTAAATAAAAATAAAAATCATTTGGAAGAAAAAGAAATGTTTTTTGTGAAAAACTATTTTTATACACACAATGTGTTTTTATATTATTAAATTAAATTAATAAATATTAGAGATATATTATAATTAAATTTATATATTATATATTTATTCAAATTTTGTATCATTCATTATATATTTTTACTAAACACTGGGAAAAATTCAGTTTTATGCTTAAAACTGTATTTTTCTAAAAAGTGGTTTTGTCACATTTTGTTCACTTATTTTAAAATTAATTTTTCCACTTTTAGAAAATTCATATGAAAAAATTAACTTAATTTTTTAAATTAAAATATCAAAATTATCTTAGAGTTAATTTTTTATCTTTTTCTAAAAAGATTATTTTTTTGAGGAATAGTGAAAAACACTAATTTTTATTGAAAAATGCCTTTTCATTTAAAGAATTTAAAAAGTTAAATTATATTTTTAAAAATATTAAAAGTAAAATTTATTCAATTATATTGTTATTAACCCAACATAGGTCATTTTAATCAATTTTTTGTTTAAATTTTTATATAAAAACATTTTCTACTTAAGAAAACATTTTCTTCGGAAAACCTTATTTTCCCGCGCTTTTAGTTTTTATTTCAAATTAAATTATGCCAATTATATGAATTGAATTTGATAAAATGGATTAAATATTTTGAATAAAAATAATTAATATAATTTAATAAGTTCAACTTATTATTTTCATAATGAGTAGTTAAAATAGTAAAAATTAATTACCATGGTTAAAGTTAAAACGGGTTTACCGAGGTTTAACCCAAAACATAATGGTAATTTTTATAATTAAAATTTTATAAACCCTATTTTATATCGATATTTAAACCTTATAATATCATAACTTCTAATATATGACCATTTTAAGGTTTTTTTATTGGGAATAACTTTATCATTTTGTATTCATTTAGGAAATTTCCAAGGGGATCCCCTCCCCCACTTATAAAAGGATACCACCTCTCCTCTCTTATCTATACTTCAAGATCCTTTAATTTTGGAAAATCATTTCCAAAATACCTTCATTACATACCTACCCATTACCTATAGTCCTTTTTTTATTATAAAACCATCTTAGGAAGGCCTTAGATATAAACCTAAAGAGGTTCTCCAAAGAAGAGGTATAGTTCTTAACCATGCGTCTCATTTTTATTTCTTCCTCTACCCCATAAAAATATTATCCAAATATGATAAAATAATATCACAAGTATATTTAATAAAATAATATTTTATTATGTTAATTTAACAACCTAAATCCATCTCTTCCATCAAATAGTAAATGAAACAGTTAATCATGTGTATAGTGGACTATCGCTTTACGCACTAATGTAATTCATTTTCTATCACAGCCTCTCATGGATGGATATAATAATGTATTTAATGTAAATATAAAATATTTATTAAATAATTATAATTTTTGAATCATAATATCTCATATACCTTCTTACCTTCCAATCATTTGGGAAATGATAATGTTGCTTGTGCATATGTGTAGATTATCGCCTCTATGAAGCGATGTGATACATTTCTTGTTTTATTTTGACATGTATAGGAATAAGGATATATTTAATGATTATATATGATTAATATTATATAAAAATTATCATGTAATGTTAAAATTATTAATTACCTTTATTTCATTACTTCTATTGAAAAATGGAAACAATGTTCATGCATATGTACGGTCTACCATATCTATGAATGATGTCATGCATTTTTATATAGATAACAATTATGGATGAATCTAAATATGTGTATAATGAAAAATATATTATATATAAATAATTATTAATAATATGGATATGATGGATCCATGATCAAGGTATAAGTAATGAAACTACCAAACCAAAACATACATTAAAAATGAAGTAGTTATTACACAGAACATTGATTTTAAAAAAGAATTGTTAGCAAGTGTGTGATAAAAGAATATAATTAAATCATATATGGTGTAAAATATATTAGTGTGGTTCCATAATAGATGTATAGTAAATATATATTTATTATATATGAGGTTCAGACACATATAAAGGAACTTGTACCTGAGGTATGGGATTATTTCATAATCGTATGATTATTCGGGATTATTTATGTTTAGGTATCCTCCCCTCAAAATAACAAAAAAATGTTTTTTTAGTATAATTGACAATTTTTTCTACTTTTTCGACTAGGTCAGGAATATTTTTATCCTATTTCCATATTTTCCATAAAATGTTTATAATTATGTTTTTATCATTATACAATGATTTATTAAAGACATTATTACTCATGATTGAATTTTTTACAATACCATTTAAATGGAATATTCTTATCATTTTCTAAACAAGGTTTTTTTATTTTTTAAAATATTTTTAAAGGAATTTTTTAATGAAATGTATATAATTACCCACCAACATGACCAATCATTTATTTTAATCATAATTTATAATTTTATAAGGTTAATTTAAAAGAAAATGCTTTCCCTTAATATTTGGGAGGTATTTTAGACCTTAAATAAGTGATTTCAAAGTAAAAAGGGTATTTTCCCCAATAAATTCTCCTCTAATAATTTTAGAGTATATTAATCTATGTAAAAATTCTTTAGTGAATATTATGTTGTACTAGAGAAGTATTATTTTGATACCATTCTCCATATTACTCTAGATGGTTTATGTTTATGGATATTGATTGGGGGAATTATTAAAATTTCATATTCTAGTTTTTCAATATGAATGTTTACATTGATTATGTTTCACCCCTTTAATATGAGGAATTCATTAGACTTAGTATGTAATGGTAGAGGCCTTCTACATCCCCTCGATGCATTGGTAAGGCTTATGATACAAACTACCGTGGGTATTTAGCCAAGGTTATCCATTTAAAGAAGATGTCTTGGCATGAGGCATTGATGGTATGTTTATTATGTTCAGTATTATGAATTCCATCGTTAGGATATTAGTTATTGATTTCCATGTGATAATTTGATTATTTATGATATCTATGGATAAGTTTCAAGCTCATTGATTATTTATAAGGAATTATTTTATCATCATTTATTCTTTCAATATTATTCTTCATGACTATGTTACTATTTAAATGGAATGTGTTTTCAGATATCTTCCTTTCCATATTGATTATGAATTATTTATTCATGATATACTTAATTGTACATATGTCCTTACTGAGAATCTAATCTCACCCCTTTCTTATGTTTCCTTTCATAAGGATACTATAAAGTATTTTATGATTGAAATGCAGAGATATGGTAAATGGAAAATTGGTGTTCCCAATTAAAATACTATGTTATATTTTATGTTTTCAATTGTATTTTGAGATTCAAGTATGTATTTGGGTTTCCAATATGACTAAAATATTTGGTCTTATAGGATGCGATCACTTATAATGAGTACCAATGTCATAAAGTAACCACTAACTCTATACACTAGGGTTAGGGTCTTTATAGCTAACATCAAAGTAAGTTTAAAAGAAACCTTAGGGACTAGATTTAAGGAAATATATATTTGAAAATACAACCCTATGACTGAATTTAAGGATAATACTAAATATAGGATAACATCTTAAAGCTTTGGAAAAGTAGATATTATGTGCTTTCTTTGAAATACATACCTAAATGGATATAATAAGTGGATGTGGTTTTAGAATATATTCATCATGGGGTAATTGTTGAGTAAATAAGATTTTCTTATGACTTCTCCATTCCTTATGGTTTTATGTTTTGAAAATCACAAACACTTTTTCTTAAGTTCTGTCATTTTCTTAAGTTCTGTCTTTTTCTTAAGTTCTATTTTTTTTCTTAAGATCTAGAATTTTCCATTCAGTTATACTTACATATGTATCATTATGATTTTCCATTCCGTTATACTTACAGATGTATCATTACAATTTTCCATTCTGTTAGATTTACAGATTTTTCATACCGCTTTTATGATACTGAATCTAGATTATAAGTGATACCGCCTTTATGATACCGAATCTGGTGTATAAGTGATACCATCTTTATGATAGCGATTCCGGTGTATAAGTGATACCATCTTTATGATACTGATTCTGGTGTATAAGTGATAATGTCTTTATGATACCAATTCTGGTGTATAAGCGATATCATCTTTATGATACCAATTCTGGTGTATAAGTGATATCGTCTTTATGATATCGAATCTGGTGTATAAGTGATTCTGATTTCATGATTCTGATTTCGAAACAAATGATATACCTGTTTCACAATCCGATTTACTTTTCCTTAATGAATCTGTTTTCTTGATTATTTTTTTTTAAGAATTTGTTTTTTTTAATAATTTTAGAGTTGATTAATGTGTTATTCGAATATTATCGGATTCCAATTTTTTCTTACATAATGCTTATCTTTAACTTAACATTGTTTCTGTTACTTGAAACGATGTTGAATAATCTGTTATGTAAGAACCCGGACCTTCTTTTTAGGTATGTTTTTCCTTTTTCTGGAGTTTTTGAGAAAAAGATGTTTCTGGACATTTTTGAAGTACACGTCGTTTACTTTATGAGTACATGTCACGTACTCCCTTCCCGCATGAGGTCGTTTACTTTCTGTGTCTGAGCCACACACACGTCTATGTAAGAGTGATGTGGAGGCCGCTTAAAGAGGAGTACATAAAATCCTAGTACACTCCATGTACTCCAAAAGTACACGCCATGTACTTTCTTTTTTTTCATTAAATAGACCAGGGTCGCATCTTAACCCTAGAACACACTTCTTCCCCAGCTTATTTGACTGAGAGCGTCTCGTTCGGCCACTAATCTCCTTCAATACCATGATCCCTCGTCGGTTATCCAAATCGACCATCGTCGATTGCGTTGGAATCGCAACGGTAAGCTCTTCCTTCTTCTAGAGCATTGTTTTCCAATTCCTCATCTTTTTCAAGTTATCATGGGTTGAACGTTTTTTGTGTTTTCCTGGATCTATGATGTTTTAAGGAGATTCAATCCTCGTGGTTCAATTATATCAATCTCTTAGTATCAAGGTAGGTGTTTTGTGCCTTTCCGTTCGAATTCTTTGAGTTTTATGAGCAATTTCCACCAATACCCTTGAACGGGGTATTACTTGTTTACTGTTTTTCCCTTGTTGTTTTCCTGCCTTTATTGCATGCTTACATAGAGGTAATTTGGCTATGTATAAGGATAATTTCTATGCTTGGATGTTATGCCCATGCCTTGTTCTATATACAACCTTTTGGTCTTGTTCAGCCTTTGGTCATTATTCCTATTTTCCATGCCTTGTGACTGTAGGATGGAGTGTTGTTCCCTGACATTCTTGTATATTGTATACTTGTTATCCAAGTAGCTCTGTAGCTTTACTTTTTCCTTACAGAATTATTATGCACTAATTGGCATGGGGTCATGAGAACCTGGTTCTATAGACTATAAGGGGATAGAACGAGTGAGCTTCCTCAGAGAGTATTGGACATTATAGACTATGGGGGATAGACTGAGTGAGCTTCCCAGAGAGTCTTGGATATTATAGACTACAAGAGGATAGACTGAGTGAGCTTATTCATAGAGTCTTAAGCTTTATAGACTGTGTAGGGGTAGAATGAGTGAGATTCCTCAGAGAGTCTGTGTTTTGTTTGAATTTCCTTAAACCATTACAGGATATAGGAGGAATTGACTAAGTGAGATTCCTCAGAGAGTCTGTGATAGATCTGAGGCTATAGGAGGAATTGACCGAGTGATCTTCCTCAGAGAGTCTCTAGACCTTGGGGATATAAGAGGATTAGACCGCGTGATCTTCCACAGAGAGTCCCTGACTACCTTAGACTATAAGGGGAATTGACTGAGTGTGATTTCTCAGAGAGTCTTATAATTTCATATGACTAAACCAGAGGGGTTAGGATGAGTGTATTTCCCAGAGGGTTGTTGGTACTTCTTGGATAGGACCAGAGGGGATGGTTGTGAGTACTTCCCAGAGGGTTACCTGTTGTGGTTAGCTATTGATTCACTATTTCTTGTTGATCTATGGGTTGTTTACTGTTGTGTATTATCCTATTAATTGCTTACTATTTACTGTTTACTATACTTTACCTACCATATACTCATTTACTATTAGGCACAGATCTTCGGGTGGTTTCCTACTGGGATTTAGTCTCACACCCTGTTTGGGTCATGCTTTTGGGCCCAAACAGATTATATTCTTACAGGTATATATAAGGTCAAGCGCCCTTCGACTTCAGGTTCTTGATTGCATTGGATCAGGAGAGCATGGGACCAAACCGAGGCTTTCAATGCTGAGGAGTTTCCTATCTATTTTTTGTTTCTGCATTGGTTTAGTATTGTATTCAGCATTGTGACTTATTTGGATACTTTCCTATACATATGTATCATGCATCATTTTATATATATGTGTGTGCTCTAGTTGTTTATTGTTTTAGTCTTTCGTTGTTACTGTTGTTGGATATTTACTACTTCTGCTATTGTATGTGTTTTTTACTTCCACTGTGTACCCTGCCAATGAGGTCATAGTTTCCCCACTATCACACCCAAGGCCCTCACTGCTAGTTGGAAGCCTCTGGCATTTGGGGAAATGCGCTTGAGGCCATGTGACCAACCGGGTACGGAGTGCCTCTGGGTGGCTTCCAGAACTGAGGCGTTACAAAGTGGTATCAGATGAATTATTTTCTCTTGACTTACTGTTTGGAGCCTATATCCAGGTATAGGAAGGAATAGGTACTTAGTAATAATTTTTGCCTGGGATTAGCAAACCCGTGTGCAGGAAAAATCCATACTACCTCGTTTATTACAGTTTTACTAGTTTACACTTTTACAGTTGATTTGATTTCACTGTTGGATGATTCACATGCTTTGTGCTGTTACCATTATTGTTATTGTGGTTCTATTTTTGTTGTAACTTGATGATATGAGGGTATTCCATCTCATGCATCATATAGGAACTTGTTAGAAATCACATGCCATGAATTCTTGCCATGCCATCTAGGATTCATTAGCGATTGCATGTTGTTGTGATAGACGTTGTGTAGATTATGCATACTGTGGCGATAGATGCTTTGATAGAATCTCTGTTGTTTGATAGAGAATTTGTATGTATATTAATTTTCTTAAATGGATGTCAAACTTTGGTTCTTGGGGTGTTATATGCCCTCATGGACCAGAATTTGGTGGATCATTTCCTGGTTGCCTTGTCATGACTTGTATATGAAGCCAAGCTTTTATTCGCAGGGAGTATCACTACAAGAAAAATGATTTATACCAACAGAAATTTATTCATAGATAATATATATGTTGGTAAAAACAGGTAATTCCAACAGATATTAACTTTTATTGTTATTAATTTTAAGTACCAACATTTATTTTTACCAACATATATATCTGTTGATATTGATCGTTCAATACCAATACATCTTTTACCAACAGTTAAATCTATTTCTTTCTCAACTAATACCATTAGTTTTTTTACCAACACATTAATTTGTTAGTATTAATAATATTTACCAAAAAAACCACTTACCATCAATAAAAAAAATGTTACAACAATAACCAAAAAGATTTTATCAGTAACCAATTAATAGAAACCAACTTTTTATATATTATTATTTTTATTACCAAAGTCAGTATCAATTTTTTGAGGTCTTATTAAAAATATCTGATTCATTTATTTTAATTTGTAATTTTCTCTAAATATCAATAGTGCTTATATTTTTTAATGTTGTTCATTTAATAAACATTAAAATAATTACGATATTTGATATATTTAGATATATGTTTGATAATATATATATACATGATAATTTAATTTTTATGTTTAAATTTAATAAACATAATCAAATCTAACAAAAATAATTTCAAAAAATTAATTATTTAAATTTAATAAATGAGAAACATAACAACTAATTGAGTCGTATTATTTTATTTATAATTGATATCCATATTTTGAATTTTTATTTCATATTATAAAATAAAATTATTATTTTTTATAAAAAGTTATACCATACATATATTTATGTAATATATTTTTATTTTTAAAAAAATGAATTATATTTTTAATTTTATAAATTTTATTTTATAGTAAAAATATATATACCCTATGTGAACACTAGGTTACCCCCACCCCCTCAACCACACGATCCCACCACTTTCGCCTCTTCCCCTGTGACCCCCTGGTTCCCCAGCGACAACCGCGGCCCTCGGCGGCCGTCGCGGCCCTCTGTGACCCCCGCCGCATCCTCCACCACCCTTATCTAGTTCCACCTTCCTCCTCTACAACCCCCTCTACCTCTTTCACAACCCTTTGCCTTCACCACTAGCCCCCTTGACCGTGGCCTACCATCCTCTTTTAGTGGTCATTTAATCATCATTTTCATCACCACCAAATGACCCCCACCATCCTCATTCAACCCCTAACACCTTTCTTCATCGCTTAACCCACGACGTCCCCCTAAAAGCGGTGGTTCCTCACAGATTAAATGTTATGAATCGGGAAAGGACAAGTCTACATTCAAATCCAAGATTTGATCTGTGAGGAACCTCTACTTTCAAATCCTGTAAGTTATTATTTCAAAGTTGATATTGTTTATAAATCAAAGTTTTCTTTTAAGGTTCATTTCCCTATTGTGATGGAACTACCTTTGTTGAAAGTGGGAAGTTCACCATATTGGTCAATCCATTTCTTTAAAGGATGTATCCAATACAGTGTCTCTACAAAGCTCTTACAGTTGCAATACATTTTTCCATATGGATGCCACAACTTTGATCTTTGATCATTGATGTCCTTATTACCAGAGAATACATGTATTTTAATTACAAATCAGGCTGTGACATTGTATTTCCCTTGGTCTTTGGTGATTTTGCATCAAGTATTGGATTGATGGGTCTAAAATATGGGAGATGTTCTTTAGACTGAATTGTTTATCCTGAATTTTCATGTGAAATATGAAGCTTTTTTGTTGATTAAACTGGTTAGGTTTTGTTGGATCCTAAGTCCCAGAATGAGACCAAGTAAAGTGAGATACCTTTTCTGGGGTTTATAAGAAGTTATCTTAGAGAATGGCATGGTGTTTGAATTACTTGTTACTAGGGATTGATTCAAACACCCTTTATTTATTTATTAATGAACGTTGTTGTTTTTTGTAGTCATTTCCATCCTTTAGTTATTTATTACACTTTGGTAAGACCTTAATTGAGTAATTTTAGATTTTTCCTGCATATTTGCATTTGGATTTGGTTGTTTTGATTCATACAGGGGTTGTTAAATGAACTGCAATTTACACCAGTATTGTTTAAAAATGATTTTTTATGAATTTTGATAAAATTGATGAAAGTTTTTTAAATTTGAATGTTAAAATTTGTCCAAGGATGAAATATTGAAATTTTTTTAATACTGAAATGTTGTACTGACTGATAAAAAACTATATAATATGGTATATCTTCTCCTTTCTGTTTAGAAGATGTTGATATACTTCCATCGGTTGTTGGTCCTTCTTCTCCCATCAAAAAATCAAGGGTCACATGACTTGATAATGAAAACCATATTACGAGAGATCCAAGTTGAATCGACATCCCTTTCCGTGAGGGAGGAGCAATTTCCCAGAGGTTTGATGTGTTTTATTTTATAGGCATCTTTCCTGCTGCTAATTTATTTTAAACGTATCATGTTTTTACTGCTAGTGTGAGATTGGTGATGAACTAGTTCCATTATCAAGTTGAAGACAGAGGACCCGCTTACTTGATTGGGGATGATCTCGTCACTAGTGTGAGTGCCACCTGTGGCTGAATTGGGGATGATCAGCTGCTTCTGATCACTTAGTGTGAGTTCATTTTTTGAGTTTTTTTATGCTTGTGTTGTTTTTTTATGTAGGTTTTGGTGAATTACCTTGGGAAGTTGTTGAATCTATATAATCTTTGAACCATCCTTGTATCATTCAAAATACAGAACACATTATTTTGTTGTGTTTCTTTTTATTGGTTTGTTTTTGGTTATGGTTCATTCTGCTTTCGTTGTTTTGTTGTGTTTATTTTGATTGGTTTGTTTTTTGTTATGGTTCATTCTGCTTTCATTTTCTTGGTTTTCCATGACTTGTCACCCTTTTGTCACTTTTTTTATTTTATATTAGGATGAAAATTGATATAATGATGGAAGTGGAACTCATCATTCTCTCAAACAAGCTAATAAAGATAACTCTATTGTTACTTAAATCCTAGGTAAATGTATTCCATCATAAGTTATGTGTTAAATAGTTTTGAGAAATTGTTGTCAAATTAAACCTTTTTCAACTACAAGTGTTAGGTTTTGACTGCGGGTCCATGGTTATATACTTAACTTCAACTGGTTCTTTTTATCTGGATTTCTACCACAATGGTGTTTACGATTGGTTCCCTTAGGAACTGTGCCACCTACCTTTCAAATTCTAGTATGGTGCGACTTTGGTGCATGTGGGGGTACTCTCTTTTTCCTCTCTCTCAAGCACTGTAAGTACCCAAATTCATGAATAGAACTTTAGTTTTTTACATTGTTTTTGTGTGAATTAGGTTTTTTTCTTCTTGAATTTTCTTTTTTACATCAAATTATCTTGAACCATAAATAATTATTCATCCATAACTATAGTGACTCTTTAATTAAGGTTGTGTTTGGTATAAATGTTACTTGAATATATTGAGCCTTCTTTACGGTGATATTTTCATCATTTTAGTTTTTCTTTATCTATGATTTTATGTATTATTTCCTTGAATATACGTCTTTTTAACACATTTCATCACACATTTTCCATTCACACCAAGTAAACTATTGAAAATTATTTCTTGTTTGTTTTTTCCATTTATATTGAAAAGGATTTCTTATAATAAACATAGACTAATAATTTATGGGTTTTTTTACTTTGGAAAAGTCATGGTTGATGCTTTGGCTTCAAAAGTTACATCATAGGAGAAGGAAATGGTGATGAGTTCACATATAACGGGGTAACAACTTCTTCACATTTAATAGCTACTAGACGGTAGAAAACCATTCATTAGTTCTTTTCTGGACAATTTTTCCCTTCCCCTTATTCAACTTCTTGCATTTTAACCAGATTTCCAAGATGGAAGATCACACTATTTTAAGTCAATTGAAAGAATAAGAACAACGAAGACAGTTAGTATACATGATTTCTTTGTTTTTTTCCTTCCTATTACACTTTAATTTATTTCTATTTTGGTTTCAATTTATGAAGATATTTTGCACTAATTTTTGGATATGCTCTCTGGTTGTGTGTGGTGTAGATCATGGAGCTGAAGAGTGGCATAGCAGTGACTTGATATTCCTCACTAGTACTGGAGATGGCTTGGTTTGTTTCTTCTAGTGGCCTACTTGAGGGGTGAAGAAAGATCTTTGGTGGGAGTAACTATTCTTCTACCATGATGGGTGATGGATGATGGATGATTGTAGTCAAGAGACGACATACCCTTGGGGGTGGTGTCATAGATGAATCCTAGGTTTCTGTGTTTTTATCTATTGCAACATTATTTGTTGGAGATTCCTCACTGGTGATGATGGGCTGGAGCTGCTGGTGCTAGAGTTGACTTGTCGGAGATGGTCGCTAGAGCTAGGGCTAGGGTTGGGTCGTTGGGGTGGGGGTGTCTAGAGTTTTTGTATTGATTCATTTTGTAATGAATTTCATTATTAATATATATTTTTTAAGTTTTAACATGTGTTAAAATTGTCTTTGGTTTAATAATTAAATCATATGTATTATATAAGATAATAAATATAATATGAAATTTTAATGGAAATATTTTTTTTAATTTTTATTCAATTGTAATTTGTAAATAAATTTTATATGTTGGTAATATTATCACCAATAGAAAAATTTGTCACCAGAACATGTTGTTAAATACTTTAACCAAAATATATATTATTTTTTGGTATTATTATAATTGCAACAGAACTATTATATCTGTCTCAAAAACATTTAGCGACAGAGTTTTTACCGATATTTTAGTGACAATGACATATATGTTGGTAAAACATTTTACCAATAGAAAATGCACTTTTACCAATAGATATTATCCTGTTAGAAAAAGTTAAATATTTTTTAGTGTATGGGCCCTCACAGATCATAATTCGGCACCTTAACTATTGTTTTCTTTGTTTTTTGGGCTTCAGAGCAGTTTCTGAGCTACTACCCAGAAAAAACCATAATACACAGCGTGTACTTTATTCATACACGCCGTGTAGTTTTTAAACCATGTCACTGAGTGTGTGGGAAAAAACACGGGGTTGTGAAAAATATTCAGGAACAAGTCGTGTACGGTAAGTACATGTCGTGTTGTAGTGACCATGTGTCTACCCGGGTGTCTAACGACACAGATGGAAGAAACTTTGACTTTACATGTCGTGTCCTGTTATCACACATCGTGCCTTGTAACCTAAGTACTCGGCCATGTCACGAACAACATGAGTCGAGGAAAACCTTCAAGTACACTCCATGTTCTCAGGGAGCACTCCATGTAAGATTCAACCGTGTATCCATCCATGTAACTAATAAAATGGCTCATTTAAAACTTGTCTAGTACATGCCATGTGCTTCGTGAACACGCCGTGTAGTCTAGGATTAAGAGGACCATGTGGGTTAGCCATGTAAGGAGACTCGGGCAGGGGAATAGAGTTCAAGTACACATCATGTGTGGGGACAACACGTTGTGTGGTTGGGGTGTTACATGACCAGTTGTGGCAGAAGTACACACCCATGTGAATGGCTTAAAAGAACACGTCGTGTAGTTTTTATACACTTCGTGTAGTTGTGTTTTGTAAAACTTGAATATTTATTTCTTCTATTCTCATCTTGTACTCTTGTGTTCTTATTCTTTGATAATCTTGATCTAAGGTGTGGTTTTGACCTTTCAGAGCTATGCCACCGAGATGTCCTCCGGTTGTACGTCAGCTGCCAGACGGTGATCAGACACCAGATATGGCTAATCGGGAACCTCCTATAGATCCTCCTGTTGTGCCAGCCTTGGAACTAGTAGTTATACTAGTTTCAGGCACCGATGCATAGTATAGGGAAGACTTTCTGAGGATAACGCAGACCTTCCAGGGAGCGCTACCTTCTTCCCTGTTAATGGCAGAGTTGACGCTGGTTTTCCTACAACAACATCCTCCTACTTTCTCAGGGGATGGAGGAACTCAGGCTGCAAAGTCGTGGCTAGAGTCCAAACTGACAATTTTCGAGCACCTGGAGATACCTCCAGATAAGAGGGTGAAGATCGCTACCTATATGCTCCGAGACTCTTCCAAGAGGTAGTGGGAGGTGATCTCGTAGTCAGGACGCCAGCAGAGTATGACTTGGGATGAGTTTTGGGGCATCTTCTACGATTACTTCTACCCAGAGACTTTGAGGGTCGATCGAGCCCAGGAGATTATGAGTATGGAGTAGGGTACTCTTTTGGTTATGGAGTACTCATCTCTCTTTACTAAGTTGCAGAATTTCACACCTATTCTAGCAGGTGATGAGTTGTTCTTGACTAGGAAGTTTGAGGGTGGTCTCAGGCAGGAGATCAGTTCCCAGGTGAACATCTTTAGGTGGACTTTGATATCCTCTATCATCAATCAGGCATTGATCACTGAGTGCAATCGGAGGGATTCTGGAGAAGTGATCCAGAGTAGTTCGACATCCCGAGTCGGTGTTCCTCCTGACTAATAGTAGTAAGCGCCATAGGGAGTCTGCTCGTGGGGATCAGAGTAGGAAGAATGTATCTTCAGGAATCCAGTTAGTATGCTACCATTGCGGTAGAAGCAGACATACTATGATGCAGTGCCAGAGAGACCCGATGGAGTGCTGATCTTGCGGCAATATGGGCCATCTTCATCATTTTTGTTAGATCTTCTCACCTACAGCTGGTGGTAGGGGTTATTCTATGACCCCACATTCAGGGGATGCATCACCAGTTTAACACCAGTCTAGGAACTAGAGTTCTTCTGGTCGTTCAGGACGATGTGGAGGTCACGGCCATGGTGGTCAGTCACCAGGTTACTAGCGACAACAGAGTGGATTATCTCAGAGTGGACAGCCAGGGTCGTAGAGCCGTGGTATAGGCTAGACTTTCATTGTGGATAAGACCCATCAGGAGCAGGATCTCTGACCTTCCACAGTTTGAGGTACGATCTTAGTAGCCTCGGTTTTATCTTCATTTCTTTTCGATACTGGTGCTACGTACAGATTTATCTCTGTTGTTGTTGTGGAGAGCCTTGGGCTCTGCATCTTTTCCTCTACTGATACTTTGACTCTAGACACACTGTTGAGGACTAGAACGGTTAGCGTACGTCAGTACAGAGAGTGCCCTCTTGAGGTTGCAGGGTGTCACTTCTTATGGGACCTCTATGTCCTAGAGATGACGAGCTATGATGTCATTCTCAGAATGGACTGGTTAGTCCCCTTCTAGGCATTCGTCGATTTCTATGGCCACAGGGTGAGTTTCATATCACTAGAGAGTGGATCCTTTCTTCATAGAGGTGAGTGGGATGTCCAGTCGAGTCGAGCAGAACCCGAGCATCATGGTCTAGGAGGAGTTATATCCTAGATTTCTAGTCTTTATCTAGATGACTAGGGGACTTCACAGTTAGACTTTCCTCCAGTGGTGGATTATTTCAGAGATGTCTTTCAAGAGAACTTTTCAGGTTTTCCTACAGAGCATGAGGTATACTTCTCGATTGAGCTCGTTCTAGGAGCGGCACTAGTGTCTATTCCTCCTTATAGTATGGATACGCCTGAGTTACAGGTGCTCAAGAAGTAGTTGGAGGAGTTTCAAGCAAAGGGTTTCATCCGACCTAGTACTTCTCCTTGGGGTTTGCCTGTCCTGTTTATGAAGAAGGCGGACGGCACCCTCAGTCTTTGTGTGGATTATTGAAAGCTAAACTAGTTGATGGTCAAGAACTAATATCCCTTTCCGAGGATCAATGATATCTTTGATCAGCTTCAAGGAGCCCGAGTTTTATCAAAGATTTACTTGAGATCTAGTTATCATCAGTTGCGCATTATACCATCTGATATACCCCTTGCATCTTTTCAGAGTAGGTATGGTCTATACAAGTATATGGTTATGTTGTTCGGTCTCACGAACACTCCTGCAGTTTTCATGGAACTGATGAACCGAGTGTTCCATCCATACTTAGATTCCTTCATGGTGGCTTTCGTGGACGACATCTTGGTGTACTCTCACACTTGACAAGACCATGCTACCCATATTGAGATCATTCTGAGTACACTGAGAGAGCATCAGTTATATGCTAAGATCTCGAAATGCCACTTTTGGATGGATCAAATTCACTTCTTGGGTCATGTTATCTCAGAGACAGGAGTATCAGTAGACCCAGAGAAAGTGAGAGTTGTATTTTCCTAGGAGCAGCCGAAGAATTTCTTTGAGGTGCGGAGTTTTCTAGGGCTATTTAGATACTACAAGAGTTTCATACATAAATTTTCATGCCTAGCAGCACCACTGACAGGTCTGTCCAAGAAAAGGGAAAAAGTTCTTATGGTCAGATTCCTATGAGTCAGACTTTCAGGATCTAAAAGGGAGGTTAACGTCAGCACCAATACTAGTCTTTTCGGAGTCAGGAAAGAGCTATACTGTATATTTTTATGCTTTAGGTATCGGACTAGGAGTTGTGCTTATGCAGGGAGATGGAGTCATTGCATACGGGTCTCGACAGTTGAGGTCACAAGAGAGGAATTACCCAACTCATGATCTGGAGTTAGCAGCTGTTGTTCATGCCTTACACTGTTGAAGACATTATCTTCTGGGAGAGCACTTTGTGGTGTTTACCGACCACAAGAGTCTCTAGTACATATTCACTTAGCATGATTTGAATCTGATACAGCGCAGGTGGGTCTAATATCTTCATTCCTTTGACTTTGAGCTTTCCTATACACCTAGAAATGGAAACACAGTGGCTGATGCGTTGAGTAGAAGAACTTAGATACAGGCAATTCAGGAGGCCTGCAGTGAGTGTCAGCTTATGGATCTATTCTCTTAGATGAATTTAGAGGTGCATGATAGAAATGGGCAGACCTGTCTATCTTCTATAGCTGTTACCTCTACACTTATTGATCAGTTATGTATGAGGCAGCTATTAGACTTAGAAGTCCTAGTCCTACAGGAGAATGTGTCAAGAGAGGACCCTCTTCCTGGATGGACAGTGGGTGAGGATGAGATCTTTCATTTTCAGGGATGTGTATGGGTGCCAGTAGACATATGTGAGGAGATGATATGGGATTTTCATTCCTCATTTTGGGAAGTTCATCCTGGCATCACCAAGATGTATTGTAATCTACACTGCCAGTATTGGTGTCCAGGTATGAAGAGAGATGTTGTTGGTTTTTATCATGAGGTGTTCCACTTGTCAGCAGGTGAAACCGGAGAATCAATGACCAACAGGTCTTTTGCAGTAGTTACCCTTTCCAGAGTGGAAGTGGAATGATTTCGCGATGGACTTCGTGACCGTTTTTCTAAGGTCTCCTCGAGGGAATGACGCAGTATGGGTTTTCATTGACAAACTTATGAAGGTTTCTCACTTCTTTCCGATCAAGGAGACCTTCAGCATTCATGAGCTGGGATGTTTGTACATCTAATAGATTGTACATATACATGGAGTCCCACATTCCATTTTTTCATACAGAGATGCGTGTTTTACTTCTTGGTTCTGGCAGGGGCATTAGAAGGCCTTGGGTACACGGGTACTTTTGAGTACAACTTACCATCCCTAGAAAGATGGTCAGTCCTAGCGTATGATTTAGGTGCTTGAGGATATGCTCTGAGCTTGCATTCTGGACTTTGGAGGTTCTTAGGAGAATCAAATCTCTCTTGTGGAGTTTTCCTATAATAATAGTTTTCAAGAAACTATTAAGATGGCACCTTATGAGACTTTGTATGGTAGGCCATGCTGATCACCTTTATGCTGGCTAGAGGTCGGAGAGGCAACTTTTCTAGGACTTTGTCTTGTTTAGGAGACCTCAGAGTAGATATAGTTCATTCGGAAGAGGATGGCTATAGCATAGTCTCTATAGAAGTCTTATGCTGATTAGCAGAGACGACCTCTGGAGTTTGAGGTTGGGGATCAAGTTTTCCTGCATGTCACACAGAGGTTGGGACATAAGAGGATTCTGAGATAGGGTAAGCTTTCACCATGGTACATCGGGTCGTTTGAGGTGTTGGAGAGAGTTGGGTCAGTTTTCTATCAGTTTCATTTACCTCAGAGGTACTGGGCTATACACGACGTCTTCCACGTTTCTCAGCTCCGATATTACTTTTCAGACCCATCTCATGTATTTCAACTTGAGGAGCTTGAGCTTGAAGCAGATGCATCATTTGAGGAGCATCCCATTTGTATTTTCGATCGCAGTATGAAGGTTCTCCATGGCAGTTTTGTTCCTCTGGTATGGGTGCTATGGCAGCACAGGTGAGTACAGGATGAGAATTAGGAGAGGGAGGTTGATGTACGGTCGCAGTGTCCGGAGCTGTTTGAGGTTTCTTCTTCTACGCCTCGCTAGGGAAATTCGGGGATGAATTTCTTTAAGGGGGAACTTTGTAAGAACCTAGACCTTCTTTTCAGGTATTTCTTTCCATTTTATGGAGTTTTTGAGAAAAGAGGAGTTTCTGGAAATTTTTGAAGTACATGCCGTGAACTCCCTTTCCGCGTGAGGCCGTGTTCTATCCGTGTTCGGGCCACACACACGGCCAGGTAGTAGTTATGTGGAGGTCACTTAAAGTGGAGTACGGAAAAAACTAGTTCACGCCATGTACTCTAAAAGTACAAGCTGTGTACTTTCTGTTTTTTCATTAAACGGACCGGGGTCGCGTATTAACCCCAGAACACGCTTCTTCTCCAGCTTCTTCAACAAAGAGCATCCCATATGGCCATGAATCTCCTCTAAGCCCATGATCCCCTGTCGGTTCTCTGAATCTATTGTTGTTGATTGCGTTAGAACTACAAAGGTAAGCTCTTCCTTATTCTAGAGCATCGTTTTCCAATTACTCCTCTTTTGCAAGTTATCATGGGTTGAGAATTTTGTGTGTTTTTATAGATCTAAGATGTTCTAAGGAGATTCAACCCTCATGTTTCAAGTATATTAATCTCCTAGAATCAAGGTAGGTGGTTTGTGCCTTTCCGTTTGAAGTCTTTGAGTTTTATGTGCAATTTCCACCAATATCCCTGAACGGGGTATTGCATGTTTACTATTTTTCCCCTGTTGTTTTCTTGCCTTGCTTGCATGCTTGTGTAGAGGTAATTTGGATTTGTATAAGGATAATTGATGTTATTGGATTTTTTTCCCATGCCTTGTTATGTTTACGACCTTTTGGTCTTGTTCATCCTTTAGCTGTTATACCTGTTTTTCATGCCTTGTGACCGTAGGATGGAGTGTTATTCCCTCACATTCATGTATGTTGTAGACTGGTTAGCCAAGTAGCTCTATAGGTTTACTTTGGCCTTATAACATTATTATGCACTGACTGGCACGGGGTCGTGAGAACATGGTGCTATAGACTATAAGGGGATAGACTGAGTGAGCTTCCTCGGAGAGTCTTGGACATTATAGACTATGTGGGATAGACCGGGTGAGCTTCCCAGAGAGTCTTAGATATTATAGACAATAGGAGGATATACAGAGTGAGCTTCTTCGAAGAGTCTTGAGATTTATAGACTATACGGGGGTAGACTGAGTGAGCTTCCTCAGAGAGTCTGTGTTTTGTTTGAATTTCCTTAAACCATTCCAGGCTATATGAGGAGTTGACTGAGTGAGATTCCTCAAAGATTATGTGATAGACCAGAGGCTATAGGATGAATTGACTGAGTGAGATTCCTCAGAAAGTCTCTAGACCTTGGGGCTATAAGGGGATTAGACATCACGATCTTCCTCAGAGAGTCCCTGACTACCTTAGACTATAAGGAGAATTGACTGAGCGTGCTTCCTAAGAGAGTCTTATAATTTCGTATGACCAAACCAGAGGGATTAGGTTGAGTGTAATGCCCATAGGGTTGTTGGTACTTCTTGGATAGGACCAGAGGGGATGGCTGTGAGTACTTCCCATAGGGTTACCTATTATGGTTAGTTGTTGCTTCACTGTTACTTGTTGATCTGCTTGTTGTTTACTGTTGTGTATTATCTTGTTCACTGCTTACTGTTTACTGTTTACTATACTTTACCTGCCATATACTCACTGACTGTTAGGCACAGATCTTCGGGTGGTTGCCTACTGAGATTTAGTCTCACACCCTATTTGGGTCATGCTTTTGGGCCCAAACAGATTATATTTCTGCAGGTATAGACAAGGGTAAGCGCCCTTCGACTTCAAGTACTTGATTTCATTGGAGCAGGAGAGCATGGGAAAAATCTGAGGCTTGCGATGATGAGGAGTTACTTATCTGTTTTTCATTTTTTCTTTGGTTTAATATTGTATTCATCATTGTGACTTTTTTGGTTGTTTTCCTAGACATATGTATCATGCATCATTTCATATATATGTGTGTGCTCCAGTTTGTTATTATTTTAGTCTTCCACTATTACGGTTGTTGGATATTTACTACTTCCGCTATTGTATGTGTTGTTTACTTCCACTGTGTACTCTTCCAATGAGGGAATAGTTTCCCCACTATCACACCCAAGGCACTCGCTGCAAGTCGGCAGCCTCTGGTGTTTGGGGAAATGTGCTTGAGGCCATGTGACCAACCAGGTACGGGGCGCCTCTGGGTGGCTTCCAGAATCAGGGTGTTACATGTTACAAACTAATCATTTTATGTTTGACACGTGTCCATGTACCTCTGAAATTGAAGGAAAATATGACCTTTGGAGTGGATCCGACCATTGGGAAGCTTTTCCTATAAATAAAAGTCCATTTGAACGAGCAGAATATAATGTAGAGAGTGGATGAACTTGATGCATGTGAAAAATTTGTTAAGTGATTTCTAGAGAGAGGCAATTTCAACTCTCAGTGCTTCATACGGATGTCGTGGTCAACTTGTTCGGGTGTGAACAACTTGTTTAGACTTTCTTTGTGCAAACTCTGATCATACCGATCGTGGGATTCCGGGTTTGGAAGACAGAGGTTCTGATTTCCTTTTAAATCGAGGGCTTGCAGGGATAGCAAGATAGATACTGATCTTCAGATTGAGGGCCTACCTAGGTTTGGGTGAGACAGACTTTCTTGAAAGTATAAATAAAGGAACTTTTATTCAATGTTGTTGGATATCTTTCTCTTTGGGTTAAAATAATCTTGTTGTTACTTTTTTTCTATTTCAAGTTGTTTTATTTCCGTTGTAATCTTAACTTTGTAAAAGATAGAAAGTATAACTTTCTTATACTTTCTAATTCTGGTACTCTGATTATATTACATATTCTATATTCTTTAAGGTAGAATATTTCATTTAATAAAATATTTTTTAATCTTTTATCTTAAGGTTGTAAAGTTTAAGAAAAGGTTTATTTTATAGGTGTTGTGTAAGTTCTTTTAACTTTGTTAAACTAAAATTTAAAGGTTACAAAGGAATTTTTAATGAATACAATTCACCCCCCCCCCTGTATATTGAGCATCTGTATTCATCATTTTGATCCTACAATTGGTATCATAGGAGGTCACTGAAATACTTATATCCATATATAAGTTTTCTTGCTCAAGTTTTATTTTTCTTATTTGATTATAATCTTTTTCTTCTAATAAGTTCTGTAGAAGGAAATTCCTTTTAGTATGGAAGGCATTCATGTTGGATCTATAAATAATCTCAATCCTACTAGACCACCAATCTTAGATGGAAATGACTATGAGTATTAGAGAGACAGAATGAATACCTTTGTGATAAACATAGGTGTAGACAACTAAATTATGTTAACTAGAGATTATAATATTCTTGATATGGAAATTAGAACCTTTACTAATCCAGAAAAGTTGGAATACTAGATGAACTTTGAGGTACATAATACTTTACTTTGTTCCATGAATAGAAATATATATATCCAAATTTCATCCTGTGAAGCTGCAAATAGTATTTGGAATAAGCTTAAAGTAACTCACTTTGGAACTTCCAAAGTTATCAAAACTAGAAGAACTATACTCAGAGCTGGGTATCATGGTTTCTTCTTTCCTTATGGAGAACCCATATGTAAGGTACAACAAATATTCATGACTATTTTCAATAGCTTAAAATCAATGGGTGAGAAAGGTTTAGATGATGAATCTCTTGTAGACAATATTATAGACATCATACCTAACGAATGGGAATACAGGAGAACTGCTATAGATGAAAATAGAAAACTTACACAGATTTATCTTGATGAACTGTTTGGAACCCTTATTCAATATGAAACCAGAATGAAGAGAGATGATGATAATATTAAGAATAAGAATGTAAATGGAGGTGTTTATTTTATAACTACTCCAAATCATATGAAATACAAGACTCTTGAGAGAGTTACAAGATCTAAATCTAAGAAGGTTGTTGTTCAATCTGAATCTAGTGAAATTGAAACTTCAAATAATGAGTCATCCAATCTTGATCGGAGGATGAAAAATATTTTTGGGCAGAAGAACTTTAAATATAGATACAAGAATAAAGATAGAGAAGTGACATGATATGAATGTATAATAACTGGTCATATCAAACCTGATTGTCCCTTACTTAAGAAAAGAGATAAGAAGGACATGAATTCTGAGAGAAACAAGAACAAGTTCAATAGATCAAAGCATAATAATGTCCTAAAAGCCAATGACATTTGGATTTATGGTGGTGGAGATTCTTCTGACGATTCTTCAGATTATGAATATTCTGAGCAAAAGAATATTGGTTTAATAGCCCGAGATTCATTTCCAAATCAATGTCTTAAGTCTAAGGTACGAACTACTAAATCCTTAACCAATGTGTCTTTGAGTGAAAATTTTCCTGATAAAGATTTTTATTCAGATAAAGAATCTTCTTTATCAGATAATGATAATTATTTTCCTTCCAATGAGGAAGTTTATAGGTTTTCCAATTTTCTAGAGATAAGAAATTGTAAAGTTTCTAAGAAACTTGAAAAGGAAAATTCTAAAGAATTTATTTTAACAAAAGAAATTTCAGATCTTACCAAATATCTTGAAAAGAAAAATGATGTTTTAGAAAATATTTCTAAGAAACTTGAGGAAGCTAATTCTGAGAAGGATAAGATTTCTAGAGATCATAAAAAAAATCTGAAAAATATGTTTTAGAGGATAAACTTAACTATAAGTCTATTATTCTAGAGGATAGGAATTTAGTCCTAAGACTAAAGTCTGAAATTTTTTATTTGAAGAAAATTCTTTAAATTTTACTTCTGGTAAGGAAAATTTTGACAAGATGTATTCTTAGATCCGACCTCATAGTAATAATTAAGAATTAGGTTATTCTCATGAAAAAACTATTTTTAGAAACAATTATTTTGTTCCTACAAGATCCTCTTTTTGTACTAAATGTCAAAGTGGTGGGTATTTGAAGAATAACTTTTCTGTAAATAATGTTCAATATCCTAGGTTTCATAAATCCTACTTTTCTAAACAAATGTGGATACCCAAAATGTTATTTTCTAATAATTCCATATCTAATCAAGATTGTATTCTGAAAAACTAATTCTTATTTTTCCGGTCAATGAAGGAAGTACCAACAACATATGGTACATGGATAGTGGATGTCCGTGACACATTACTGGAAACAAAGACTATTTCAAAAAGATTTTAAAGACTAAAGGTGGAAAATTAACCTTTGGAGATAACTCTCAAGGATAAATTGTCGGTATAGGTAATATTATTCTTCTTGAAAAATATTTAATTTCAAATGTTTTATTTTTTAAAGGTCTTAAGCACAATCCCATCATCATAATTCAATTATGTGATGAAGGATAACTTGTGAATTTTAGGAATGATAAGTGCTTAGTACACAATTCCAAGGATGAATTTATTCTCTCAGCCCATAGGAAAAAGAATTTATACACACTATACATAGAAGACCATATAAGTCATGATCTTCCTTGACTAAGTGCAATTGAAGATCAATCATGGATTTGGAATAGAAGACTAGTACACTGTAACTTAAGGAATCTTAGTAAAATTTATAATAAATAACTCGTTAAGGATCTACCAGATCTTAGGTTTGATTCTTCAAAAGTCTGTAATCCTTGTCAACATAGAAAGAAACATAAATATAGCTTTAAATCTATAAGTGAAGTTACAAAATCTAATGCCTTATAGTTAGTGCACATGGACTTATTTGTTCCAACACAAACTAGAAGTATTGGAGGCAAATAATATGTTTTTGTCTTAGTTGATGACTACACTAGATTTACCTGCTTCTATTTTCACGCAAAGAAATCTGAAGCTTTTTCTCATTTCAAAGTTTTCAGAGCTCAAGTTAAAAATGAGAAAAACTTTCCATTGATAACTATTCATAGTGATCATGGAGGAGAATTTCAAATTTCTGATTTTCAAATTTTTTGTAGTAAAAAAGGTATTACTCACAATTTTTCAGCTCCAAGAACTCCTCAATAGAATAGTGTTGTTGAAAGAAGAAATTGTATTCATTATGAGATTACTAGAACCATGTTGAGTGAATATTCTATAGCTAAAAATTTTTGGGCTGAAGCTATAAGTACTGCCTGTTATACTATAAATCGAGTTTTAATTAGACCCTTTCTTAATAAAACACCTTATGAGTTATGGACTGGCCGAAAACTGAAAGTATCTTACATTAAAGTTTTTGGTTGAAAAGTATTTATCTTTAATACCAAGAATAACTTACATAAATTTTCACCCAAATCTGATGAAGGAATATTCTTAGGATGCTCCACTAACTCTAAGTCATATAGAGTTTTCAATAAAAACACTTGCACTATGGAAGAAATAGTACATGTTAATTTTGATGAAAATGATCCTTTTTTTTCAAACAACCTGAACTTATTCCTGATATATTTTCTAAAACCGATCACCAAAATTTGATAGAATATCTTTCAGATAAGTATAATGTTCATGAAAATGTTTTTGAAACATTTACTCCTAAATATTTTCTACCCTATGTTGATGATCAAGTCTTTCAAAACCCAAGTCAGCTATTACTTAGAAATCATCCCAGTGATAATATCATTAGAAATGTTAATCAACCAGTTAGAACTAGAAGTTCTTTAAGGAATGAAGTTGAACATGTTGAATTTCTTTCTCAATTTGTACTAAAGACTCCTGAAGAAGACTTGGGTGATGAATATTGGATAAAGGCTATACAATATGAACTCAATAAATTCATAAGGAATCGGGTTTGGACCTTGGTTGAAAAACCTAAGGAAACTTCTATTATTGGAGTAAAATGGGTTTTTAGAAACAAATGCAATAAAAATGGAGTTATTGTTAGAAATAAAGCAAGATTAGTTGCCAAAGGATATAACCAACAAGAAGGAATAGACTATGAAGAAACCTATGCTCCTTTAGTAAGACTTGAATCTATTCATATTCTTCTATCCTTTGTAGTATTATTTAATTTCAAACTTTATCAAATGGATGTAAAGTGTTATTTTTTTAATTTTTATGTATATAAGGAAGTTTATGTAGATAAACCCATTGTCTTTGAATATTAAAAACATCCTAATCATGTTTATAAACTTACCAAAGCTTTGTATGGACTTAAATAAGCCCCTGGAGCTTGGTATGATATAATTTCAGAATTTTTGCTTCAAAATAACTATGTTAAGGGAACTGCTGATGCAACCCTTTTTATTAAGAAAAATAATAAAGATGTTTTTATTGTCCAAATTTATGTTGATGACATTATCTTCAGATCAACTCAGCAATCCTTAACTGATTCCTTTTTGAATCTTATGAAATCTGAGTTTGAGATGAGTATGATGGGTGAGTTAACCTTTTTTCTTGGTTTTAAAATTTCTAAAAAACTAGAGGGAACTTGTATATATCAACATAAGTATATCAATTATCTTCTTTAGAAGTTCAGGTATGATAATGATAAGAGTATAAGTACTCCTATTGGAACCTCTAATACTCTTGATATTGATAAAGCAGGGAAACCTGTGGATCAGACATCTTATAGAGGGATGATAGGAAGTTTACTTTACTTAATAGCTATTTGACTTTACTTAATGTTCTATATATTATTATGTTTAAGATTCCAAGAAAATCCTAAAGAATCTCATTTTAAGGTAGGGAAAATAATTTTTCGCTACTTAAAGGGAACTTTAGATTTGGGACTTTTTTATTCCTCTGGAAATAATTTTGAACTTAAAAGTTTTTCAGATGCTGACTTCAGTGGTTGTAAAATGGATAGAAAAAGTACATATAGAACTTTTTCATTTAATAGGAGATTCCTTGGTTTCTTGGTCACAAAAGAAACAACATTCTGTAGCACTTTCCACTACTGAAGCTAAATATGTAGCAACTGGAAGTTGTTGTGCTCAAGTGTTGTGGATGAAACACACACTCACAGACTATGGTATGAGTTTTACTAAGACTCAAATAATGTGTGATAACACAAGTGCCATTTCCCTAATTAAAAACTTTGTACATCTCTCTCGTGCAAAGCACATAGATATTAGACATCACTTTCTTTGGGATTACACACTTAAAAGAGATATTATTCTTCAATTCATTGGAATGCAAGAACAACTTACTGATATTTTTACAAAACCATTATCTTCCTATAGATTTTAATACATTAAACAAAATCTAGAAATTATATCCATAAGTAAATCATTCATATCTACTTCTTGTTTAAATCATCACCTAACATTTAATTACTTCTTATTTCAGGGGGAGTACATATTTTTCCTCTTTCTTTAAGCTTTTTCTTCTTAAAATTTTGTCTTTCCTTAAGTTTTTTTTTCATCTTAAATTTTTTCCCCTTATTTATTTGAAAATTTTAGTATTGGTAATTTTGGTATTGGAAATTTCGGTTTTGGAAATTTTTGTATTGGAAATTTCGGTATTAATATCCCGGAATCTAAGACTTCTAAGAAAATTCTTACAATACCTACAAAATCCTCAGAGTATTCCAAAAGGTAAATTTTATTATCCTTTATTTTCTTAACTTAAGTTTCAATTGTTGGTATTTCAAAATTTTCAAATCCAGTTTACATTACTACAAAAGATCAAAATTCATATTTCCTATATCCATCCTCAACCGTCAGATCAAATCAGGTTATGTTCAGCCGTTTGATTATCTTATGGAAGCTGAAAAGTCATAGCTATATCTATATAAGGGGTGCCTCATTTATAAGTGTCGCACCATCCTTACTGATCTCAGTGCCAAACTTCTGTTTCCATCAAAGTCCTCATTCCGATTCTTTTGTCTCATTTATCCCGAATGACTCATGAATCTTCAGCAGATCAGATGTTGATTACCAAAGAAATAAAGTATCGGTAAATCTTTAGGGAAAGGTTGGTGTGCCTTAACTTCTATGAAAAATATGACTCCCTTATCTCTAAGGTGATAAGATCTAACATATGGGAAGGTGTTTGTGTGGCTAAAGAGAAGAGTCGGGATCCAATTTTTCCTGACCTGGTTATTCAGTTCTATAAATCCATTACTTTATTTCAAAAGGATAGTAAGGATCTATTTAAGTTAAAATGTTATGATAAGACTTATAATTTTCCTTATAATAAGGCAACAAATGTTCTCAACATACCATATGAAGGGGAAGCTATTCTATGTTCTCAAAAACTCCATGAGAAGGAAGGTTCTTTTGAGAAAGTCAAGGCTTTGGATTTTATTGGTCTCAGATGTGTTAAGAATTCGAAGATTACGAATCTTACAAAAAACCACAAAATAGTATCTCTTTGGATGCAAGGCTTTCTTATCTCAATAAAATGAGATAAATACTCTCTAAAAATATGTGATATATTTCTTTTAGACTTTCTCATTAACTTAAGGAAGATTAACTTGGTTAAGTACATCTTCCTCACCATCCAGGAAATAAAAGGTGGATCCATCATATCTCAAATTCTTATATATCCAGTAACTATCTCCAGGATAATCATTATGTTCCTTTAAGAAATGAATATCCCATGCCGATTAGTCTCAAATGCTTTTAATATTTTGTTGCTCAGTGATGACACTCTAATGAGGATGAAGATAGAGTTTTTACAAGAATCCAAAACTTTCGAAGAAATGGATGTCTAGAATAAGGGTGATGTTCCGGAATCTTCAAAATCAGTACCCAAGAAAAGAAAACTTGATGAACCAAGATTTCCATTACTAGTTCTTAAAGTCTTGGTATCAGCACCTCCTCATGCAAAGAAACTGAAATCATATTCCGATGAAACATTTGCAAAGTGGAGAGAAATGGCAGCTACCATAAAGGAAGGAGATACTTAATTTGGATTAAATCCTACAGAGGCTAAGGCCTTGAAAATCAAGTAATCTGAAAATATTAAGAAAGAAAAGATGGAGAAGAAGTTAAATAAGAAATCATTGGAAGCGCAAGTTTGTCAGCCTTTACTAAAAGCTGTAGAAAAGAAGTCTCAAAAAGTTCAGGAACCTCAAGTCATTCATAAGAAGACGGTTGTCACTCTGGAAATCTAGAAATCCAAGAAACTTCTATCTTTATCAGAACCTCTTCAAGAAATAGAAGATCAGATTGTTCAAGAAGACTATGATGATGTTTTAAAGGAAGTAGAAGACTACATTGGAATTCCTTCAAGTTCAGTCTCTAAATCTTATTCAAAAGAACAAATCAAAGAACAAGTTGAAGAATAAGTTGAGGAAGAAGTATAAGTTGAGGAATAAGTACAAGTTGAAGAAGAAGAAAAAGTTGGAATTAAAGTGGAAGAAGTATAGAAAGAAGAGTTTTATCATCAAGGTGGTGAAGAAGAAGAGTTTCAAGAGGAATAATATGAACTAGTAGATCTTAATATTATCCAAGTATCTGATGAACAATCTCTAGTTCGAAATCCTGTCAAAGGTAAGAGTGTTTTGGTTGCCTCATTCGAAAAGGAAACACCTCAGAATTCCGCTAGGAGAATAGAAAAATCAGTTTCCTTAACTCCAAGAGGAGATCAAAAAAGAAAAGATGTTTCAGGTTTCGAATCCTCAATGTCTGTTGAACATGACTTTGTCAAGTTATCTTTAATAAAGTTGGTCAGCATCATTCTGGTTCTTACAAATATAGATTCCTAGAGTCAAATGATGTAAGAAACTCTGAAGCAAAAGATGTAATAGACCAATATGCTTATGAACATGGTGGTCAAGAAATAATATGAATTCATTAATCTTTTGATTGATTAAAAATCTCAGAAGGTGACTTATAAGAAAGTATTTAATCATACCAAAACTATCAATGAAGATCTAGGACAGTTCTGTGACTTCATGGATTCAACAAATGGAGCTTTCAATAATTGTGAAACCGAGTTCAACAAGTTCAAGGCATCAATATCTTGGAAATCTAGTCAACTCAATTTTGTTTCCCGATCTGTAAGCAGTGAGAAGGAAGTCAGAGCAAAATTAGAGAGAAAGGAGGCTACTCAAGAAGAAAGAATTTTGTCATTAGAAAATAAGAATCAAGATCAGGAGACCTTGTTGAAGAAGTTTTAGGAATATCCTAAGGAAGTGAATAAACATAAAGCCTTGATAAATAAAATGTTTTATGAGAAGAAGAAGGATGGATGATTTTTTTCTGATATTCTGATGTTTTGTTTCAATCTAAACTTTATTTAAAAAATTCCCTTAAGAAGCTTCATGAATATATTTATTTTGTTTTCTAATATATTCTTGCTTAACCTTACAGGTACATCTTATACTTATCCATTCCTTTCCCTCTTTTTGAAAATAACAAAGGGGGATAATTTGTTTTAAAGGAATAATTTAATGAAGATCTCAAAGGAGGAAAATTTATTGAGGAAGAGTATGGTAATAAAGGATAATGACCAAGTAAGGGGGAGTTTTCTTTTAAGAAGAGATGTTTATCTAAGGGGGAAATATTTTTTTAGAAATAAAACCAGACACTAAATATAAATAATATGATCCTTGGGAAACATACCTAAGAGGGAGTTAGTCATATTCACCAGAAATATCATTCAAAACGGGAGATAAGTTTGTTTATACTTGTTTATCAAAGTCAGTATATTCTTACTTAGAAAAGTTGTTTGTGCTTTCCAAAAAGGGGGATATTATTGAGTCAATAAGGTTTTCTTATGACTTATCCATTCCTTATGGTTTTATGTTTTGAAAACCACAAACACTTTTTCTTAAGTTCTATCTTTTTCTTAAGTTCTGTCTTTTTCTTAAGTTCTGTTTTTTTCTTAAGATTTGGAATTTTCCATTCTGTTATACTTACAGATGTATCATTATGATTTTCTATTTTTTTATACTTATAGATGTATCATTACAATTTTCCATTCTGTTAGATTTACAAATTTTTCATACTACCTTTATGATACCGAATCCGGTGTATAATTGATACTGCCTTTATCATACTGAATTTGGTGTATAAGTGATACCATCTTTATGATACTGATTCTGGTGTATAAGTGATACCGTCTTTATGATACTGATTCCGGTGTATAAGTGATATCGTCTTTATAATACTGATTCTAGTGTATAATTGATACCGTCTTTATGATAACGATTCTGGTGTATAAGTGATATCGTCTTTATGATATTGCATCTGGTGTATAACTGGTTCTGATTTTATGATTCCGATTCCAGAACAAATGAGATGCCAGTTTCACAATCCGATTTACTTTTCCTGAATGAATCCATTTTCTTGATAATTTTTTTCTTAAGAATCTATTTTTCTTAATAATGTTAGAGTTGTTATTGTATCATTCCAATATTATCATATTCCAAGTTTTTCTTAAATAACGCTTATCTTTAACTTAACATTATTTTTGTTACTTGAAACGATGTCGTACAATCTGTTACAAACTAACCATTTTGTGTTTGACACGTGTCTAATTCCCTTCTAAATTTAAGGAAAATATGACCGTTGGAGTGGAGTTGGCCGTTGGGAAGCTTTGCCTATAAATACAAGTCCATTTGAACAAGCAGAATATAATGTAGAGAGTGGATGAACTTGACGCATGTGAAAAAGCTATGAAGTGATTTCTAGAGAGAGAGAGGCTCTTTCAACTCTCAGTGCTTCGTGCGGATGTCATGAACAACTTTTTTGGGTGTGAACAACTTGTTCAGACTTGCTTAGTGCAGACTCTGATCATGATAATTGTGGGCTTTCAGGTTTCGAAGATAGAGGTTCTAATTTCCTTCTAAATTGAGGGATTTCGGAGATAGCAAGATAGATACCAATCTTCATATTGAGGTATTACCTTGGATTGGGTGAGACAGACTATCTAGAAAGTATAAATCAAGGAACCTTTATCCAAGGTTTTTTTATACCCTTTTCTTTGGGTTAAAAGAATATTGTTGCTACTTGTTTTCTATTTCAAGTTGTTTTATTTCCGCTGTAAGCTTAACTTTGCTAAATATATAAAGTATAACTTTCTTATACTTTCTAATTATAGTAATATGATTATATTACAGATTCTATATGCTTTAAGGTAGAATCTTTCATTTAAGAAAATATTTTTTAATCTTTTATCTTAAGGTTGTAAAGTTTAAGATAATGTTTCTTTTAGAGGTGTTGTGTATGTTAGTTTAACTTTTTTAAACTAAACTTTAAAGGTTCCAAAGGAATTTTTAAAGAATAAAATTCACCCCTCTCTTGTATATTGATCATCTACATTCATCATTTCGATCCTATACTAATAACCCTAAAAAAATTGATTTGAGTATATCTCGACCATTATTCTGGTTCACGGTGTGTGTACCCCTACTACACACCTAGTTTTACACTCTGGAGCGATATCTTGGGTTAATATACATTTTATTTATAAACCATTATGAAGGATTTGAAAATATTTTCATTATTTGAGAATATTCCCAAAGAAACCAAGTTTTATATTTCGAGATTATTTATGCATAAATTTATCAATTTATGTTAAGTGTTTCACTAGTTTTGAAATTATACATTAGGATACATAATATTATGATCTAATCTAGTCTATTCAGTTGATTAGAAATGGTGCCTAGCAGGAGGAATGGAAACCATATCAATGCACATAATCCATAGGGGGATTTCTGTCTTAGGTAAGATAATATAGAAATGTAGAGTTATAGCTAGGACTGAACAAATTATAACCATATTGGAGAATATGACTTAGGTTATGACCAATAACCTTGCCCAGATGAAGTATGCCACTGATCCACAATGTGTTGTTGTAAAGACCCGTAAATTTCAAGGAAATTTTTTTCTTAATTTTCTTTGGAATTTTACAAGAGCGCAGTTTCTGACGGCACCTGATTCCGAGGCCCGATGTGCCCGGAATCATTTTCCGAAGATTGGCTCGGGTACGTTCAGTGAACGGGCGAGCGAGTTTTTCTAACTTTTGAACCGGTGCCCGGAATCGAATTCTGAGGGCACCAATGAAATCGTAGCGCCGGTTTTCGCTTAGAAACGCCTCTTCCGGAGTTGCGTTTGCTCGGGTGTGGTTTTTAATTTTCGGGCTTAAAGTTAAGAAATAAAATAATTTTGCGACAACTTTATTTTATTTCACTTAAGCCACTTGGAAGCCACTTGAAGCCACTTAAAGGCGGCTTGAACTGAGTTGAACTGGATAGGATGCTATCCATAAATATCCTACCCCCTTGGTAGGATATTTTTGAGGTGGGGCCCGCACGAGCCCCGCCGTTTCTTTCCGCTAAGAAACGCACCCGTGAAAACCCGTATTAATGAAAGTCAACTGACGCGTTTTCTAAATTCTTAACAGACCATTTAATTTGGTGGTTTATTTCGTGAATTAAATGGGCTGTTTCTTTCGTCAATTAAATGGGTTGTTTCTTTCGTGAATTAAATGGCATGTTTCTTTCGTTGAATTAATTCAACGAATTAATTCAATCGTTTCTTAACCTGTTTTTGTGTGTTGGCATATTAATAAAATAAGACCAACCCAAAATCTTTTGAGAAGATTTGAGAGGATCCTTGTTTCTTCTTCTCCCTCGCGAAGAACGCGAAGAACGCGAAGAACGCTAAGAACGCCGAACCCGGAAATCGACGACGCGACGCCTTGATCCGCATCGCCGACAACGTTCTTTTGCGACGTCTCTTCCTCCGCGACGGATCTTCGATCGGCTTCTTGAGGTAAGAATCTCGGACCTTCCTTTTTATCTCCTTCGTGGTTCTTAACCAAAAACACGGATTTAATTAATTAAATTAAATCTGCTGTTTCATGGTGCGTTGAGTTCGCCGACTCAACACTGGATTCTGCGACGACGCGACACCTCCCCATGACGACGCGACGATCCCTCTCTTCCGCGACGAGATTTTCCGCGAAGAACGCCCGTGCGCGACGATCGACGAGGTAGGGATTTATTTTGGGAATTACCCCTTTTCTTTTTATATTCCCGTAATTGTTTCTTTAAAAAGTAAAGAACTGGCTTTGTGAACAATTTTAAAATTTATTAAAAAATTTTTTGTTCCGTTCAAATGAGGAACCCGTTAATGAAACAATTTTATTTCATTAAAAATTGTTTCGGATATGCGTTCATGTGTTGAACTTAAATTTTCTCCCGTTGTTTTTTTTATCTAACGCGGAGGGTGCGGGTCAAACGAACACGGCCCGGCAACCCTCCGTCATTCTTCGTGTTTTGCGGATTTGGCGGGCGACGACGGAACGTGCCGCAACGGGTGTTTGATGATTCCGCAATGAAGGACGAGTCCCGGGAGGAGCAGCGGTGCAGGCGGGAACAAAATCGGACCACCGGAGCGATCCTGGTGGCCCGCGGAACTCACCGGCGGAGCGGGTCGCCGGCGCGGCGGCGCCGGCAGTCGGGAGCGGCGGCGCCCCGGCGCGCCGCCGGACAGGCCGTCGTGACTCAGCGCGGCGGCGGCGGCACCCGCGGACCCGCGGCCGCGCGGGTCCGGTGCCCTCGGACGCGGCTGAAGCCGCGTCCCGACTCAGCGCGGCCCCCCGCGGGGGGCCACGGCACCACCAGGCCGCGGGGGCGGTGCCCCGCGGTGCCTTGGCCGTTCGGCCGCTCGGCCGAACCGGGCCAGGCCGGTCCGACCGGCCGGGCCGCGCCCTGGCCGGACCGGACCGGGTCGGACCGGGTCGGACCGGACCGGGTCGGACCGGGTCGGGTTGACCCGGTTCGGGTCGACCCGGTTCGGCCGACTCCCGGGGGGGTCGGGCCGGGTCGGCCCGGGCCCGGACCCCCGTCTTCAGACGGTTTTCGTTCAAACGCCCGTAACTTGAGCTATGGGCCTCGGAACGACGCGTCGTCAGTGGCAACGCGATCCTTGGATCGAGACGGTCGTTTCGGTATACTATACTCAAGGTGCACCTTCCATTTCAGGAGCCTACGTAGTTAAAACTCCGTAGTTAAGCGTGCTTGGCCTAGAGCAGTGATCAGGATGGGTGACCTCCTGGGAAGTTTCCCAGGGTGGGTGTGAGACGGAAAGGCCAATAACTAACAGACTGGGCGTCCGATTGACGCGCCGTCTGTTTCGTTGAATTCCTCTAAGTGAGATGGATCATTTGGCATACTCCGCCCGAGGTTTGGACGCAGGTGGAGTACGGTCGGGTTGGTTTTTCCTTAAAAACCAACCGGGCCCCTGGGACGAAAAAGTCAATAACTCTCAGACCAGGCGTCCGATTGACGCGTCGTCTACGACGTTGAATTCCTGTTGTCGATACGGAACTTTTGGATACATCAACTTCGGACTTTGTGTCAGTTGATGTATCAGCCTCTCGGCTCGTGGAGCGGACCCTCCCGAACGAGCTTGCTGTGTGCGGGAACCCTAGGCTGGCTGCGACTGATACTTCGACAGCGACGACCGTGCAGAGATCCTCAGTGGACTGCAGCGACGACTGTGCAGAGATCCTCCGTGTACTCCGACGACGACCGTGCAGAGATCCTCAGTGGACTGCGGCGACGACTGTGCAGAGATCCTCAGCGGACTGCGACGACTACTGCACTCAGCGATCCTACGTGGATCAGTGCTACAGGTCCTGCGTGGGCCCGGTCCTGTGTGGGCCCGATCCTGTACGGATCCGATCCTGTGTGGGTCAAAACTCAGCGGTTCTGTGTGAGCCAACTCCTACAGGTCCTGCGTGGGCCCGATCCTGTGTGGGTCTGATCCTGTGTGGGTCACTGCAGAGATTAGTTACCTATCGATCCTTCGTGGGTCCGACGACTTATATGGATCAGAGATCATCTTTTCGTCATCCGAAGAAGTATACCTGTGTGAGCTGAATCTTGTGTTTCTCTCCTTTGTGGATTGTGTTGAGCTATCCTGTGTGGATTTACTGTTTTCTCTCCTTTGTGGATTGTGTTGAGCTATCCTGTGTGGATTTACTGTTTACTCTCCTTTGTGGATTGTGTTGTTCTATCCTGCGTGGGTATGTGTTTTGCTTTCCTGTGTGGACTGGGTTGTGCTAGGGCTCGGACGTTGGAGTCGGTCGGGGAATTGATGACTTAGGTATATGTATGGGCATATACCTAAGCCGTGTCAGATGTTACTTTGTGATTGTGTCTCTCCTTCGTGGCTTATCCTTTGTGGATTTCGAGAGACCTTCGGGGGTCTCGGGGTCCCTACTGAGTAGCTTATACTCACCCCTGCACGGGCTATGCCCGCACTTCGTGGTGTTGGTTGCAGACAACGGACAGCGCTGATCGTGGAGGAGGCGTGCGGAGCAGGACAGTACCTGGAGGTGGACCACTGGGCGGGACGTACTCAGAGCGGTTAGGTGGACCCGAGGAGCAGTGGAGGCTATCTGTACCCACCCTTCAGGTGGGACTTCCAGAGGACGGCTCGACGCTGCAGTTTTTCCTTTCAGTTGCTGTTTTTCCTTTCAGTTGTACTTTACAGTTGGGCTTGTATTTCCGGCCCCTTTTTCTTTCAGCACAGCTTGTACAGTTTTTACTTAGTGTTTACTTTTCCGCTTGCTTACTCTGTGGTGCTTGTTTACTTTTCAAAGGCAATGCCTTCCCTTCTTGTTGGGATTTACGCCTTGGTGCTAGTCGCCAGCCCCTGGCCTATGGAAGGCGGGCTTGGGGTAGTCACGGCACGGGCCCCGAGGACGGGTCGTGACAAATTGGTATCAGAGGCGGTCGGTTCTACCGCAGACTCTGATCTTTCTTCTATGTGAAGCAATAGTGTTTAGCGTATTAAGTGTGGTTATCAGTCCAGGGAGTCCAGTGTTGGTGTGGCGGCCGACGTATCCATACACCAGGACCCTGACTTCTGGTTTCCGACTTAATGCATGAAAACATTGATTGCATGTGTGTTTCAAGTTTTCTTTGTGATTACTTGTGTCAGCTCACTAGGTATACTGTTCTGACCATGGTGCACTTGTTTCCTTTTCAGGATGGCACGACGACAGTAGCCAACTAGGGTTCCTAGAGTAGTGCGCGACGACAGCCCGCCGAGCGACGAGGCCTCGGTACAGGGCCCGTTGACAGTAGAGGCACCGGCGGTACCTTTACCCGCCGAGCCCCCGATGCTTCCAGCACTGGCAGCTGACGATGCACGACGCCTCGGAGCTCTGCACGAGTTCCAGTGCCAGCGACCACCCAGGTTCCGTGGGGAGTCGGACCCCCAGGCAGCCGAGGACTGGCTGGAGGCGGTCGTCCGAGTTTTCATGCTAGTGAGGACACCAGCAGACCTCATGGTGATCCTCACGGCGAGCCTAGTGCACGCAGCAGTCGGACGATGGTGGAGCCTGATCCTCCAGGTACACGATGAGGCCACCCTCATCTGGACGGACTTCGAGAGCCTCTTCCGCTCAGAGTTAGTCTCAGCCACCCTCTGTGCGGTGCGCATCCAGGAGCTTCTTCAGCTGTGGCAGGGCAGCTTGACGGTCGCTCAGTACGCGGCGAGGTTCACCGACCTTTCTTGGTACTCGACAGACATGGTACGGGGCCCCTTCTTTCGGGCCCGGACCTTCGAGCAGGGTTTGAGACACGAGATCTGGGCATCGCTGATCTCCCTCAGCATCCCGATCCAGGCAGGAGTACTGGAGTGAGCCCTCCTGATCGAGAGCTTCCTGGCTGAGTCCACAGTGAGACCTATCGCAGGGCGGCAGATAGCAGAGTCTTCGGCAGATGGTAGCCGGCGGATGACTCAGGGTTCCAGGCGGACCAGACCTTCCGGCAGGCGACCTCAGGACACTGGCTCAGCAGTGCAGGGCACCCAGCCCGGAGCCAGTCTTCCGAGAGGCAGGCAGTGCTACGAGTGCGGCGGGTGAGGCCACATGGCTCATGACTTCCCGACCCGTCGTACCGAGGGTCAGCAGACGGTGGAGGGACCACCCAGGCAGAGGCAGAGGGTCGACCGTGGCGGTCCGCAGGGAGGAGGCGGATGAGGCAGAGGAGCTGGCTGAGCAGCAGGTGGTGGGCGACGCTTTGAGGCTCTGCCACCACCACCACCAGGAGGCCCGCCCCGACCACAGGGAGCTGGCGGGCAGAGACAGGCTTAGCTCCAGGAAGCGAAGGCCTACGACCACGGTGCGCCAGAGATGATTCGAGGTACGATCTGTGTCTATTCCACCCTTTCTTCAGTTCTGATAGACACAGGAGCGAGTCACTCTTTCATAGCCACTGCCCTTGTTCGGAGCTCGGAGATTCCGACAGAGTCGTTGGCTCGATCCTTACGGCTAAAGACTCCTACGGGAGCAGACTCGACGATTACGCACTGGTGCCGGCAGTGTGATCTTACTCTAGGAGGTGAGATCTTCGGCTGGGATCTTCTTGTAGCGGCGTCGAGGCCTTACGACGTCATCTTGGGCATGGATTGGTTATCTACGGTCCATGCTCAGATTGACTGCATTAGGCACAAGGTGCGATGTGTGCGCACCGACGGGAGCAGGTTCACCTTCACCGGCGAGAAGGGAGCCTTAGCAGCGCAGGATGGACTCACGCAGAGGAGAGGTCATCCCATCACCCATCAGTTGGCTAGCCTCATCCTGGGAGCAGTTGACGTGCGGAGTCCCAGTTTTCCTGCAGTGGTGGATCAGTGCGCGGACGTCTTTCCCGACGACGTTCCAGGACTACCTCCTCGCTGAGAGGTAGACTTTTATATTGACCTGTACCCCGGGACAGCCCCGATATCCACTCCAGCGTATCGGATGGCCCCCGCTGAGCTTCGAGAGCTGCGGGTACAGTTGGAGGACTTGCAGGGCAAGGGGTTCATCCGACCCAGTGTTTCGCCCTGGGCTTCCCCGATTTTGTTCGCCAAGAAGGCGGATGGGAGCTTGCGACTGTGTGTCGATTATCGTCGCCTAAATCAGGTGACAGTGAGGAACAAGTATCCGCTACCCAGGATTGATGACCTCTTCGACCATCTCAAGGGAGCATGGTGGTTCTCGAAGACAGACCTCAGGTCAGGCTATCATCAGCTTAGAGTTCGAGACGAGGATGTGCAGAAGACGGCCTTCAGGTGTTAGTATGGCCACTATGAGTTCTTGGTTATGCCTTTCGGCGTGACCAACGCTCCAGCAGTTTTCATGAGCCTCATGAACAGGATCTTCCAGCCATACCTCGATCGATTTTTCGTGGTCTTCATCGACGACATTTTGGTGTACTCGACGACGGAGGAGGAGCACGCCTAGCACCTGCGTGTTGTACTAGACACACTCCGAGAGCACCAGCTTTATGGAAAGCTCTCGAAGTGTCAGTTCTGGTTACGTGAGGTCCACTTCTTGGGGAACGTCATTTCTGAGGTGGGAGTTGCAGTGGATCCCGCGAAGATCGAGGCAGTGCTAGCTTGGGAGCCACCCAAGAGCGTGACAGAGGTGTGGAGTTTCTTGGGCCTAGCCGGATACTATCGGAGATTTGTTCCGGACTTCTCCAGAGTTTCGGCCCCACTCTCAGCGTTGACGAAGAAGGGGAAACCCTTCGTGTGGTCAGACAGATGTCAGCAGAGCTTCCAGGAGCTGAGGCAGAGGTTGACCAGCGCACCTATCTTGAGGTTGCCTGAGGAGGTAGTTGGATACGTAGTCTACTGCGATGCATCAGGGACCGGACTCGGGTGTGTCCTGATGCAGGATTGGGCCGTGATTGCCTACGGATCACGTCAGTTGAGGCCTCATGAGCAGAACTACGCTACCCATGACTTGGAGTTGGCAGCAGTGGTCTTCGCCCTGAAGACATGGCGGCACTATCTGATGGGCGAGCACTTCACAGTCTTTTCAGACCACCAGAGTCTCAGGTACATCTTCTCTCAGAAGGACCTGAACCTGAGAGAGCGGCGATGGCTCGAGTTCCTCCAGGACTATGACTTTGAGATAGTCTATACTACTGGGAAGGGGAACGTGGTGGCTGGTGCCCTCAGCAGGAGGACGGGCATCCAGCTACTTGAGGAGGCGACAGAGTAGCTAGCCGCTTTGCAGATATCCTTCGTGGATAGAGATGGAGTAGCCTTCCTTCAGTCTCTCACAGTCTCTCCTCTACTTCTTCAGCGGGTCAGAGAGGCACAGCGTGGGGACGTTGACTGTGAGACACGGCGTGCACAGATATCCTCGGGACAGGCACCTGATGGTTTCTCCCTTGGAGCAGAGCACGATGTCCTTTTCAGAGGACGTACCTTGGTACCAGTCACTTTACAAGAGGAGGTGCTGAGAGAGTATCACACTTCTCCTTTGGCGGTACATCCTGGAGTGGCGAAGATGTACCAGGATCTCAGACGACAGCACTGGTGGCTGGGCATGAAGAAGGCTGTGGCAGAGTTCGTTTCATGGTGCCTCACCTGCCAGCAGGTGAAGGCAGAGCATCAAGTACCAGCAGGCTTGGTACAGCCCTTGGAGGTCCCGGAGTGGAAGTGGGACGGGATATCTATGGACTTTGTGACTGGACTTCCACGCACTTCCAGAGGTCACGACTCCATTTGGGTGATTTTTGACCGACTCACCAAGTCGGCACACTTTTTACCCATCCGAGAGCAGGGCTCAGTGGAGAGATTGGGGCGTCTCTACGTTCAGGAGATTGTACGACTTCACGGTGTGCCATCGACTATCGTCTCCGATCGGGACGCTCGTTTTACTTCCCGGCTTTGGAAGGGGTTGCAGGAGGCGTTCGGGACGCGACTACGTCTGAGCACCGCCTTTCACCCTCAGACGGATGGTCAGACGGAGAGGACTATTCAGACTCTCGAGGACATGCTCCGCGCATGTGTCCTCGACTTTGGTCGCAGCTGGGAGGACCACCTACCCTTGGTAGAGTTTGCGTACAACAACAGCTACCACTCCACCATCGGGATGGAACCCTACGAGGCGTTGTACGGCAGGCCTTGCAGATCCCCTTTGTGCTGGACAGACCCTGGGGAGTCAGCACTTGTGGGACCAGAGATGGTCCGGGCCACGACAGAGAAGGTCCAGGTCATCCAGGAGCAGATGAGGATAGCACAGAGCCGGCAGAAGTCATATGCTGACAGGAGGCGGAGGCCACTAGAGTTCGAGGATGGCGACCACGTCTTCTTGCGGGTCTCACCTCGACGTGGTTTGAGGAGATTTGGCCATGGCGGCAAGTTGTCTCCACACTTCATCGGACCCTTCCAGGTCCTCAGAAGGGTTGGCGAGGTGGCTTATCGTCTGGCTCTGCCACCTCAGTTGCACCGGGTGCACGACGTCTTCCACGTATCCCAGCTGAGGAGATACGTGCACGACCCGACAAACATCATTGACTATGGGGAGCTAGACGTGGATGATGGAGCGACTTTTGCGGAGGTCCCAGTGGAGATAGAGGATCGACAGGAGCAGGTCCTACGTGGGCAATCTATTCCTCTTGTGCGCATCATATGGCAGCACGGGAACCTCCAGGAGAGCACTTGGGAGCGGGAGGCTCAGATGCGTGCTCAGTACCCACATTTGTTTCCCTAGTTTTTGATGTATCTTTACGGGGATGTAAAGTCCTCAGGTGGGAGTAATGTAAAGACCCGTAAATTTCAAGGAAATTTTTTTCTTAATTTTCTTTGGAATTTTACAAGAGCGCAGTTTCTGACGGCACCTGATTCCGAGGCCCGGTGTGCCCGGAATCATTTTCCGCAGATTGGCTCGGGTACGTTCAGTGAACGGGCAAGTGAGTTTTTCTAACATTTGAACCGGTGCCCGGAATCGAATTCTGAGGGCACCAATGAAATCGTAGCGCCGGTTTTCTCTTAGAAACGCCTCTTCCGGAGTTGCGTTTTCTCGGGTGTGGTTTTTAATTTTCGGGCTTAAAGTTAAGAAATAAAATAATTTTGCGACAAATTTATTTTATTTCACTTAAGCCACTTGGAAGCCACTTGAAGCCACTTAAAGGCGGCTTGAACTGAGTTGAACTGGATAGGATGCTATCCAGAAATATCCTACCCCCTTGGTAGGATATTTGTGAGGTGGGGCCCGCACGAGCCCCGTCGTTTCTTTCCGCTAAGAAACGCACCCGTGAAAACCCGTCTTAATGAAAGTCAACTGACGTGTTTTATTAATTCTTAAAAGACCATTTAATTGGGTGGTTTATTTCGTGAATTAAATGGGCTGTTTCTTTCGTGAATTAAATGGGTTGTTTCTTTTGGGAATTAAATGGTCTGTTTCTTTCGTTGAATTAATTCAACGAATTAATTCAATCGTTTCTTAACCTGTTTTCGTGTGTTGGCATATTAATAAAATAAGACCAACCCAAAATCTTTTGAGAAGATTTGAGAGGATCCTTGTTTCTTCTTCTCCCTCGCGAAGAACGCGAAGAACGCGAAGAACGCTAAGAACGCCGAACCCGGAAATCGACGACGCGACGCCTTGATCCGCATCGCCGACAACGTTCTTTTGCGACGTCTTTTCCTCCGCGACGGATCTTCGATCGGCTTCTTGAGGTAAGAATCTCGGACCTTCCTTTTTATCTCCTTCGTGGTTCTTAACCAAAAACACGGATTTAATTAATTAAATTAAATCTGCTATTTCATGGTGCGTTGAGTTCGCCGACTCAACACCGGATTCCGCGACGACGCGACGCCTCCCCGCGATGACGCGACGATCCGCTCTTCCGCGACGAGCTTTTCCGCGAAGAACGCCTGCGCGCGACGATCGACGAGGTAGGGATTTATTTTGGGAATTACCCTTTTTCTTTTTATATTCCCGTAATTGTTTCTTTAAAAAGTAAAGAACTGGCTTTGTGAACAATTTTAAAATTTATTAAAATTGTTTTTTTTTCGTTCAAATGAGGAACCCGTTAATGAAACAATTTTATTTCATTAAAAATTGTTTCGGATATGCGTTCATGTGTTGAACTTAAATTTTCTCCCGTTGTTTTTTTTTTGTTCATCTAACGCGGAGGGTGCGGGTCAAACGAACACGGCCCGGCAACCCTCTGTCGTTCTTCGTGTTTTGCGGATTTGGCGGGCGACGACGGAACGTGCCGCAACGGGTGTTTGATGATTCCGCAGTGAAGGACGAGTCCCGGGAGGAGCAGCGGCGCAGGCGGGAACAAAATCGGACCACCGGAGCGATCCCGGTGGCCCGCGGAACTCACCGGCGGCGCGGTTCGCCGGCGCGGCGGCGCCGGGAGCGGCGGCGCCCCGGCGCGCCGCCGGACAGGCCGCCGCGACTCAGCGCGGCGGCGGCGGCACCCGCGGCCGCGCGGGTCTGGTGCCCTCGGACGCGGCTGAAGCCGCGTCCCGACTCAACGGGGCCCCACGCGGGGGGTCGCGGCACCACCAGGCCGCGGGGGCGGTGCCCCGTGGCGCCTTGGCCGTTCGGCCGCTCGGCCGAACTGGGCCAGGCTGGTCCGACCGGCCGGGCCGCGCCCTGGCCGGACCGGACCGGGTCGGGTTGACCCGGTTCGGGTCGACCCGGTACGGCCGACTCCCGGGGGGGGTCGGGCCGGGTCGGGCCGACTCCCGGGGGGGGTCGGGCCGGGTCGGCCCGGGCCCGGACCCCCGTCTTCGGACGGTTTTCGTTCAAACGCCCGTAACTTGAGCTATGGGCCTCCGAACGACGCGTCGTCAGTGGCAACGCGATCCTTGGATCGAGACGGTCGTTTCGGTATACTATACTCAAGGTGCACCTTCCTTTTCGGGAGCCTACGTAGTTAAAACTCCGTAGTTAAGCGTGCTTGGCCTAGAGTAGTGATCAGGATGGGTGACCTCCTGGGAAGTTTCCCAGGGTGGGTGTGAGACGGAAAGGCCAATAACTAACAGACTGGGCGTCCGATTGATGCGCCGTCTGTTTCGTTGAATTCCTCTAAGTGAGACGGATCTTTTGGCATACTCCGCCCGAGATTTGGACGCAGGTGGAGTACGGTCGGGTTGGTTTTGCCTTAAAAACCAACCAGGCCCCTGGGACGAAAAAGTCAATAACTCTCAGACCGGGCGTCCGATTGACGCGTCATCTGCGACGTTGAGTTCTTGTTGTCGATACGGAACTTTTGGATACATCAACTTCGGACTTTGTGTCAGTTGATGTATCAGCCTCTCGGCTCGTGGAGCGGACCCTCCCGAACGAGCTTGCTGTGTGCGGGAACCCTAGGCTGGCTGCGACTACTACTTCAACAGCGACGATCGTGCAGAGATCCTCAGTGGACTGCAGCGACGACTGTGCAGAGATCCTTCGTGGACTCCGACGATGACCGTGCAGAGATCCTCAGTGGACTGCGGAGACGACTGTGCAGAGATCCTCAGCGGACTGCGACGACTACTGCACTCAGCGATCCTACATGGATCAGTGCTACAGGTCCTGCGTGGGCCCGGTCCTGTGTGGGCCCGATCCTGTACGGATCCGATCCTGTGTGGGTCAACACTCAGCGGTTCTGTGTGATCCAACTCCTACAGGTCCTGCGTGGGCCCGATCCTGTGTGGGTCCGATCTTGTGTGGGTCACTGCAGAGATTAGTTACCTATCGATCCTTCGTGGGTCCGACGACTTATATGGATCAGAGATCATCTTTTCTTCATCCGAAGAAGTATACCTGTGTGAGATGAATCTTGTGTTTCTCTCCTTTGTGGATTGTGTTGAGCTATCCTGTGTGGATTTACTGTTTTCTCTCCTTTGTGGATTGTGTTGAGCTATCCTGTGTGAATTTATTGTTTACTCTCCTTTGTGGATTGTGTTGTTCTATCCTGCGTGGGTATGCGTTTTGCTTTCCTGTGTGGACTGGGTTGTGCTAGGGCTCGGACGTTGGAGCCGATCGGGGAATTGATGACTTAGGTATATGTATGGGCATATACCTAAGCCGTGTCAGATGTTACTTCGTGATTGTATCTCTCCTTCGTGGCTTATCCTTTGTGGATTTCGGGAGACCTTCGGGGGTCTCGGGGTCCCTACTGAGTAGCTTATACTCACCCCTGCACGGGCTATGCCCGCACTTCGTGGTGTTGGTTGCAGACGACGGACAGCGCTGATCGTGGAGGAGCCGTGCGGAGCAGGACAGTACCTGGAGGTGGACCACTGGGCGGGACGTACTCGGAGCGGTTAGGTGGACCCGAGGAGCAGTGGAGGCTATCTGTACCCACCCTTCAGGTGGGACTTCCAGAGGACGGCTCGATGCTGCAGTTTTTCCTTTCAGTTGCTGTTTTTCCTTTCAGTCTTACTTTACAGTTGGGCTTGTATTTCCGGCCCCTTTTTCTTTCAGCACAGCTTGTACAGTTTTTACTTAGTGTTTACTTTTCCGCTTGCTTACTCTGTGGTGCTTGTTTACTTTTCAAAGGCAATGCCTTCCCTTTTTGTTGGGATTTACGCCTTGGTGCTAGTCGCCAGCCCCTGGCCTATGGAAGGCGGGCTTGGGGTAGTCACGGCACGGGCCCCGAGGACGGGTCGTGACAGTTGTAACAATGTTAGAACACTTCATGCATCAGAAACCTTTATCATTCAATGGGACTAAAAATCCATTTTTCACTGAGAAATGGATATGTTCAATATAGAATATATTTCTCTATTTAAGAAGTAATGAAAGGGGGAATATTGTCGTGGAAGTTTATTATCTCTCAAGGGATGCAGATCAATTGTGGTCATTTATTTAAAACACTAATGATGAGGTGTAACCAGTTATCCTATAATGGAAGTATTTTAAGGAACTTTCCTCAAAAATATATTTTTCTCATGAGCAATAAACGGATAAGGAGAGACAATTCTTGATTTTGAGACAAAATGTGGATGAAAATGTTTCTAAGTATGATTCCAATTTTACATGGTTATCAAGGAATTTTGATAACTATTTATGTAATCTAAATAGAAATATTGATCATTTCTTTTATGGGATTAATCCAATCCTTTGAAGGTCACTAGTCTCCCAAACATTCTCATCATATGATGATAAATTATCATGTACTATCAAGAAAGGAAAATAATTCTATTTGTCTTATGACTTTGAAGTAAAGAATGAAAAAAATAGGGTAGATGAGAACTCTAAAAAAAGGAAATATAAACAATGGTAAGAAGGGGATGTGGAATTTCCAACTTATAACAAATGTGGAAAGAAACATCATGGGACTTTCTTGTAGGGAATATAAGGTTACTGTAAGAGTGGAAATAAATGACACTAGGAACATGATTTATAGGGAAAGAAAGAAACTTGAAATATTCAATGCTTCAAATATAATGATATGGGGCACTATACAAAAGATAGTCCCATGCATCAAGGTAATTTTCCCCCAAAATGGCCAAAAAAGAAAGGCCAATCTTATATGATCACAAAAAATAAGGTTGAAGTTATTAAATATTTTGTGGAAGGTGCTTTAATCATAACCTAAATTTTAGTTAATGCTTTATTTGATTCTAGATCTTCACAATATTTCATATTTTCCAAGTTTTCAAAGAAAATTAGATATTTTACTATCACCTTAAGAAGGTATTTATCAATCAAGACTTGAAGTGAAAGTCACACCATAATGAGGATGGGTCATTAGGTACCCATTATGACACATAAATGCTTCCTATTTTTTGACTTAATTATTATACTTATGGTTGATTTTGGTATAATCCTTTGTATGGAATGGATTTAAAAATATGATGAAAAAATTATTATAAAGAGAATGAAATTATGATTTGTGAGGAAGACATGGAATTCCTTATCTTTAGTGGGGATACTTCATCATCTGAGTCATAACAACATCCACCCCCAATATCTATTCTAAATGAGATTCGTAGTGAAGAAGAGTAGAAATAATAAACATATGTAAAAGGTTATTTTCAAATTGAGGATGTACCTATTTTATATGAATTCATTGATTTATTTTTTGATGAATTACTTGTATATTCACTAGACCTTGAATTTGAGTTTTTAATGATTTAATACCTAATGAAAGACCTGTATAAAATTATTTCCAAACCATATTTTTTGAAAACATAAAAATTTATCAACCAGATGATTAGGGTTTTCAAAACAAAATAAATTTCGTGAATGATGGAAGATTGGAAGTCTTTATTTAATAAGATAGCATTATGGAATTTGGAAAGAAAAAATTTGTTCCATCTATACATGAGCTAAAAAGGGAATTGTTGGATGATGCTCATAGCTTGAAATTCTATATATACTCTGGTGTCTCCAATATGTTAGGTATTTGAAGGAATATTTTTTTTCATATAATATGAAGTAGAAAATTACTGATTATGTGTCAAGATGTTTTTTTTTTAAAAGGTGAAGGGTAAGAGAAAGAATCCTAGAGAAGTAATGAAACATATACCTAAAAGGAATCTTGTAATCCTAGAATATATGGAGGATACAATGACACTGGTGAATGCTATTCAAACCCATACCAAAGAATCTTAAAGAAGTAAAAAGAGATATACTGATAACTAGAGGAATTATTTGGAATTTCAAGTGGGATATCATATTTTCTTAAAAGTATCTAAATGGAAGGGTGTTATATGGTTTAGTAAGAAAGGGAAACTAATCCCCAATAATGTCAGAGCTTTTGAAATTCTGTAAATAATTGGATTTGTGGCTTACTATTTAAAAATTCCACTAAATCTCTCTAAAGTACATGATGTGTTCCATATATCATTGACAAATAAGTAAATGTTAGACCCAACAAGTGTTCTCACCTATAAAGAAATATAATTGGAACCCAATCTATCTTACTATGTAGATCCTATCCAGATTCTAGAAAATAGAGAACAGGTGTTGAGGAATCAGATGACTTAACTAGTAAACGTACTTTGGAGAAATCATAATATAGAAGAGTCCACATGGGAACCTAAAAAAATTATGATGAATAACTATAAAAATATTTTCATGAAGTAACATTCTATAAATTTCAAGGGTTAAATTTTTTGATGTAGGGAATAATGTAACACCCCGAGACATTACAAAATATTTCTTTTGAAAATAATTTAATCTCTTCAATAGCTTGTAGTACAAACAACCCCAAGTATAAATGAACTGTAAATAGTATACCATTATAAACTAGACATTGAGTTAGTGGGTATTAATAGGACTAACTAAATTATGAAAAGTATATGATTTACATATGTATAAAATAAATTCATTAGTTATCAATTGAAATGAAAATCAAAAACATTTGAAAGAAAATGAATTGTTTTTCTAAAAACTTTTTTTATGTGCGTAATATGTTTTTATCTTAAAAAATTAAATTAATAGCTATTGGTGATTGATTTTAATGAAATTTATATATTATAAACTTTATCAAATTTTTTATCATCCATCTAATATATTTTATAAGAACAGTGATAGATCTAGTTTTATGCTAAAAAATTGTAATTTTCTAAAAAACAGTTTCGTCAAATTTTGCACACTTATGTTAAAATTAATTTTTCACTTTTAGAAAATATATTTGATAAAATTAATTTCATTTTAGAAATAATCATGTCAAAATTATCTTAGTGAATTTTTTGATAAGTTTCTGAAAAAGGTTATTTTTTCAAAAAATAGTGAAAAATATTGATATTTATTGAAAAATACCTTTTCATTTAAATAAATTACAGAGTTCAATTTTTATTTTAAAAAAATTAAAATTACTAAACCAATTTAGTTCATTAGAATTAATTTTATGTTAAATTTTTATATAAAAAAACATTTTCTTTGGAAAACCACTTTTTCATTGCGCTTGTGGGTTTTATTTTAAAATAAATTATACTAATTATATGAATTGAATTTGGTAAAATTGATTTTATATTTAGAATAATAATAATTAATATTTTTTAATAATTTCAACCCAAATATTTTCCGTAATTAACAATAAAAATAAAAGAAAAAAAATTATCGCAGTTAAGGTCAAAATGGGATTACGAGGGGTAAACCAGAAGATAAGGGTAAGTTTTCCGATTGATCTTGTATGAATCCTATTGGATAGAAATATTTAGACCTTTTATTATACTAAATTATAATCTATGATCATTTGGTGTAATTTTTCTTTGTTAATGACTATCATTTGTATTGTTTTTAGAAATTTCCAAGGGGTCCCCTCCCCCACTTATAAAAGGACACCCCCTCAACTCTCATATCCACACATCATGAGACTTTTGGTTTGTCCAAGACATGAAAAAAATACCTTAATTAAATCCATAAACATGACCTAGATTCCATTTTCATATCATAAAACTATACTAGGAATTTTTAGGTATAAACCTAAATAGGTTCTCTGAATTAGTGGTATAATTCATAACCATGCTTCTGTAGTTAATTTCTTCCCCTACCCCCAAAATATATTCTCCAACTGTGATTAAATAATAAAAACTATATATACCATATCCTAAGATGTTATTATGATAATTTAATAAGCAAAATTTATCTCCTCTTCCATCAAATGTGAAAATAAATCATCTATCATGTGTGCAGCGGACTACCACCTCATGAACCAATGTAATTCGTTGTCAATCCCTACCTCCCACAAATGGATATAATGATAGATTTAATGTATATATATTATATTTATGATATAATTATTCTTTTGAAATTATAATATCGCATCTACCTTCTTACCTTCCAATCTATTGGAAAATGAAAACGTCGCTCGTGCATATGTGTAGACTACCGCCTCCATGAAGTGATGTGATACGTTTCTCATTTTATATTTACATGGATGGTAATACAGATATATTTAATGAATATATATTATATATATGATATAATAATGATCCTATAAATGTGAAATTATTGTTTACCTTTCTTACATTCCTTCCATTGAAAAATGGAAACATCGTTCATGTTTACATATGACATACCATCTCCATAAACTATGAAATTAATTTTTCTATATCTAAAATTTATGGATGACTCTAAATATGTATATAATGATTATATATGATATTTAAATCATTATAAATATTCTAGAGCTGATGGAACCATGATCAAGGTACAAGGACGAAAATTACTAAATCAAAACATACATGAAAAACGATGCATTTATTACCTAGAACCGTGATTTTAACAAAGAATTGATAATAAACATGAGATAAAAAAATATAAGTAAATCATAAAAGGTGTGATATATATGATTATTATTTTTAATAGAATTATAATAAATCTATATTTACAATATATAGGAGTTTTTAACACATACAAAGGAAGGAAAACCTAAGGTAATGGTTTATTTCACAATCTCATCATTATTTAGGATTATTTATGTTTGTGTCTCCACTGGGGAAATTATTTTATATTTATATCTCAAACCTAATTTTTTATACTCTTGTTATTCCTATAGGTTATAAGTTTTACTTTCAATTTTCACCCTTTAAGTACTCCAGATTCAAAAATAATGTTTTTTAAAGAAAACTGACAATGTTTTTCTACTCGGTTGGGAGTCTTTCTCTAATGAATCCATATTTTCCATAAAATTTTTAAAAGTAAATTTTTATAATTATATAATTATTTATTAAACAAATTTTTACCCATGTTTTATTTTTTTACAAGATGGTTTAAAAGGAATCTTATTATTATTTTCCTAGAGAGGTGTTTTTTGACCTTTTTATAAATGTATGAAAGGAATTATTTTATGAAATGTATGGAATTACCCGCTATCATAAACACTTATTAATTTGAAGATTCCTTTATAATTTTACAAGGTTATGTTCAAAGGTAATTTTGTTCAAAATCACTACTATAGATTTGGGTTTATTTAGTGAAATATTTTATCAATGCTAGCGAAAATCACAGATAAAGGATACCTTTATCAGTGCTAAAAAAGCTAATAAAATAATACCTTTATCAGTGCTAGTTAAAGTTCTAATAAAACTAAAGCGATCTAGAAGAGTATCATGTCGAACTTATGGATTTTTTCCAGCCACTTTTTATAATATTCCACAACATGACAATAACAGAATCCTGTTATGAAGATGGGATCACGCACACACTCTTCACACACAAAACTGGGCCCATGCCAACATGCACGAGCCCGCATGGGACTTGGACCACCCCATGCTCATCATAGGCCTTGGTCCACTCACGAGCCCTTCAGGGCTCTTCTCAATAGGTCTTCCCAGCAGGCCTACCTAAATAGTCGGCCGTTCAGGTTGAGGGCTAACTGACTTAATAAATTTTTTATAATTAAATTCTTATTTCATATGTAAAACTATATATCGATATATATATATATATGAATATATTAAATATTAATATATTTATTATTATTTTGTATTTAATTTTTTCTTGTTAATTTTTTTTTCAAAATTTATTCATTTTTAATTTTTATTTATATTTATTCTTTTTTATAATAAAATTCTTATTTCGTATATAGAAATATGTACTGATGTATATAAAAATATATTGATAAATATATAATATTATTATATAATAATATATTTGTTAATTTATATTGAAATATATTAATTAATAGTATATTAATTATTTAATTATATATATATATATAATTTAATCAATTTAATATATATATAGTAATAAATAGTATATTAAGTATTTAATTAAAAAAATATTAAATTAAAAAAAATATTATAAATATATAATTAAATAGGTAATATACAATTGATAATTGATATAAATGAATAAATCTATTAAAGACTTTATATACTAATTAAATAATTAATATACTATTTATTACTATATATATATTTATATATTAAATTTATGCATTTTTATAAATAAAAATTGCATTAATAAATTTTTTAATAATTGTTTTTTGCATTTAATGTTTTTAATACAGTTATAATTTATGTAATTAATAGATTTTCATTTTTATTTAAACATATATCTATGTGGGTTCACGAGCTGGGTAAGGCTAAACCCCAAATTTTTTATAATTAAATTTATTAAATTTAATATATATGTGTGTCTGTAGTAATAAATAGTATATTAATTATATATATATATATAATTAAATAATTAATATATTTTTTATTATTAATAAAAAATAATAAAATTATTAAATACTTATTATACTAATTTAATAATTAATATACTATTTATTTCTATATACTAATTAAATACTTAATATACTAATTAAATACTTAATATTATAATTAAATAATACATATACTATTTATTGTTATATATATATATTAAATTTATTATTTTTTGGATATTTTTATTCATTTTTAATAATTATTAACAGTATATTAATTATTTTATTATATATATATAATTAAATTTCACTAATTTTTAATATGCATTCATTTAATATAATTTATTAATTGATAATGTTTGGTATGTGCTTACTTTTTTTATAATTTATTGATTTTAAATATTTATTCATTTAATATTTTTTTAATTTATTTATTTTTAATGTTTTAATACATAATTATTAATTGATATATTTAATATTTTTGTAATTTATTCTTTTTTTTGTAATTTATTCTTTTTTAATTTTTCATTCTTCAATATTTTTTTAATTTTATAAATTTTTTAATATTAATTTATACATTCTTGTTCATTAACATTTAATGTTTTTAATATAGTTTTAATTTGTATAATTAATATATATTCATTTCCATTTTAATATATATAAATATTCATTTTTAATTATTTTAAATTATCTATATAGTTAATAATAGTTATTCATTTTTTAAATTTATTCATTCTTATTATTATTTGTTTCATTTATAGAAACTACATATTATATATGTCATTGTTCAATTTAACATGTATCAAACTTGTATATATATATACACATTAATTTCACACACACAAATATTTACGTATTTAATAAAATCTTATATAGAAACACACACACATAATATTTATGTAATTTATTCAAATTTTAATATTCATTTTATAATTTCATTTAGTAAAATATTATATTTAATATTTTATGATTTGAATTAGTAAATATTATTTATTTATTTTTAATATTATTTTAGTTCGTATTATTTATTCACTTTTAGTATTTTTCATTTTTTATTTTTTGAAATTTAATCATTTTATAATATTTATTTACTATGTTTTAATATTTCCAATATGTATTCATTTTCATTTTAATATATATCCATATTTTATTTTATTTTAATAATTGGTATAATTAATAAAAAATATCCCTTTTTAATAATTTTAAATCTAAACATTTTTAATTATTCATTTTCACTCATTTTTTATATAAAAGGTTCAGTACAAGGCCCCTTTTATTAAATAAAAAAGAAATCCCTCTTAAAATAGGGTAAGAGGAACCCTTACTTGAACAAAAGGCCCAGCGGAAAGGAATCCCAAATCAAAAAGACATGAAAGCCTAGCGACCCAAAAGCCAAAACATGGCCTAAAGGCCTAGCATGAACAAATATCAACTTTCAAATTCACCAAAAAAAACTTCACCCCCCCCCCTAGTGAAAATTGCATCATTAATCCAATAATAAAGATGCCCCCCCCCCCCAACCATGAACTGATGCATCAAGGTGAAACATCATGGAAAGGCACCCCTCTATCCAAAGAGTGAAAGAAGAGGTGGATGATGTGTGTCATCACACCCATCTCTCTTTTGATCCACCCACCTGGTGATGTTAGCATGGCCATCGCTTACATCACCTATCAAATGTTCTGCATCCTCCATCTGGTTCTAAGTGAAGAAAGTAACAACATAGGGCACCCCTCCATCCCACATTGGTGTACTAAAAGGATGAAAGGTTGGATGATAAGCACCAGTATGCCTATACCTTGAATCGAGTTTGTCAACCCATCAGTGCCTTCACCATGCCAACTGAATGCATTAGGTGTACACCTCAGAGGAATCAACTCTCTCAAATCTAATGTATGTTATTATTTCTCCTCCTCTAATTTATCAGTGTCTTATATCACCTCTCTCATGAAAACTTAGTCCAAACCATGCAATATTTTTGTGTTCTTCATTTCATTCTTTTTGTTTTGTCGCCTCTCTTTCTTCATCTCAGGCCAACAAACCACTATCACAAAGCAGGCCTCTGGTGACCACCCTTTTCCCATCTTCCACTCCCTCGGCTGACTGATGCCACCTTCCACCTCTATTTTTTTGGGGTGAGTTTTCTATTTATATTTGTTATTTGAATGTAGATTTTATAATTTTATAAAATTCTAGATTTTGGATATCTAGATTCAAAACACAATGTAGTTTTTTCTATTGATTTTAAAAATCTATTAAAAGTAAGAATGGATTTTTTGGGGTTTTAAAATTAAAAAATAGGTTGTTAATTAAATTTTTCTTATTTTATGGTGATTTCAATGAAATTTTTTGTAGTTTATTTAGTGAATTTATTTTGAAAATGTATATAAATAGTCAATGATTTTATAAAATTTATTTATAAAGGGATTACTTAATTAAATAGATAAATGATCATTTTTTGTGAAAATAAACATTGGATTAAAAAATTAGATTTAAAAATAATAATGTGTTATTTTAAATGTAAACACATAGTTTTGATAAAGCTTATATGTGATTTGAGAGGCTTATTTAATAGGTTTCTTATAAGAGTTTTTTATGTGTTTTATTTTATGTTTTTTGGATATGATTATGTAAATATATAAGGTTTTAGGTATATAATTCTTGACATTATGCTATAATATTTATATATTATTCAGATATAGTTGAAAGGGTATGGGGTTTTCCCATTATGTGAGGTCACGAAATCATTTTTTTATTCAATCTGTTTTCACCTTAAATTGTAGTAAATAGTTATATAATGGACATTTCAATTCATAGGTAGGTTTCAAGGTGTTTTATATTGTTCTATTTATTTTTTTATTAGAATAAGAATATTAGTATTGAGGGTGTTTTGATTTTTCCTTGGTTAATATAGATGTTGAGAAAATGATTTTTCAGATTATTTTTCTTATCAAGTTAACATAAATAAGAGGGATGGACAATGAAAATTTTAGTCATGGTTTGATGTGTGTGCGTATGTATAAGTTTCATGTTCTTATTTATAACATTATTTATATTGATTAATCCATGTAATAATATTATTTTTATTTTCATCTATTGTGTATCATTTGGAATAGTTTGGTTGTCACCCATAAAAAGGTCAAATTTAAAGTGCCTTTATCTCAGACATATACAGGATTAGAGTATAGTGAAAGAATTTTATAATGTTTATTATAATATCCCCTAACCATACACGTGGTATATATTTTATTAAGAATGAGAATAGTCTTTTGGATATATCAGTGAAGTTTTTGACTACTAGATGTGGGAGATAGCTTATAATGATATGTGTCATTATTAGAGGTGGAATTAGAATTATTGGATATCAATGATTTGTAATTCATGCTAACTATATTTTTTAGAATGTTTATTAATGGAAAATATTTGTGGTTTTTTAAAGAAAATTAAAATAGGTTTTGGATATTTTAGGATATTTGAAATATACTTATGATAGATAACTCTACCATTTTTAAAATAGGGGTTCATTAGTGGATTATAGTATAAATTTATTTTTTGGAATTCCTATAATACATGGTCTAAAATAATCTACAAAAAGAGAGAGTAAAAAGGAATCCAAATTCACTTTTGTCTTAAATAATGGTTTCATCCCTTTATTTAAATAATTTCCAAGCTCCTTGGCCCTATATCAAAATTGTATGATTACATTACCTTGTATTTTTAAAGGAAATATATTTTTACACAAATTTATAAAGTCGGGTCACAATTAAATGAAAAGTAAAAAAATGAATTTCCAACGGAAGACTTTCATCCAAAAATAAATAATTTTTTCTCTAAAATATTTATAACAAATGTTTTCACACACAAAATTAAATCAATAACTTAGACCTACAGCCACATGTTTACCCCAGGTTGTTTCTTTTCATGTCACCCCTGTGTAAAATTATAACTTATCCAGAATCATCACCGATAACATTCAAATGTTAGGTTCCCAATATTATAATTATTTATAGAGAAAATATTTTCAATAAATTTATATTGAATTTAATTGTTTTAAATATCACAAAAGTTTTACTTTAAGTTAAATTTCCACATTTTATGATATTGGTGGTATTTTGAGATTAATCTTAAAATGGCTCATTTTGGATTTTTAACAGTTTTAAATTATTTCTCTCTTATGGCCATAACATTTTATGTATTAATCCAAATTATTAAATTATTTATTTTTATGATTCTATACATACAGGGCTTCATTTCACCCTTCTTTTCTAAAATCTGAATTGGTTATATGGAGGCTCAAAAGAATATCACAATTTGGACCATAAAAATTGTTTACAGATCTGTCACTTTTTGGTGTTGGGTCCATAAATCATTCATGGTAGGCCCAATTACTATTAAATTTGGTGGGGGTATGCACAAGACGTTTTGGAACATATTTCATTAAGTCTAAAACACATTAATTTTATATTTCCATGGTAATTAAGGAATTCTAATCCATAGGTTTTCAATTTGGAGGGTCTGGTTGGATAGAATAGATTGTCAGAGTAAAACGGGCATAACTCTCGGAATACATGTCAAAATATGATGAAATTTTGAGGAGAGATGTAAAAGGTATTTATGAATAACATTAATCAGGGGTTAAATGCATGAATAGGTAATTTATTAGGGATACAATTCATAAACCTTTGGGAGACAAATTCTTCCTATAAAAGGAGGGGAGCTCCTCCCTCTCAAGGCATCTCATTCCATTCTATTCCTTCTAGGACACCATGGTAGAGAACTTTTCGTCTTTATCCCTTTTATTTATTTTATTTTCCATAGATTTTAATGCCTTTTTCTTCCCCGTTCATCTATATTACCCTTACCATGGTGGGGTAAATATTTTGAGTGATTGGGGAAGGTTTTATTTTCTATTTTTTAATTCTTGAGTTCTTGTACATAATTGAATGAAATTTATTTCTTATTCAAAGTTGTTTTAAATTTTATATAGAATATTTTATTATCAAGTGTAATCGTTCTTTACTTTTAATTCTATTATTGATTTTTTATTTGGTAAACGATCATTATATCCCTCCATTGATTTCTATTTTATATATTATTTAATAGACAATGGATTAGTGGTGAAGTACTCGACAATCATCCGTACGTGTAATAGGGGTAGTGGATTTTTTGGATTTTTTGGGATAAAAAATACCCAATTGGGTATTTTCCAAGTCAATTGAGGATATTCATTGCAGTTTTTTTTCACATTTAAGGAGAGTATACCAAATTGAGATCTTGGTAAATTTTTATCTCACCATTACAATTTCACCAAGGAAGTGAGAGGAAACAATTGTGGAATCTCACTTTAATCAACTCAGAAGAAGATATTTGAATTAAATTGAACAAGTATAGCATTATAATTAGGAAATTGACCCCAACCTAATTATCCTTCCAATATCATAGTAATAAATCATTTAAATTTTAAATTTCATTTCAATCATTTTTTATTTCTTCTAAAAACACTACATGTTTACCCTAGTTTTAAAGTGAAAAACTATTTTGTGTGCACTCCTCTTAGGGAGAATTCCTATGGTTAATCACTATACTATACTTTGGGAATATAAAAATTGTTTTTGAATTACCCATGATAGGTGTGTGTCAATTATCTATAACTTTATCCTTTGTTTATGAATATCTTATGTGCATTTATTTTTATTTTGTACGAAATGAGTATTTTATGAACCTAATAGGTTGAATACGAATTAAAAATGGATTCATGTTAATATTATGACAAAAGAGTTTGAAGATAGAGTTAAATATTTTATCAAGTTTTCAATAGAGCATGCATACGACCCTTATTAAATCCTTTTTCTGTGTTTAAATTGTTTTTATTCAAGAAAAATTAGTCTGAAAGAGTTGGAAGAGAATTTAATTTATCATGGAATAGATTAGAGATATAAATTTTGAGCTAAACATGGGGAAAACTTAATTTTCACACTGATTGGGATAACATTTTAGTTTATGGATAATTTTATATGAATACTAGTGTAAATGATGATGGATTTCATGTGGAATAAATGACAATGGAAATTGAAGATGACCTTAGGGATTTTACAAAGTTGTTTAAGAAGTTAAATAGATATGATAAGAGAAAAGTTTATACCATTTTAACTAAATACAAAACATTTTTAGCTATATTGAAGTTATATAATTTGGAATCTGGCAGTTGATGGAGTGACACCAACTTTATAGAACTACTTAGTCTCTTGAATGATATGATACCAAAAAAAATTATATTTCTTATTGAACATATAACATGAAAAAAATTCTATGTTCAATGTTCATGATCTCTAAAAAATAATTTTTTTTTCAAATGAGTTCATATTATTTCACAAGGACTATGAATCACTCATAAAATTCAATAACTATTGTGTGAATTGATACAATAAATATGAATCAAGTCCTTTAGAATTTGTATTGTACTTTCCTACCATTCCATTATTTAGAGATGTTCTTCCTGCCATCAGTCTTTGATATAATGGTTCACTTGATATTTTACTTGGTTATAGAGGCTCAACTATATGTTCATTTCCATTATAGATGGATATACCCCATTGAATGGTGTATGAGTATTTTGAAAGGGTACATCAAGAATCAAAGTCGTCTAGAAGGTTGTATTGTATAATGATATATTATTGAAGAAGTTCTTAAATTCTATACCAATTACCTATCATATGTTGATAGCATCAGTCTCCCAAAGTTTAGTCATAGAGGACGCCTTATGGGTGATGGTATTTCTAGAATATATTTTGTTACAATTATCATCACATAGTGGGAGTGATTAAACCTTTAAATTTTATATTTTAATGAAGATGTTGATCCATATTTTGAAGCCCACAAAGAAATTCTTAGACATTTGAATCCATTAAGGGGTAAAGTATGGATATCAAATACACATAATCAATAGTTTATAGGATTATTACAAGATCATATTTATAAGGAGTTATCTAAAAATATGTATTCAATTTCCAAACTACTTCGATGGTCACCTAGGGGACCAAATGAAAATGTTGTATCTTACGCTTGTTTGGTAATTAATCATTATACATTCTGTAAAAAAATAACATAATAAGCACATTATGATGAAAAATATAGGAGTTACACTAGTGGCGGAAGAAATGAACATATCTGGTTCCAATTATAGAAATCCATTTTATGTGAATATGTAATATTTCGATATCATCGAAAAGATATAAGAGTTAGATTATAAAATATTTCAAGTGCCAGTTTTCTATTTCAAATGGGTTGGAAACAAGAGTGTAGTGGAAGTTAATTAAATGGGCTTTGTGAAGAATAATTTCAGTGTGGATAGCTATAAGGATAATCCATTCATAATGGTATCACAAGTAGTGAATGTATTTTATGTCTCAAATCCAAAAAATGAGAATTGGTCAATAGAGGGGACCACAAAGAGGGGATTTATATTCTTTATATAGGATCCAAATACCTTAAAACTTTTAAGAAAATAGAGTTAAATAATCATATAAAAGCTTTTTTTAATATACTAATATTTTCCTCATAATATTATGTGTTCTAATATTAATATAATATAAATTAAATGTTTGACTACTCGTGAAAACAATGACTATTGTACATGATGATGTTACCAATATCATGGAAGAACATATGTTTGATGTTAAAACAATATAATTATTAGGCTATCAATGTCATGTTGATGAAAAAAACAATAATGATGTATCATCACTATGTTGACTAAAATTATCAAGGTAAGAAGCAAGGGTATAAAATTTAAGGATGGATGGAATCAATATAGCCAACCTATTGACCCTAACAAGTAAATGTTTATTAGTTATGTTGGGGTAACAATGATAATGAATATGAAAAATGATATATATTCATGGTGACATGTCCATCATGTAAATAAGGAAACCCTTTGGGAAGATATTAAGATAATGTTATGATACACTTTCACTATTTTCTTGAAAAATTACATAATGAAACATTGATTTACTTTTCATTATCTATTGTATAGTTTGTTTATTTTATATGATTTCTTTAAGAAATATTTCTTAATAGCCTATATAAAAGTACATAGAGTATTATGGACACTTCTTACCAAGTTTCATCTTAGGGATGCTGAAGGGAAAGTAATTTCCCACCCACCAGTTACTTATGCATGCATTATAAAGTAGGAAACATGGAATAATTTCATCAGTCGTCATGGTGAGGAATCATTTTAGGTGATATTTTTCAATAATATATTATTTTCAATTATTTATTTTATCCGATTTGATTCAAAATAGTAAATTTATGAAATAAAAAATAAGTTATGAAAATAAACAACATGCATCAAAACTAATGTAACCTTATCACAAAGTAAGGATGGGGTATTCTTCATTATAGAATAAAATTATATATATTTTAAATCAATAATAAACTTATTATATGATATGAAACAAAATATCTTCCTTTATTTATATGTATATTGATGAATAAAAATATAAATACTCTTTTATCCCACGTTATGTGTTATGGAAGGAGGCACATGTAAATAAAGAGGGTAAACTAGTTGATGAAACCTGAAAATAAGTATGTGAAACATGTGTAAGTATGACATAATAGTACTTTTTAAGATTTATTATAGTATTAAATAGTAATATCTATTTATTTTTATATTTTTTAATATGGTTTGGACACAAGAATTGTTAGTGAATGTACTTGAAGAAAAACTACTTTCATTATCTTTGAAGCGGCCAGAACAATATCGTCATGTTAAAGACATGGGTTTTGGAGTGCCACCTCCAAAATATTTTGAGAATACAAGACTAAAAGAAAATACATATTATATTATAAAAGGATTATAGGCAAAACTATATACTTTTCAAGATATTATTGTTCAGTCTGGTTTGGAAGACAAATATATATATAAAAGGATCAAAGCAAACTGATAGTGGAAAAATATCATCACATTAATAACCAAATGACCCCAATATCTTTGAAGTTAGTCATCCCCATTAACTACATACCTTACCTAAGTTAATCGGTTTTTTTATTACTCTTTATCCTAAATTTAAATCAAACAACTTCTGATAACTTTATATAACTAAAATTTTGTAAGGTAAATTTGTAAGTGGTTTTTATCTGTCAACACCCACACACTACCTTATTATGAGGGGTATGGTGTATAATATCCTGAGAGACATTTTTTATAATAAATAAGTCCCAAAATATCACATTAGAGTAGGGATTTAAGTATCTCAAGATCATAGAATTAAGTTGCATGTTCCACTTGATGATCTGGATATTATAATGGTCAATGATGTTATTGTAACTTTTATAGCATGGTTATATAATATTATAAACATACATGAGGTATGTCTTACAAAAATAAAATTAAAAACCTATAATAATTGATGAAAAGTGCAGAAGTGGGGTATGGTATTATAGGAGGATAATATTATGGGGAAATAGAAGGTCGGATCAAGAAAATTCAGTGAATTGACCATGAAAATAAAAGGACCTTTCGAGAGTACCTTCTCCCCACCATTTATAATGCTACATATATTAATATTATAGGTTCATGTAGACACCACATTAAAATATTAAGACATGTCCTACATTCAACATGAAAAAGAAATATTTGGAAATTTCATTATAGATGGGGTTGGTCTTAAGAGTATAAATGAGATTCTCAAGTTTGATTGGTTGAGAGTATTAGTTGTGAATAAAAACATTTGGTACATTTTAATAATATCTCTATCCAAAAAAAATTTCTACTATGTTGATTAAATTTAATAACTATTCATATTTTCTATAGGCATTTATAATACTACTATATAAAGGGAAAACCTTGCAAAGTATGATTTGGATTCCTTATCATAAATATGCAAGAAATTTATTTATAAGTGAAAGAAATTGATAAGAAAAAATATAAACTAAGAGATATGTTTGAGAAAAAATAATAGATAATAGACTCTTCTTTATTCCTATAATGCAGGGGTAAAACTATGTATTCTAATCATATGAAATATATTTTTCTTTTTTTTATTGTGTTTCTTTAGGAAACATTGGATGTTGATCACAGTCATTTTGGATACACCAAATATTTATTTTTTGGATCCAATTCATGGATTTCCATAAAATTGAACACACATAATGTGTATTGTGAATTTATAATGCACCAAAATCAATATTTTACACATAAAATTCAAATTGTATGTTTCATTTTGTGTTTTAATGAGAATTTTGGTATGATGGGGCGATCTATAAATATATGCTAAATGATTGTATAAGTTTGGTCACTAAATATAAGAATCTTATGGTTTTCTTCAAATGGAAATAGATTAAGGTATATATAAAAATATTACCTATTAAACCATATTTCAAAACAATTTACATATTTTTTCAATGTTTTGTAGTGTCTGAAGTAATATAACATCAACATTTGAGGATATCACATTTGAAAATTTAGGAAATATATCATATACCATCAAAATACTAGCATCCCCAAATAGGTAATTTATGAAGGTAATTACAATTCTATTAAAAATATTTATTAATCATTTGTTTTTCTATATTTTCTAAGTAATACCAGGATTTCCAACAATATATATACTCAAAATAATAAGTAAATTTTTTTAGAGATGAGTGGGAAGAGTACATCATGTTGGAATGTTTTCGGACATCAAATTTAGGTGATTAACTATTATGTTTTTGATCTAGTACAAGCGATTACCTTATTAATATATTTGGGATGTGAAGCATTAGTATCAATATTCTTATATATATATTTTGGTCTATTTATCAAGGATAAGTATAATAGATGAAATCAATTTGTTTAGAAATGAATGGGTAGAATACATGGAGTCATAATATATACAGACAACATGAAGATTTTACTTCCTAATTCTTTTTTAGTTAATTTTTTCATCATTTTACCTATTTTTAAGTTAATTTCCTTATAATTTTTATTTGATACTTATTTTCTTAACTTTACAAATTAGTTAAAAACGAACTTCGTGTGATTAAAACCTAGAAAAAAAATTAATATTGTTTTGATACTTTAGGATAGTGATCCATAAGTGATTTTTGATGCATGGGAATTGATCTCATATCAATCTGATGTATGATGTGGTCAGTATTACTTGAAATACATGTTTTAGATACAAAGGTATCATTTCAGTTTGAAAACGTATCACATATCCAAAACTAATAAAACAATATCGAATTATTTTTAGACTATAGGATAATGATTGATAATTCATTTTTGATGTGTAGTAATTTATTTCACATCAATCTAACACCCAATGTTGTTGGTATGAATTTAAGTCTAGTTTTAATATAAAAAATTCATTTTAGTTTAAAATGCATATCAAATAGCCAAAATTGGGAAAACAGGCTTATATTGTTTTTAAAATTTATAAAAACAATCCATAATTCATTTTTCACTTGTATTAATTGACCGCATATCATTCTGACACCTGATGTGGTTTGTATGACTCAAAGTGTATGTTTTTAAAACAAAAGGTTCATTTTTGTTAAAAACTCACATAAAATAGACAAAACTAAGAAATCAAGATCATATTGTTTTCAAACATTAGGAAAACTATTAATAATTCATTTTTTTAGGAATTGATTGAATGTAAATATAAAACCTAATGTGGTCAATATGACTCAAGGTTCCTGTTTTCAATAGAAAAGTGTAATTTTAGGTTAAAATGTTTATCGCATCACTAAAACAAAGAAAATGATCTCAAATTATTTTAGAACTTTAGAAAAACAATACATAATTCATTTGTGATGTGTATGAATTGGTCTCACATAAATCTAACACACGATGTGGTCGATGTGACTCAAAGTGATGTTTTTGATACAAAAGTTTCATTTTAGTTTAGAACACTCATAAAATATCCAAAATCAAGAAAATGAGATAATATTGTTTTAAAAAATCAGTAAAATGATCCATATTTTTTTATGTCTTGTAATAATAAAATGTACATAATTTCAACACACTATGTGATCAATATGACTTGAAGTGTGTGTTTTCAATATAAAGGTGTCATTTTAGTTTAAAATATGTTTCAAATATCCAAAACTAAGAAAAAGAGCTTAGACATATTTTCAAACTTTGGGGGAAATACCGATAATTTATTTTTGACATGTAAGAATCAACCACATGTCAATCTGACACCTGATATGGTCCAAATGACATGAAGTGTGTATTTTCAATATAAAAGTTCCATTTTAGTTTAAAACAAATGTCATATTTCCAAAATTGAGAAATTGATATCATACTGTTTTCAAACATTAGTAAAATTATCCATAATTTCTTTTTAATTGGTAGTAATTTACCGAATTCCAATCCAACACATGGTTTGATTTGTATGTCTCGATGTATGAGTTTTCTATATAAGTTTCATTTTAGTTTAAAATGCATAACATAGCCAAAATCGAGAAAAAAATAAGAATTTTTTTTTAAACTTTCGGAAAACGGTCCATAAATCATTTGTGACTTATAGGAATTAATCACATGTAAACCCGATGAACGATGTGATTTATATGACTTGAAGTGCGTGTTTTCAATACAAAAGTGTTGTTTTAGTTTAAAACAAACATCAAATATACAAAACCAAGAAAACAAGATCATATTATTTTTAATATTTATTAAAATTATTGATAATTCATTTTTTATGTATAGGAATTGACCGAACGTCAATCTAAAACCTCATGTGGTTGGTATTCCATGATTTTAATAGAAAAGTGTAATTTTAGTTTAAAACACATGTCACATTACCAAAACTGATTAAATGAGGTTGCATTTCTTCCAAACTTTATTAAAAAATCTATAATTCATTTTTTATGTATTATAATTGACCACAAATCAATTAGACACATGATGTGAATGATATAACTCAGAGTGTGTGTTCTCAAAGCAAAGGTTTCATTTTAGCTTAAAACACTCATAAAATAGCTAAAAATAAGAAAATGAGCTCATATTGTTTTTAAAATTTAGGATAATAGTCCTTAATTCATTTGTGACATGTAAAAACTATATTCACATCAATATGACACATGATGTTATTGATATGACTCTAAGTTCATGTTTTCAATATAAAGGTGTCATTTTAGTTTAAAACATGCATCAAATAGTCAAAATTGATCGAATTATTATGGATTGTTTTAAAACATTTAAAAATTATTGATAATTCATTTTTTATGTGTATAGTTCAACCGCATGTTAATCTAAAACCGAATGTTTTTAGTATGACTTAAAGTGTTTGTTTTCAATAGAAAAGTGCCATTTTAGTTTAAAACGCATGTTTCGTCTTCAAGACAAAGAAAACAAGATTGTATTGTTTTTAAACATAAGGAGAAATCCATAATTCATTTTTTACATACTGAAATTTACCCCACATCAATCTGACACACGATGTGGTCGATATGACTCGAAATTCATGTTTTCAATTTAAAAGTGTCATTTTAGTTTAAAACACACATTAAATATCCAAAACCAATAAAATAAGATTATATTGTTTTAAAACACAAGTAAAATGATCCATAATTCATTTTTGATGTGTAATAATCAACTTCACATCTATCTGACTCATGATGTGATCGATATGACTTGAAGTGTATGTTTTCAATATAAAGGTGTCATTTTAGTTTAAAACATGAATCAAATATCCAAAACTGATAAAATGATCTCAAATTGTTTTCAAAATTTAGTAAAATGATCAATAATATATTTTTGATATGTAGAAATTGACTGCACATCAATCTGACACATAATGTGGTTGGTATGATTTGAAATGCGTGTTTTCAATACAAAAGTTCCATTTTAGTTTAAAATTTTCATCACATAGGAAAAACTAATCATAACAAGATGATATTGTCTTATCAAAATTTATCTTTTGTTACATAATTAATTTTCTTATCATTTTTATTCTATACTTATTTATTTAATTTTTTGAGATACAATTCTTGAATATAGACAAGAAATGGTGTTAAAGTTGGAGGTTTGTTCTCAAAAAAAAGTGCTCTTGAATTGAATCATATTCATAGTGAGTTTTTTTATCATCATAGATGTGTTCTAATTTAAGAGCACCCATTTTTGATAACAACATGAAATGGTTCGATGTGTAAGAATCAACCACAACTCGATATGATACACAGTGTTCTTGGTATGAATCAAAGTATATGTTTTTAGTTTCAACTTGACACTTTGTTTTTAATTTATTTCTTTATAGTATTACTAAAATAATAATTTTTTTCTTATACTGGTGAATTATTTTTCTCAATTTGGGGTGTTTTTTTGGAAACTACTAGCATCATTGGGGTTGGGGGCCAAATACAAAGGAACATTGATTTTTTAAAATGTATTTTATAAAATGTATTACTCATGTAATTTTACAAACTAATGATTGAAATTTATATAATATAGTGTTTTTCTTGTATTTGTGTTGTAAATTTTATTTCAATTAAATTATTTATTTTCTACTATATTTTCTACATGTTGTTGCTACTATTTTGTATTGTAATTTTAATTGCACATTGTAGTAGTATGCCCCTTTATCATCCCTAAACTATCACTGATAAAGGTGGTATTTATCAACATATTTTTTAGCATGTATAAAGGTTCCCTTTATCAGTTCTTTTCTAGCACTCATAAAGACCTAGGGCTTTTAAGGTCACTCTAATTTTCAGTACTTTTCTGTACTCACAAAGGCCTGTTATAGGGCTGTAAAAGCCTTATGTGTAGTGGTGAATATTTTTAAGTATTTTAGATTTTAAATAAATGATTTCAAATTGAAAAGGGTATTTTCCTCAATAAATTCTTTAGTGGTATTTTTAAAGTATATTCATTTATGTCAACATTTTTGTAAATATTATTATGTGCTGGGGATGTAATATTTTGAAACCATTCACCATATTACTCTGGATAGATTATGATTATGTATATTGGTTGTTGAAATTATTAACATTTCGTATGCTATTTCTATAATACAAATGTTTACATTTATTACTTTTCACCCATTTCATATAAGGAATCCATTTTACTTAGTAAATAATAGGTTGGGTCTGTTATAGCCTCTCGATGCATCGGTAGGTCTCATGAGACAAACTAGCTTGGGTATTTGCCTGATGCCTTATCCATTTATGTAACATTTCATAGAACAAGGCCATGACTGTATGTTTATAATGTCTAGAAATATGTATTCTATCATTATGAGATTAGTTATTAATATCTATGTGATTATTTGATTATTTATTATATTCATGGATATGTTCAAGATCATGTGATTATTTATATGGAATTATTTGATCATAATTTATTCTTGTCGTATTATTCTTCATGCTTAAATTATCAATTAAATGACATGTGTTTTTAGACCTTTATCATGCCATATTGATTGTGCCTTATTTATTCTTGATAGCTTCTATTATATGTATACCCTTACTGGGCATCTAAGCTCACTCCTTTATTATGTTTCCATTCCTTAGGATACTAGGAATTGTTTTATGGTTTAAATGCTAAGATATAATAAAGGAAAAATAGTGTTCCAAATGTAAAAATTAAGTTTTATTTTAAGTTTTCAATTTTATTTTGAGAACAAAGTATGTATCTTGTTTTCCAAAATAGATAAACTATTTGTTCCTTTGGGATGTGATCATATATATCTAGTAAAAATTTAATAAATTAACCACTAACTCTATTCTACTAGGGTTGGCATCCTTACATAATATGTTATCCTTTTATATTTTTTATTGAGAAAAAAACTAAAAATCAATTCGCTATTTTTTATTTTGCTATAATTTCATGCTTGTTTATGTGTACCTTCTCTTTATTTGAAACCATATTGAATGAACATGAAATTAAGAAAAGTTAAGTGACTGATATTTTTAAATCCTCAAAACTGATACAATGATACATAAACTAGGTTTTTTTGTTAAATGAAAAACTCTAACATAAAGTGCTTTAAATTAAAACTCATATAAGAACCTATCTTATATATTTTTATGGGTAAAGATAGAGGACCACTTCTTAAGTAAAACCCTAATCAGATATTTGATATGGGATTTAACTGCATTAGAAATAACCTTTATCAGTACTAAAAAATCACACTAATGTTGTAAGTTCCTTTAAAATGGGATCACTTTTATCATCCCTAAAAAAGTGCTGATTGAAGTCAAAAAAATAATATTTTTTTCCTTTAAATAGGTGAGATATTCTAAGGGGTGTTTCCCCCACTTTTATTAGCACTCGATTCCCCCACATCCCCTCTTTTATTATCATTCATATGACCCTCCCCTTGCTATTTATTAATGCTAGACTAACAGTCAGGCTCACACCCACGTGCACCTTCTCTTGGATTTGAACCTAGGACATCCACCCCCACATGTATGCACCTTCATCATGGTTCTATGTTTATTTTTTCATTATTTTTGTAATATATATTTAGTTATATATATTTCATTACATTTTTTATCCATATATTTTTTTATATATTTATATAATTATTTTTAAATACAATTATAAAATATGTTTTTTTTTTGTGTGTGTGTAAATATATACCTACATACATACATATACATATATATATACATATATGTGTGTGTATAAAAATATAATTATACATATTTATTTTTATTTAAAATAATATATGTTAATATTTATAAACATGTGTTAGAATATATAGATAAATACATGTATATCTGTTTTTTAATACAGACACACAAACAAATATATCTATATATATATATTATATATACATTTTATAGGTATATAAATATTCATACATTTTTATTTTAAATAAAATGGATATTATTATTTATTTAGATATGTTTTATATATTTTAAAAGATATTTTATATGTAAATATGTTTACATACTTATTTATAAAATTAAATTTTTATGCATAAATATTTGAAAATATGTATATATGTGTATATATATATATAATTATAAATAACACTACAATATGAAAAAATGATAAAATTTTAATTCCAAGATATCTATATGAGTGTACACCCTAAGAATAAATTAAGCCTCCACCGAAAGAATATAATAATTCCCCCTTAAAAGGCCTAAAATTCTATCAAATGTTTAAAAATTAAGGTACCTCGACAAAAAATGGGGTTTCCTTAAATCACCTTTACATATATCACTTCACAAGGTTCGATTTGATATGTGGTTCAGCTCAAATGGATGCTTAGATCAAAAATTATGATCATTTTTAGTTTGAGTGGTGTTTTTAACTTATTTTAGATCACTTATTTATTTATTGAAATTATATGTCATCAAATTGTTATTAAATGACTATTACTCAATAACAATTAGCATATTGTTAATTAATATTAATTTTTTATTATTTTATAATCCATTTTTCACTAAATATCTTATATATTAATGGGTTGAAGACAATATGATGGTATGTGGTTTCATTCATCAATGAGTTTAAGAATGAGATGGTTTCTGGTTTCATTCACCAATGGGTTGAAGATAATTTGATGAACCATATTATCAATATCTCTCATTTTTGAGATGGTATGTGAGTATGATATACTCTATAATACCAAATGTCGGATATAAATTATAGAGATACTATATGTAGTATCTAAAGATATTCACAATACAAGAGGGGGTGAATTGTATACTTTTAAAAATTCCTTTGGAAATTTTAAAGATGGTTATGTTTAACAAGTTTAAACAAGGTAATTCACAAAACATATAAGTTCTAAACACTTGCTTGAATCAAGAAATATGATTCTGAGAAAGTGATTCCGGAAAGATGGTTTCAGAAAGTGATACTTAATGAAAGTTTACAACAATAAATATTCTACCTTAAAGTGTATAGAATCTAACTAAATCAGAGTACAAGTGTCACGACCCATCCTCAGGGCCCGTGTCGTGACTACCCCAAGCCTACCTCCCATAGGCCAGGGGTTGGCGACTAGCACCAAGGCGTAAATCCTGACAAAAAGGGGAAGGCATTTCCTTTATAAAGTAAACAAACACCATAGAGTAAGCCAGCAGAAGTAAACACTAAGTAAAACTGGGTACAAAAGTAAGTGCGGAAGGTAAATGGGCCAGAATACAAACCCAAACTGAAAGTAAAGTACAACTGGAAAGAAAGTACAGCAACTGAAAGTAAAGCAGCAACGTCAAGCCGTCCACTGGAAGTCTCACCTAAAGGGTGGGTACAGATAGCCACCTCAGCTCCTCGGTTCTAGTTGTCCGCTCCGTGTATGTCCTGCCCAGTGGTCCACCTCCAGGTATCGTCTGCTCCACTAGCCTCAACCACGATCAGCGTTGTCTGTCGTCTGCATCCAACACAACGTATTGCGGGCATAGCCCATGTAGGGGTGAGTATACTCTACTTAGTAGGGACCCTGAGACCCCCGAAGGTCTCCCAGAATCCACAAAGGATAAACCACAAAGGAAAGATACAATCACGATGTAACGACCAAAACTACTTAGGTATATGACCATACATATACCTAAGTCATAAATTCCAGTTCATCTCTAACATCCGATCCCAAGTTCGATCACGTCCACATAGGATAGTACAACCCAGTCCACATAGGAAAGCAAAACATAATCCACAAAGGAAGGCAAGTCAATCATTTCAAAGATAATGATTGAAATTCAAGACTCAACTCACACAGGTATACCTCTTAGGTGATAGAGATGATCAGATATAGCCACTGATTCATCTAAGCTGGGACCCACGTAGGATGCTAAACCAGCTACTCTGCCAGACCCACATAGGATAGCAAGAATAGAGTTAGACACTGCCAAACCCACGTAGGATACAAGAGCAGTAGTCATTGTCGTCGAACCCACATAGGATTTCAGTACGGTCTTCATCACTGCCGAACCCACATAGGATTTCAGTGCATTATTCATCTCCATTGAACCCACATAGTATTCTAGTACGGTCTTCATCGTTGCCGAACCCACATAGGATTTCAGTGCAGTCTTCATCTCCGTCGAACCCACATAGGATTTCAGTACGGTCTTTATCACTGCTGAACCCACATAAGATTTCAGTGCAGTCTTCATCTCTATCGAACCCAGATAGGATTTTAGTATGGTCTTCATCGCTTCTGAACCCATATAGGATTTCAGTGCAGTCTTCATCGTCGTGGAACCCACATAGGATTTCAGTACGGTCGTCACAGTCGCAGCCAGCTCTAGGATTCCTGCACACAGCAGGCTTGTTCCGGGAGGATCCACTCCACGAGCCAAGGGGTTGATACATCAACTGACACATAGTCTGGAGTTTATGTATCTCAAATTTCCGTCTCGACAAGAGGAACTCAACGTGACAGACGGCGTGTCAATCGGACGCTCGGTCTGAGAGTTATTGGCTTTTTGTTCCAGGGGCCCGGTGGGTTTTTAAGTCAAAACTAACACGAACGGACTCCAACTGCGTCCAAACCTCAATAGTAGTAATCCAAAAGGTCTGTCTCACTAATAGGAATCCAACAAAGTCGACGGCACATCAATCGGACGTTCGGAGCTCTAGTTATAAGCGTTTCCGCTCCGAGGGCCCGGTTGGTTTTGTGTTCGAACCAACCCGGCCATACCCAAAGTTCTTCGAAACCTTGATTGTAATATACCAAAACGACCTCCTCGATCCAAGGATCGCATCGCAACTGACGGTGCGTCGATCGTAGGTCTGTAACCCAAGATATGGGCAAAAGACCGGAAGTGGTCTGAAAATGGGGGGTCTGGGCCCGGTCTGACCTAGCCCAACCCCCCCTGGGTCGACCCAAACCGGGTCAACCCAAACTGGGTCCGGGTCTGGCCCGGTGGGTGCGGGCCAACCCAGTCGGCGTGGCTCGGCACTGGCCGAGCGGCCGCGTAAAGGGGGGCGGCTTCCCCCTTGATTGCCATCGCGGCCCCCCCGCGTGGGGGGCCATTCCTTGCCAGCAGACGGGGCCCAGCGCCGTGTCCCCCCCTCGGTCCCACACGGCCGCAGGACCGCCACCTGCCATCACAGCTTCAGCTGTGGCGGACCCTCCTAGTAGTGCTCCGGGCGCCGCCGTGCCGACGTGGCGCGCTGGCAGGCCCTTCCGCGGACCACCGGACGCGCTCCGGTGGTCCGTTTTGCCTGCAGTCTTCGCCAGCGGTCCTCCCAGGACCGGCTCTTCACTGTGAAGTCTTCAAATCGCCCCTACGGCCCATTCCATCATCGTCCATCGATCCGCACACCAAGAATAGAGAAACGGTGGGTTCGGACTTGTTCTTTGGTCCGCACTCACCGCGTTAACGGTTCAAACAACTTCTGAAAATTAAACACATGTCGAGGATATAATTCACATAGATTTAATTAAACCAAACCCCCTACCTCAAGGTGTTGATGAATGAAGATCTTCGTGGGAAAAGACGTCGCGGGAGACGGCGTCGCGGAAGAGGATATTCGGCTTCACGGAAGGAGGATCGTCGGCATCGCGGTACACGGCGTTGCGTCGTCGATCTCCGGGGAACTAGCGTTCTTCGTCGTCTTCCGTCGGAGGCCGGTGTTCTTCGTCATTCTTCGCATTCTCAAATGAAGAGGATGAAGATTCAAGGCTTTGAGTAATTCCTCCCCCCAAATCTCTCTCACGACACAACAACTATAATAAAATAAGTCCTTGCCTTATTTTATTTCCTACACCAACTGTTTTTGAAATTCAAAAACAGATCACGCTTTAATTATCGAGCATTTTCCAATTAATGGGGCATTTAATAATTTAATTAAACACAGAAGTTGACTTGGAATTTAAGAGGGGGCGCGGGTGAGTTACCAAATTAAATGCACGTGGGAGGTAAAAGGAATTAAAGGGGTGGGGCTCTTATGGGCCCCACCTCACCAATATCTTACCTAGGAGTTAGGATATCAGTGGGTCCCACTCCAACCACCATGCCTAGGTTATCACTACAAAGAATAAAAATAAAATCTGTTGCACTATATTTTATTTTATTCTTTAGTTAACCCTATTAATTAATAACATCACCCGAGAAAACGCAACTCCGGAAAAGGTGTTCTTAAGCAATTAATGGCACTGTGATTCCATCAGTGCCCTCGGAATTCGATTCCAAGCACCGGTTCAAAAGTTAGGAAAACCTACTTGTTTGTTTACTGAACGTACCCAAGATAAACTTTGGAAATTGATTCCGGGCACATCGGGCCTCGGAATCAGGTGCTGTTAGAAACTGCGTTCTTGTAAAATCCCAAATAAAATTAAGAAAAAAAAATTCCCTTGAATTTTACGGGTCTTACATTACTCCCACCTCAGGGATTTACGTCCCCGTAAAGATAAATCATAAACTAGGGGAACAATTGTGGGTATTGAGCATGCATCTGAGCCTTCCGCTCCCAAGTGCTCTCCTGGAGGTTCCCGTGCTACCATCTGATGTGCACTAGAGGTATCGACCATCCATGTAGGACCCGCTCCTGTCAATCCTCGATCTCCACTAGGACCTCCGCAAAAGTCGCCCCATCATCAAGTTCTATCTCCCCATGGTCGATGATATGCGTCGGGTCGTGCACGTATCTCCTCAGCTGAGATACGTGGAAGACGTCGTGCACCTGGTGCAACTGAGGTGGTAGAGCCAGGCGATAAGCCACCTCGCATATCCTGTTGAGGACCTGGAATGGTCCGATGAAGCGCGGAGATAACTTGCCACCTCGGACAAATCTTCATAATCCACGTCGAGGTGAGACCCGCAAGAAGGCTTGGTCGCCATCCTCAAACTTCAGTGGCCTCCGCCTCCTATCAGCATAAGATTTCTGCCAACTCTGAGCTATCCTCATCCGCTCCTGGATGACCTGGACCTTCTCTGTCATGGCCTGAACCATCTCCGGTCCCACAAGTGCTCACTCCCCAGGGTCTGTCCAGCATAGAGGTGATCTGCATGGTCGGTCGTACAATTCCTCGTATGGTGCCATCCTGATGGTGGAGTGGTAGTTGTTGTTGTACGCGAACTCCACCAAGGGTAGGTGGTCCTCCCAGCTGCGACCAAAGTCGAGGACACATGCACGGAGCATTTCCTTGAGAGTCTGAATGGTCCTCTCTGTCTGACCATCTGTCTGAGGGTGAAAGGCCATGCTCAGACGTAGTTGCGTCCCGAATGCCTCCTGCAACCCCTTCCAAATCCAGGAAGTAAAGAGAGAATCTCGATCGGAGACGATAGATGATGGTACACCATGAATTCGTATGATCTCCTGAGCATAGAGGCATCCCAAGCTCTCCATTGAGACCTGCTCTCTCATGGGTAAGAAGTGTGCCGACTTGGTGAGTCGGTAGACAATCACCCAAATGGAGTCCTAACCTCTAGAAGTGCGTGGAATTCCAGTCACGAAATCCATCGATATCCCATCCCACTTCCACTCAGGGACCTCCAAGGGCTGTACCAAGACTGCTGGTACCTAGTGCTCTACCTTCACCTACTGGCAGGTGAGGCATCGAGAAATAAACTCTTCCACAGCCTTCTTTATACCTGGCCACCAGTGCTGTCGTCTGAGATCCTGGTACATCTTCGCCACTCCTGGATGTACCGCTAAAGGGAAAGTGTGAAACTCTCTCATCACCTCCTCCTGCAAATCATCTAGTACCATGGTACGTCCTCTGAAGAGGACATCGTGTTCTCCTCCTGCGGAGAATCCATCAGGTGCATATCCTGAGGATATATGCGCACGCCATGTCTCACAATCAGCTTCCCCACGTTGTGCCTCTATGACCCGCTACAGTAGTGGAGGAGTGACTGTGAGTGACTGAAGAAAGGCTGATCCATCTCTATCCATGAAGGATATCTGCAAAGTGGCTAGCTGCTCCTTCGCCTCCCCGAGTAGTTGGATTCCTATCCTCCTGCTGAGAGCATCGGCTACTAGGTTCCCCTTCCCAGGAGTATATACTATCTCAAAGTCATAGTCCTGGAGGAACTCGAGCCATCATCATTGTCTCAGATTCATGTCCTTCTGCGAGAAGATGTACCTAAGACTCTAGTGGTCAGAGTAGACTATAAAGTGCTTGCCCATTAGATAGTGTTGCCACATCTTCAGAGCGAAGACCACTGCTACTAACTCCAGGTCATGGGTAGCGTAGTTCTGCTCATGCTGCCTCAACTGATGTGATCCATAGGCGATCACTGCCCGCTCCTGCATCAGGACACACCCAAGTCCGGTCCCTAATGCATCGCAGTAGACTACGTACCCTACTCCCTCCTCCAATAGCCTCAAGATAGGAGCGCTGGTCAATCTCTGTCTCAGCTCCTGGAAGCTCTGCTGACATCTGTCTGACCACACGAAGGGTTTCCCCTTCATCGTCAAAGCCGAAAGTGGTGCCTCAACTCTAGATAAGTCTGGTACAAATCTCTGGTAGTACCCAGCTAGACCCAAGAAACTCCGCACCTCCGTCACGCTCCTAGGTGGCTCCCAAGCTAGCACTGCCTCGATCTTCGCAGGATCCACCACAACTCCCGCCTCAGAGATGACGTGTCCCAAGAAGTGGACCTCACGTAACCATAACTGATACTTCGAGAGCTTTCCATAAAGCTGGTGCTCTCAGAGTGTGTCTAGTACAACCCGCAAGTGGTAGGCGTGCTCCTCCTCAGTGGTCGAGTATATCAATATGTCATCGATGAAGACCATGACAAATTGATCGAGGTATGGCTGAAAGATCTTGTTCATGAGACTCATGAACATAGCTGGAGTGTTGGTTATGCCGAAAGGCATAACCAAGAACTCATAGTGGCCATACCGACATCTGAAGGTCGTCTTCTGCACGTCCTCGTCTCGAACTCTGAGATGATGATAGCCTGATCTAAGGTCTATCTTTGAGAACCACCGTGCTCCCTTGAGCTGATCGAAGAGGTCGTCAATCCTCGATATTGGATACTTGTTCCTCACGGTCACCTGGTTTAGGTGACGATAGTCCACACAAAGTCGCAAGCTCCCGTCCGCCTTCTTGGCGAACAATATTGGGGAAGCCCAGGGTGAAACACTGGGTCGGATGAATCTCTTTCTCTGCAAGTCCTCCAACTGTACCTGTAGCTCTCAAAGATCAGTGGGGGCCATCCGATATGCTGGAGTGGATATCGAGGTTGTCCCGGGGTATAGGTCAATATAAAATTCTACCTCTCTGCGAGGAGGTAGTCCTGGAACATCGTCAGGGAAAACGTCCGCATACTGATCCACCACTACAGGAAAACTAGGACTCTGCACGTCAACTGCTCCTAGGATGAGGCTAGCCAACTGATGAGTGATGGGCTGTCCTCTCCTCTGCGTGAGTCCATCCTGTGCTGCAAAGGCCCCCTTCTCACCGGTGAAGGTGAACCTACTCCCATCGGTGCGAACACACCACACCTTGCGCCTAATACAGTCGATCTGAGCATGGAGTGTGGATAACCAATCCATGCCCAAGATGATGTCGTAAGGCCTCGACGCCGCTACAAGAAGATCCCAGTCGAAGCTCTCGCCTCCTATAGTAATCTCACACTGCTGGAACCATTGTGTAATCGTCGAGTCTGCTCCCGTAGGAGTCTCTAGCCGTAAGGATCAAGCCAACGGCTCCGTCAGAATCTCTGAGCTCCGAACAAGGACAGTGGAAATAAAATAATGACTTGCTCCTATGTCTATAAGAACTACATCAAGGGTGGAGTAGACACAGATCGTACCTCGAATCATCTCTAGCATGCTATGGTCGTAGGCCTCTGCTGCCTGAAGCTGAGCCTGTCTCTGCCCACCATCTCCCTGTGGTCAGGGTGGACCTCCTGGTGGTGGTGGTGGTAAAGCCTCAAAGTGTCGCCCACCACCTGCTGCTCGGACAGCTCCCCTACCTCGTCCTCCTACTCTCGAAGGACCACCACGGTCGACCTTGTGCCTCTGCCTAGGTGGCCCCTCAACCGTCTGCTGCTCCTCTGCACGGCGGGTCGGGCAATCACGATCCATGTGGCCCTGCCCACCGCATGCGTAGAACTGTCTGCTCCTAGGAAGGCTGGCTCTGCGCCCAGTGCCCCGCACCTCTGAGCCAGTGTCCTGAGGTCGTCTTCCTGATGGTCCAGTCCGCCTGGACCCCTGTCACATCCGTCGACTGCCAGCTGCAGATGACTCTGCTACATACCACCCTGCAGTAGGTCTCGCTGCTGGCGTAGGCTCAGCAAGAAAGCTCTCAATGAGAAGATCTCTCTCCAGTACTCCTGCCTGTGTCGGAATGTTGAGGGAGATCATCGATGCCCTGATTTCATGCCTTAGTCTCTGCTCGAATGTCCGGGACCGGAAGAATGGGTCCCGTACCATGTCAGTCGAATAGCGCGAGAGATCGGTAAATCACGCCGAGTACTGGGCGACTGTCATCATGCCCTACCGCAGGTGTAGAAGCTCCTGGATGTGCACCGCACGGAGGGTGGCTGGGACGAACTCCGAGAAGAAGAGGGTCTAAAAGTCCATCCAGAGTGATGCCTCGTCGTGCACCTGGAGCATCAAGCTCCACCATCTTCCTGCTGCCGCGTGCAGGAGGCTCGCTACGAGGATAACCATGAGGTCAGATGGTGTCCCCACTAACCTGAAAACTCGCACAACCGCCTCCATCCAATCCTCGGCTACCTGAGGGTCCGTCTCCCCACAGAACCTAGGTGATATATGACGCTAAAACTCGTGCAGTGCACTAAGGCGACGTGCACTATCAGCGGCTGGGGTTGGTAGCATCGATGGCTCGGCGGGTAGAGGTACCGCTGGTGCCTCCACTGTCAAAGGGCCCTGCACCGAGGCCTCGTCGCTCGGTGGACTGTCATCTCACACAACGCTCGGAACCCTAGCTGGCTGCCGTTGTGGGGCCATCCTGAAAAGAAACAGGTGCGCCATGGTCAAACAGTATACCTGGTGAACTGACACAAATTAATCACAACAAAAACTTTTGAAACACAAATGCAATCAATGTTTTTGTGCATTGAGTCAGAAATCAGAAGTCAGGGTCCTGGTGTACGGATATGTCAGTCGCCGCACCAACACTAGACACCCTGGACTGATAACCACACCCAATACCCTTAACATTATTGCTTCACATAGAAGAAAGATCAGAGTCCTGAGTTCTGCAGTAGAACCGAACTCCTCTGATACCAATTTGTCACGACCCGTCCTCGAGGCCCGTGTCATGACTACCCCAAGCCCGCCTCCCATAGGCCATAGGCTGGCGACTAGCACCAAGGTGTAAATCCTGACAAAAAGGGGAAGTCATTGCCTTTATAAAGTAAACAAACACCACAGAGTAAGCTAGCAGAATTAAACACTAAGTAAAACTGGGTACAAAAGTAAGTGCGAAAGGTAAATGGGCCAGAATACAAACCCAAACTGAAAGTAAAGTATAACTGGAGAGAAAGTACAACAACTGAAAGTAAATCAGCAACGTCGAGCCATCCACTGGAAGTCCCACCTAAAGGGTGAGTACAGATAACCACCTCAGCTCCTCGGGTCTAGTCGTCTGCTCCGTGTACATCCCGCCCAGTGGTCCACCTCCAGGTACCGTCTGCTCCACTAGCCTCAACCACGATCAGCGATGTCCGTCATCTGCATCCAACACAATGTAGTGCGGGCATAGCCCATGCAGGGGTGAGTATACGCTACTCATTAGGGACCCCGATACCCCCGAAGGTCTCCCAGAATCCACAAAGGATAAACCACAAAGGAAAGATACAATCACGAAGTAACAACCAACATTACTTAGGTATATGCCCACACATATACCTAAGTCATCAATTCCAGTTCGGCTCTAACATCCGATCCCAAGCTCAATCACATCCACATAGGATAGTACAACCCAGTCCATATAGGAAAGTAAAACATAATCCACAAAGTAAGGCAAGTCAATCATTTCGAAGATAATGATTGAAAGTCAAGACTCAGCTCACACAGATATACCTCTTCAGTGATAGAGATGATCAGATATAGCCACTGATTCATCTAAGCTGGGACCCACGTAGGATGCTAAACCAGCTACTCTGCGAGACCCACATAGGATAGCAAGAACAGAGTCAAACACTGCCAGACCCACGTAGGATACAAGAACAGTAGTCATTACCGTCGAACCCACATAAGATTTCAGTACGGTCTTCATCGCTGCCTAACCCACATAGGATTTCAGTTCAGTCTTCATCTTCGTCGAACCCACATAGGATTTCAGTACGGTCTTCATCGCTGCCGAACCCACATAGGATTTCAGTGCACTCTTCATCTCCGCCGAACCCACATAGGATTTCAGTATGGTCTTCATCACTGCCGAACCCACATAGGATTTCAGTGCAGTCTTCATCTCCGTCGAACCCACATAGAATTTCAGTACGGTCTTCCTCACTGCCAAACCCACATAGGATTTCAGTGCAGTCTTCATCGTCGTCGAACCCACATAGGATTTCAGTACGGTCGTCACAGTCACAGCCAGCTCTAGGGTTCCCGCACACAGCATGCTCGTTCTGGGAGGGTCCGCTCCACAAGCCAAGGGGTCGATACATCAACTGACACGTAGTCCGGAGTTGATGTATCTCAAAGTTCCTTCTCGACAAGAGGAACTCAACGTGATAAACGACGCGTCAATCGGACGCCCGGTATGAGAGTTATTGGCTTTTTCGTTCCAGGGGCCCGGTTGGTTTTTAAGTAAAAACCAACCCGACCGCACTCCAACTACATCCAAACCTTGAGCAGAGTAATCCAAAAGGTCTGTATCACTAAGAGGAATCCAACAAAGTTGACGGCACGTCAATCGGACGTCCGGAGCTCTAGTTATAAGCGTTTCCGCTCTGAGAGCCCGGTTGGTTTCATGTTCAAACCAACCCGATCTTACCCAAAGTTCTCAGAAACCTTTATTGTAATATATCGAAACGACCGCCTCGATCCAAGGATCGCATCACAGCTTATGGTGCATCGATTGGAGGTCCGAAGCCCAAGATATGGGCAAAAGACCGGAAGTGGTCTGAAAATGGGGAGTCTGGGCCCGGTCCGACCTGGCCCAACCCCCCTGGGTCAGCCCGAACCGGGTCTGGGTCCGGCCCATTAGGGCGCGGCCCGGCCCGGTGATCGCGGCCCGGCCCGGCCGGCGTGGCCTGGCCCGGTGCGGCCGGTCCGGCCCGAGGCGGCTCGTCGTTGGCCGAGCGGGGTCAGCTCAGAGCTGGCCGAGCGACTGCGCAGAGGGGGGTGGATGCCCCCTTGATTGTCGTTGCGGCCCCCCACGTGGGGGTCCGTTCCTTTCCAGTAGACGCGGTCCAGCGCCGCGTCCCCCCCTCGGTCCCGCATGGTCGCAGGACTGCTACCTGCCGCCGCGGCTGAAGCCGCGGCGGACCCTCCTGGCGGCTCGCCAGAAGGCCCTTCCGCGGACAACCGGACGCGCTCCGGTTGTCCGTTTTGCCTGCGGTCTTCGCCAGTGGTCCTCTTGGGAATGGATCTTCACTGCAAAGTCTTCAAATCGCCCATGCAGCCCGTTCCGTCATCATCCATCGACCCACACATCAAGAACAGAGAAACGGTGGGTTTGGACTTGTTCGTTGGTCCGCACCCACCATGTTAGCGGTTCAAACGACTCCCGACAATTAAACACATGTCGAGGATATAATTCACATATATTTAATTAAACCAAACCCCCTACCTCAAGGTGTTTATGAACGAAGATCGTCACGGGAAAAGACGTCGCGGGAGACGGCGTCGCGGAAGAGGATCGTCGGCGTCGCGGTACACAGCGTTGCGTTGTCGATCTCCAGGGAACTAGCGTTCTTCATCATCTTCCGTCGGAGGCCAGTGTTCTTCGTCATTCTTTGCGTTCTCCAACGAAGAAGATGAATATTCAAGGCTTTGAGTAATTCCTCCCGCCAAATCACTCGCACGACACAACAACTATAATAAAATAAGGCCTTGCCTTATTTTATTTCCCACGCCAACTATTTTTGAAATTCAAAAATAGATCACGCCTTAATTATCGAGCGTTGTCCAATTAATGGGGCGTTTAATAATTTAATTAAACGCAAGAGTTGACTTGGAATTTAAGAGGGGGCGCGGGTGAGTTTCCAAATTAAATGCACGTAGGAGGTAAAAGGAATTAAAGGGGTGGGGCTTGTGTGGGCCCCACCTCACTAATATCCTACCTAGGAGTTAGGATATCAGTGGGTCCCACTCCAACCACCATGCCTCGGTTAGCACTACTAAGAATAAAAATAAAATCTGTTGCACAATATTTTATTTTATTCTTTAGTTAACCCAATTAATTAATAACCTCACCTGAGCAAACACAAATCCGGAAAAGGTGTTCTTAAGCAATTAACGACGCTGTGATTCCATCGGTGCCCTCGGAATTCGATTCCGAGCACCGGTTCAAAAGTTAGGAAAACCCGCTCGTTCGTTTACTGAACGTACCCGAGCTAAACTTCAAAAATTGATTTCGGGCACACCGGGCCTCGGAATCAGGTGCCGTCATAAACTGCATTCTTGTAAAATCCCAAATAAAATTAAGAAAAAAAATCCTTTGAATTTTACGGGTCTTTACAACAAGTATAAGAAAATATAAGATAGTTATACTTTCCTCAACCTTACAAATGCAGCAGAAAACTTGAAACAAACAAGTAACAAGTAGTAAATCTTTTAACCCAAAGAGAAGGGTATCCCACAACCTTGGATAAAGGTCCCTTGATTTATACTTTCAAGAAATTATGTCTTAACCACACCAGGGTAAGCCCTCGATACGAAGATCGGAGTCTGTCTTGCTATCCCCACAAGCCCTCAACTTTAAGGTAGTCGGCACCTCTGTCTTCCTCAGCTAGGAAGCCCTCAACTTCAAGGTAGTTGGCACCTCTGTCTTCCTATCCTCAGAATCCCTCGATTGTACACAGTAACAATCAGAGTCTCACAAAGAAAAACTGAACAAGAATTTCAGTACGCACGAAGCAATGAAAGTCTCTCTCTATAAATCACTTCAACATCATGTAATCTCTAGAGTCTTAGAACAGTTGTGTGCTCTTTCAAATGAGCTCCTATTTATAGGAACAACTTCAACAGTCATCTCCCTCCTCCTACGGTCAAATTTTTCCTTGAATTTTGGAGGGACCTGTACACGTGTCACTCAAACAGCGGTTAGTTAGTAACTGAAAGCATGACATCATTTTATAACAAAACAACTATAAGCAAAATATGGTTACATAACTAAAATCCAATATTAGGAATTTAAGAAAATATGAAAGTTCAAAGTCTACAAAAATGAATTCAGAGTCTATAATACAAAGATATTCGGATTCTATTTTCTAGGAATTCGGAACCTGAATTCTATAGATTTCTGGAGTCTGAATTTCAAGGAAATTCGGAATCTGGATTCACAGGAATTCGGAACCAGAACTTAAAAAGTTTAGAGTCAGAGTTCATGAGAATTGGAAGACAGAACTCATAAGAGTTTGGAGTATGAATTCAGATAACTCGGAGTCGGAACTTAGAAAAGTTCATAACCAGAATTTGAATTTGGAATTCTGAGTCAGAACTCAGAAAGTTCATATCCAGAATTCATAATCAGAATTCAGATCCTAAAACAGAATGCTTCATATCTTGGTATTTATATGATTCCGAGGTATTGGTTTCAAACCGAATTTTACAATTAGAAAAATTATGATATGGACAATGAAACATGGTAAGGATAAATTTCCTTGGGGAAGGAAAATTCTTCCTTATAGAAGTAAAACACAGGGTAAAAAAAATTTCCTTGAGATAAGGTTTTTGTGATTTTTAAAAGAAGAGGAATGGTAAAGTTATAAGGAAAACTTAATGACTCAACAATCTCCCCAAGTATGAAGGAATCAAAAATTCATAAGTAAAACCTTATTGACTCAACAATCTCCCCCTTTTTGGAAAGCACAAACATCCTTATGAAAAAGAATAAAATAACTTAGAAAATATTTTTCTAGACTTTGCAAATAAAACTTATCTCCCTTTAATCGTGGTCAATGGTGAATACGACTAACTCCCTCTTAGGCTTTAGAACACTAAGGATCATATTATAGATTTCTAGAATGAAAATTTTCATTATCTTGAGTGTGTAAATCTTCATAATGAGAACTCCCCCTTAGATAAACTCCCCCTTACTTAGGGATATTTCTTCTTTTCTTGAAAATCTTTTTCCTTTCTCCCCCTTTGTGATTTTCAAAAAGAGTTTGAGGGAATGGAAAAAAATATGGTACCTGAAATATTAGTACAAAAATCCAATAAAAACAAGTAACCACAATTTCATTAGGATTAGAAGAATTTGTACAAGGAAAAACAGATACAACAAAAGATCGGATTTGGATCTATTTTTCTTCTTTTTCCTTGGGCATCAGCTTCTTCACAATCATTTTCAACTTCTTTAGATATTTATGATCCTCCTCTTCTTACTTCTCTAATGATTTGATCCTGTCTTCCTAAGCCTTCATAACCTCTGCCTGAGCCTTTAGAAAGTCATCTTGTTTCACTAGCTTCTCTTGAATCTCAATCCAGTGATCCTTTTCTGTTTTCCAAATTTGGACAATATAACTCAACTTCCCATTCAGATCTTTGACATCCTGAATCTGAGAATTGTGTTCAAGATTTAGATTTTCCTGAAATATATTTGTAAGATCTTTGATTTTGCTATCTTGAGTGTCAAAGGAATCCTTAACATCATTTTGAAATTCATTAAGCACTCTCAGATCTTCAACTATATTCTTTGAACAGCTCACCATTTTCATGAAAGATTTTATGTGGGCTTCATAATTGATAAGGAAATTCTTGTGATCAGCCTCAACCTTTACACACCTATCCATCACCATGGATACGAAGTCTAATTTCTAATTCATGCTATACTGGATCATCTGGCATTTGGATTCAATTATTGGAAATATCGAAATGGTGTCCACTAGCTTCTTCAGGGACTGGATGACAAAATCATGTCCTAAAGCCGATGACTTTGAATCTGACATTTTTCTTGGTGATGGTTCTTCCTCTAGCTCGACTAGCTTCTTCTTAGAAGATCCTCCAGCTTCCTTCTTCCTTAAAGAGATTTTTTTTGGTGTGTCCACAACCACTTGTTTTTCTTTATGGGTTTTCAGAATAGCTTCTTCATCTGGAGACTCATGCTCACTCTCAGAAAACTGAGCAGTCCTGTCTTCATCAATTTTTTATTTCTCAAATCCTGCTTCAATATCCTCAGGATGAATGAAGTGATGATTATAACTCTATTCTTCAAAAAACTTTTTCACTTCCTCTTAAGCCTTCTCATCAACTCCAGGGGTAGCAAGTTTCGAAGATCCAGCTTGAGAATTCCAGATTGACAATTCCTCAGAAGCACTTTCCTTCTCATGAAAGTTTTCTACTTGCTTTATTAGATCAACTGTATCTTCAGTGCTTTCAGCTTCTCGTGCTTCTTCCATAGCTTCCTTTTCAACATCCTTCTCTTTGGATTTTTCTGGAGACATGAACTTCTTTCCCAGAGTCTCAGGAAATTGTTCTACTAAGAAAGTTTTTGGTACAGGAATATTCTAAGATGCAACTTCAGTAGCCTTAAAAAGAGATTGCACAATCTCTACCTCAGACATCTTCTTCTTAGGATTCTTCTCTTTGGATTTCTTCTCAAGCTCATCAGTAGATTTTTCTTTCAAAGATTTGGCCTCAGCGGGGTCTAGACCAAACTGTGGCTCCCCTTCCTTCCAATTATTTTTATCCTCCCTCCATTTGGCTACTACCTCATCTGGATTTGATTTTTGTTTCTCAGGTTTTGGAGGTGTGTATTTGGTTTCTTTGGCCTTAGGGGTTTTCTCTATTTCTTCCACTTCCTTTAGCTTTCTCTTCTTTCCAGCATTCTTTAATGGATCAGCCTTTTCTGCATTTTTCAGAATGACTTCTGTTTCATCCACTATAAGATCATAAAATTCACCTAACTCCTTAGAGAAACCAACTTTCATCCTCTTTAGGGTATCATCGCTGATTAGCATTACTTTGAAATTCCTCGTCTTGGAACTACAAGGGATATTAAAAGATTCATGACGCCGAACAATCATCTTGGAGAGTAGGTTAGGATACATGATTATCTATGCTCTCAAATTCCCATTCTTGATATTCTCTATCGTAGTGAGAATATACCTCATCATATTGATCTTCCTTATATTTACCAAAAAAATCCAAGAAATACATATCAATTTTCTTAAAAGTGTCCTTATCACCCTTTCTCGATACAATAAGTCCCTGAACCCATAATTTTATGATCTGATTGTTGGTAGAAAATGAGAAATTTTTGTGGTCTTGACATCTGTAAGTCCAAGACACTCCACAGCCTTTACCTTTATAAAACTTCCTTGTACATCTGGTAACTTGTGAGAATAAAATTATACCTCTCCTTCATAGGATAACCCAGCCAAGATAGCAGCCTTGGTGTAGGAAAGTTTATATGTCTTTCCATAACTCTTGAAGGAAATATTTTCTCTAACTTCTTCCTTAAAGAAACACATTGATTCATAAAATTCTATCAGCAAATACAGATACACAACATCATAAGCTCCTCACTTTGAAATGGATACACTCTCCCATCCATTAATCTTGATATTCTTGGAGATAATAGAGTCATGCTTATTGAAAAATTTTGGATGTAACAACCTCTCCCTTTATATTTTCTACTCCACAATCGTCCTGATAGTAGACATTTCTTGAGAAGGTACTTCACCAGACATTTGGAATTGAGCACTTCTGAAAATCAAGAATGGGCTTTTGTAGTGGGGAAAATCTTTAACATGCAAAAGATTGAGAACGGATGTGGGACAACCATCAGGTGTCCCCTTTATATAGGCGTTGAAGTGATGGTTCATCTTCCCATATGAATCCAATGGCTGAGAAATCTTCAGATCTGATCTGATAGTTGAAATGATAGCCGCAAGGAAAATTTGGTAGGATCCGATCTTTTGAGGTTTTTAAAGGAAAACATTCAGATTTAAGTAAACTAGAATCCGAGAAATTTTAAAAACAAAAGAAACTAATCAGAAATTAAAAGGTGATTACGAAAACTCAAGAAAGAATTATACCTTTCAGATTATCAGAAGAATTATTCGTATTGAGGAAACTTCTTCTTGAAGGACTTTAGATTCCAAAAAAAAACTTGAGTATGAAAAAGAAATTGAGTACACAGATCTTCACTAAAAAAATTTTCATTACGAAAATCTTCATTATGAAAATCATTAGTACAAAAAACTTCACTACGAAAACTTCAAGTATGAAAATTCTTTTACGAAAATTTCAAGTACGAAAATTTACATTACGAAAATTTCAAGTAAGAAAATTTCCATTAGGAAAATTTTAAGTACAAAAATTTCCATTACAAAAATTTTAAGTATGAAAATTTCCATTACGAAAATTTTAAGCACGAAAATTTCCATTATGAAAATTTCAAGTACGAAAATTTACTACGAAAAACTTCATTACGAAAAATATAAAAAATTTCATTACAAATGTACTCCCCCTATGAAAAGGAGTTTATTACTGTAAAGAGATTGATTTCAATAGAAATTTAACAAGGAGGATTCCCTTGTTGTTATCATTCCTAACTTCTGTTTAATGTATTCAAATCTATCAGAGGGTAAATATTTTGTGAAAATATCAGCAAGTTGATCTTGCGTTCCAATAAATTGAAGAATAATATCTCCTTTTTGTGTGTGATCCCTAAGAAATTAATGCCTAATATCTATGTTCTTTTCACGAGAGTGATGTGCATGGTTTTTACTAAGGGAAATGGAACTTGTATTATCACACAAAATTTTTGTTTTGGTAAAACTCATACGATATTCTGTGAGTGTGTGTTGCATCCACAACACTTGAGCACAACAACTTCCAGCTGCTACATATTCAGCTTCAGTAGCGGAAAGTGCTACTGAGTGTTGCTTCTTGCATGACCAAGAAACTAATGAATCTCCTAAGAAATAACAAGTTTTGAATGTACTCTTTCTATCCATTCTACATCCACCAAAGTTAGCATCTAAAAAACTTTTTAAAACAAAATCATTTCCAGAAGTATAAAAGAGTCATGAATCCATGGTTCCCTTTAAGTAGCGAAAAATTCTTTTCACTGCCTTTAAAAGATATTCCTAAGGATTGGATTGATATCTTGAATATAAGCATACTGAAAACATTAAGTCTGTATGACTAGCTGTCAAGTAAAGTAAACATCCTATTATACCTCTAAAGGATGTTTGATCTACTGGTTTCCCAGCTTTTTCAAGATCAAGTGTGTTTGAGGTACCAATGGGAGTACTTATACTCTTAGTGTTGTCATATCCATACTTTTTAAGAAGATCTTTAATATACTTATGTTGGGATATATAGATTCCTTATGGTTTTTGAGAAATTTGAAAACCAAGGAAAAATGTTAACTCACCCATCATACTCATTTCAAACTCATATTTCATTAGATCTATTAAGGAATAGGTTAAAGATTGCTGAGTTAAACCAAACATATTGTCATCAACATAAATTTGAACAATCAAAACATTTTTCTTATCTTTATTTATAAAAAGGGTTGGATCTATATTTCCCTTAACATAATTATTTTGAATCAAAAATCTTGTAAGTCTATCATACCAAGCTTGAGGGGCTTTTTTAAGGCCATACAAAGCTTTGGTAAGTCTAAAAATATGATCAGGATGTTTTGTATATTTAAAACCAAGAGGTTGTTCAACAAAAACTTCCTCTTGAACATAACCGTTAAAAAAAGCACATTTCACATCCATTTTAAAAAGTTTTAAATTGAATAATTCTATAAAGGAAAGTAAAATATGAATAGATTCAATTATAGCTACTGGAGAATAGGTTTCTTCATAGTCTATTCCTTCTTGTTGATTATAGCCTTTAGTAACTAATCTAGCTTTTTTTCTTACAATGATTCCATTTTCTTCACACTTATTTCTGAAGACCCATTTTACTCTAATAACAAAATTTTCCTTAGGTCTTTCAACCAAGGTCCAAACTTTATTCCTTTCGAATTTTTTTAGCTCATCTTGCATGGCTTTTATCCAATCATCATCACCTAAAGCTTAATCAGTGCTTTTTTGTTCTAATTAGAAAAGGAATGCTATATGTTATGCTTCATTTCTTAAGGAACTTCTAGTCCTTATAGGTTGATTTACATCACTAATGATGTTATCACTAGGATGATTCTTTAGAAATAACTGATTTGGGTTTTGTAAAACTTGTTCATCAACATATGGTAGAAAATATTCTGGGGTAAATGTTTTAGAAGTATCTTCTTGGGCATTTTCCTTATCAGAAAGATCTTCTAATAAAGGCTGATAATCAGTTTTTGAAAACACATCTAAAGATATAGGTTGGGGTTATTTAAAAACAAAGGGATTAGTTTCATCAAATTTCACATGCACTGTCTCTTCAACAGTACAAGTGTTTTTATTAAAAACACTATAATCCTTAGAAGTTGTGGAGTAGCCTAAGAAAATTACTTCATCAGATTTTGGTGTGAATTTATGAAGATTATCTTTAGTATTCAGAATGAATACTTTTCAACCAAAAACCTTGAAGTACTAAAGTCTAGGTTTTCTACCATTCCATAACTCATAAGGAGTTTTATTAAGAAAAGGTCTAATCAAAACTCGATTTATAATATAACAAGTAGTACTTATAGATTCAGCCCAAAAATGTTTGGCTACAGAATATTCACTCAACATGGTTCTTGTTATCTCTTGAAGAATTATATTTCTTCTTTCAACAACACCATTCTGTTTAGGTGTTCTAGGTGATGAGAATTTATGAGTAATGCCTTTTTTACTCTAAAAAGTTTCAAAATCTGAATTTTGAAATTCTCCTCCATGATCACTATGAATAGTTTTCAATGGAAGGTTTTTCTCATTTTTAACTTGGGCTCTAAAACTTTTGAAATAATAAAAAGATTCAGACTTCTTTGATAGAAAATAGACCCACATAAATCTAGTGTAATCATCAACCAAGAAAAATACATAATACTTTCCCCCAATACTTCCAATTTGTGTAGGACCAAAGAGATCCATATGCACTAACTGTAATGCATTAGTAGTTGTGACTTCACCGACTAATTTAAAACTTGATTTATATTTCTTTCCATATTGACAAGGTTCACAAACTTTAGAAGAATCAAATATAAGCTCTAGTAGACCCTTAACTAATCTTTTCTTAGAAAGTTTGCATAAGTTCTTAAGGTTACAGTGTCCTAACCTTCTATTCCACAACCAAGAATGATCTTCCATTTCACTAAGGAAAGGTATATCTTGGATCCTAAGGTCTTCTAAATTTAGTGTGTAAACATTCTCTTGCCTATGGGCAGAAAGAATAAACTCTTCCTTGGAATTTTGTACCAAACACTTTCCATTCCTAAAATTCATAAGGTAACCTTCATCACATAATTGGATTATGCTAATGAGGTTGTGCTTGATACCTTTAACAAATAAAACATTTGAAATCAAAGTTTTTCCAAGAATAATGATGTTACCTATACCAATAATTTCTCCCTCATCATTATCTCTGAAAGTTACTTTTCCTCCTTTCATCTTGATAATATTTTCAAAATATTTTTTGTTACCAGTCATATTCTGGGAAAATCCACTATCCATGTACCATGTATTGTTATTGGTACATTCTCTATTTTCTTAAAAATAATAAAAGCTAGATTTTCAGAATCCAAACTTGATTGGATCTGGAATTTTTAGAAAGCAAAATTTTTGGCACCCACGTCTTTTTAGAAAAATAGGCCTTATGAAATCCTAAAGATTGGTTTTTGTTTAGAGAACAATTTTTTACCCAGTGTCCACCACACTGACACTTAGTGTAAAAAAGAGCACTTTGTGGAACAAAATAATTTTTACTAAAAACAGGTTTAGAACTAGTATAACCAAAACCAGAACTATTCCTTAGAGGTTGGATTTGAGAATACATTTTATCAAAGTTTTCCTTACCTAAGGTAAAGTTTGAAAAACACTTTCTCAAGGAAAAGATTTCAGATTTGATTTTGATAACCAAGATCTTGTCTTCTAAAACATTTTATTTTGAACTAGAGTTAGGCTCGAAAATATTTTTCTTAGAAATTATGTTTTCTAGATCTTTAGAAAGTTTATTCTTCTCAGAATTTACTTCCTTAAGATTTTTTTAAATACTTTCAAAATCAGCATTTTTCTTATCAATATCTTTAAAAAGATATGATATCTCCTTAGTAAGAATAGTATTCCTAGAATTTTCCTTATCAAGATTTTTCATGAGTTTTGAATTCTCAATCTCAAGAAGTTTGGAAAAACTAGAAACTTCTTAATAGGTAGGTAAAGTATTATCTTCATCAGAAGAGGATTATTCATCTGAAGAGACATAATATTTACTATCATTATCATTCAAAGATATATTTGTCATAGATTCAGTATTGTGTACCTTAGCCATTAAAAAATTATTTTCAATAGGTTGTCTGGATATTAAACCAAGTTTCTTCTGTCTAGAAGATTCATAATCCAAAGATTCATCTGAAGAGTCACCACCACTGGCACTCCAGGTGTCATTAGCTTTCAAGATTTTCTTAGCTTTATCCTTGTAATACTTCTTTATATTTCTCTTAGAATGATTTTCCTTTCTTTCTTTTCTCTTGATCATGGGGCAATCAGGCCTTATATGTCCAGCTCTCTTGCATTAATAACATGTGACTTCTGAATCTTTCTTATCTTTCCTTTAATTTTTCTTATATCTGGATTGAAAGTTACTTTGTCCAGCTATCTTGTTCATCCTTCGAGCAAGATTTGATAATTCATTCTCTGTGGATTTACTTCCACTAGATTCGGATTGGATAACAACTTTCTTAGATTTGGATCTGGTAACTCTCTCAGGAGTCTTAGCTTTCATATGATTTGAAGTTGTAGTAAAAGCAATACTACCATTCCCATTCTTCTTCTTTACATTATCAGCATCTCTCTTCATTCTAGTCTCATGCTGAAAAAGAGTTCCAAATAGTTCATCAAGAGTAATCTGAGTAACCTTTCTGTTCTCATCAATAGCAGTCCTCTTGGATTCCCACTCATTGGGAATGATGTCAATGATCTTATCAACAAGAGCTTCATCATTTAATCCTTTTTCACCCATTGATTGTAAACTATTCACAATAGTCATGAACCTTTGTTGCACCTTACATATGGGTTCTCCATAAGGAAAGATAAACCATGATATTCTGCTCTAAGAATGGATCTTCTTGTTTCAATAACTTTGGAAGTTTTAAAGTGAGTAACTTTAAGTTTCTTCCATATAGAATTTGCTGCTTCACAAGATGAGATTTGGATATATATATTTCTAGTCATAGAACAAAGTAAAGTATTTCATACCTTATAATTCAGTTGATATTCATGTTTTTCTTGATTGGTAAAGGTACTAACTTCCTTGTCAGGGATTTTATATCCTCCAGTAATCATAACAAAATTATCAACACCAGTATTGATAATGAAGTTCTTCATGTGATCTCTCTAATACTCATAGTCATTTCCATCAAATATAGGTGGTCTTATTGGATTGAGATTGTCTATGGAACCAACATTGATTACACCCATCTTTAAGAAAAATTTCTTTCCACACAAAACTTGTTAATAGAAAAAGTTTGTAAATAAGGAAAATATTCCTAAGTAAGGAAAATAATGAACCAGAGTATCTCTAAACAAAAATGAAACCGAACTATATTAATCCGAAAAACTGATTCCGGAAAATATGATTCCAAAAAATATAAGAAGAATATGAATTATCTTTTGAATCTAATCATGAGATTATTTCAGATTGAACCAATCCTCTGATACCAATTGTTGAATTGGTACAGGATTCAAAGTCACCTCCTCTGATACCAATTGTTGAGATGGTATTTGAGTATGATATACTCTATAATACCAAATTTAGGATCAAAATAATAGAGATACTATATGTAGTATCTAAATATGTTCACAATACAAGAGGGGGGTGAATTGTATGCTTTTAAAAATTCCTTTGGAACTTTTAAAGATGGTTATGTTTAACAAGGTTAAACAAGGTAATTTACAAAACCTCTAAGTTCTAAACACTTTCTTGAATCCGGAAATATGATTGTGAGAAATTGATTCTGGAAAGATGGTTCCAGAAAGTGATACTTAATGAAAGTTTAAAACAATAAATATTCTACCTTAAAGCATATATAATCTAACTAAATCAGAGTACAAGTATAAGAAAGTATAAGATTGTTATACTTTCCTCAACCTTACAAATGCAGCAGAAAACTTGAAATAAACAAGTAACAAGTAGTAAATCTTTTAACCCAAAGAGAAGTGTATCCAACAACCTTGGATAAAGGTCCCTTGATTTATACTTTCAAGAAAGTATGTCTTACCCACAACAGGGTAAGCCCTCGATATGAAGATCGGAGTCTGTCTTATTATCCCCGCAAGCCCTCAACTTTAAGGTAGTTGGAACCTCTGTCTTCCTGAACAAGGAAGCCCTCAACTTCAAGTTAGTCTGCACCTTTGTCTTCCTATCCCCGGAAGCCCTCAATTGTACACAGAAAAAATCAGAGTCACACAAAGAAAAACTGAACAAGAAGTTCAGTGCGCAGGAAGTAATGAAAGTCCCTCTCTAGAAATCACTTCAACAGCATGTAATATCTAGAGTCTTAGAATAGTTGTGAGATATTTCAATTGAGCTCCTATTTATAGGCATGGCTTCAATAGTCGGCTCCCTCCTCCAACGGTCATACTTTTTCTTGAATTTCGGAGGGACCTGTACATGTGTCACTCAAACAACGGTTAGTTGGTAACTGAAATCATGACATCATTTTATAACAAAACAAGTGTAAGCAAAATATGGTTACATAACTAAAATCTAATATTCGGAATGTAAGAAAATATGAAAGTTCAGAGTCTATCCAAAAATTAATTCAGAGTCTATAATAAAAATATATTCGGATTTTATTTTCTAGTAATTCGAAACCTGAATTCTATAGAGTTCCAAAGTCTGAATTTCAAGGAAATTCGGAATCTGGATTTACAAGAATTCACAACCAGAACTTACAAAGTTTGGAGTCATAGTTCATGAGAATTAGAAGTCGGAACTCATAAGAGTTTGGAGTCTGAATTCAGAGAACTCAAAGTCAGAACTTAGAAAAGTTTGTAACTAGAATTCATATTCAGAATTCGGAGTCATAACTCAGAATGTTCATATCCAGAATTCGTAATCGGAATTCAGATCTTAAAACAGAATGCTTCATGTATAGGTATTTATATGATTCTGAGGTTTTGGTTTCAAATCAAATTTTAAACTTAGAAAAATTATGATATAGACAATGAAACATGGTAAGGATAAATTTCCTTAGGGAAGGAAAATTCTTCCTTATAGAATTAAAACATAGGGTAAAAATAGATTTTCCTTGAGATAAGGTGTTTGTGATTTTCAAAACAAGAGGAATGGTAAAGTCATAAGGAAGCCTTAATGACTCAACAATATCCAAAAGTATGAAGGAATGTAAAAGTCATAAGGAAAACTTTATTGACTTAACACTCAGGTCAGTACTTTTTGGGAGAAGTTTGAGGCCACTTATACTTCCAAGTATGGAAACAATAAATTGTTTCTACTCAAACAGGTTATGAATTTGAGGTAAAAATAAGGTATATATATTTCTGATTATTTTAGTGAATTACAAGGTTGATTTGATCAGTATTATAGTGTGAGTATTAATTTTGAATATGAGTTTTTAGTGTTTTTTATTCTTAATACTTTACCTAATCCATTAGAAAATTTTCATGTTACCCTAACTGATTTGGATCCTAATAGTGGTGTGTCATTTAGTTTTGTCAAGTATTCTATTTTAAATGAAGAAGTCCAGAGACATAATTAGGAGAGATAATATTTATATATTTTGGTAACATATAATAGGGGTAGAAGTTAGGAAAATAATCTATGATAAAGTATCTAAGGTAAGCACAAAGGTAGAAGAAATCCAGGTTGAAACATAGGGAGTTTGAATGTCAGCATTATAGTAAGAAAGGACATGATAAGAACTTTTTATATCAGTTGAAAAGGGAAAAAATAATTAAGTAAAATAAATAGAATAAAAATAGTGATGGAGATGATCGTGTCACTTCCACTATAGGTGATGACCATGTTTTTTTTATGACACCATTAATATCGCTTCTGTTGATTCTTTATAGGTTATCAATAGTAACATTTTCTTTCATGTGACATTGAGAAGGAGTTATTTACATATTATTTCCCAAGTAATTTTGTGATTTTAAATATGGGTGATGATTCTTATGCTGGTCTTATAGGTAATAGGATTGTTTGTCTGGAGACTAGCACAGGAAGTAAGATGGTTTTGAAGAATGTATGACATAAACCTAAGGTTTGTTTAAATGTTATTTCTATTAGTGTTTTAGAAGATGAAGGTTTTATCAATAATTTTGGTGATGGAAAATGGAATATTTCCAAGGGTTACTTGATATTTTCTTGATTCAAGAAGAAGATGATTTTATACTATATTATAGCTTCTATATCTTGTGATACTGCTTATATTGTTGAGTGTAGTTTTTATTCCAAGTTATGGTATAATAGGACTATCCACACCATTGATAATTGGATTGGTTGTTTGGATAAGAGAAATTTTCTTAAGGGTTTAAAATTAGATACATGTGACCATTTTATGGTTGGAAAATAGAGAAGAGTGAGTTTCATCACTCATCCTTTGCATAGGAAATCATAAAAACTTAAATCAAAACATTTTTATGTTTGTGGACCTTTGAAGTATAGTAATTTTAATATCGGTATTTTTTGTGATGGTTATTTATTAATAATCATGAAATATTTTTGTTTATGTTTTGAATTCAAAATGTTAGCTCCTAGGTGTTTTTAAGTAATTTCATGTTTCAATTAATAGGGAATCTGGTAAGAAATTGAAATGCATTCACACTGACAATGGGGGTGAGCATTGTTTTACTTTTGATCAGTATTGTATAAAGAAAGGTATTCAACATTAGAATATTCCTTCTAAGACACCTTATCTAAATGGTATAGCTGAGTAGATGAACATGACTGGAAAGGGTTTGAAGTTTACTTTAATAATCAGTATTCCCTTAACATTTTTAGGGTGAGGCTTTATTTATTGCAACATATATTATCAATTTATCACTTGTGGTTTCTTTGCTGACAGACACTCCTAACAAGTTTTGATATGTAAAAGAGATCAAGTGTGATCACTTATGTTTTTTTGGTTGCAAGGATTTTTTTCATGTTCCTAGAGATGAGATATCTAAGCTAGATGGTGAGTCATGATAGTGTTTTTTTATTGGATATAGACACGATGAGTTTGGATTCAGTTTCTATGATCTTTATTAGAAGAAACTTGTTAGAAGTCATGATGTAATATTATGGAGGTTCAAACTATTGTAGTCATTGATAAGGTAGAGAATATATATCTCTATTTTCTAATGGATTTGTTAGTTGTGAGCCGGTTTTTCAGTCACCTTTACCTCATGTTGTTGATTCTGATGATCATTTTGATGTGAAAAATGATGCACAGGGTGAACAAGTTGATGTTGATGTTTCTAATGCACCTTTTTTTCTGATGATATGGTTATAGAGGTTATTAATGAACTCATAGTTAAACACCATGTATCATCTTGGCATAGTACCATTTATACTTAGTATTGACCTAATGAGTATGTGCTCCTCGCTTCAGGGGGGGAACTAGAATCTTTTGATGAGGTAGTGGAAAGTGATCAGAAGGACATATGGGTTATGGAAATAGTTTAAGAGATGATATCATTTCATGAAAACCATACTTTTGAGCTAGTGAAGTTACCTATATGAAAGAAATATTTGAAAAATTGGTGTATTTATCATATTAAAAATGAATATTCCAATTCCATTCCATGATAAAAGGAATGGTTAGATGTTAAAAGATTACATCATAAGAAAGGTATTGATTTTGATGATATTTTATCACCTATTTTCAAAATTTATTCTATTCTAGTTATTCTTGGTTTGGCTATTAGTTTGGATCAACATATTCAGTCTATGGATGTAAAGAAAGATTCCCTCTATGGAGATTTAAGAGGGGTGAATATGGAACAAACTGATAGATTTGTTGAAATATGTAAGTAGAATTATGTGTGCAGATTAAAGATGATTTTGTATGGTCTGAAGCAAGCTCTGGGATAGTAGTATAAGAAGTTTGAATCAGTCATTTTTCATCAAGGTTTTAGGAATATATCTTCTGATCATTGTGTTTTTTTAGAGATTTATTGATGTTGATTTTATTATAATGTTTCTTCATGTTGATGATATTTTTAGAGACCCTTTTTTCTTATAATAATTTAGAATATTTATACATATATTTTTGGATCCAGACACTGAGGCGTCTTACTATTCCAAGGCCCAGTGTGCTCAGAATTAATTTTATAAAAATATTAAATATATTTTATATTACATGTGCACTATGTTTTAAAGTAAATGGGATAAATCTTATATGGAATCATGTATAAGATATCTGAGACCATGGTTGAGTCTGGAATGTGATGTTTACCCTTGGTGCGACAATAAAATAGTTCAGCACGGGGTGTTCATATGAAAGCATCCATTGGCGGTGAATTCAGCTGGTTAATTAAATAATTAATTTATTTAATAAATTAATTAACATATTCATATTTTCATTTAAATACATAATTATGGAAATTATCAATGGTTATACACATACACCCTATGATAATTGATATACATTATTCATCCTCTCTATTGCTGAATCGAATTCAGATGATGACAGAACTTCAGATTGTGGCAGATCAAGACGCAGTGAATGCAATTAATTCTCTCAATTGTTTGAGAGAACATTCATTAATGAAGAATGATCTAATGAAAAGTTAGGAATCATTAATTCATGGTTTATTCCCCTATTGATTAAATTGATTGTGCAATATCATCTTCTTCCTTTTATCTACACCAATTATAGCCTTTCCATGTGCCCATGTATAGATTTAATGGGATTATTCAATTATTTCTCACCCTTTATTATCCCAATTGGATTAATTGGAAAAGAACACTTGTAAAATTATCATTTCACCCTTTTTATTATGATTTTCTCCTCTTGAATCTTCTCATTTTTGTCATTCGGATATGAAGCCATGGCTTGATGTTGTCGGTGGTACCGAGCCCGATTGGACCCTGAGATTTGTTGTGGAATTGCATGTAACGAATATATCAGTGAAAAAATGATGGATTTAGATGATTTTTGGGTTTTGGGTGATCATTTTTTTGATCAAAATATAAAATAGTGATGATGATGGTATATTTGGTGTGGTGTGAGGAATATGAGGCGTACAAGGCATCCAGGTTCATGAAGGAAGAATTGGAGTTCAATTCTTTCCATTAGAGGGTAATAAATAATCAACTATAGGACGACCCACTAATTTTGGGTGGTTAGAGGAGAGATCTGTGGTGGAGGAGCTGGATCTGGAATTCCAAAGAATAGATATGACTTTCTAGGAAAAACATGAGTACACATTGTATAGTCCGATAAAAACACTATGGGTAGCCCTAATGGTTTTAGTGCTAGGTTTTCCATGGAATTATAAGTATCACACACCATTTGGGACCCCCATAAACCATGTGATACAAGTGATGGCGACTTGGAATATAATTTGGGAGTACACGGACATGAGAACTACTGGGGACATGTCGTGTGCCAAAGTACAAAGACAAGGGAAATCCCAAACGGACACATCCAGGGAGCATGGGTAGGACCCCAAGTGGCTCAAAAATGTCGTGCAGACCCTCTGTATGCCATGTATTCCTACATGGGAAGTGATATGTGTACCAGTAGGGATATGACTAGGCGATGAAGGGAGAACATATGCCTTGTGGGGCCCTGATACATTATGTACCCCTTCTTCACTTTTGAGGAAACTTTAACCTCTCATATCTCTTTCATTTGGACTCAGATAACCTCTTGTATCTCCTTTATTTGGACTTAGATTTTGGCCTATGAGTAGCTTATCCTATGATTTTTTACACATTGAACATGATGGTGACATCTTTAGTGGATTTTGGGATATGATGCAATATGTTATGAGCTTGACACTTATTTAGGCGGTGATTGATGATGGAAGTGGTCAAAAAGGATCCTTAGAGTGGTACCACCCCACCCCCCACCCCCACCCCCTAATGGACTAGGTTTTGGGTCCTCTATCTATTTTCAAAGTAATACCCCCAACTGGGTAGTGTGCGGGTCCTCTTTAGACTGAGTGGTTCCCCCTATGGCTTTAGGGTGAAGGTTCTCTATCTACTAAGTAGTACACCCCTTACAGATCTGGGCGTGGGTCCTCTATTTACATAGTAGTACCCTCTATCAGGTAGGGTGTGGTTCCTCATTACATGGAGCGGTACCCCCCCCCCCCCTTATGGAATTAGGGTGAGGGTCCTCTATCTACTAAGAGGTACCCCCTAACGGATTGAGGTGTGGGTCTTGAATTTACAGAGTAGTACCCCCCCCCCCCCCAAACCCCCACCCCCATAGGGTAGGGTGCGGGTCCCCCTTACACTAAGTGGTACCCCCCCCCCCTATGGTATTAGGGTGATGGTCCTCTATTTATTAAGTGTTACCCCGCTGACGGATCACAGCATGGGTCCTATATTTACATATTAGTACCCCCTATCAAGTAGGGTGTGGATCCTCCTTGCACTGAGTGGTACCCCCCCCCCCATGTCATTAGGGTGTCGGTCCTTTGTCTCCTGAGTTGTAAACCCTATCAGGTAGGACATGATTCCTCTATACACTGAGTATCACCCTACGTACTGACCAGGGTGTGGGTCCTCTACTTGGAGATAGTTCCCCCTCAACTATATTGCACAGTTTTGAGGCACATACATGCCACATGATTACTTCTTTTGACAGACACGCCAGAAGTTGGGAATCAAGGATGGACTTCTGAAACTATTGGGAATCTTTTACTGGGTTGGGTTGTGAGATGTAGATCTTATAATCTCTCATTTGGGTTTCTTTGGTTTGTGCATATATATATTTTTATTCGTATTGATGTATTTTTTTACTCTCTCTTTCTTTGGGCTGAGCTATTGTCTATCTATTCCTATACTGTATCTTAATGATCCCACTTTAGATTTCAGGGTGTCCTACTGGGTATGTATATACCCACCCCTACAAAGGTTTTTCTTTCATGTGTCATGTCTTATGAAGAAGACAGACAGGTCGACGGTGACTACATAGGAGTATAGGTATACCTGGTGCATTAGACTATGTATGGTGGTTAGAGCTTGGATATCTGGATTTGGGATCTATAAGCACTTTTTCATTCCCATTTTTGTTAGGTTGTGACATCTTTCTGATTGGGTGTGTATTTTTTCCCTTTACTTTCAGTTTTCACTGTAGTACTCTTGTACACCCTAGAGGTTTTTCATGTTTGGTTTATATTATAGATGTTGCATATTTTTATAATTATAACTCTTCACTTCTATATTGATATGTTCATTTGTGTGTGTATAGGTACATTAGGTAAAGGCCTCCCAATGTTATATATGTCTTTCAGGGCTAGTCGGTATCCCCTGGCCTATGGAGGCAGGCTTAGGGTAGTTGTGGCTTGATCTCCATTGGGTCTGGTCATGACAGATTAGTATCAATGGTGTTTTGATCCTTCATATAGTGTTTGAATTATTCCACTTACAAGGATTTATTTGGGATATGGAAACAATGTAAAAGTGTTTTGAGAGTGGCTTTCAGGATAGGGAATCCAGTGTTGGTGTGGTGACTGGCTTATCCATTCACTATGACCTTTAATACCTGTGTGTGGACTTAGTATATTGATCCATTGGTTACAGGGATCAATGGTAAATGCATCGTATATGATAAATTCTTTAATTTTCCTTCATGATTCATCTCCCCATTGTTTATATATATTCTCATATGAGTGTGGTATATCTTGATTAATATTTCAGGATGCCTATGTGATGACAGACAACCAAGATACTAGTCCTGGATCGTAATGATGATTTAATGAGAAATGAGACCTAAGTTCAGGGTATATTCCACAAGATCCTTCCTCTAGATGGAAAATTAGAATCACCCCCGCCTATTGAGAAGTAGATTATACCAGTAGAGAAGGCTGACGATGTGCATAGACTTAGCACGCTCTGTGAGTTCCAACGCCAGAGTCCACTAAGGTTTCATGGAGATCCAAATCCCCAGAAAATAGGGGATTATCTAGAGTCAGTGGCCAATGTTTTCAGGATTATATGAACACCAGATAATTATGTGTTTGTGCTTCCACCTAGCCTTTTCCATGGATTAGCTGGGTGCTGGTGGAGTCTTTTAACCCTGAAGCACGATGACTCAAAACATTCGTGGGCCAACTTCCAGCAGTTGTCTCATGAGGAGTGATAACCCTCCTACTTTTGATAAGTTTATATTCAAGAGAATATGGATCTACATCAAGGAGATATGATAGTTGAGGATTATGTTTTGAGTTTCATATACCTTATGCAGTACTCCCTTAACATGATCTGAGATGGCTACTTCTGAGTATGAAATTTTGAGTAGGTTCTCCATAGAGATATTTATGTTGATGTGGTACCCTTCTGTATCCCCACATATGATGGGGTGTTGGAGTGGGCACTGGTGATTGAGAGCTTCTTATCAATGGGATGTCAGGCATTTGGGGCTGGCAGTGGCTGTTATAGGGTTGAGTCATCTGTAGCAGCTAACAGGTTCCAGTTGACAGGATCTTGACGTATGAGACCTCCTCATGGATAGACTCAGGTACCTGGTCGGGCGGTATAGGGGAATAATAGAGGAATAGTACATCCTTGAGAGGTATGGTGTTTTGAATTTGATGGGTGAGGTTATATGGTGTGTGATTTCCTTACTAGAAACACTGAGGAGCATAGGCAGATATAGAATTAACCACCACAACAGAGGCAGCACTGTGATTAGGGATCTCCCAGGCGAGGGCAGGGTGGCCCCAGGGAGGTGGAGCTGGTAGAGGAGCAGGTGGATCTCCAAGAGGGTGATTTGTGTGTGGTGGGTGATGATATGAGATCCCTCCACCACCACCACCAGGTGGCCCATGTCAGGCTCAGGGAGTTGACAGTTGGGGTTGTGGATAGTTGCAGGCTACGGACACTTACAACCTAGCAGCACAGGAGATTATTATAGGTATGATGTGTGTTTATTCTACTCTTTCCTCAGTATTAGTAAACATAGTTGTGATTCATTCCTTCATCGTTATACTCCTAGTGCGAGAGCTTGAGCTCCCAGTAGAGGATTTAACCTAGCTACGTTATCTTGAGGTTCATACAAGAATGGTTCTTCTATATCTTTTATCTACTGGAATTGTGAGCTATTTCATGGTGTGGGACCTTTTGGTCATCATGATGGAACCCTATGATGTCATCCTTATTATGGATTGGTTATCCATGGTCCAAGCTTAGATTAAATATCACCTCAAATGAGTCAGATGTCTTCGTACTGATGGGACAAGATTCTCTTTTATGGGAGAGAAATATATCATGTCAAGACAAGTGGGATCTATGAGAAGGAGGATGTAGTCCATCACCCAATGGTTGGAGAGTATATCCCTTGGTGTAGTGTCTCTTTAGGCATCTGTATTCCTTCATTCATGGAGGATTTTATGGACATCTTCCCTGAGGATGTTTTGAGACTACCTACAGGGTGGGATATAGATTTTTGTATCAACTTGCATCCCATGATAGCTCTGATGTTTTCTATGGAATATATGATGTCCCCTAACAAGATTTTGGAGCTCCAGTTTCATTATAGGTCCTTCAATAGAAGGGTTTCATTAGACTAGGTCTGTCCTCCTAGGAAGCTCCATTATTGTTTATGAAAAAGGTATATGGGAGCTTGTGGATTTTCATGGATTATCATCACCTGAATCAGAATATGATAAATAAAAAGTACCCATTGTAAAGTATCGATGTCCTATTTGACCAGTAGTGAGCTACGAGTTGGTTCTCTAAGACCGATCTCAGGTTCTGATACCTTCAGTTGAGAGTTCACAATACTAATATTCTGAAGCTGTCATTCTGATATTGCTATAGACACTATGTGTTCCTGGTGATTCCCTTTAGTGATACTAATTCCATCTCCATGTTTCTGGATTTGATGAATAAGATATTCCAGACATACTTGGACCATTTTTTTGTTTTCTACATCGATAACATACTAATATACTCTGTGTCATAGTAGAAGTATGTAGAGCACTTGAGGATGGTCTTAGATTTTATTTGAGATAACAAAATTTATGGAAATATCTCAAAGTGCCAGTTATGGATTAAAGAGGTTCACTTCTTGTTTCATGTAATTTATGACAATGATTTAGCTATGGAACTGACAAAGATTTATGAAGTGCTTTCTTGGGAGCCACCCAAGAGTGTGTTAGAGGTGCATAGTTTTCTTATCTTGGTAGGTTAATATAGGTTGTTTATGATAGATTTTTATAGGATTTCATCCCCTTTCACCACCCTAAAATGGAAAGGGTATCCTTTTACCTAGACTAAGAAGTGTTGGAGAGCCTTAGAGGATTTAAGTCTGAGGTATATGAGTACTCCTATGTTGAGACTACCAGAAGAGGGAATAGAGTACGTAGTCTATTATGAAGACTTAGGAGAAGGGTTTGGCAACGTGTTGATGCAACAGTAGGAAGTTTTCACATATGGGTATAGAAAATTAGGATGACATGAGAATAACTATGAAACTCATGACCTAGATAGAGTCCAAGATGGGATACATCGATTTTATGGTCTTTTATGATCAAATATCCTTAGGAGATTCACCTGACGAATTTTCTAGTGGAGGAAATCACGTCATCCTTTTCCAGTGACAGATGATGGTCCTAGTAATTATACGAGAGGAGTTTATGTGAGAGTTGAACACATCTATTTTGTCTTTACATCCCGGTGAGAAGATGTAAAAATACCTTTAGTTGCATTTTTGGTGGTTTGGTATGAGACGGATTGTGGCTGAGTTCATCTCACAGTGAATCACCTATTAATATGTGAAGGCTGAGAACCAGGTTTCAGTAGGTTTGTTGCAACCCCTTGAGATCACAGAGTAGAAATTGGATGAATTTTACATGGACTTTGTGATAGGGATTCCAAGGATAGAGAGAGGAAATGGTTCCATATGGATGACAGTTAGCTGACTCACAAAGTTAGCACACTTCATTACTATCAGATAGTGGAGTTTTGGGAAGATGTACATATAGGAGATTGTTCACCTTTATGAGGTTCCCTCAACTATTGTCTCTGATCATGACACATAGTTCACATAACGATTGTGGAAAGGCTTACAGGAGGAATTCGGGACCCAGATGAGGATGAGTACAACCTTCCACTCCTAGGCATATAGGAAAATTGAGCACACTATCCAGGTGTTGGAGGATATGTTGAGGGTTTGCATATTGAACTTTGAATGGAACTCGGAGGATCACTTGTCTTTGTTATAGTTTTCATAAAACAATATATATCTCTCTATTATCGACATGGGACCTTTTTAGACCCTGTTTGGGAGATCAAGATGTAAGCTCAGTATCTTGAGATTTGTGCTTAGTTTTTGCTTTTCAGGGACAAAAATCTTGAAGTATGGAATGATATAGGGACCCTATTTTTACCTTGTAAGTATTTGTAATATATCTATATTTATTTCATCCAGTAACTATAATAGCATGTGATTATAAGCCTCGGTGTGCTCGAAGTTAATTTTATAAAAATATTAAATATATTTTATATTATGTGCACACGGTGTATTAAAAAAATGATATAACTCTTAAATGGAATATCATATTAGATATTTGAGACCATAGTTGAGCCTAGAACATGGTGTTTTCCCAATGCATGGCCTAAAATAGTTTGGGGTGGGGTGTTTAGATAAAAGCGGTCATTGGTAGTGAATACAATGGGTTAATTAAATAATTATTTTAATTAAAAAATTATTAACCTATTTGTATTTTCCTTTAAATACATCATTATGGAAAAAATTTAGGGTTAGTTGCATAAACCCTGGGATAATTGGGAGATTTTCTTCCTCCTCTATGTTGGTGAATCGAATTTAGATGATGACAGAACTTCGGATCGGGACAGATTGTGACACAGCAAACGCAATAACTTTCTCTTAATCGTTAGAGAGCACATTCATTGATGAAGAATGATACAATCTCTAGTAAGGACTTTTCAATTAGTGTTTTATGCCCCTATTGATTAAATTGATTGATCAAGATCACCTTCTTCATTTGATTTGTGCCAATTATAGCCTTCTAATGCACCTGCATATAGATTTCATTTGATTGCTCCATTATTTATCACCCCAAATTATCCCAATTGTATTTTTTAGAAAATAACACTTGAAAAACGATCATTACACCCTTGTTCTTATGTTTTTCTCCCCTTAATTCTTTTCATTTTTTCATCATTGGGATATGAGGCCATGGCTTGATGTTTTTGGGTGGTACCGAGCTCGATCGGACCCCCAGATTCATGGTGCAATCGCATGTAATGAACGGATCGGTGAACATAGGATGGATTGAGATGATTTGAGGGTTGAGTGTGATCAATTTGTTGATTGGAATCCAAATCGTAGATGGAGATGATGAATTTGTTGTAGTATGAGGTGTACGAGGTGTACGAGGTGTACGAGTCATCCAGGTTCATACAGAAAGAACCATAGTTTTATTTCATCCACCGGAGGGCTAAAAATCACATGTTAGAGGAAGATTCACCAATTTCAAGTGGTTAGAGGTGATATCCATGGAGGATAAGCCATATCTAGAATTCCAAATTATAGATCTAACTTTCTTTGAAAAAATGACTACACATTGTGTAGTCCGATCACCACATAGTGTATAACCCCTACAGCTAAAGCGCTAGGTTTTCCACAGAATTATAAGAATCACATGCTATGTGGGACCCTCACATGCCATTTGACACATGTGATGGTGAATCAGTATGTACGCTGATATTACACAGACATGGGCATGGTCAGGCACACATTGTGTACCAAAGTACACAGACACAGGAAAGCCTACACGGACATGACCAGGGAGCATGGGTGGGACCCCTAGTGGCTCTAACACACCGTGCAGACCCTCTACATGTCATGTACCCTACATGGGATGTGATCTATGTACCAACAAGGATACTACCAGGAGATGATGTGGGACCAAAAATTGTGTGGGTCCCCTGACACACCATGTACCCCTTCTTCCCTTATATGGACACTTTAACCTCCTGTATATTCTTTGTTTGAACTCATATTTTTACACACAAGTATCTTATCCTGAGTGTTTCTTATGTAGAATGTGATGGTGGCTGATGTGGTGGTTTTTAGGATATGATGTGAGATGGTCTGGGTGTGATGCTTTTTTAGGTGGTGCTTGGTGATGGAAGAGATTGAGGAGGATCCTTATAGTGGTACCCCACCCCCATCCCTAACAGAATAGGGTATGGGTCCTCTATCTATTTTTAGAGTAGTACCCCCTACCGGGTAGGGTGAAGGTCCTCCTTACATTGAGTGGTACCCCCCAATGGCATTAGGGTGAGGGTCATATATCTATTGAGTGGTACCCTCTAATGGATCAGGAAGGTCTTAAATTTACAAAATAGTACCCCCCCCCCCCCTATCGGGTAGTTTTTGGGTCCTCTTTACATAGAGTGGTACCCCCTATGGCATTAGGGTGTGGGTCCTCTATCTACTAAGTGGTACCCCCCCCCCCCCCATAACAATAGGTTGTGGGTCCTCTATCTATTGAGTGTTACCCTCTAACAGATCAAGGTACGGGTCCTCTATTTATGGATTAGTACCCCCATATCAGGTATAGTGTGGGTCCTCCTAACACTGAGTGGTACCCCCTATGGAATTAGGGTGTGAGTTCTATATCTACCGAGTTTTACCCCTTATCAGATAGGGAACAGGTCCTCCTTACATTGAGTGGCACTCAATGAAAAACTAGGGCGCGGGTCCTCTGCTTGGATATAGTTCCCCCCTTGATTGTGCGACATAGTGGCATGGCATGGTCCCTCCACACGATTACTTTTTTGGATAGACACGCAAGATGTTGGTTATCAAGGATGGACTTTTGGAACTATTGTAACTCTTTTATTAGGTTGTCCTATGATATGGATATCCTATTATTTCTCATTTGGGTTTCTTTGGATTGATCACCTATATATTTGTATCCTTGTTTATGGATTTGTTTACTCTCTCTTGCTTTGGGTTGTGCTACTATTTATCTATTCTCATTGTGTCTCTTACTTCTCCCCCTTCAGATTTCAAGGCATTCTACTGGTTATGTCTATACTCACCCTAGCATGTACTTTTTTCACACGTGTCATGTCTTATGCAGATGACGGAAAAGTCGACAGTGACTACAGAGGAGCATTGGGATACCTAGTGCATTGGATTTCTTACAGTGGTTAGAGTTTGGAGATTAAGAGCTAAACTCTCCCAATACTTTTACTTTTTCAGTTTTTTCATGTTGGGACATCTTTCTTGTTGGGAATGTATTTTGTCTCTTTCCTTTTAGTTTTCACTATCGTACTCTTATACACCCTAGAGGTTTTTTAAGCTTGGTGTATATTCTAGTTGTTGCATATTTTTATAATTATTCATATGAACTTCTACATTGAGATGGTCGGGTATGTGTGTAAAAGTACATTAGTTAAATTCCTCCCCATGTTAGATATTTATTTAAGTGATAGTCTCTAGCCCCTGGCATATGGAGGCGATATTGGGGTAGTTGCAGCTCGAGCCTCATTAGGTTGAGTCATGACAATATGTTCATTGTTGGTCATGATGCTTCTAGAATTGATTTATTAAAGAATGGTATTTGTTAGTATTTTGCGATGAAAGACTTCAGACCATCATGGAATATTCTTAGCATATTGATCTCCCATGATAGAAAGACCAAGAAATTATGGTTATCTCAAGAGAGAGATATTGAGAAGGTTCTTCATAGGTTTTATATAGATAAAGATAAAGTGGTTAGTACTCCTCTTACTTTAAATTTTAATATCAATTCTAGTCAGTCACCTTCTACTGATTAAAATAGAGAGGAAATGAAGCACATATCTTATTCATCTATTGTTGGTTGTTTGATGTATGTGATGTACTAGACCGATATATCTCATATAGATGATGTGGTCAGTCATTTTATATATAATCTAGGTAGAGTGCACTGGGGATCGGTGAAGTATATATTTCATTATATTTGTGTTAATTTTGATCTAAGCTTGTTTTTTGGAAGTGGGGAACCTATGATTTGTGTATTTGTAGATTCAAATATGATAGGAGATATGGATTCAAAGAAGTCTACTTAAAGTTATTTGATCACTTTTATCGAGGGGGCTGTCTCTTGACAGTCCAGATTACAGAGATATGATGATTTATCTACCACTGAGTTTCAGTTTATTGTACCTATAATGAAATGCAAAGAATTTTTGTTGATGAAAACTTGTGTTTGAGAGCACAATTTTAATCAAGACATGTATGTTTTATTTTGTGACAATTAGAGTGTCATTTTTTTGAGAAATAATCTCACTTTTTTTGACAGGTCAAAACTATTAGAGTTGGTGTCCTAGAACCAACTGTTTGAACTTTGATTACATGGATACTTAATTTATTTAAATATTAAACATCTTATTACATATTGTTCATTGATCTTCATGACTATGATGTAATAATGTCCTAGAGTATTTGTTGCATTGATAAGGTCATGGCAGTTACCTACTATGATGTGAACCTTGAAATTCTATAACAATATTCTTAAATATAGTTCTATGATTGGATGAAATACTATGATGGGACACATAGCATGCAGATCGTCAGGTGCGAGTCCTCGTAAACATATGATACTTCCTCTCATGAAATTTTCACTTGGTAATCTCCAAGACATGAGATTATGAGATCAGACCCACCAGTATGAATTCCGCGTGTTTTGGTGTCATCAAATATTTCTATTTACGATCATGTGTAATTATCCTTAGACTTTAATATTATCATTAATACATTCCACAACTCGCGCACTTTGATTTACTGACAAAAATCATCAGGCAGACAGTTGGGGGGAAGTAGGGTACGTTGGGTGTGTCATGAGTGACATGTTATTAATAGATAAGTCAAGGAAGGATTCGTCCCTTCCATTTATATAAGTTGATATCTCGATCCTTTGATTGAAATAGAAAATTCACGTGAAATTCCCTAGTCATGGGGTAACGACGAGTTTATTTCAAGTAGTCAAAGAACAACGTATCAAGCATAAAAGATGATGGCACTAACATGAAACCTGTTTGATGATATATTGTGACAAAGGTATTATATTATAGAGTGAGCGTTCATATATGGATGACATTGTTATGACTTTAAGTTATTTCTTCTAGGTGTCTTGTCCCGTTTCTAGACAGTACTCTTGGACTTTAGGCAAGCACACCTAATGCCAATGAGAAAGAATATTAGAGGATCACACACAAGTGTTTCTAGTGGTCTCGACTAAATTCTATTTGAATTTAATTAATAAATATTATTCTCAAGACAGTGGAATAATTTTATTCAAGTTAAAATGATTGCATAAATTAAATAAATATTTATTCACCGGATTGTGGGTAAAATATATTTATTTATTTTATTGAAAATTTAATAAATATTTGTTTACTAGTTTGTAAATAAAATATTTATTTAAGAGAGTAAATTATTTATTTATTTATTTGGGTATTCTGTAACATCTTGTTACAGTTTTAGGTATTCCTAAACCATCTTGTGTTAAATTATTATTACGTTAAATGGGAAAATAATGGCTTATCATTGAAAAGTTGTGTTTTTGTTAAACACATCATGGAATGGTAAAATTCCAAATTAAAACTCAAGAATATTAAATTAAATATTTTATGATTTAAACACTGAGTAAGTATGAGTTCCCGATGTAAGAACCCAGGTTTTAACCATGTAAGACTTTGAAATTTTCTTGATGTTATTCCAGAGTAGGGCATTCAGATGGTGTGTGATTCCGAGCCCCAGTGTGCCCAGAATTAAATTTTAAGTACGTTCATAGTAGACATGACAAATAAACAGAATAACTCCTAAACGGTTGCTCATATGGGAAAATTGAGGGCACCATTGAGTCTGGAGCATGTCGTTTACCCTAGGAGGGGTGTAACTTTTGCAGGCGCGGCCCTTCTAGGGAAAATGCCACCAGGGGAGTTTTCGTAATTTAGCAGCCTCGGGTGTGAACTTTAAAACTTCTGAATGGAGGCTTGGATTAAAATTATAAGACCGCCTTTGTGCTCATAACGTGGATTTTACCCTAGGGGCAGTTTAACCCCGACCCCGTCGAAAGTTCGGGTACGGGGCCTACTAGTAGGTGTTTAAAGAATTAATTAAATTTTAATTCATTCTCTACTTAAACACTTCTACCACCCCTCTTCCTTCCCCCTTTTCCTCTCCTAGGTGGATCCCTCTCAAAAATATCTAAACTCCTCTCCTCCACCTCTCCAAGGCGCGGCGGCTCCGGCGGATCGTCGGCGAAGCTGCGGGCTACACCCAGCGAGATAGGAGTTTGCGTTCTCGTTTCTAAATTCTTCATATACCTTTGAACTCAATTTCTTGCATTGAAATTCTTTCAAATTCTCGATCAAAGTCCATATTTGAGTAGGGCTCGATTTGAGCTTCCCAACGATCCTTTAGGATCACATTTTCAAGTCCCGGGGTGTCCGGGGTGACCCTAGGAAGTTTTTCGGCCTTTTTCCCCGTTTTCCGGTGGGCTTCAGGCGGTCTGGGACGGTGGCAGGCGGTGGAGGTGGTGGTCCCAAGTAGCGGTGGTGACAGTCCCAGGCAGCGGCGGTCCCAGGAGGCGGCGGCGGGCTCCCAGGTGGCGACGGCAGGCTCCCAAGTCAACGGTACGGGGTGGACCAAGGGTCGCGACGCGCGACACCATGCGGGAGATCGAGACCCGCCTTCGACGGGTCTCCGCATGGGACAGCGACCAGCCATGAGGTCTAGTCAGTGCGGGTGGACTGAGGTTCCACGTCCGGGCCACGTGGAAGGTTCGCGGGCTGGCGTTGCGGGCCGGGCCGGCCGGACCGGTCCGGTCCAACCCTAAGGGGGGGGTTAGCCTCTTGTCTTCAGACACCCGTATATTTCACTACGGGTGTCCGTTTTGCATGTTGTCTGCAGCAGTGCAATCCTTGGATTGAGACAAAGATCTTTATATGGTCTCTAAGATTTCAAATTCGCGAGACGGGGGCTCGGGGGTGTGACATGCTCGTTAAGTACCTCATTGGGATTCTTCTTTCAGATGGCACGAACACATACAGAGTCCGTTTAAGGTGCCGTCAGCGGCGTTGTGGCCCTGGAATCAAGAAGAATCTTTCCAAGGTAGCTTCAGGCGTTGAAGCCGAAGTTGAGGTGTGGGCCCCACAGGCTGTCTTTTAAGCTGGGAGCAGCGTTTTGTGACTTTTTCATCAGACATCCATTCGGGGCGAATGAGTAGTCTTTTTGGCATGTTTTTCCGAGAGCATCGTAATATTTCAGTTTTCCCAAGATCCTTTGGGACCGAGGTGTGGGCCCCACGAGATGTTGTATGGGCATAAAGTAGTGTTGAATAACTTTTTCATCAGGAGTCTGTTTCCAGTGAGTAAGTAGTCTATCTTGCGTGTTTTTCCGTGAGGATTACAACAGTGTAATCTGTTTGGGTGTGTGGAGCCTCTTTGAAGATATCATTAAATTTGGAAACATGAAAGGTAATTGTACAGAGGTTACTTTGATGCACTCTGACCCAGCGCATGGTCGCCATGTTAGCGACACCCAGATATGGTTCGGGCAGTGCAGAGTTATCAGACCAGTTCAGGGATTACCCTCCAGTAGGGTTGGGCAGTGGGTTACCCATTGACCTTAGGGTTTACCATCCAGTGGGCTTGGGAAGTGGGTTACCCATTGACATTAGGTTTTACCCTCCAGCGAGTTTGGACAGTGGGTTACCCATTGACCTTAGGTTTTACCCTCCAACAGGGCTGGGCAGGTGGTCACTCGACAACCTTTTGGGGTTTACCCTCCAGTTGGGCTAGGCAGTGGGTTACCCGATGACTTCTTTCAGACTCAACCTTTTCTATGAGTCTAGTCAGTGACTTTTCTCTGTGGTTACCAAAGCAGTACTTTTGGTGGTACGGTTTAGCGATGATGTAGCTTTTACGTGCAGGACTGTTGGGCATCAGTGATGGATACCCTTAGAACTATTGGCGACTTATCCTGGGATGAGTTTGGATATGGAGATCCCCTTATGCACTTGTTTGGGTTTCTTGCTAAGTGTATATATATATATACACCCTACTTTTGTTCCTACCCCTTGGGTTCATTTACTCTCCTTATTTGATGGGTTAATACATGCGGGGTATGCCACGTGCTTTTTGTGTCTAGATCCTCTTGGTTGGGACGAGTCTACTTCCAATATTTTATTGGGTTGGGTTACACTCTCTCTATTGTACTCTTGCACTATTATTTGTTCTGTCTATTACTCACAATTTTAGTACCTCCTTTATTGCTCCCTTGAGCTTTTGAAAAATCCTATTGAGTATCTTTATACTCACCCCTGCTTGGTCTATTCCCGCACTTGATATGCCCTTGCAGACGACAGACAGGTTGATCAAGACTACGGAGGAGCATAGAGGACACAGAAGCTTGGGCTGCGATCAGTGGTCATAGAAGGACTTTAAGGTGTGAGAATCACCAGTTGTTTACTTTTGTTTACCTTTTGTTGGGTTGTGGCACCTTTCGGGTTGGGTACGTGTTTTTCCCTTTTTCTATTCAGTATATTGTCAGTAATTTTCAGCACTTTACTTTTTTTCTATTTAGAGTTGGATGCATGACTGTGGTTGGGTTATAGTTGCTTGTCCTTTGGTTTCCTTTTTACTCTGCACTTCTGTATTGAGTGGGTTGTGTGTGTGTGTATAGGTACTTAGGCAAAGGCCTCCCTAAGATTTTTACGCCTTCAGCGCTTGTTGCCAGCCCCTAGCCTATGGAGGAAGGCTTGGGGTATTTGCGACTCAATACCGGTAGGGTCGGGTTGTGACAAAGTGGTATCAAAGGTGGTTCATTCCTTGGGGCATTGTTTGGACGTCCCTAAAAAGGAATTGGTTGGGATTTAGGGAAATAGTGTCGATGTGTCTCTAGAACGTCTCTCAGGCTAGGGAGTCCAGTGATGGTGCGGGCGACTGACGTATCCATTCACCAGGACCCTGATAACCCGCTTGTTGACTCAGCACGCTAAGACATTTGTTGTAGGGAAATTTGGAACATACATCTAGTAGGATTGAATCTTTGACTGTCCTTGTTGAGTAAGATTCTATTTGTGATTATTGTTATATATATATATACTCATTTGATCACGGTAATCCTTAATAATTTCCAGGATTTCCCCACGACAGCAGCCATCCAGGTTACCCTCTCTAGTTCATGATGACTACCTGGTGAGCGACGAGGCATCAGTTCAGGGACCCTCACGTGATCCCCTTCCACCCAATGCTTTATCAGTAACCCCTCCACCTGGAGAGCGGTAGTTAGTACCGGCATCACAGGCCAAGGTTGAGTGCAGGCTGAGTGCGCTCTGAGACTTCCAGCATCAGCAGTCGTAGAAGTTCCGTGGGGACCTAGATCCCCAGGCAGTGGAAGACTGGCTAGAGTCCGTGGACTGACTTTTCAGGCAGGTACAGACACTAGTGGACCAAATGGTAACCATAGCTACCAGTATTTTTCTCAGTATGGTCGGGCGTTAGTGGGGGTTGGTTACACAGACCCATGACGAGTCGTCTCTCACGTGGGATAGCTTCCAGCAGCTCTTCCGGGAGGAGTACTCCCCCTCTTGTTTACGCTCCATTCAGATTCAGGAGCTTCTAGAGCTGAAGCGTGGGAAGGATGACCGTGGACTAGTACTCATCCTGGTTTACCAATTTGATATGCTACTCACAGGATATGATCTACGATAGTTACTTCAGGGCACGGAAGTTTGAGCAGGTTCTTCGCAGGGAGATCCATGGTAGTTTAGTACCCCTGTGCATCCCTACTTATGTCAGGGGTGATAGAGAGGGTGCTCATGACTGAGAGCTTTTTGGATGAGGGACGCCAGCTGGTAGGGCCTAGTAGTGGCCACATTAGAGTAGAGTCTTCGGTAGCAGGCAGGCGGTAGTGAGCAGAGCTTCAGTCGAGGAGACCCTTCTGTGAGCAGACTCAGGGGCAGGTTCGTACACCACAGTGGTGTCATAGAGCATAGGGGTAGTCAATAGAGAGTCGGTGGTATGCTTGCGATGGACAAGGTCACCTAGCATGGTACTGTCAGACCAGGCATACCGAGTAGCCGTGGTAGGCAGTGGGCGCACCGTAGCGGCAGAGGCAGCGCCATGACCAGGGATCCCCCAGGTGAGGACAGGGTGTCCCTCAGGGAGGTGGCACAGGCATAGTAGTAGGACCTGGAGGTGGGGGACGGTGTTTCTAGGTCCTTCCACCGCCACCATCGGGCGGCCCATGTCAGGCTCAATGAGCTGGTGATAGGGGTCATGGGTAGCTTCAGGCGATGAGTGTTTATAACCCCCAAGCACATGAGATGGTATGAGGTACGCTTTGTATTTATTCTACGCTTTCTTTGGTACTAGTAGACATAGGCACCATCCACTCCTTTATATCACTACTTTTGGTGTGGGAGTTGGAGATTCCAGTAGAGGCGCTGACACCTGCACTTAGCCTCAAGGTTCCTACGGGAAGTGCCTTGTTGGTGACCTTTATCTGCAGACAGTGCGAACTATCGTTCGGAGGAGGGATTTTCACATGGTACCTACTCATCATCACGATGGAACCTTACGACATCATCCTGGGCATGGATTTTCTTTTTATGGTTCACGCCCAGATCGACTGTCATCACAAATGAGTCAGAGGCATGCACACTGATGGGACGAGGTTCACTATTATAGGTGAACGAGACCTCGTGGCGGAGCAGACGGGTACTCTAAGCAGGAGACCACGACCTTTTTCTCACCAGTTGGCGAGTATGGATCTCGAAGCAGCAGACGCTACAGGCACCCGGATCCCTACCGTTGTAGAGGACTACATGGATGTATTTCCTGAGGATGTCCTGGGACTACCTCCGAGGTGAGAGATGGATTTATGCATTGAATTTCAGCCGGGGACTGCCCCGATATCATGTGCAACATATCAGATGGCACCTGCAGAGATTCGGGAGCTACGACTTCTGCGGGACGACCTTTTTGAGAAGGGATTCATCAGTCCTAGTGTGTTCCCCTGGGCAGCTCCAGTTTTGTTTGTGAAAAAGGCATATGGGAGTCTGCATCTTTGTGTGAATTATCATCTCCTGAATCAGGCCATGATAAAGAATAATTACCCTTTATTGTGGATCGATGACCTCTTCGACCAGTTGAGAGGTGTGAAGTGGTTCTCCAAGATTGATCTTTGATCCGGCTACCACCAGTTGCGGTTTCTTGAGGCTAACATCCCAAAGTTGGTTTTCCGTTGTCGATATGGGCGTTACGAGTTTCTGGTGATGCCCTTTGGTGTGACGAATGCCCCTACCATTTTCATGGCTTTGATGAACCAGGTATTCCAGCCGTACTTGGACTGGTTTGTGGTTGTCTTTATTGACGACATACTCATCTACTCTACGATGGAAGAGGAGCACGCAGAGCATTTGAGGATGGTCCTAGACTTACTCCAGTAGCACCAGCTGTATGGGAAGTTCTCGAAGTGTCAGTTCTAGATTCATGAGGTTCACTTTCTGGGGCATGTCATTACAGAGCAGGGATGGGCTGTAAATCCCTCAAAGATAGAGGTTGTGCTTTCTTGGGACCCACCCAAGAATGTGTCATAGGTGCGAAGTTTCCATGGTTTGGCAGGGTACTATAGGAGGTTTGTGGAAGATTTCTATAGGATTGTTACCCCTTTGACCGCATTGATGCAGAAGGGATGACCGTTCACCTGGAATGATCAGTGCCAGAAGGCCTTCGAGGAGTTGAGACAGAGGCTGACTAGTGCTCCAGTGTTGAGGCTGCCAGAGGAGGGCGTTGAGTTCGTGGTGTACTGTGACGCTTTAGGAGCTGGGCTCGGGTGCGTGCTGATGTAGTAGTGAGTAGTGATTGCATATGGGTCGAAGCAGTTGAGGCCCCATGAGCAGAATTATGCAACCCATGATTTATAGATGGAAGCAATGGTCTTCTCCTTGAGGTTATGGAGGCACTACCTTTTGGGTGAGTGTCTTTTGGTCTACTCAGACCACCAGAGTCTCAAGTACATCTTCACTCAGATGGATTTGAATTTGAGGTAGAGGCACTGGCTGGTGTTTCTGCAGGACTATGATTTCGAGATAGTTTACACTCCAGGGAAGGTAAATGTAGTATCATATGCCCTTAACAGAAAGTCTCAGGCTCTTTTAGTGCGGGAAGCTTCAGAGAAGTTGGCTTCCCAACGGCTGACCTTAGTGGAGAAGGAGGATACGGCTTTTCTACAGTCGATGGTGTTGACTCATTTACTCCTTTAGCGTGTGAGAGAGTCACAGCTGGGGGATGTCAACAGCGAGGTACTATGTGATTGGATATCCATGGGCGACGCAGCCGATGGGTATTCTGAAGGAGGGAATCACGAGATCCTGTTCCAGGGGTGATTTGTAGTACCAGTGGAGATGCGGGAGGAGGTGATGTGGGAGTTTCACACTTCTCCCTTGGCTATGCATCCTAGTGTGGGGAAGATGTACAGAGACCTTTAGCGGCAGTTTTGGTGGTCCGGCATAAAGCGGAGCATAGCTGAGTTCGTTTCTCAGTGTCTTACCTATCAGCAGGTGAAGGTAGAGCATCAAGTTCCGGCAGGGTTGTTGCAGCCCCTTGATATCCCGGAGTGTAAGTGGGATGGCATATCTATGGACTTCTTCATAGGGCTTCTGTGCACATTGAAGGGCCATGACTCCATTTGGGTGATAGTTGACCGACTCACGAAGTCGGCGCACTTCCTTTCCATCAAGGAGCAGAGTTCGGTGGAGAGTCTAGGGCAGCTGTATATTTGGGAGATTGTTCGCCTTCATGGAGTTCCCTCGACGATCGTCTCCGACCGTGACACGCGGTTTACGTCGTGATTTTGGCGAGGCCTACAGGAGGCATTTGGGACTCAGCTGCGGATGAGTACAACTTTTCACCCCCAGACTGACGGGCAGACAGAGCACACTATCCAGGTGTTGGAGGATATGATCAGGGCGTGCATGTTAGAATTTGGCCTGAGCTGGGAGGATCACCTGCCCTTGGTGGAGTTTACGTACAACAACAGTTACCACTCTACTATCAGAATGTTACCTTTTGAGGCCCTCTATAGGAGACCCTACAGGTCACCGTTGTGTTGGACGGAGGTTGGGGAGACCTCCCTCGTGGGCCCAGAGTTGGTCAGGCGATGACGGAGAAGGTGCAGGTCATTCATGAGCAGATGAGGACGGCTCAGAGAAGACAGAAGTCCTATGTAGATCGTCGTCGCATGCCTTTAGAGTTCGAGCAAGGGGACCATGTCTTTTTTAGAGTCTCTCAGCGGCATGGTACACGGAGGTTCGGCTGAGGTGGCAAGCTATCCCTGATGTTGATTGGACCCTTTGAGATCATGTGCAGGGTCGGTGAGATTGCCTACAGTCTTGCTCTACCCCCACAGCTGGAGAGGGTGCATGACGTCTTCCATGTGTCGCAGCTGAGGAAATACATGCACGACCCAACACATGTTATCAACTGGGGAGAGATGGACATCGAGGATGGAGCCACCTTTGTGGAGCACCCGGTGGCGATTGAGGACCGGCAGGATCAGACATTGCGTGGACGGACCATCCCTTTGGTTCGTGTGCTGTGGCAGCACGGGAGGGTGTAGGAGAGCACCTGGAAATGGGAGATCCATATGCGGGCTTAGTATCCCAAGTTTTTTTTTAGTTTTGTTTTTCAGGGATGAAAAACCTGAAGGAGGGAATGATGTAAGAACCTGGGTTTTGAGCCTATAAGACTTTGAAATTTTCTTGATGTTATTCTAGAGCAGGGAGTTCAGACGATGTGTGACTCCGAGCCCCGATGTGGCCAGAATTAAATTCAAAGTGCTTTCACACTAGACACACCAAATAAACAGAATAACTCCTAAACGGTTGCTCGGATGGAAAAACTAAGGGCACCATTGAGTCTGAAGCATGTTTTTTACCCTAGGAGGGGTGTAAATTTCACGGGCGTGGCCCTTCTGGGGAAAACGCCACCAGGGGCGTTTTCATAATTTAGAAGCCTTGGGCATGAACTTTACAACTTATGAACGGGGGATCGGATTAAAATTCTGAGACTTCCATTGTTCTCATAATGTGGATTTTACCCTAGGGTCGGCTTAACCCTGACCCCGTCAAAAGTTTGGGTATGGGGCATACTAGTAGGTGTTTAAAGAATTAATTAAATTTTAATTCATTCTCTACTTAAACACTTCTCCCACCCCTCCTCCTCCCCCACCCCCCCCCCCACCCCCCTTTTCTTCTCCCTGGAGGATCCATCTCAACAAGCTCCAAAATCCTCTCCTCCACCGCTCCAAGGTGCGGCGGCTCCGGCGGATCATCGGTGAAGCTACAGGCTACGCCCAGCGAGGTAGGAGTTTGCGTTCTTGTTTCTAAATTCTAGATATACCTTTGAACTCAATTTCTTGCATCGAAATTCTGTAAAATTCTCAAGAGAAGTCCATATTTGTTTAGGGATCGATTTGAGCTTCCCAACGATCCTTTCGGATCAAATTTTCAAGTCTCGGGGTGTCTGGGGTGACCCCAGGAAGTTTTTCAGCCTTTTTCCCCATTTTTTGGTGGGTGTCAGGCGGTCTAGGATGGTGGCAGGCAGTGACGGTCTCAGGCAGTGGCAGTCCCAGGCGGCGGCGGCGGGCTCCCAGGAGGCGGTGGCGAGCTCCCAAGTCGCCGGTGCAGGGTGGACCGGGGGTCGCGGTGCGTGACCTCATGCGGGAGACCAAGACCCGCCTTCGGTGGGTCTCTGCATGGGACAGCGATTGGACACGAGGGCCGGTCGGTGCGGGTGGAACGCGGGTCCGCGTCTGGGCCGCGCGGAAGGGCCGCGGGCCAACGCTGCGGGCCAGATCGGTCCAGCCCTAGGGGGGGTTAGCCCCCTGTCTTCAGACACCCGTATCTTTCACTACGGGTCTCCGTTTTGTGTGTCGTATGTGGCCGTGAAATCCTTGGCTCGAGACGGAGATTTTGAGATGGTCTCGGGGATTTCAAATTCCTGATACAGGGGCTCGGGGGTGTGACACGATCGTTAAGTACCTCGTCGGGATTCTTCTTTCGGATGGCGTGAACACATCTGGAGTCCGTTTAAGGCCCCGTCAGTGGTATTGTGACCCTAGAATTGAGAAAAATCTTTCTAGGGTAGCTTCAGGCTTTGAATATAGAGTTGAGTTGTGGGCCCCACGGGCTGTCTTTTAAGCTGCGAGTAGCGTTTTGCGACTTTTTCATCAGACATCCATTTGGGGTGAATGAGTAGTCATTTTGGCGTGTTTTTTCGAGAGCATCGCAATGGAACAGTTCACCCAACCTCTTTCGGGATCGAGGTGTGGGCCCCATGAGGCGTCGTATGGGCATAAAGTGGTGGTGAATAACTTTTTTTTGCAGGAGTCTGTTTCCAGCGAGTGAGTAGTCTATCTCACGTGTTTTTTCGCGAGGATTACAACAGTGTAATCTGTTTGGGCGTGTGGAGCTTCTTTAGAGATCTCATTAAATGTGGAAACATGAAAGGGTGTTGGTCGGAGGTTCCTTTGATGCACTCTGACCCAACACACGGTCGCGATGTTAGTGACACCCAGAGATGGTTCGGGCAGTGCGGAGTTATCGGACCAGTTCGGGGTTTACCCTCCAGCAGGGTTGGGCAGTGGGTTACCCACTGACGTATTAGGGTTTACCCTCCAGTGAGGCTGGGCAGTGGGTTACCCGTTGACCTTATGTTTTACCCTCCAGTTGTAGAGACCCGTATCTTGACGTACATGGACATTACATTACTTTTGAGGAATACTTAGTACATAACAAAAACACACACACAAGGATCGTAATATTTTAGTGTCTTTGGAAACTCAGAATATAATCTTCTAATCGTGGTGAAAGATCTTCAACATCTCCCATAAAGATCTTCCTTTTTTTTAACCTAAAACCTTTCTTTATATCCTGGGGAAAATAAAACATAAAAGGGTGAGCTCAAATGCTCAGTAAGGGTAAACAAAAGAAATATCAATCACATCATTTTCATAAGAATGTAACATTTTGGAAAACTTAACCTGCAAAAGAGAGCATAATTTCATAACATGGGATAAATCATAGTAGTGAAATGAAATACAAATAATCATAACATAAAACATGAAACTTTGTGGAATACACACATAATCATAGAGAATCATATCTTATTAGTCAAGACTCATTGCCAAGACTATCATAGTGGACAAAGTCCCTTTCTGAACCGAGTCACCCTCGTTTCAGTCCTGTTTCACTGAACCGGTATAACCTACCATTTCAGCCATGTCTATCTCATGAGATATAAAATATTTACCCAATGAATTGGAGGGAGATATAGGTCTCACCCATCTCATAATGATACCATTCTTATGTGTGCCACAAAATCATAAACCATACATCAACCCATGTAATAAAAATGGGATTCTTAAACAACATGACATCATAAAACAATTCATATAAGATAAAGGAATTCATAAAAATATTTCCATCACAACATAATCAAATCCATGTAATAATAGGGATAGAAACAGAACCCTTTATTACCTTAGATGGAAAATAATTTTGATAAAACACTTGAACTCCATTCTTGAGGAAAATATCCTTTCCACTTCAAAAACATTTTCCTTTCTTAACATGTCTTACAATTTTAAACTAAAAGAAGTTGATTAAAAATAAACTTGAAAACTTCTAAAGGAAGATTCTTGTAAATAATTTTTTTAAAATCCATACATGCCGTATAAGTTAAAAAAACATTCTTTTCGTACTTTTTTCGGAAAAGTCAAAAAAGTACCTCGTATGAAAAACAACAAAAGATTCCTTTAATATCTTTTACTAAAAACTCACCGAAGGGTAAAATAGGATTTAAAAAATTGTAGGTGAATGGAAATAATATTACATATTGAGGAAACATGGATGTGGATGATAAAATACACCCCAGTAAATACTAAAGTATAAACAATCTCGGATAAAAATGAGATTGTGATATTTCCCTTACCTTAGGTCCGATTTTCTTCGTAAGTGTCTGAACCTCCTGTATAATGATTTAAATAATGTCATTAACTTATTAAAGAATCATATTAATTGTTATTATATCATATATGGTTCACTTATGACTTTATATTACCCGTTCTTTTGTAAATTCACGTTAAAGTAGCGTTTTGGGTAAAATCATCTCATTTTTCATTCGTGTTTTAACTTTTAATTATTCATATGATTACTTGGATAATGATTACTTAATTCCAGAATATAAAAAATGATTTATATATAATATATATTCAGAATATATATATATATATATACATAATAGATCAGTAAATGGAAAGAAATACACCGTTCATGGAGACGGTAGACCGTTCGTACGCATGAACGCTGTTTTCGTTTCCTTGTTGAGTTGAATGGAATTAAGTAGATGACATACATATATATAAAAATAAATCTAGTAGCTTTATAATGTCATATATTTCATTATTATTGCTTATATATACTTTATAATCATTCTTAAATGGTTAACATGGAGAATGAATCTCATCGCGTCGTGGAAACGGTAGTCCGTACGTACGCACGAGCGATGATATCATTTCCATAATTATTGAATTGAATTAGAGTGGATGATAAAATATATCAGAATCATTATTATATTATAATAACTATGTATAGTTATTCTTTACACCATAATACCCATCCATGTAAGGTGTTGGTGGAAAAACATATTACACCACGGCGTGGAGACGGTATTCCGTACGTACGCACGCGCGGTGATTTCGTTTTCCGTAGGATGGATTGATGGTGAAATAGGGTTGTTTCATACTTATAATAACATATCAGTATATGAGTGATACTGATGTTATTACTTCATAATGAAACAACCTTATAAGAAGAAGTGGAAGAAGAAATAAAGGTGAAATAATTGGTAACGGAAATTACCTCTTCTTTGAAGCGCCTCTTTGAGACCTCCTATTAGGGTACCAAAATTGGTCTTTGAGGAAGACCAGAACCTCTAGGATGTTGCTACGGAAGTGGAGAAGAGAATTTGGCAGAGGTTGTCCGAGCTTGAAGGCTCAAAGTTGTGTGAGGAAGAGAGGGAGGAGGTGCCCTTTTATAAGGGAAGAGAGGGGTACCTTTGGAATAACTAAAACTATTATTTTATTATAAAGTCAAATTCGGTTTTAAATAGCTCCAAATTGATTTATTTCAAAGCTAAGGTGGGGATGGGTCGCAATCCTCTCATCCAATATAATTTAGAAAAGTTTAAGTTCCTATTTTAACCTTATCATTTAGATTAACATTAAGTTAAATAGTTTTACTTTTACCGTGTCTTCTTGTTTTCTTATACTATAAGGTTAATAAACTTACTATATGTAACACCCCAAAATTTTATGAAAAATATTCTTTTTAATTTCATTAATGTCTTGTGTTGTACGCTACACCAAAAGAAGCTTTCACAACATGCATCTTTGACTTGCCTTCCATTTCACGCAATCGCGACCTCCCTCGATAGCATGTGTAGTACGCAATAACGAGTTTCACTAAACAGCAATATGCTATTAAAATATTATTAAAACTAGCTGTTATGAATAGTAATAACCACTTTTTGAAATTTTGTAAATTTTATTTTATCAAAATGGACTTTATTTTTGGATTCATAATATCGAAATTAGCTTAGGGTGAAATTTTGGTACTTTTCGGATAACTTTTATTTTCTGATGAATAGTGAAAATTACTAAAAACAACTTTTTTAATCGAAATAATTAATAGTGATAAATTATTAATTTGAGTGGTTTTAAAGTATATTTAGAATATATTTTTACAATTCAATACAATGTTGGTCATTGGATGTAATTTCACATTTACACCAGACATAAACAAGTGTTAATCTTTTGATAGTTATTATCTCTTAAAAACACGCTATTTGTTGTGACAACGGAAATTAATTATAAAATTAATTAATGCAACTTATATGTTGGGAATTTTTTAAAATAGAAATAATTTTTGAAATCGGAATATCAATTATAGCTTAGGGTGAAATTTTGGCATTTTTCTGAAAAACTTCAATTTTTGATGAATAGTGAAACTACTAAGTGGTAGTTAAAAAAAAATTAATTTTTTCATAAATCCTAATTTTACCGCTTCTGTGAATGGAATTTCAAAAATCCGAGAGACACGGTTGATGTCAGTAAGTAAAATGTGGTTCAATGAGATGAAAATAATTTTTGGTGAATAGTAACTTTTTACTTTTATTTACCACGGTTAAAAGTAAATAGGGTAATTAAGGGTAAAAATGATATTAATATTACCCTAACACATGTACTAATCCTATTGGATAAGTTTAATTCGACCAAAAACAACCTTAGGAATAAAATATGACCATTTAGGCCCACTTGAATTAGATTAGGACATTTATTATTATTTAATTCAAAGAAGAGTTAAAAGAGTTAAAATAAAAGTTTATTTAATAAAACATTTTTAATATAGGGTTATACATAAGATAAATTAGACTATAAATATTAATTATAAATCTAAAAAGATTTCCTACATAATGGTATTTTATTTGTAATTTTTAGACATTAAATAATTTAATTTATTTATGACACAACGATGATGCAGTAATTATCTTATTAATGAAATATTGACATAATTGATGTTATAAATACTCAAATAAGTATAATTTGAGACTTTTTATGAATTCCACTAATTTTCTAGGTTAATATGACATGTTAGTATTGATTTAATTAACTTTTTTCGAACTTATCATTCTGTTAGGATTTTCACAAAAATCAATTACTAAATAGTGTCAAAATTGACATAAAATAGTTTTTAAAAACAAATATTATATTATTAATTTTTATTTTATTCCTAAAAATCTAAGGTTCGGCCAAATGACTTAGATAAGGTTATATATATTAATAATAAACAACTTGGGGTTCTTTTGGCTTGATATAGTAAGTTTATTAACCTTATAGTATAAGAACACAAGAAGACACGGTAAAAGTAAAATTATTTAACTTAATGTTAAATCTAAATGATAAGGTTAAAATAGGAACCTAAACTTGTCTAAATTCTATTGGATGAGAGGATTTCGACCCATCCCCACCTTAGCCTCAAAATAAATCAATTTGGAGCTATTTAAAACCGACCTTGACTTTATAATAAAATAATATTTTTAGTTATTCCAAAGGTGGACCTCTCCTCCCTTATAAAAGGGCACCTCCTCCCTCTCTTCCTCACACAACTTTGAGCCTTCAAGCTCGGCCAAACCCTGCCAAATTTTCTTCTCCACTTCCCTATAAACATCCTAGAGGTTCTGGTATTCCTCAAATACCAATTTTAGTGCCCTAAGAGGAGGTCTCAAGGAGGCGCTTCAAAGAAGAGGTAATTTCCGTTACCGATTCTTTCACCTTTATTTCTTCTTCCACTCCTTCTTCTTAGGTTGTTTCATTATGAAGTAATAACATCAGTATAACTCATATACTGATATGTTATTATAATTATGAAACAACCCTATTTCACCATCTATCCATCCTATGGAAAACGAAATCACCACGCGTGCGTACGTACGGAATACCGTCTCCACGCCGTGGTGAAATCTATTTTCCACCACCACTTTACATGGATTGGTATAATGGTGTAAAGAATAACTATACATAGTTATTATAACATCATATTTATTCTGATATATTGTATCATCCACTCCAATTCAATTCAATAATTATGGAAATGATATCATCGCTCGTGCGTACGTACGGACTACCGTCTCCACGACGCGATGAGATTCATTCTCCATGTTAACCATTTAAGAGTGATTATAAAGTATATATAAGAAATAATAATGAAATATATGACATTATAAAGCTACTGGATTTATGTATATATGTATTTCATCTACTTAATTCCATTCAACTCAATAAGGAAACGAAAACAGCATTCATGCGTACGTACGGCCTACCGTCTCCATGAACGGTGTATTTCTTTCCATTTACTAATTTATTATATATATGTATATTCTGAATATATATTATATATAAATCATGTTTTATATTCTGTAATTAAGTAATTATGATCTAAGCAATCATATGAATAATTACAAGTCAAAACACGGACGACAAATGAAACAATTTTACCCAAAATGCTCTTTAACGTAGAATTTACAAAAGAAAGGGTAATATAAAGTCATAAGTGAACCATATATGATATCATAAGAATGAGTATGATTCTGTAATAAGTCAATGACATTATTTAAATCATTATACAGGAGGTTCGGACACCTACGAAGAAAATCGGACCTAAGGTAAGGGAAATATCACAATCTCATTTTTATCCGAGATTGTTTATACTTTGAAATTTACTGGGGTGTATTTTATCATCCACATCCATGTTTCCTCAATATGTAATATTATTTCCATCCACCTACAATTGTTTAAATCCAATTTTTCCCTTCAGTGAGTTTTTAGTAAAATATATGAACGGAATCTTTTGTCGTGTTTCGTATGAGGTACTTTTTGACTTTTCCGACAAAAGTACGAGAAGAATGTTTTTTTTAACTTATACGACATGAATGGATTTTTAAAACATTATTTCCAAGAAGAATCCTTTACAAGTTTTTAAGTTTATATTTAATCAACTTCTTTTAGTTTAATGTTGTATGACATGTTAAGAAAGGAAAAATGTTTCTGAAGAAGAAAGGATATTTTCCTCAAGAATGGAGTTCAAGTGTTTTATCAAAATTATTTTCCATCTAAGATAATAAAGGGTTCTGTTTTTATCCCTATTATTACATTGATTTGATTATGTTGTGATGGAATTATTTTTACGAATTCCTTTATCTTATATGAATTATTTTATGATGTCATGATGTTTAAGATTCCCATTTGTATTACATGGGTTATGCAATGATGTATGATTTATGATTTTGTGGCACACATAAGAATGGTATCATTATGAGATGGGTGGGACCTATATCTCCCTCCAATTAATTGGGTAAAGATTTTATATCTCATGAGATAGACATGGCTGGAATGGTAGGTTATACCGGTTCAGTGAAACAGGACTGAAACGAGGGTGACTCGGTTCAGAAAGGGACTTTGTCTACTAAGATAGTCTTGGAAATGAGTCTTGACTAACAAGAAATGATTCTCTATGATTATGTGTTTATGCCACAAAGTTTAATGTTTTAAGTTATGATTATTGTGATTACATTTCACTGCCATGAGTTATTCCAGGTTATGAAATTATGATCTCTTTTATAGGTTAATATTTCCAAAAGTTATGTGCTTATGTATATGATGTGATTGATATTTCTTTTGTTTACCCTTACTGAGCATTTGAGTTCACCCTTTCATGTTTTCTTTTCCCCAGGACATAAAGAAAGGTTTTAGGTAAAAAAAGGGAAGATCTTTATGGGAGATGTTGAATATCTTTCACCACGATTAGAAGATTATATTCCGAGTTTCCAAAGACACTAAACTATTACGATCCTTGTGTGTGTGTTTTTGTTATGTACTAAGTATTCCGCAAAAGTAATGTAATGTCCATGTACGTCAAGCTTCGGGTCTCTACAGTTGGTATCAGAGGAAAGGTTTAGTCAACCTTTGGAAACTAGGATGCGAGAACTTTAGTGAGATCCCTAGAGATATTTATAAGGTATGTCTAGGGATATCCCTAAGGATAAGTATACGTATAGGATACGGTCCTAGAACTACGGTAACGATCATAAAATTTAACCTAATATGTTAGATATTGAGGATACTCCACCTTTATTATGTTGTTTTCCCTAGCATGATTTTTGCCTCTCACACTATTCTTTTTTTGGGTTTTAGAAAATGGATAGAAACAAGATGATTCACGATAATGGAGGATATGATGGGCAATGGAATGATATTCTTCATAATGAAATGGGATTTGGAAGTCCAAACATCATTATTATGACGAATCAGCAATCTCATAATATGATCAATAAAGTAAAATTTAGTAAGTTTCCTGACTCGGCTAATAAGAGAAAGATGGAGTTTCATGATGATCATATAGGAAAGAAAGTTCAATTTCCCCTATGTAAATCATGTGGGAAGAGGCATCAAGGAGAATTTTTCAAAGGAACTGGAAGATGATTTGGGTGTGGAAAAGAAGGACACAAAGCAAGTAAATGCAAAGGAAAAGGTTCAGTTAACAACATGGATGAGGATAATGGTATTGCTACGACATCAACAATGGTTAAATGTTTTAAATGTGGAATGTACGGGCATTATGCAAACCAATGCCCTAAGGGAAAGTCTCGTGAAGATAATCAGTATGGTCGTATGGGAAGTATTTATGTGGATGATGATGAAGAGACTACAAATGATATGTGAGATGAAAGAATTGTTGAAGCTCGGTCAATTGTTTAAGAATGTAGTGGAATGATTACATGTTTATCATGTGTAATGTTGTATAAGTAATCTCATGGTAATATGTAATAAAGAGACATGTAAGGATTCTTACACTGTTGTATGATTAATGTTACCAGTATCCATGAAAGGTTATTCAGATATTTTTGGAATGTTGATGATATGCGCATAATGAAGGGATAAGGAGAAAATTAAATGTTTGATAGTATTCATGAGCTCATGACTGATATAAGGAGAAGGTTATATCATGGTTTGAGTATATAGAATTTTTGGATTTTGGTATGTGGAAAGAGTTAACTTTTGACAGCATTCATGTTTTCACTAAGGTTTAATGGGTATTCATTTTTTTCAAGAGAATACATCATTAAGGTATTCACATGATTGGAATGTGACCAAAAAGATATATGGGGGATAAATGATGGTATTCACATGCTTGGTTGATGACATTTCAAGTAATCATTTTCTTTATACTATGAGCTTGGACCGAAGTATTTTAGATAAGCCTAAAGATTGTAATGGATTATGTTAACCATAAGTTAGTATTGTTTAAGTATAGAACTTTTTTTGATATTATTTATGTGATGTTATAGTAATGTAGTTTTAGAAAAAGGACAACCTGCAGGACGGGCGACAGCCCATCGCTTCAGACAAGGCTGTGGGAATCGAACCCACAACCGAAGTGCAACTGGCCTTTATCGCCTACCACTGACCTACAGGAAGTCCCTGTTTAGTAGAAACTAGTTTTATTATATTAAGCAGTATGATATATGAAGTATAAGTCCATTTTAGGAACCATATATGATTAATCTCACTATAGAATGACTTATGTATATTTAATAACTTTTGCTAACCTTTTGTTTGAGATAGATGGAATGACCCGTCATTCTATCACATGATCTGCTAACACTTCACGAATAACAAATTCAACTTCATTTATTTAAGAGATGAAGTGGAAATTGTTCAAGGCACGAACAACAGTGAGATTATACCAAAATAAAGTAAGTATTTATTCTAATTCAAATTTTCAACTTTAGGGAAATGATCTTGAAAACCAAAAATGTTGTCCTAGTGCCCTTATATCCGATGAATCAGATGGTACCCTAGATCGTCACAAATTTATGGCTTTGTGATTGCTATATTTTCCATAGCCATGTTCTCTACCACTCTCCATCAGAACATGATGGTTAGATTTCTCTTCCATATCCATATTTTCACCTATGTGGAAACCCAGTGATTAGTTTAATTGGGTAACCGTTACGTTTCATACTTTTGTTTTTAAAGATTCGTTTTGGTATTCCTTTTTACGAAGTGGGTTTCTATTAAAGAAACTTTCGAATAGTAAACCATTTATAACCCCCGACGAATTTCGAGGGCGAAATTCATTTTAAAGGGGGTAGAATGTAACACCCCGAAATTTTATGAAAAATATTCTTTTTAATTTCATTAATGTCTTGTGTTGTACGCTACACCAAAAGAAGCTTTCACAACATGCATCCTTGACTTGCCTTCCATTTCACGCAATCGCGACCTTCCTCGATAGCGTGTGTAGTACGCAATAACGAGTTTCACTAAACAGCAATATGCTATTAAAATATTATTAAAACTAGCTGTTATGAATAGTAATAACCACTTTTTGAAATTTTTTAAATTTTATTTTATCAAAATGAACTTTATTTTTGGATTCTTAATATCGAAATTAGCTTAGGGTGAAATTTTGGTACTTTTCGGATAACTTTTATTTTCTGATGAATAGTGAAAATTACTAAAAACAACTTTTTTAATCCAAATAATTAATAGTGATAAATTATTAATTTGAGTGGTTTTAAAGTATATTTAGAATATATTTTTACAATTCAATACAATGTTGGTCATTGGATGTAATTTCACATTTACACCAGACATAAACAAGTGTTAATCTTTTGATAGTTATTATCTCTTAAAAACACGCTATTTGTTGTGACAACGGAAATTAATTATAAAATTAATTAATGCAACTTATATTTTGAGAATTTTGTAAAATAGAAATCATTTTTGAAATTGGAATATCAATTATAGCTTAGGGTGAAATTTTGGCATTTTTCTGAAAAACTTCAATTTTTGATGAATAGTGAAACTACTAAGTGGTAGTTAAAAAAATTAATTTTTTCATAAATCTTAATTTTACCGCTTCTGTGAATGGAATTTCAAAAATCCGAGAGACACGGTTGATGTCAGTAAGTAAAATGTGGTTCAATGAGATGAAAATAATTTTTGGTGAATAGTAACTTTTTACTTTTATTTACCACGGTTAAAAGTAAATAGGGTAATTAAGGGTAAAAATGATATTAATATTACCCTAACACATGTACTAATCCTATTGGATAAGTGTAATTCGACCAAAAACAACCTTAGGAATAAAATATGACCATTTAGGCCCACTTGAATTAGATTAGTACATTTATTATTATTTAATTCAAAGAAGAGTTAAAAGAGTTAAAATCAAAGTTTATTTAATAAAACATTTTTAATATAGGGTTATACATAAGATAAATTCTACTATAAATATTCATTAGAAATATAAAAATATTTCCTACATAATGGTATTTTATTTGTAATTTTTAGACATTAAATAATTTAATTTATTTATGACACAACGATGATGCAGTAATTATCTTATTAATGAAATATTGACATAATTGATGTTATAAATACTCAAATAAATATAATTTGAGACTTTTTATGAATTCCACTAATTTTCTAGGTTAATATGACATGTTAGTATTGATTTAATTAAATTTTTTCGAACTTATCATTCTGTTAGGATTTTCACAAAAATCAATTACTAAATAGTGTCAAAATTGACATAAAATAGTTTTTAAAAACAAATATTATATTATTAATTTTTATTTTATTCCTAAAAATCTAAGGTTCTGCCAAATGACTTAGATAAGGTTATATATATTAATAATAAACAACTTGGGGTTATTTTGTCTTGATATAGTAAGTTTATTAACCTTATAGTATAAGAACACAAGAAGACACGGTAAAAGTAAAATTATTTAACTTAATGTTAAATCTAAATGATAAGGTTAAAATAGGAACCTAAACTTGTCTAAATTATATTGGATGAGAGGCTTTCGACCCATCCCCACCTTATCCTCGAAATAAATCAATTTGGAGCTATTTAAAACCAAAATTGACTTTATAATAAAATAATATTTTTAGTTATTCCAAAGGTGACCCTCTCCTCCCTTATAAAAGGGCACCTCCTCCCTCTCTTCCTCACACAACTTTGAGCCTTCAAGCTCGGCCAACCCCTGCCAAATTCTCTTCTCCACTTCCCTAGAAACATCCTAGAGGTTATGGTCTTCCTCAAAGATCAATTTTAGTGCCCTAAGAGGAGGTCTCAAGGAGGCGCTTCAAAGAAGAGGTAATTTCCGTTACCGATTCTTTCACCTTTATTTCTTCTTCCACTCCTTCTTCTAAGGTTGTTTCATTATGAAGTAATAACATAAGTATCACTAATATACTGATACGTTATTATAATTATGAAACATCCCTATTTCACCATCTATCCATCCTACGGAAAACGAAATCACCGCGCGTGCGTACGTACGGAATACCGTCTCCACGCCGTGGTGAAATCTATTTTCCACCACCACTTTACATGGATGGGTATAATGGTGTAAAGAATAACTATACATAGTTATTATAACATCATATTTATTCTGATATATTGTATCATCCACTCCAATTCAATTCAATAATTATGGAAACGATATCATCGCTCGTGCGTACGTACGGACTACCGTCTCCACGACGCGATGAGATTCATTCTCCATGTTTACCATTTAAGAGTGATTATAAAGTATATATAAGAAATAATAATGAAATATATGACATTATAAAGCTACTGGATTTATGTATATATGTATTTCATCTACTTAATTCCATTCAACTCAATAAGGAAATGAAAATAGCGTTCATGCGTACGTACGGCCTACCGTCTCCATGAACGGTGTATTTCTTTCCATTTACTAATTTATTATATATATGTATATTCTGAATATATATTATATATAAATCATGTTTTATATTCTTAAATTAAGTAATTATGATCTAATCAATTATATGAATAATTACAAGTCAAAACACGGACGACAAATGAAACAATTTTACCCAAAATGCTCTTTAACATAGAATTTACAAAAGAAAGGGTAATATAAAGTCATAAGTGAACCATATATGATATCATAACAATGAGTATGATTCTAGAATAATTCAATGACATTATTTAAATCATTATACAGGAGGTTCGGACACCTACGAATAAAATCAGACCTAAGGTAAGGGAAATATCACAATCTCATTTTTATTCGAGATTGTTTATACTTTGAAATTTACTGGGGTGTATTTTATCATCCACATCCATGTTTCCTCAATATGTAATATTATTTCCATCCACCTACAATTTTTTAAATCCAATTTTACCCTTCGGTGAGTTTTTAGTAAAATATATGAACGGAATCTTTTGTCGTGTTTCGTACGAGGTACTTTTTTACTTTTCCGACAAAAGTAAGAGAAGAATGTTTTTTTTAACTTATACGACATGAATGGATTTTTAAAACATTATTTCCAAGAAGCATACTTTACAAGTTTTTAAGTTTATATTTAATCAACTTCTTTTAGTTTAATGTTGTATGACATGTTAATAAAGGAAAAATGTTTTTGAAGAAGAAAGGATATTTTCCTCAAGAATGGAGTTCAAGTGTTTTATCAAAATTATTTTTCATCTAAGATAATAAAGGGTTCTATTTTTATCCCTATTATTACATTGATTTGATTATGTTGTGATGGAATTATTTTTACGAATTCCTTTATCTTATATGAATTGTTTTATGATGTCATGATGTTTAAGATTCCCATTTTTATTACATGGGTTATGCAATGATGTATGATTTATGATTTTGTGGCACACATAAGAATGGTATCATTATGAGATGGGTGGGACCTATATCTCCCTCCAATGCATTGGGTAAAGATTTTATATCTCATGAGATAGACATGGATGGAATGGTAGGTTATACCGGTTCAGTGAAACAGGACTGAAACGAGGGTGACTCAGTTCAGAAAGGGACTTTGTCCACTAAGATAGTCTTGGCAATGAGTCTTGACTAACAAGAAATGATTCTCTATGATTATGTGTGTATGCCACAAAGTTTAATGTTTTAAGTTATGATTATTGTGATTACATTTCACTACCATGAGTTATTCCAGTTTATGAAATTATGATCTCTTTTACAGGTTAAGATTTCCAAAAGTTATGTGCTTATGTATATGATGTGATTGATATTTCTTTTGTTTACCCTTACTGAGCATTTGAGCCCACCCTTTCATGTTTTCTTTTCCCCAGGACATAAAGAAAGGTTTTAGGTAAAAAAAAGTTAAGATCTTTATGGGAGATGTTGAAGATCTTTCACCACGATTAGAAGATTATATTCCGAGTTTCCAAAGACACTAAACTATTACGATCCTTGTGTGTGTGTTTTTGTTATGTACTAAGTATTCCGCAAAAGTAATGTAATGTCCATGTACGTCAAGCATTGGGTCTCTACACTATATCAAGCCAAACGAACCCCAAGTTGTTTATTATTAATATATATAACCTTATCTAAGTTATTTGGCCGAATCTTAGATTTTTAGGAATAAAATAACAATTAATAATATAATATTTGTTTTAAAAACTAATTTATGTCAATTTTGACACTATTTGGTACATGATTTTTATGAAATTCGTAACAGAATGATAAGTTCAAACCAAGTTACTTAAATCATCAATAACATGTCATATTAACCTAGAAAATTACTGTTAGTCATAAAAAGTCTCAAATTACATTTATTTGGGCATTTATAACATCAATTATGTCAATATTTCATTAATAAGACAATTACTGCATCATCATTGTGTCATAATAAATGATAATTATTTAATCCCTAAAAATTCTAAATAAATTCCTATGATGTAGATAATTGTATTAGATTTCTGGAGACTATTCATGTTCGAAGTTTCATTAAGTTTATCACTAGATTAAAATTATTATACTTATAATATTTAAGAAAGTGACATGTTGTCACATTCTTTGGTTTTAATAATAATTAAATTATTTTCATTGACAAAATTTAATTAAATGAATCTAATCTGACCCTTAGGTGATATGGGTCGACTTTTAGTCATCAAATAGGATTTTGACATTTGTTAGAGTAATTTTAAAATATTATATTTACCCTTAATTACCCGATTTACCTTTAACTATGGTAAATAAAATTTACCGTAGTTACTATTCACAATGCCCAAAAATAAAAAATAGCTTATTAACATAATTTGGACCCACTGATTCCAAATATGGAATCCATTTTTCCAAATTCAATACACAAAAGATGCAGAAATTAAATTAAAATTAATCCCGTTTTTTGAAAGAAAACGGGTTTTTCTTTAAAACATTGCAAAAGATTGAATTGATTTAACCTACGAATTCAAGGTAAAATCAATGCTAATGACATACATTATATTAAATGGTAAAAATATATTCTATTTATAATTTAAAACCATTCAATATTATAATTTAACCACATAAGATATTACGATGAAAAAAGTTGTTTTTAATTAAAATATAGCGTGTTTTTACTATTCATTAAAATATGAAAGTTATCGGAAAAATATCAAAACTTTATCTAATGTAAATTTTTATATCCTGATTCAAAATAAGAATTTTATTTTGTCAAATTGAACTTATAAACATGTCAAAAACTAGATTTAAAGTGGGTGTGCCATCAAAAGGTGGCAAAACTGCATTTTTTGAAAAATACTTATTTTACCCGAAAATTTTATTTTGTTCTTATACCATGTTTTAGAAAATGTGTAAGACAAATAATAATGTTATAAGATTCAAAATTTAGTTAATACTATTCATAACGGCTAGTTCAAAATAATATTATAATAATATATCGTTGTTTAGTAAAACCTGATATTGCGTACAACACACGCTATCGAGGAAGGTCGTGATTGCGTGTAATGCAAGCCAAGTCAGAGTTGCATGTTGTGCAAGAATCCTTCGTTGTTTCGTATAACAGAATCCAATCATATTTCATTTATACATTGAATATATATATATATACTCAATGTTGCATAGAATAACTATTATCAAAATTGTGTGTAACACGATCCAAGAATAATGTTGTGTATACTGCAAGCTAATACGGTGTTGCGTATAGAGCAAGGTAATCTTGGTGTAGAATAAAACACAAGACATTAATGAAATTAAAAGAATATTTTTCATAAAATCTTGGGGTGTTACATTCTACCCCCCTTAAAATGAATTTCACCCTCGAAATTCGTCGGGGTTATAAATGGTTTACTATTCGAAAGTTTCTTTAATAGAAACCCACATCGTAAAAAGGAATACCAAAACCAATATTTAAAAACAAAAGTATGAAACGTAACTGTTGAGCAATGTATTGTTTTCAAACAATTCAAAATAATGTTTTTTAAAAGGGGGAGATTATTTCAAATAATACTCTGTCTCTTTATGATGATTTTGATGCTCACAAATACCCTTAATTATTTACTAATTATTTCGTTGAGTATTTTGCAGGAATTTATTTTATTTATTTATTTCATACAACGAGATTTCATACTTCATTTATTCCGAGATCAATTTTAGCGTGTTCTGGAATCACTGTAGCGCAAGATCAATTTTAGCGTGTTCTGGAATCACTGTAGCGCGAGATCAATTTTAGCGCGTACTGGAATCACTGTTCATACCCTACGTTGATGAACGTAACGTATGGATGAAAAGTTTACTTTTTATGTTAAAAGAAACGTATGGTTAAGGAACCTTACGTTATTTTGAAACGTATGGTCAATGAATATTACGTTGTTTAAAAGTATGGAAGAAGAACATTACGTTTGGAAGGAACCTTACGTTTTCGTTGTTGGACAAGTATGGAAGAGAAACCGTACGTTAGTTTTCAGTGTTGAGTTTGTTTCTCAAAAGTATGGATCATCAACCTTACTTTTATAATCAACCGTACGTTCTTTGGAGAGTTGAAGCGAGACAAAGTATGGATGATCAACCCTACGTTTGAATGCTGAAGAGAAAGTATGTACGTTCTGAACCTTACGTTTGTGAACCTTACGTTTGTGAACCCTACGTTTGGAGCCACGTCATCAACCCTACGTTTGGCGTCGGGATATTTTTGACAGACGATTTTTCCTTTTGCATTGGTCAAACAAGCGGATTATTAAGCGGATTTCGAGCCGATTCTTAAGTACGACTTTGACTGAATCAAAGACGATTTTCAACGGATTACTGATTGATTTAAACGGAGCTTTTTATGCTGATTCCTCAGGGGAGTTACAACGGCTCTGTTATTTCATTTAATATCGCGAATCTAAAGGAGATTTTCATGGATCTATTTATGCGGAAGATTTTCTCAGATTTGAATATATATGTTTTATCTTGGAAACTTCGGATATATATATATACACAGAAAAGTGTGTGAAAGATATAGATTGATCTTTTAACGAGCAAGAAACAGAGACTGTGTAAAGGCGTTCTTTTCTGGTGATCGAGTTGAAGTGTAAAACCTTTATTACCGAAGGAAGATCTTGATAGCAGATTCACGTGTTCTACATCGACTA